>JANBXA010000392.1:1765000-2365000 GCA_030556225.1 Cricetiscus sungorus
CATGGGCAAATAGAAGTTCCCTTCCCCTTCCAAATGTATGTCCTTAAAAATGTGTCTTCACATTTTCTAGTTTTTTCAACCTTGGACAGAAAGGGTTAATGAGCAGCATTTGGAAGTAATCCCCTTCTGTGGATTGCAGGCAAGGGCCCTGCACCCTGGGATCACAGCTGAAGACTTCTGGAGACCAGCACTGCTAGCATTTTTGAGCAGTAAAAAAAAAAAGCATTTGCTGGGAGGTGGCTGTGATCAAAATACCCTGTCCACATGATGCATGGAGCGTTCAAAGAATAAAGATTGTAAAAAGCAGTCTCCCCTCTAAAATAATAATATTGCTTCAATATCATTTCTCTCTTAGGGGCAGCTTCTCCCATTAGCTTCTAGATATTCAGCTTTAATTCACTGGATATTCTAGAGTGGTAATACCTTCTTGTGAGTGTGTGTGTGTGTGTGTGTGTGTGTGTGTGTGTGTGTGTGTGTGTGTCTATGATACTAGGGATTAACCCAGGCCCTTGTGGGTGCTAGGCAAACACTCTATTCTGAGTTACAACTCAGATCTTGAAATGCCATTTTATCCCACACAGGGACCCTGCATCACTGTGGTATTGTAAGCTTTTCTTTTTTTTAAAAATCTTTAAAAAAATTTTTTTTAATATGCTTAAGTTTAATGTTTGATCATTGAGGTGAAGATAATAGGATTGCTTAGGGTTTTTTTCTTTTTCATTTTTTCTCCTATTAGACCCAGAACATCCAAACCTTAACATAAATAAATCTGTGCATTTTTTTAAATTGATAAATATCTTTGAATCTGTTTGTCTTTTAATAGGCTTCCTGCTATACCCTTGTTTATTTTTCCCTTGACTTTACATTCAAGAGCAGATGCTTTCAAATATTTTCCTTTTATTTTGATAATTTATTTTTATTTTATGTGCATTGGTGTTTGCCTAAAAACACTGTGTAAGGGTGTCAGATCCCCTGGAATTTTGGAGTTACAGACAGTTATAAGTTGCCATGTGGGTGCTGGGAATTGAACCCAGTTCCTCTAGAAGAACAGCCCATGCTCTTCACCGCCAAACCATCTCTCCAACCACCCCCAAATATTTCTTTAAGAATCCTAAGGCCCAGGGTGTAAGTGGGATAGAGCACTTGACTAGCATGGTTAAGGTCTAGGGCTGCCTTCCCAGGACCCTGAAGAAAACAAGAGATTACAGCATACTGCACTTTTTAAAGTGATGGCCCCATGTGCTTCCTAGCAGGGGGTGTGGCAAATGGAAAACATTTCTGTACTTTATCTAGCCTTGCATTCAAAAAGGATACTTAGGTACCAGGCTGCACAAGCAAAACAGACCTAGAAAACAACTTCACTGTGACTTTGAGATGACATGGGTGAGCTCTGGTTAGCTTCCTCCTCTGTTTTTAAGACACTGCTTCAGGCCCTGTGCTCAATCAGCAACAAGGATCAGTGACACTTGTCACCGTGTCAGTTCCTAGCTGGATCCCCTGAAGTGCCAATAAAATACATAAATAAATAAATATCAGCTTTCCAGCTTACCCAGTGGGCTGAGTCCCTGCAGAGGCCTTGGGTTCCTGCTGGCATTGCTCTGAGTGGGTATCTTGAGGAAGGAGCAAATTTGGAAGGTCAGTGACTAGGTCAGAAGACTCCATCATAGGCTATTGGTTCCTTGGTTGGTTGGTTTTTCTGGGGCAGGGTTTGTTTATGTAACCCTGGCTGTCCAGGAACTCTCTCTTGAACTCAGGAGTCCACCTGTCTTTGCCTGTAAAGTGTTAGGGTTAAAGGTGTGGCAAGCTCATCATGGATCTTAGGGATAACACAGAAGCCCTTGGGAAGCAGGACGTGGTGGTGCTATCCTTAAAAACAAAAAAAATCCAGAAAAACAAAGAACCTATATCTGTATCACCAAGTTAGATTTCTCAGGGTAGAAGTTTCCTATGCTTATTTTCTTTTTGTGGGTCTTTTGAGTTGTTTGTTTGGTTTTGGTTTTGGGGTTTTGTTTTTGTTTTCCAAGACAGGGTTTTTCTCTCTATTGTCACCTGTCCTGGAACTAGCTCTGTAGACCAGGCTGGCCTCGAACTCACAGAGATCCACCTACCTCTGCCTCCCGAGTGCTGGAACTAAAGGCGTGGGCCACCAACGCTCAGCGAGTTGTTTTTAAGAATCATCTTACTGATGCATTTGTGTGGAATGTGCACAAGAGACCTCACGACAGAGCCGCTCTGAGGAGCTGGAGTCACACAGTGTCCCACTCAATGCCATACTGGGAACTAAGTTCCAGTTCTCCCAAAGAACAGGAAGTAGTCTTAACTGCTGAGCCATCTCTCCAGCTTTCCTGTAGGTTGTGCTTTACAGCCCTGTCCCCAGGACTATAAATACACCTCTGGCCCTTACCAGATCACTAACACTTACCCCAGCCCCTCTGATTCATACTAGAAAAAGACCTGAAAATAAGACTAGTTTTTCACCCTGCCCACCATTTGAAAGCTGAGGTGGGTAGCTTATGTGGGTCGTGCAATGTCTTTTGACATCTGGGTGTGTTTCAGACTCCTCTTAACCCTCATTATTACCCTTTGTCCAGGGTGAGGTCCTCAGTTCACAAGCAGCTCCTCAAGACCCTGCACAAAAGGCTGTAGCTCACCAACTTCTGTCTCTACAACCCCTTTACCAGGACATCAAGCCTTTACCAAAAACTGCGTGTTCTGCTGCAGACCTTTAATCCCAGCCCTGAAGAGGCAGAGGCAGATGGATCTCTATGAGTTCGAAGCCAGTCTGGTCTACATAATGAGTTCCAGGACTGCCAGAGCTATCTAGATAGACCCTGTCTCAAAAAGAAAAAACTTTGTAGAGGAGCAGGACTAACGGTTGAATGCTTGTCTCTCTACATCTACTTTCCAGGGGGTTCTTTTTTGCAAATAAAAACCTATTCTTATTTGTTGGCTTCTTATTTGCATTGCTTCTATGAGGCCTTCAAGCTTCCAAAATATGTTTGCATTTTGTGCCATCTGTGGCAAGTAGCGTTGAATTTAGTGAAAATCTGGGTCTGAATACTGGCTCTGAGGTCAAGTAGCTAGGGGGACTGTGGTCAAGTTTCTTAAGCCCATTTAAGCCTCGGTTCTAAATCATTAAGTAGAAGGCTACCTGATAGCTAAAGCTGTTGTGAGAATTGAATGTGATCCCCTATGTGGAGCGCATGCAGCAATGCCTGGCTGCAGTCTGTGTTCATTAAATACCAGCTCTTTACCTTGTGGCTTATTATAAAAAGGTAGAGCCTATGCAAGCTGACCATAGCGTCAGCAATACAGAAAGCAGACAGCACTAAATAACAATAAATATGCTGCCTGCTGCACAAATCCTCAATATTGGAATGGCTTGAGGACAAGTCCAGGATGGTAGCTCACTTGTTAACTCTTCACAAAGCACACAGAAGACCTTCGATTGGCCTCCCAATATCACATAAGCCAGGCTAAGGCTGAGTAGTACATGTCAGCATTAGGATTATTTTTTTTGAGTGTGTGTGTGTGTGTGTGTGTGTGTGTTATTGGGGCCTAAACCTAGAGTCTGGGGAATGCTAGGTAAGTTCTCTACCACTGACAAATCGCAGACCAGAATTCTTTTTATTTTGTGAGAGAATTTCATGCAAGTAAACAATGTGTTTTGATCAAAGCCACCCCCATGCCCTCCCCCCAGGACTCTTCTAAACCAGGCCACAGTCTGACTAAGTCCTCCACATACTGTCAGTGCAAACCAAAGTGAAAATGACTACCCTCACAGTGTGTTAGCATGAGCTCCATAAGTATACAGGCAGAGGATTGATACCACCCTTTTTACAAGGAGAACTAGGGATGATTCAGTAATAAGTCTGAGATCATAGAGTCAGAAGGGGGAGAGGATGGGGCCGTGGCTTAGTGGTAGAGTGCTTGCCTTGCATGTGTGAGACCCTGGATTGGACCCCCAGCAACAACCTTAATTCATTATAAAAGAGGGGAAGGAGTCCCTGGGATCCTCTTTCCTGTACCAAGAATGAACTCAGACCCAGGTGAACATGGTCTTCAGGCAAGTATGCTGGTACACACCTGCAGCCACAACACTCACAAGGCAGAAGTAGGGGAATTGCTCAGGTTCAAGTTTGAGGCCAAGTTGGGCTCCAAAGTATATTCAAGGCCAGTTAGGACTATTACTAGTGAGACCCAAACAAACAAGTAAATATTAATAAAAAATTGTAAACTATGATCAAAATAGGTATTTCCTCAATTTGAGTAATAGAGAAGCACAGGTATGCCTGGGGTCTCTGGTAAAGATTCACAGTCATCTCTTCTGCCACATCCTTCCTTCAGCCCTCCCCTCATCCATCCATCCATTGGTCTTTGTACCGATGCAGTTAGAAGTGCAAGCTTAAATAATTGTGGTGGTGGTGGTGGTGGTGGTGTGTGTGTGTATACATTCTAGTACAACAAATATGCTTTAAAATATGAATGCATGAACTTAATTTCAGAAGTCAACAAGGCAGAAGAGAATACAAATAATCCAGTGGATCAGTGGATCTTCTCTCTCATCCAAAAGACAGAGCCAGTGTAAAAGCTGCAAGTTACTCAGAGTGCTTTCATGCAGAGGGTATAGGCCACCTATCCTATCCTAATGAGATTGACCGTTGCTACAGTTAACTTGTAGGGTTTTATGGTTTCCTGCATGTGTTGTTTTCCTGCTTAATGTTAAAAAGAAGAAGAAGAAACCCTCACATCACTAAACGGTATTTCCCAGGGGGCTGTTGGACCCTCAGCAGTCTGTTTTATGGCTTAGTTAGGATGATCTACCTCTATGTGTGGATATCTGTGAGCATGAGCGATAATAAATTTAGCCAGTTTTCTTTTCTTCTGACAGTTTCAATTCAAGACAATTTGTTTATGGAGTCCTGCCAAGCATGCCAGGCACAAGCCAAGTGGTGGCATGAGCTTTGCAGCAGGGGCCTTCCTTCTACCTGCAGATTTTTTGGTAAAGGACAAAGTTGTAACACATGTGCACCAATAACACCAAGTTACTTTGCATTGCCCCTAAGGCACTCAAATGACATCCTATTTGAGGGTTGTAGGTTTTTTATTTTAAAGATCAGGACAGAAGAAACAAATGAAATACCATTTACTTAACCCAATGTGTTATTTCCTGATCTGGGGTGCAGTTTGGAGGGAGGGGAATGAAAGCTGTCTGTTGGCTTTAGTAGGCTCCTTCTACAGCAAATGGCCAGCGTGTGGTGATGATGTCCATGTATGGTGCACGCGACTGCTTTTAAAAGAGCTAAGCAGCCCTGTTTACCAGGTCAATTAGCTCCTGCTGTCTATGTGGTTAATTGTCACTTTCTTACCAGTGGCTGTCCTAACTCCCTCAGCTCTGGCATCTCAAACCTGTGAAAATAGTTTTCTGCAACTCTTCATCTTCCGGATGTGTGTCTCTGCTTTCTTCCCCCCTCGTTCCCACACTCCCTATGTGGGTCTTTTATCTCTCCTGTTTGCCATTCCCTGGAGAACACAGACTTTGAATAATTTATCTAAAGTTCCTGGGAAGTTGTGGGGCTGTAGTCTCAGAACACACAGCGCGTTGTTCCTCCCCCAGACAGAAGGACCAGGAAGCTGTCCTTAACCCAGCCCTGACTCAGTACATTTAGGAGTTACTGATTATGTTGGCGTAATGGTGTGGAGGAACACCCAGGAAATCTAGGAAATGAAGTATGGGTCTGAAGCTGTGAAAAGTCTTCTGCATTTCTCCAATAGATTAGCCAAAGATTACTTCCAAATAGTATTTGTTATGACACTAAGGGAGACAGGAAGATTGAGTTCAAGGCCAGCCTCTGCTACAGAGGGAATTTTGAGGTTTAGCTGCTGACCTACACAACAGCTTGTCTTCAAAAGCTTAAAAAAAAAAAAAAAAAAAAAAAAAGGAAAGGAAAGGAAAAAAGGTCTAAAAAGCAATTGCTGCTCACATTCACATTGTGTGCCTCACAACACCAAAGTTACTTCAGTTTACTCCAAGCCAAAAGCAGTGCTCTTTGAGCCTCTGTCAACACCTGCACACACACCAAAACATACTCGTAAGTAAAAAAACAACTCATGATTTAAAAAACCAAGAAAGAAAAAGTGAGGGAAGGGCAAAGAGAATCATTAGAAGTGAATATTATCAAAATATCAGTGTGTGGGGAAATGTCGTCATACCCATGATTTTATCCAGTTTATATACTAATAAGGAGAGTTCAATCCAGGTGTAGCAGTACACACCTTTAATCCCAGAACTAGGGTGGCAGAAGTGGGCAGAGATCTCTGTGAGTTCCAAGCCAGCCTGGTCTACACAGTAAGTTTCAGGATAGCCAAAACACAACAACAACAACAACAACAACAATAATAATAATAATAAGATACTGATGGGTTTTCCATAAACAAACATAAGATAGATGAGTAAATTAAAGAAACACTAGCTAAAAAGATTTCCTTTTTCTGTTACAATGATATAATTTTAAACTGGTTTTTGTTTGGTTTTTTTTTTTTCAAGACTGGGTTTCTTTCTTTCTTTCTCTGTATAGCCCTGGCCGTCCTGGAACTCTGTTTACCAGGCTGGCCTCCAACTCAGAGATTAGCCTGCCTCTGCCTCCCAAGTGCTAAGATTAAAGGCATGTGCCACCACATCCAACTATACTGTTCTTTTCAAAGGTACAATAACCTTTTTCTCTTCAGCTACCAGAAGAGGAAAGTTACTAGATCTCAAAATTACAGATGTAGGTTTGGACCACCTTCACAGTCAGAAGATTGCCAGGTGTAAAAGGCATGTTGAGGAGAAATGAGAGCTGTGTCCCAGTGACATAAGGTTAAAAGTTAAACCAATAGAAAAACAAAGCAAAGATGGGGTGGGGGTGGGAAGGTGTTACATGCCTGTTATCCCAGCACTGGGGAGGTAGAGGCAGGTGGATGTCTATGAGTTTGAGGCCAGCCTGGTCTACAAAGAGACTTCCAGGACAGAGAAACCCTATCTCAAAAACAACAACAACAACAACAAAAAAAAAAAAACAAAAAACAAAAAACAAAAAAACAAAAAGATAGTTAAATCAAACTTGGAAACACAGATTTGTTGTTTTAACAGCATCATGTATAGCCCAGGCTACCTTGGAACTTGAACTTGCTATGGAGCCAAATGCTGCCTCTACCTCCCCAGGGCTGAGATGACAGACATTATCCACCATGCTCTGCTAATGTAGGACTGGAGATCAAACCCAGGCAAGCACTCTCAGGACTGAGTCTCTTCTCTAGGCCCAGAGGCAATTATTTTATCCCCCAGGGAAAGTGAGGCAATTCGTCTAGCATGCAAGTCAAGGTATCCGCATAGCATGCTGGAATATGTCTTATCGAGCGTATGATGGCATATGGGAATCAAAAAGAGGAATGACTATAGAAATAGCTTTGCTACTAGCCTGAAGACAAGGAATAAGGGTTTCAATTCTATCAAAATGAATGGATGTGAGGAGAGATCCAGATGCTTGGGTTTCTTCTTCTTCTTTTTCTTCTTCTTTTTCTTCTTCTTCTTCTTCTTCTTCTTCTTCTTCTTCTTCTTCTTCTTCTTCTTCTTCTTCTTCTTCTTCTTCCATTACAACTCACCAGGCCGATTCTCATTCCTGCATCAATGGCTTCACTTCTAGGAGGTTCTGTGATTTCAAGGCAGAGATTTGCTTAAATCGCCTGGAATCACAGGGCTTTCTTGTAAGGAAATTACAAGTATCGGAATGGAGATGCCGTAGGGCTCCTGATGAAACAGCTTTCCAGGCCCATGCAGTTTTTGTGAGCCCATGGAGCAGCTGTTGACTTAGCGTCAAGATTGCAGACACTGCTGCCTACGTATTCTCTTGGTTATCCATATACGTCTCTACTTCTTCCATGTTTACCCTCAGGACCTCAGTTAAGACAGTGTGCATGCCCAGTTAGATCAGCCGTCGCTTGCCTGGCAAGGAAGTAGCTTCTTCTGGATTGGGTTTTCAGCCCACTTCAGGGCCAGCCATGGGTGTCTACCCACTAATAAAGTATGTACATTCTTCCCTCTCCCATCCCTCATTATCGATTTTGGAGTATAATGGTCCCCGCTGAGTTTTTATTCTTTCTTTGGTCTCCATATAAAAAAGAAAGGCAAACATGAGCCCCAGAGGCATCCTTGCTTCCTCTTGTGCTGGCCAGTGTGCCACCTTCAGACATGATAGTTCTGTGTTTGTGACGAATCCTTTCTCCTCCAGCCCTACTTTTAGCCCTAACATCTTGAGATAAACAGCAAGGATAAACACACCACATTCTAATGAGAGTTGTCGATGCTTACGGATGAACATTGCACTCAATCATTTAGGACACATACAACCACAATGAGTATTTGCTTTGTCAATCCTTCCCCAGCTCAAGTAAGCCTAAGACTAGAGGAGGGGAGGGAACTGAGTCCGGAAGTCATGGGGTGAGCCCCCAGCCCTGTGCTCATGTCAACTGATAGAGTCTGAAGGGACTCCACAGACAAGCAAGCAGCTCATAGAGATGGGGCATCTAGAAGAAGAGGTGCCTGTGCTCATCGCCAGTCTTCAGCTCAGGAAGCTGAGCTGCTTTGCTGGAGAGTTGGGGAAGGGGAAGTCGGTTAAAAGGGGCTTGTAGACTGTCTTCAGCTGTTCAGCGCAAGGATGTAACTCTTCGTAGGTCAAGAGTGCTTTTGTGGAAATCTGAAAAACAGGAAGGCTGTAGAGGAGTAATTCGGGGAACAGAAATTAGAGTCTTCTGAGAAAGAATGAAGCTTTCAGAATGCCCTAGACAAGTGACTTGGGAATATCACTTATCAGTGGCCAGTAGGTGTCTGTTTAGTGGATCCACAGTGACAGCCAGAAGTGAATTAAGCAGAGATATCTGTGCTGCCTGCCCCTCCTTACCTTCCGGAAGCACAATGGAGAAGTTAAGCTTTGGAGCTGGGTGAGAGGTATCTTCCCACTCAAAGTAACTGAAATTGACTTAGGAAGATAATCACTTGAAAACTGATTCTCTTTCTCTCTCTCTCTCCCTCTTCTCTCTCTTTCCTGTGTGTGTGTGTGTGTGCGCGCACTACTAAAAATTGAATCCAAGCCAGGCGTTGGTGGTGCACACCTTTAATCCCAGCACTAGGGAGGCTGAGGCAGGTTGATCTCTGTGAGTTCAAGGCCAGCCATGTCTACAAAATGAGTTCCAGGACAGGCTCCAAAGAGATACAAAGAAACCCTGTCTTTAAAAAACAAAAACAAAATAATTGAACCTAGGGTAAGGGTTATGTGTTGTTTTTTATTTAAAAAAAAATGTTTATTTTTATGTATATGGGCATTTTCCCTGCATGTATGTCTGTCATTACTTTCATGAAATGTCCAAGGGAGCCAGAAGAGGGCATCAGACCCTCCAGAACTGGAATTTCAGGTGATTTTTAGGCACCATGTGGTGCTGGGAACCGGACCCAGGTCCTCTGCAAGAATAATAAGTGCTCTTAACCACTAAGCTATTCTCCAGTCCCAATTGTTTATCATAACTAAAAGAAACAAAAAAGTATCTCATACTAGGTACAGGTCACTAGCATTCTTCCAATGCTGTGATGTCAGCCTGATCACACCATTTTCTATTTTCTATTGGTAGGAGGTCTGCATGGTAACAGACATAGACTTCCTGTGTCTGAAAATAAGAAGTCCCACCAGCAGCAGGAAAGATTCTTACCATGTAACTCTGGCTGTCCTAGGCTCACTATGTAAACCAGGCTGGCCTCAAACTCAAATATCTCTGCCTGCTTCTGCCTTCCCACTGTCTGGATTAAAGGCATGTGCCACCACAATCCAGCATGGTCCTGGGTCGGTCTCTTAGCAACTGGATACAGTTTAATTTTACACAACAGCACAACGTTACAAAGACGTAAAGCTGTTCATTGGTGGAAATGTGTATAGTTTGACCCAAAAAGTGAGACCACTGAGAAGCGGTGCCAAGAAGCCTGTAGCTACTGACTGCATTTGAGTTGTAGGCCTTGACAATCTGCTGGAAAACTTGCTGGAGGATGGATTCCTCCTTCTACCCTCCCTCTCCAAACCATGTTTTCTGGAAGAGTAAGAGTTGAGGTACACAGGTGTATATATGCCAGTCTTACTGTCAGAACTGACTAGTTCTCAAGGAACCAGGAAGTTTTAGGAATGAAGCCTAGACCCAAGTGTTTGGAGAGTGTAAAAATCTGAAAATTGCGTAAGTCTTCCTTGCCTGTTTTTAAGAAGGTAGACGTATGTAAACCAGAGGCTTACCAATGGCTTTCCAATCCTTGCTGTTATTAGCAAAGTCCTCATTATTATTGGAACAATCAAAACAAAGTAAGCCTGACAAAAGACCCCGAAGATCCTCACTGTTGCCTCTCCCAGACAGAAGCAGCCCGTGGTGGTTGTCTAGCCTCTGCATGCATGAAGAAACTCTCTGAGCACTTCCTGTTCTTTGATTCGTACAAGGCTGCGTTTTGGGAGGGAACAGGTTTCCTTCTATCTCTATGCCATCTCAGATTCAAGCTTGTCCTTCTGGGAGTAATATTACCCGAGTGTTTATACCCTGAGCCCAGCTCTCCACAAGTGACTGCATGTTTCCTGAAACCAACCATTGGCAGCTGTTACACAGACATTTTCTCCTTTTTAGATACCTATAATTACACCAATTATGCCAATCATTGATGTTTATAAAGGATTTAAAATTTTACACACCCAGAAGAGCCCATCAGGAAGCTGCATCCAAGGCAGAATATACCCCTCAGAGGGGCCGATTTGGCCATCATAATTGCTGCAGGGAGTCGCTAAATTGAATGTTAGCCCTGTGAGTTAGGCTTCTTATGCGAGCCTGGATGTCCTGGGCAAGTTGATCCTGTCACTGGGGTAAAATCTGTTTGGTAACCAACCACAAAACTCAATTTAGCTTTTAAAAGGAAAGAATAGTGGGTCCAAGTTAACGACATAAGGCTTTCAAGTTTAAACCCTCTTCATTGCAACACCAAGTCAGAAGGGCGGTGTTCTGCTCTCTGATTCTCTGCCTCTAGAATGAAGGACAAGGAGCAGCCAGTTAGCATGCCAATCTGGATCTGGAGAAATCAGTCTACCTGGCAGTAATGAAACTTAAGGCAAAAGGAAACCCAGTTTGTGTTCATCTGCCTTTATTTTAAATTTGTGCTTAGCATGGATGTTTAAAAATACATTGGTCTTGAGGGTTACATAAATATCTATTCTGCATCGGGGCTGGAATGTATCTCAGTTGGTAGAGGGCTTGCAGAAAGCCCTGGGTCATAGGTCCATAGCACTGTATAAAACTGAATGCAGTAAAGCATGTCTGCAATGTCCAGCACTGGGGGGTGGGGAGGCAGGGGGGAAAGGGGGGAGGGGGAAGGGGAAGGGGTATTAGGAAATCACGGTCATGCTGAGCTACATATGAGGCTAGCCTGGGATACATGAAGGCCTGTCTCAAAACAAAATAAAACTGCAAGAATATCATGGTGTGTGCCAATAATTCCCAACGTGGGAAAGCAGGAAGATCACAACCCAGAAGCCAGTCTGGGGTTACATAGAGAGAGACACACACCTTTAAAAAGACCATGGAGTTGAGGCTTGGTGGTAGAGGGCATACTTAACATGTCTTTTGACTTTCAGTTCTCCACACAGCTGGGTAGCTTGATTTGCACCTGTAAACCCAGCACTCAGGAGCCGGAAGCAGGAAGGTTGCTTCAAGTCGGGGCCAACCAGGGGTACATACCAAGATCCTCTCTCTCTAAAAACTAAAACAAATGCACACATACACACAAAAGTGTGCTCACACACACACACCGTTCTTTTAATATGCCTGCAATGTATGCATCTGCTACGGACCCTGCAGCCCACCGGGCAGACACTTTTTAGTTGCCCTCCCAAAACATTAGAATAATTGTCCTTGGTTGTTAATGTACATAAGGGTCATCTAGGCTGCTAGTAAAGAGTGTGGCTGTCCAGTCTCCACACCTGGAAATTCAGATTTACCACACTGAGGTGGGATTCAGACTCTGCATGGCTGTATTTAAGCAAGCATGTTTCTAATGCAGGCAAAGTGCAGTTCAGAAATTCATTATCAGTGTGTTTGAAGAAAACCTGTGCTTCGGAGGAGGGTCATTGTGGGGTTATACCCTGTTCCATTATGGGTAAAGGAGGTTCCAGGAAAATGGCAGATGCCTAGGTTTAGCCACCAAAAGACAGCATTGATGGAATTACTCTCTGTTCCAGGGGGTGTATGGGGGGGGGGGACAAGGGGGTGGAGAAGCTTCAGTTCCACTCGGCAGCAGAATTCCCTCATAATTGTGCAGGCTTTAAAACCACACATGTAAGCACTCGGTGTTTTTACAGACGGCTCACAAATTCAAGGAGTTATTATTACAGATCTATTCAGTGTTTTTAGAGACATTTAACGTCCCTCGGAACATTACATTCCTTTACAAATCCCCCTTCTGTCAAATTCTCTAATTTAATAGGATTATCCCCTAATGGAATGCTTTAACAATATTTCTCAAGTTAAGGTCTGAGAACCATCTATTTATTATGCAATCCACAAACCATATGCCGACCTTTCCTGAAAATGTTATCTGAAGCTGCCCAGAATGCTCATGTACATTTTCAGACACTTGTGCACAGTTGCAGGATTATCTACACCAAGATGGAAACAACTTAATAACAGAAGCTTACACTCACAGTTCATGCAGCCAGGTCCTGGGCATTATATGGATTCCCTACTTTACTTGACTGTAGCCTGATCATGTGCAAATTTATCCAAGGTCATGGAAACCAATAGGCAACAGCAGAATGTGACCTCCCAGAGTAGGAACCAGGAACAATCTGGGAACCCTGCGAAGTGCCTGGTGGTAACAGACACTCAGTGAGCTCCTGTGAGCTTAAACCTTCTCTTCAGATAACATCCTAACCAATGTCACCATAGCTTTTCCTGAGGACAATGCGTCAAGACTCTCTATTGGAGTACTCTGAGTTCTTGTGAAGGGACTTTGAAGACCCAGAGCTTCACCCACCACTCACCTAGTGATGAGCCTAGATGTCACTGAAACTTGACAGAACATTTGCCTAGCATGCACAAAGCCCTAGGTTCAATCCCAGCACCACGTAAAATTTACGCATGGCTGTGCACACTTGTAGTCCCAGCATTCTGGTGGTGAAGCCAAGAGGACCAGAAGTTCAAGATCATTCTTGGATACATGGTGAGTTCAAGGCCAACTTAGATATATGAGACAGTGTCTCAAAATAAATAAGCTAATGAATTAATAACCAGAGTGGGTGAGATGGCTTGGTGTGTAAAGTGGCTTGCTGCCAAGTCCCATGACTTGCATTGGATCCTCATGACCCACATGGACGAGGAAGAGAAATAATAACTGCATGTGGACTCTAGTACATGTGTGCCACTTTCCAACACATACATAGAGACACAAGCACACACACACACACACACACACACACACACACACACACACACACACACACACACACGATGTGTGTCTTACCACCCCCACATTTTCCTAAAGTCCCACCATCTTCTTGGTTGTCCATGCTTAGATCTATCTATCTCCTTTGTGGAGCATTTTTGTGGCTCTAAAGCCCTAGCATCCTTACCTGATGTTTGTAGGACTCATCATTGATCTTATGGGGGGGGTTATTTGGTAGTGATTTTGGCTGGTGCAGAATGATTCCGATCCTTTCCTTAATAGTGTATAACCATTGGCCAACTGTCCAGCTCACCTCCATTTCACTGGTTCACTGGCTGTGAGAAAGTCATGCCTTGTGTTTAGGATTCCCTTATCTACTTAAAAAGAGAACTGGTCTGGGCAGCTGGTAGGCCAGTCCCACAAGTAGAAAACCCTGTGGGTCCTTTAAAGTCAAGGAGCAGAAAGAATTTTGTCCTTGCTTTCCCTGTACCCTACTGTAGACAGGGATCTTCACCTCTGATTATTCTATCTGCTTTACTTCTCAAGAGTTAGATGTCTTTAGCCTCCTTTTCTTTTGGGGGGGGGATGAGGAGGGGGAGCTCATGGACAGGAGGAAATAGGAGGTAAGGCTGAGGGGTCAAGGAAAGAGACTCAAATCCTGGAATTAGTAAGAAGATGATGATGTAGTTTTTACTTCATGCTTGTAAGTTAATGAGTTAAGATGCAAATTGCCTTTCCCACCTGTATACACACACACACACACACACACACACACACACACACACACACACATACACACACACACACCTCAGTTCCTACAGTTTTGTCCCTGTTGCAAGCTGATATTTTAAAAGACATTTGATCTGTCTAATGGAAAAGGAAGAAAACAGGGGGATGAGATCAAGGGGATTTCTGAGAAAGAAATTCTGAAACACAAGGGACAAAAGAATGAGTCACCAGTCCAGTCATGAGAGCCTAGCTGGCTCAGACCTTCCCGGGTTTTTTTTTTTAGACATATTATTTGTCAATTTCTGATTGGTTGGCAATGACCTATTCTGGGGCCTTTGGGAGGAAGGGGGGATCTCTGGTCAGCCTTTACTCCTGATAATGAAAATGTGTGGAGATGGTGGTAGGGAATGATATCTAGGAATAGGTTTCTGAAATAAGCTTTTAGAATTACAGGTGGTTGATGGTAACAACCAGGGTAAAATAAGGCAGCAGAGGCCAGCCTGCCTCCTTCCTACCACTGTGACAGAAAGTGGCAAGTTCTGTTTCCAGACTCCTGGTCTTACAGGAGTGTGTCTAAGTGGCCAAGAGATGACCTAGGGCAAGTCTAGGGTGTGTAGCTGTGGGGGAGGGGGTGATTGGGCAATTTTCCTGCTTGACAATGGGGGAGAGGCCATTGATGAGCAGCCAATTCCTGTTTCCTTCCTGCTTTGTGGGTGGAGGGCGTGAGGTCTGGAGCAGCTGGGGTCAGGAGGGAAAGGCAGCGAAAGCCATCAAGAGGATGACCGGAGCCTGATTACCTAAGCTGGGAGACACAGGTTCAGAACAGCACCTATGGGTTGCTACAAACCTTGCCTCACGTGTGCAAGGCCTGATGTCCACACCCAGCACTAAAAAACAACAACAGAGACCTGTTCTTTTTTATTTTTAAAAACAGAGTTCCATATAGCTCAGGTCTTCCTACATTGGGCAAGCAAACACTGTACCACTGGATTTCTTATCTTGTGGGGGGACTGGACAGAGTTGGGTGGTTTAAGACACCTTTAGTCAAGGGATCCGCTGCTTGTAACCAAAATCTCAGCTGACAGAGACAGAAAAATTTCACTATGGAAGCTGTGGATTGTTTTGCTGTGAGATTACTTCCCCACTGACAGGGTCAGCAACAACCCTTACTAAGCACTTACTATACCCTTGTTCTGTATGTGTGTCATTCTTAGTGTTGTTCTGAAACAGGGTCTTAGATAGCCAGGTCTGGCTTTGTACTCCTCAGCCTCCATCTGTAGGATATCAGGACTACCGATGTGCACAGCCAGGCACAATCTATGTGTTGTTTCATTTAATGCCAGCGCCATGATCACTGCTACCCACACTTTACGAATAGGAAAATAAAGGTATAGAGAAACGAAGTGATTTGTTTCAGGTAATAGTTGTAAGTAAAACTAAATCTAGGCTGTCTGACTTTATAGCTCTCCTTCTTTCCATCAGGCAAGAAAGCAATGTTTAAAGTATGGTTCATGACTCAAAGAAATCTTCTTAAACCAGAGGTAGCATGGACTATTCTAACACAATACCATCCCAGACACCGTATCTACACTGACCAGTGTAGCCAGCCACTCTGTGACTATCTTTCAAATTTGGAAGACTTTCCAATTAATTAAGGAATGAGAACTTGCCAGGGATAACATCACAAGAGAAAAGGCAAAGGTGGAGTGGGGGGCGGAGAGAATTGGCTTACCAGCAAGTATAAGGTCCTGAGTTCAATCTCCACCCGCATCCCTGAACACACACACACACACACACACACACACACACACACACACACACACAGAGAGAGAGAGAGAGAGAGAGAGAGAGAGAGAGAGAGAGAGAGAGAGAGAGAGAGCTCGTGCTTGAAGAATCTGCAGATCTCAAGTTTCCAAATGGACTTAGAGAATGCCTTAAGAATCTATGAACTGGTTTAACGAAGTAGACCTCAGATTGATGAGGTCTACTGGAAAAGGAGAGCACACAACAGCGATTTCACTGAGCATGGTCATTCTCCATGCTGGTACAGATTTTTTTCCCCCCAATGACCACAACTGGTACAATAGGATGAACATCTTGACTATTTCTGGAATTTACCATGAAACACCAGTCTATGTCCTTCTGTCATCTGTCAGTCTGTCTGATCCCCAGGACATGTTCTTAGAAGGACCGGGAGCCAAGCTGGACAGACACAGGGCCTCTTCTCAGCTCTTGCCTTCACATCTTTCCTGGAGGAAACCCTGGTATGACAGCTGGAAGCTTATCAAGGCAGCTGTTCTTTTACTGAAACCAAGCCTGGATGTCACTACCTGTCATTCTGCTTCTCATTCTTTGTACCTGGGGGGCCCTTTAAACCTCTCCCCAAGTACATGACTTCATGAATCTGGTTCAGATAGTAGCCTTTCTCCCCATCTTTGCTGTGTCCCGGTTTTTGTCTTCAGCTTCAGCCTTTTAAAATCTTATGACAAAGCAACTCACTTGGATGGATTCCTCCGGCCTGTCTTCACCATTCTGTCTCCAGGCTACTTCTGTTGTTTTGGTTTTCTTTGTTTGTTGTTGTTGTTGTTGTTGTTGCTGCTGTTGTTTTTGTTGGTTGGTTGGTTGGTATTTTGTTTTGTGTTGTTTTTGAGACAATGTTTCACTCTTTCTCCCAAGCCAGCCTTATTCCTGCCTCTGCTTTTAACATGCTGGAATTACAGGCCCTGTCTTGGTTCCAGGCTAGTTCTAATAATTCAGTCACAATGGACTCTGGTTTGGAGAGTCCTCAGTTCTCCTGTGCCATCCTCTCAAGGTTTCTAGGATCTGATCTTCTCATTGGTCTCTGCCTATCTGAACTCTGCATCCCAGACTTGCCCTGTCTATCCTTCCCTGGTGAGGTAACAATGAGTCCAGAAGTTGCCCTCCCTTCTGCTTCCCAAGTTTCTTATCCTGCTATTTTGCTAGAGAAGTCTTTCCCAGACAAGCATTTAAACCCATAAGAAACATTTGCCTTTCATGTCACAAGGGAAATTCACTTATTTTAAAATGAATTGAAATCTCTGGATGTATGAATGTACAGGTGTGTCTGTATATGTGTGTATGTGTTTTGTGTCTGTGTGTTTGTATATATGTATCTTCTTATCCATATATGTGCATATGCATAAGTGGATGCATACGTATGTGTGTGTGGTTCATAAAACAGTACTCAAGCTAAAAGAGTTTCATTGTAAGGATTACATTGTACCTATAATAAGTCATGTAGGGGTTTCTAGCTGCCTGAACCACCCTTCAGGGTCTTGGAGGCCCAGTCTCTTCCCTTCCTCCATTTCTACATATATCAAGAGACAACAGGAACTTTTTACCTCTGCCACTGTAGTCACACAAAGCAGTCAAGAGTTATGGGAGGAAAGACAGTTTTCCTCTTGTCTGTCCTCTCCATCTTTGTGTCTAATTGGGAAAGAAAAACAATTTCCCTGGAGTTCTCAATCCATGACTAACTATACTTCTTTGAGGGGGGTTTGAGACAGGTTTTCTCTGTATTGCTTTTGAAGTCTGTCCTGGAACTCGCTCTGTAGACCAGGCTGGCTTTGAACTCACAAACAGCACCAACACCCAGCTCTAACTATGCTTTATATGCTCTATATGTATGTGTTTAGAATATTATTAAAATTTACAAATAGGCTAGAGTTGGAGCAGTGTCATGGACATTAGCTTTCCTTGTGCTCATCATTTACAAAATTAGATTAGTAAACTGAGGAAGAAGAGAAGGTCTTTGTGTAAAACAAGAACAATCCCTTAGGTGGTGGTGCATGCCTTTAATCCCAGTGCTCCAGGAGGCAGAGGCAGACAGATCAAGGTCTTCTATGGAATGAAGGGCCATACAGAGAAATGCTGTTTCGACAAAATCCCAAAACCAAAAGCCAAAAAACCAAAAAAACAAAAAGAGAGAGGGAGAAGAACGCCTTACAAGCTTGGTTTCAGTGTGCTTCAGTGTGCTTTCTCTGAAAGGAACTGCCAGGAACAAAAGTTAGTAAAATATTGACTGTACAATAGAGGTTAATTCTAACCTCTACCATCCCCATTCAAAAAAAGAAAATCAAGGCAGGATATAGTAGTATGCAGCACTCTGGAGGCCGAAGCAGACAGATGTTTATGAGGTCAAGGCTAGCCTGGTCTGCAGAATGAGTCCCAAGACAGCTAGGACTATGTAGAAAGACCCTGTCATGAAACACACACACACACACACACACACACACACACACACACACACACACACACACACGAACAAAGCAAACAAATAAGTAAACAAAAAGCCAGCAAATAGTTAATTAGAATCATATAATCTCAGCACTGAGATCAAGGTGGCAGTATTCCCCAGGCCGTCCGAGCTTGTGAGACACAACAAAAATAAAAGTTAAACTCCCACACAACAGTTACTTATATTGATCTACACGTAGAAGTTAGAACATTTTTGTAACCCATGACTCTGTCATTGTCTCTCTGACAGCCACTCCTAGAGTATCAGTCCTCCTCCATTATCCCTTCTCGCCGAGACCCTCCACAGTGAGGAGCCTGGGACGGGCTGCCCTCATTCTCTTCCATTGTTTTAAAAATGACACAGAAGCTGTAGACTCCTGTCATCTTCTGAGTGTCCTTAGCTCCATCCTGAGCTCTAGCCCTAGAGGGCTTTTCAATAATCTCACACGGATCTCACCTCCTCCAGACAGCCAGACCACTCTACTCCAACCCCTGACTCCACCCACCCTTTTTTTAATGACACTGTCCATTTATTTAGACATGCATTTAACTCTACCACCAAGCCTTGTTCCTAGCTCTGGTTTCCTGTTTTTGATAAATGATACTGCTGTGAATTCACTGGGTGGGTCATGATAAGGTGCCATTTTAGACTCTCTCTCAGTTCTTCTAGCCACCAAGTTTACAGATTCATGATGTCCTTTCCACTTTAGCTATTCAGGGTTGCATCTTTCGTCTTGCACTCCATTCCTTCTGCTAGGACAGAAGCTCCTGGCCATTCCTACCTAAGATGCTGTGATGGTCGTCTAGCTGATCTCTTGTTAGTCTTTCTGGTTCTTCTCTTTTGATTGAGATGGGGTCATGTATCTATGTTGCTCAAGCTGACCTTGGAGTGATCCTCCTGCCTTCACTTCCAAGTATGGGAGTTTTGGAAGTATGCCACCACACCCGCAGGTCCAGTATTACTCTACTTCTAGTATGTTCATTCATCATACTGCCCCCAGCAGGATCTATTTAGAGTTCATGAAGGATCTTTGGCCAGGCTCCTTGTCATGCAGCCCTGGAACTCTGAGTAGTGAAACCCTTCCTTCGCAGCTGCCCACTTACCCTCTGCTCCACTCACCATTGAGCTTAAAAGAGATAGACAACAGTGCCTCCTTGGCTCCTGCAGATTCTCTTGTCTAGACTTATTTACAAGTGTTCACTTAAGTAAATGCCTCATAAGACAGAAAATAAAGTTGGCAAATTTAGAGGGGGAAAAAAAAGGAAGGATAAAGTCATTTACAAACAGCTGTCCAACTCCATATTTCAGTTGTGATACCTTGATTGTACCAGAAACAATGTTCACTCTTGCTGTCCCTCTTGCTCTTTTTGGCTAAAGAATCTCTACTCTTGTTATTATTTGGTTGGTTGGTTGGTTTGAGGCAGGATCTCCCTCTGGAACTCACTATGTAGACCAGGCTGGCCTCAAACGTCACAGGTGTCCCCCTGCCTCTGCATTCTAAGAGCTGGGATTAAAGTTGTTTGCTGCCACACCTGGGTTAGGAATTCCCTTTGCTGAAGCAGGCAATGGTTTGAATGAGAAATGTTTGAATGAGAAGTGTGCTTGAGCACTTGGTTCCCAGTCAGTGGTGGTGTTTGAGAGGCTTAGAATACAACCTTGCTGGAGGAAGTTGGGAGCAGGGAGCAGGCGTTGAGACTGTGGCCTCACTCTGCCTCCAGTTTGCTGTCTCTGCCTACTACTTGTGTTTGATTGAATATGTGAGTCTCAGCTTCTTGCTCAGGCCACCATGTCTGCCTACTGAGGTGCTGACCTACCGTGATGGACTCTTGACCCTCTGCTGCAGTAAGCCCAAATAAACCCTTCTATAAGTTGCCTTGGTCATGTTGTTTTTGTCACAATAACAGAAGATTAACCAATATAAGAAGTAGCCCAGGTGTTGGTGGTTCCAGATCTGTTTTTAAATATCTGTCAGTGTTCTTCATTGATTTGCTGTTCAATGATTATTTACTCTGCAGAAACTCATGTTCCTCATCTGTTGAATGAGGCTGTTGAATGAGGCTGTATTCAACTATGTCATATGCTGCAAAAGTTAATACCCACCTCTGAATATAGAAAACATTACTAAACATTATCTTTTTTTCTTGAGCTAGCTTATTGGCCTAAAAGGTTATTATTTCATTTTCACATAAGGGACACATTACTTGCCCTTCCACAATACAAATTATGAAATGAAGATATTTAAAAATTGCATTAATTTAAAACTACATATATATATATATATTCTTTAAATACATTTCTCTCTCTCTCTCTCTCTCTCTCTCTCTCTCTCTCTATCTCTGTCTCTGTCCCTCTCTCTCTTTACACACACACACACACACACACACCAAGATCTGAACTGGCCTAGGCTAGCCTTGAATTCACTATGTAGCTAAGCATGGCCTAGAACTTCTGATTCCCAGGGCTCTACAATCTGATTGTGTTTAATCCTTTAACTGAGGTGGCTTTGTAAGTTGTAGATTGAACTCTGTTTTATACTAATTAATATTATACAAATTATTTTATCAGTATCCTAGTATAGGAGAATTATCTACAATTTTCCTGATTATTATAATAACTAGTCTATTAGATTGGCTGTTAGTCTATTAGATTGGCTAGTACATTAATAAAAGCAACCTAATTCATCCCCTTCTTGAAAGCATTCTAAGTACATTAAATAATGTATAAGTGAGCAGAGTTAAATGCATCCAAATGATAATGCATATATTGAGATTTATTATGTGCAAATTCACACACTTTATAACACTTCTTAAGAATAACAAACAATGTAAAGCATCACCAATGATTCTGGCAAGTAAATTACATTAATGTGGGAAGGAAGAAGGATTAAAAAGGAGATTAGAATTCAGGTGTTACTAAAGTTTTCAGACAAATAAATTAAATCCTATGGTAAATTGAACAATTTAAACACAAACTTTTGCATTGCTATGAATGAAAGTCCTAGTGTCCTCCTACTGAGATACACCCAGCACCCAAATGTTCTCCAAACACAGTTTTGGTTTGGTTTTGTTTTGACACAGGCTCTCTCTATGTAGCCCTGGCTAACCAGGAACTCACTATGTAGAGCAGGCTGACCTGGAACTCCTAGAGATCAGCCTGTCTTGCCTCCCAAGTACCGAGATTAAAGGTGTGTGCCACTTTTTTCCCAGACAGGATCTCATTTATCCCAGGCTGACCTTAAACTTGAAAATGACTTTCTCCTAACGATCCTTCTGCTTCTACCTATGAGTGCTAGGAGTACAAGTAGATACCACCATGTCTGGTTTATGTGGGGCTGGGAATGGAGCCCAGGGTTTCCTGTATGGCTAAGCAGTGCTCTACCAACTGGAACATATCCCCAGCCCCAGCCCTGTACTTCTCTAGGGTAAATAATTGTTTGACTTGAAAGCCTTGGCAAATACACTAAGCTCATAGCCTCAATCTCTCTCCTTTACGAGCTCCTTCACCCACGGCTGGCTCTCTAGCAGGTTAAACAGGCTACACTTTGGCTCCTTTTCACAAGATATGACTAATTACTTTAAATTGCTCTGGTTTATTAAGTGAAATCCAAAGCAGCTTCTATGCTTACCTGACATTTAGTTAATGAGCACAGTGGTACCTCCAGGAGGTTGGTGGACCTTTGATAAAGGGGTAGTTTAATAGGCAAAATAGCATATCTGGATTTCATTGGGGAAAGCGTGAGATAATCCATATATTTGAATGCAATTTAATGTAATTACACAGTAATTTTGGTTATTGCCAAAAGATGGTGTGTCGTTTCAAGTGAGAACGGGAGGTTAACTACTTCTACATGTAATTAAAATCTATCAACAGATATTAATTGAATCCTTACTATGCTCAAGAGTTAAGGATATTAGGATAGATACAAAGAGACACGGGACTTGGACACTATTCTTTAACAATGCGCATCGTCATGAGGAAACTAATGGGAAATGTTCTATGTGTTAATTTATTAGACATGTTTTTTATCTTACCCCTTAATAATCAAGCTTTCATTGATCTGGTTGTGTTGGCCATTGCATTGGTGAGGCAAAGAAAAATTAAGCCTGCTGTTCTTTCCCTTTAAAGGGAATGAGAACATTGAAGTAAAAATAAGGAAAAGGCAGGGCATGATGGAGTCAAATAACATTCCTCTATGGCAGCACAGCTCTTTAAAAAGGCTTTCCCAAGCCACATCTATACTTCTGGTTAGCATAGTTAGTTAGTGAGTAATACTAATAAAAAGGCTTCCCTACATGTCCAGTGTTGAGGTTATTGTTCCTGGTCTTGTTTCCCGTTAAGCTTTTGATCCACCATTTGCAGTGACAGTGGTTGAGATGGCCTGAAAAGTTGATTTATACTTATGTCCCTACCACTTCACCCTTCTTTAACCTCAGCATCTACTGTAATACCATTTTGTCCAGCTACCCTTCTAAGGATTTTCCCATTAGCCAAAGTTATGGCTCCCTTCAGTTTTCTTCCCATCACATCTCTGTCATGAGTTCAGAAATTGGGCTTTCATTCTGAATTCCCTAAACCACTCTCTGCCCCTCCCTTCTCCTTCCTGAAGGATGTAAGGAATTATCTGGTGTATTGTGTACACCCCCTAGTGCCCCTGAGATGTTGACGTGACTGTCTATGGAATACAACCTTACACAGAAGCAGGGTTAGATGCTAAGGCTGACATCCAAGGGCAAGAACAAGAAGGATGAGGATGTGAAATGAAACCTTCAGATAAATCAGGGGCTGTAGCTATAGCTCAGCCTAGAGTGTTAGGGTCCAGTCCTGGGCTCTATCTGTAGCACTCTACAGCTATTGCTACCAGAGAAAGAGAAAATAAGGATGGGAGAGGGAAGGATGGAGGTGTCTCAGTGACTGCCCCTTGGCAACCATTTTATAACACCAGTATGAAATTTCCTCCTCCACGGTGGCTCTGAGAACCTGTATCCTTAGCAGCCCAGAACCTGTATCCAAAGCTCATGTGATATCTAGCTTGGAATTAGGTGATCAGGGAAGATGGGGAACCTTGAGCCTTAGGTTTATTTTACTCAGCAACTACCAAAAGACAGCAGTGATCAAGAGCTTGAGATGTGGGAGGAGGCTCAGCAGTTAGATGTCTTGATTCTCTTGAAAAAGGTCTGGGTTTGGTTCCCAGCCCCATAGCAGGCAGCTCACAATCACCAGTAACTCCAGCTCCAAGGGAGCTAACGCAGTCTTTTGGCTTCCACAGGTACTTGAAGGCACATGGTGCCTTTAAACTAATTCAGGGATACACATGTAGACATAACTAAACCTTAAAACAACACAGTGGCTCTGGAGCCGGACATCTAGCCTTGGGTTTAAATTTAGGTCTGTTTTTCTGACTATGAAAGCAGAGAGGAAGCTTGCTCATTTCAGAGGTGAGGAGTTTTTCCTGTTCTTCTCCTTCACCCTGAGCCTTCCTGCATGAATGAGCAGGTTCAGAGACCTCTGCCCTCACAGCCAGTCTTTGCTGCTCCATCTGCAGCACTGAGGATATTAGCCCAACCACCATCCCTTTTGGCTGAACCAACACAGATGGGTCCCAACTGCCCATTGGGTGATGCCAGGATCAAGACAAAGTAAAGCTGGAGCTATGCTAAGTTGAAAATGGCCTGGATACCCATAAGCTCTAGACCTTCAATGTCCAGCAGTGGCTTGTGGTAGTGCTGGCTGTGTACCCTCTTCATCTCTGGGACCCCTGTAAATAGATATATTCTCATATGCTTTGTGTGTATTTCTACACAGGTGTATGTTACATATGTATATTTCATCAGTTGTTACAGATTCATGTATGGCATTTAGTGTAGTACCTATATTAGCCAATATTCAAACTGCAGTAAATGGTCCGTATGCTGGTTAGTTTTTGTCGGCTTGTCACTACTGCCACAGCTGAGCCCTGGGGAAGAAGATTGGATTATATAGTACTAACTCAGGAAAATGCCCAAGACCAAAATTCACATTATGATTTTGATTGAGTTGAGTTTGATTTCAAATAACTGTAATGTCAAATTAGTGAGTTTAATTGTCTGAAGTTGGGGAAATTTTGTATATCCACTTTCCCTCTTGACCCTCTTTTGTACTTTATATGTCACATGGCATCCAAACAGGTTTTCATCTTTATTTGAATGCTGAGACTTGAACCCAGGGCCTCATGTATGCTAAGCTCATGTTCTACACTCAGTTGTGCTTAGGATTTTTTTTTTCACAAAATCAGATTATGTTACCTCTTAATTAAAATTCTCCAAATATTTTCCATCAGTGGCATCAATTCCAGCATCTCTACTTGGCTCCAGGGCCTTGTGTGGCACTGGTTAGAGTATTCCTCAGTGCCAGCTGATTATTTATATAGTTTTTGCAACAAGTGGTGCTTGGCCTTGTTCACTGGACAGCTGGCTCCATGATTACGAGCACAGGCTGCTCTAACAGAGACCCCGAGTTTGGTTCCCAGCACTCATACATGGTAGCTCACAACTGTCTGTGACTCCAGTTTCAGGGAATCTAATCTCTTCTTGCCACTTCCTTGGGCACTAATCTTGCACGTGGCACACAGACGTGCAGGCACAACACTCATACACATAAGACAAAAAAAAAAAAAAATAGAACTGGTTTATTTTAATTAAAAAAGACCTAAGTTCAAATGTTTCTTCTAAGCCAGGACTTGATCTATCACCCTGTGACCTTCCTACATGCCACTATCAGAAGTTACCATGCTGGCTTCCTCTGTCTTCTCAGCCATCTCTGGGACACAGGTGACCTGTTTATCTCTGTCATCCATCCCAGTGTCTGGAGTGAGCTTGACATTTGGTGCAGAGTCAGCAAATATTTGCTGACTGTTGATGGAATGAGGTCACTAAATCTTTTTGAACATTGGTTAACACTGAGAGAGAATAAGTGAGATTTCTTGTATATATAAACATTATAGCTCCTCATTTACTATATACAAAATATATAATCTTATTTAACAAACCTTTATGTTATAACCTATATATATAATTTAAATCTATGTATGTATGTAATATGTATGTAAAATTGGTCATAAAATATTCACTATGCAAGTCAGACATATACATTTATATTTTTATATTTTATCCCTTCTTTGAGAATTTTATACATATGTACAATATAGTTTAACTCTCCACTGTTCCCCAACTTCTCCATGAATACATATGTTCACATGTGTTTTATGCATATTCCTACACATATGTATATTACATGTGTATATTTCATTGATCAATTGTCCTAGATATATGTGTATGACATTTAGTGAAGTATCTATATTAGCCAATATCCAGACTGCAGTAAATTTTCCCTGTGGTGGTCAGTTTTTGTCAACCTGACACACCAACAAAGAGGGACTTTCAGCTGAAGAATTTCGCAGCTCAGATTGTTCTGGGGCGTGTCTATAGGCATGAACTGTAACCTGTAAGCTACATACACCATTTCCTCTAAGTTGGTTCAGTCAGTATGTTACAGCAACAGAGAAGCAAGCTGTAGTTTTCCTCATCCTTCCATCAAGTTTGGACCCTGACATCCACTCAGCTAACAATGCTTAGCAGTGTTTTGCTTTCTTCAGTAATTTCTTGGAAGAATTTGCTTTAAAATCATGCTGAAGCTACTTAAAAAACACTGATAATTCTTTTTCTCAAGCTAGAAAGTAGTGATCTGTGGAAGGGAAACCATTTGGTAATCCACTTTCCTGTGTGTTACAAGATCACACAGCCGATTCAGAGGACTGAAGACTACTGGAAAAAAAATAAAATTTATTTAATGAATTCTTAAATCAGCCTGACTAGGGATTAATTCTGGGGAACCAATCCTTCCTGAGAAGGCCAGCAAACTAGCTTCTGGGTTTTTAATTTTGTTTTTGTTGTTGTTGTTTTGAGACAGGGTTTCTGTGGGTAGAACTTGATTTGTACACCAGGCTGGAGGCACCCAAGTTCCTGAACTTGAATGCAAAACCCATTTTTCCAGATTTTTATTTTAATTCCTTTGTATCTCCTTTCCATTTCTGCCTTCTCAAGGTCAGCCTTTCTTGAATTCAGAATAAAGGTCTACGTGAGTTCTTTGTTTCTTTGTTTGAGACAGGGTCTCCTGTAGCTCAGGCTGGCCTCCCACTTCTTAAGTAGCCAAGGATGACTCTGAACTTCGGATATTCCGGTTTCCTGCTGGGATCACAGGCTTGATCCACTAGAATTGGTTTACATAGTGCGCCTGCGCCTGCGCCTGCTTGAACTCAGGACTTTCTGCATGCAGGGCAAGGACTCCACTAACTGAGCCCTAAATTACTTCCTTATCAAGTTGCTAAACAACAACAACAAAACAAACAGATACATCAGCAAGCAGCAGAACAAGTCCCATAAAGATTCCCTGAGGTATTGTTCAGTGCTGTTTGTCCTGTAGATGGTTCAAAGTCTCTACGAAAATGGATCTGAAAAAGCTCAATTTTTGAATTTAGTATTTTAAAAAATGCTCTCCTTAAGAATCAACATACTCCTCTCATTTATTGAAAACAATGAGTGTTATATAACACATCCTGTTTATACAGCTCTTGGTTTGTTGGTGGGAAAATCAGAGACAGATTTATTCACACCAGTTATATCAGTGTTTGAGGTGTCAGCTTTGTCCTTTTTTTTTTTTTTTTTTTTTTTTCTTTTTTCTTTTTTCCTCTATAATATTGCAGTTTGGGTAGGAAAAAGCCTTTGGAAAAGCAGAGGCATAATTCTTCTTTCAAATATATTGCTCCTACCCAAGTAGCAGAGGTGATCTTTCTTGGATCTTAGGAAAGTTCTAGAATTAGACTTGGGGATATAGCTAGCTCCCTGGTAGAGTTCTTGCCTAGAATGGCGGAAGCCAGGGACTCAGAACAGCAAAGCAGAGAGTTTGTGGGCAATGAACAGAAAATAGCCTCTTCTTTCTCCTGTCTGATATTCTAGATGCCTTCTAAATTTTTGGAGTAAATGGGGATATAAAGACAGAGATATAACATGGGTGGGGAGGGGCCCAAGCGGGATGCCTGTGCGAATTCTGCTGAAACTGAATCTACCCTCTCGAGGGTGCCGAGGCCAACAGACCTCATTCGGAGACGGATCTGTATGTTCTTTCCTGCCATGGTTGGTAGACTGTTGGAAGTGGACCTAAATTTGTTCAGGATATGAAATATTCATGACTCATCTCACTGTTTTGAAAGGGTTGTCTGTCCCAGTTCCTGGAGAGATGCTATTGTTTGTCTGCTCCACCAGAGAGGAAAGTCAGACACAAAGTGGATTGTGTGACACCCTGATTACGGGTCTCAGAGAAGGAGTAGAAACCACAGCGTCACCTCAGGGGCATCCAAGAAAAAGTGGGGGTGGGGATGGGTCTTGAGTATACCAGGAAGCACAGTCCTTGCCTGAGGCTCTCTCAAACCTGTCTTCCTCCAGGCACATTCCTCTTAGGTTTTGTTGTATTTCCTTAAGGTGTCCAATGACCTCACCTTCACTGGCTGTCCAGTGTGTTTCCAGTTCACTGTCCTCTGTATAACTGCTGCCTGCTGCCCATCTAGCCAGGGGGTCTGGGAGGATCCAAGTGGCTGAAGGTGATGGACAGAGTCAGGGAGGTTAAAGCCCAGGGTGCCATGCTCAGTGATGAGGCACAGAGCATGAGTGACACATCACAATCTGATTGCAATGTGGAGTTTATTGCAAATGAAGTTGATGTTTGGACTTGCAATCCGTCATGAACTCTGAGTCAGGACTGAAATCACAGTCTTCTTCTTGCTGCTCCGTGGAGAGAGGGGCTGAGTGAGGAGAGGCATTCCTGAAATATTTACCTAGATGAAAGTTTTGGCTGCTTGCTCATCTATAAAAATACCAGGGATAATGCACTTATGGCATTTATATGAAAGTTACTCTCCGTGCTTTTTGTGAACCCTTGCCACACAGAATGTCTATATTTTTGGAAAGAAATTCAAAATGCAGCTGATGGTGGTAGCCCATGACTGTTGTCTCCGTAACCTAGAGAGGTCAAAGAAGATAGATTGCTGGGGATTTGAAGCCAGCCTGAGCTACATGGTGAGACCAGGCTATCCTGGGATACTTTGAGTAAAACCCTGTCTCATATTCCCAGCCTGGTGAGCTTGAACCAAACAAACACAATGATTGCATACAGTAAGAGTGAAGAAGTTACTGGTTTACTTGTGACTAATAAGGATAAATGAGATCATGCTTTAGCTTCCTTCATTGGGAGAAAAATCCCCCCTCTTTCAGTGATTTCTGGAATTCAACTGCGACACTGTAACAAGAAGTCTTGGCTCTTAGACTAAGCATTCTGTTTCATTAAACACACACACACGTATAGGAAAGGACTAGTACTTGGTAGATTGCTTAGTGGATAAAGGTGCTTACCACTAAGCCAGAGGACCTGAGTTCAGTCCTAGAGACCCACATGGTAGGAGGAGAGAACTGATCTCACAGGTTGTGCTCTGACCTCCACATGTATGCTGTGATCCTGACTCGTGTGTACACCTGCAGGATAGGTAAGTAAATGCATAAATAAGTAAGTGTTAACTTCCAAGTTAAAAGATTATGATAAAGGAAATGTGATCACTGAAGTCTCGATACTGCTTGTTGTAACCCAAACAAAACACCCAGAGCAACAACCTTGGTGGAGAGGGGACACATGAGCAGAGAAGTTTATCCTCACTATGGCAGTAAGAGGCTGTGACAGGTAACGGGGACACATCTACAGAAGTAGGATCATCTTTTATGTTTTGGGAATACATTTTAAAGTGGTGCAGATGAACATTCAGCTATAACCCAAGAAATGTTTGTGTGTTAGAAAACTGCTTAAGATAGGCCAAAGTTGATTTTTCTACAGTTATAGCTTACTTTCTTAAACCACTCACACACACACACACACACACACACACACACACACACACACACACAGTGAAATATACACACACAAACACATTGAAGTCAGGCATGGTGATACAGACCTGTAATCTTCCCATTTGGAAAACAGAGGAAGGAGGAATTGGGGTTTAAAATCAGCTTCAGTTACAGGAGACCCTATGTCAAACAGGGAACCCTCAAAAAAGAAAAGAAAAAGAAAAGATTATTTGATTTGAGAACACTTGTCATGCATACATAAGATCCTGTGCTGCAAACAAAGAAATATATATCTGATCTGAATAGTAAAAGTAGCAAAATGATAATTGGCCATTCTAGCCATAATATGAATTATTCATGTTCATTAAGCTAGTCTTGCTCTCACTCTGCCTGCAACAGAACTTCTGTCTTACTTACTGTTCTATTGCTGAAATGAAACAACATGACCAAGGCAACTTATAGAAGAAAACATTTAATTGGTGCTTGCTTACAGCCTCTGAGGGTTAGTGTATTATCATCGAGGTAGAGAGTGGTAGCAGACAGGCAGGCAGGCAGGCAGGCAAGGTGCTGGAGAAATAGGTGAGAGCTTTTTATCTAATCTGCAAGTTACAGGACAAGAGAGAAACACTAGGCTGTTAAAAGCTTTTGAAACCTCAAAGCTCACCCACAGAGATACATTTCCTCCAGCAAGGCCACACTTTCACCATCATGGCCACACCTGCTCCAATAAAGCCACGCCTCCTGCAACAAGGCCACACCTCTCAATCCTTCCCAAACAGTTCCATTAATCATGGACCAAGCATTCAAATATATGTGCCTATGGAAGCCATTCTCATTCAAATAAACACATATGGATATAGAGCAACCAAGTTCAAGCATCGATGTAGGATTTAGTGTATGTGACGAGTGTGTGTGTGTGTGTGTGTGTGTGTGTGTGTGTGGTGTACGAAGGTATATGCACATGCAGAAGCCAGATAAAGATCTTGGGTGTTTTCTTCACTCTCTTGATCTTATTTTTTTGAGACACAGAGCCTCTCACTGAACCTGGACTTCATGTCAGGGGTTTTGTATAGATATTGGGATCCGAACCTTAGATTCTCATGCTTTCACGGCAAACCACATCCCCAGCCCGAGATTTTACTTTATAATTCAGCTAATTTATACCTTGGCGTTAGTTTGAGTGCTCAGGTATTCTGGTATAAAATATTTATTCAGCGAGAAATTAAGAGTTCCCAGGGAAATTGTTTTCCTTTTATGTTCCTTCCTCTCTGGACAGTTTCCCGCTTGGATGCAGTATTTTATAAGCAGAAGAGAAAAATAAGAACTCTCTCTACAAATGAATTCTAGTGTTTCCAGTAAATCTTCTAAAACTTTTGTCAGAACTTTCTTTTCCTGTGTCAATGTTGCCTAGCAACCAAGGAAAGACTCTGGGCAATCTGCCTCACCAATGGGAATCCCACGGCATGGCACAGCCTCTGGGGTGTGTGTGTGTGTGTGTGTGTGTGTGTGTGTGTGTGTGTGTGGTGCTGGACACTAAACTGCGGACCTTGCACATACTAAGCACAATTCTGTACTCCTGAGCTATACACCCAGATCCTGAGCAGCAGAGGTTTTCACATCTGCCTTGCGGTCCTCCCCACCCACCACCCTCTTTATGTTTATGGTTATTTGCTCTGCTTGTAATTCTGTGCATCACTTGTTTGCCTCATGCTTATGGAAGAAGGTGTTGAATACCTTGAAATGGAGTTACAAATGTGGGTAAGCCACCACATGGGTGCTGGGAATCCAACACAGGTCCTCTGGAAGAGCAGCCAGGGCTCTGCTCAGAGCCCTCTCTCCAGTCCCAAAGACTATTTTCTAGACATATTTGCTGTGATAATCTTATAGTTTCCTAGACCCTTAAGAGCTTCATATAATTGTTTGAATTATGTAGTCCCTGACCCCTGAGAGTATAGTGAACCAAATGTTTATAACTTCTCAGTGGAGTTATCATTGGGATTGGATTTCTACCCTCCCTCTCTCTTTCTCTAAGACGGCATCTTATGTAACCAAGGTTGGCCTATTAGCTTGCTTTTTTTTTGTTTGTTTGTTTTCCTTTCCTCCCAGGATTTTTTTTTTGTGTAACCTTGGCTGTCCTAGAACTCAATCTGTAGATCAGGCTGGCTTTGAACTCAGAGATTCACCTGCCTCTACTTAAAGGCATTAGGGTTAAAGGTGAGAGCTACCACAGCTGGCTTCAACTTGCTATATACTTGAGAATAACCTAAAACTTAAGATCCTCCTGCCTTTACTTCCTAAGTGCTGGGATCCCAGGCTTGTGTCTTCAGTAGATTTCATGTGGCCCTGCATTGATGCATGTTTTTGCATGCTAAGCAAGCACCCCGCCAAGTAAGTTACATCTTTTTCTTTTGTGTGTGTGTGTGTGTGTGTGTGTGTGTGTGTGTGTGTATGTGTGGTTTTTTTTTTTTTTTTTGACATGGTCTCATGTAGCTCAGGATGACCTTGACCTTAACATGTAGACTCGATTGACCTTGGATTCCTGATTCTCCTGCTGCACCCAGTTCTACCTGTTTTCTCTATCTTAGATCATCCATCATTATGTTTAGTGTTTTGAAAACTTTTCATAGTGTGTGTGTGTGTGTGTGTGTGTGTGTGTGTGTGTGTGTGTGTATGTGTATGTGTGCGCTATGCGTGTGCATACCCATAGAGGCCAGAGATTTCAGCTCCCTGGAGTTAGAGTAACAGATGGTTGTGAATGTGAACCCACCTGACTTGGGTGCTTGGCATGGAACTTAGTCCTCTGGAAGAGGAATGTGCAATGAGCTATCTCTCTAGACTTCGATGTCTGCAGACCCCACTGGTGTGTTTGTTTCTGATTTGCATCTCAGTGAACCAGAATGTGTGCTTGGAAGTCTTTCGAGATTTGGTAACAGTAGACTTCAATCATCATGAAATTATTTCCAGTATCTTCAAAGAGAGCGCCAGCACCTGGTCTGAGATGCCTTGAGTCTTGGGAAATGAGTCCTGTCCCACAGCAGAGAGGCATCCTTCACCTCTGTGCTTCTCAAGCCCACAAGCAGTTTCTCTTATAAAAGAACTTTCTAAGGCCAGCCTCAGCTCAACAATATAGACTCTATCTAAACAATACCAATGATGCTTGCAAGAAAGCAGTGTTTGCTGTTCACAGGGTCTCATTGTGTAGTCCTGGAAGGAATTTGCTCTAACTATTATGAAACAGGGCGAGAGGACTTTGGTGGTTTGGGTCCAAGGAACCCCACTGAGGGTGAGAGACAGACAGGTCATAAAGATAACTCTCACATGGAGGTTTTTTTTGTTTTTTTGTTTTTAAATTGGAGGAAGGGAATGGGGACCTGAGCCACAGAAGAGAGAGAGGCAGATAGAAACAGACAAAGAGAAGGGGGGGGGGGGTTGCAAAGGCCTGTCTGCTTCTTTAAAGGAGTGGCAGCAAAGTGAAGGAATTGACAGAGCTTGTCTCTTAAAGGGGCCTTTTGCACATGCATACACAGCCTTATGCACCTACACAGTGTATACAGATTGCATAGTGACCCTGTGTCTGTAGGACCCTGGGCTAAGTATTTGCCTGAGTACTGACAAGTGCATCCTGCCAGGTGATGGGGTGGGCCAGCATAACGACTGAATGTTAACAGTAACACTGGCTGGCATGACACTTGCTATATAGACCAGGTTGGCCTGGAACTCACAGAGGCCTCTTGAGCACTGGGCTTAAAAAAGGAGTGTGCTACCACGTCCTGAAAGAGTTCTTGATCTACTTGTGCTGACTAGTTTGTCACCTTGACACAAACTAGGGTCATCTGGGAAAAGGGAATGCCATTTGAGGAATTGCCTCGAAAAGTTGGCCTGTAGGCAAGTCCGTGGGGCATTTTCTTGATTAATGATTGGTGTGGGAGGGTCCAGCTTACTGTGGGCGGTGCCCCCTCCGGGCAGGTAGCCTTAGGTTGTTTAAGAAAGCAGGTTGAGCAAGCCAAGGAGAGCAAGTCAGAAAGTAGCATTCTTCCACAGTTGGTTTCTGCTTTGGTTCCTGACATCAGGTTTCTTTCTCAATTCTGCTACCGTTTCCCTTCATGATGGGCTGTAAGCAGAAATAAATCCTTTCCTCCCCACTCTGTTTTTGGTGAGTGCTTTATCATAATGATAGAAAGCAAACTAAGATACTACCTTTATTTGTTTTTCCAATATCCATCAGTCCAAGCCCTCACCTTCTCACTAGTAACTGAGCAATAGAATTTCCCTACCAAATTGCTTCCTTCAAAACCATTCTTCTTCCTGACTTAGCAATGCTAGACACAGAATGAAACTCCATGCCCTCTGACTTCTGTTCTTTCTTTATTGTCCCAGGTCTGACATCCAGTACAATGCTGATAAGAAACTGCAAGATCGACATTTCATCTTTTTTTCCTGATAATCAAGGAAAAAATAGCTAGTTCACCATTATGTGTGATGCTAGTTATAGTTTTGTTTTTGTGTTTTTTTCTTCCTTAAGGTGTCTTATGTCTTGTTAAGGGGAAATTCATTCCTAAGTTGTTGTTTGTTTTAGCATGAATAGATCTCAAATTTTAATAATTGTTTTCCGGGAATCATTAAACAACAGATGATTGGGAGAGGTACCCTTTAACATAGTAATTCATTAAATCCCATGGTACACGTGTTCCCCCTCCCCCCAATGCTAGATGATTCTGTGTCTCCTTGGGGTATGCTGTATTTCTTCATAATTTATGACCTTCTAAAATATTATGATAAATTAACTTTTACGTATTTCATTAGGGTTTTCAGAACTCTGTTGATAAAAGAGATTAAACGACAGTTTTTCTGAAATAGTTCTTTGTCAGTTTTTTTTTTTATTAAGCCCATATGTCTTTGCAAAAGATGGTGAGAACTCACATTTTCCAGGTGTGGAATAGTTTGTGAGAGGCAGGGCTCACTCCCCACCCCACCCTCACATCTTTGATTTAGTAAAACCTCACTGTAAAGCTTGATGGCTCTAGGGCTGGACATTTGGTGGGGCAGCTAAAGTCACCTACTGCTCTTGCAGAGGACCTGAGTTCTAGTACCAGTGTTAGGTGGTTCACAGCTGCCTGTAACTACAGCTCTAGAGGACTCCGGAGTCTCTGGCCTCTGTGTACCCTGGACTCAATGCTCTGACCAGGTAAGAGCCAGGAGGACCCAGAGAACAGAGAAAGTGCACATCTGGTGTGGCAGGAAAGAGAAGCTGGGGGGAAGGGAAGCCTCTGAGCAGGAGAGGTTTAAGGTAGGGGTGGGGTGAGAAGAGCTTAGAGGAGCCTGGATGCCAGCATGGAATCTGTAACCAGTTCTTGCAATGCTGAGCATGGAGGCCAGCACACCCTTTGGTATGCTAATAGGCGTCGTTAGCCATTTGTCCTTTGGACCAGGCAAGGAGGAGAGAGGAGGGGGAGGATGAGGAGGATTGAAGAGGAAATGAGGAGGGAGAAATGAGATCCTTGTAATTAAATCCATAACCTCTAGGGTTTTAAATTCAGTGTCATATTTCTTACTTTAAGGTGGCAAAGATGTTCACAGTTGAAATAACAGTGTTAGTGAGAGCATTTTTCTGCTTATCCTCTTATTATATGTTATATTGTATACTACACTTATTATATATTTTAAGCAGTGGCTTTCAACAGCACATGTTGTGAAAACCAAAGCTTGAGCTAGGCATGGTGACATATGCCTGTAATCCCAACACTTGTAAAGTGGAGGCAGGAGAATCAGGAGTTCAAGGTCATGGCTAGAGAGGGAGTTCAAGACCTAACTAAGGTATATGAGTCCCTGTGCTGCCTAGTTTTATGTCAACTTGACACAAGCTAGAGATATCTGAAAAGAGAGAACCTCAATTGAGAAAATGCCTCTGTAAGATCGGGCTGAAAGACATTTTCGTAATTAGTGATTGATGGAAGAGGGCCTAGCCTTTTATGGGTAGTGCCATTCCTGGGCTGATGGTCCTGAGTTCCACAAGAAAGCAGGTTGAGCAAGCCATGAGGAGTAAGCCAACAAGCAGCACCCTCCATGGCCTCTGCATCAGCTCCTGCCTCCAGGTTCCTGCCCTGTGTGATCCTGTCCTGACTTCCTTCCATGATGAGAAGTGATATGGAAGTGTAAGCCATATAAAGCCTTTCCTCCCCAAGTTGCCTTGGTCATGGTGCTTTGTCACAGCAATATGTATTAACCGTAATTCTGTCTCAAAAGCATGAAAGAATAGAGATGGGGCAAGGGAGAGGAACCATAATTCACTGTTTTCCTAACATTTAAAAACTTTTAAAGTTATGTTTATTGATTATGTATTTAGTCTGTGTGTGAGACATATATGATGTGGGTACATTCACGTCACAGCATATATGTGGAGGTCAAGGATAACCTTCAGAAATTAGTTTCTCTCTCTACCATATGGGTTCCAGGAACTGAACTCAGATCCACAGGCTGAGCCTGGCAGGAAACATCTTTACCACTTAAGCCATCTTACTAGCCCATTTTTAATATATCGTATGTTTCATATTGTGTCTGATATGTATATGTATGTGTTAGTTTTTTTTATTGTTAGCCCTGTCTTATCCAGTATTTTTATCTAAATTATGATAGTATTGTTATTCCAGAACTAGTCATTACTAGTCTCTGTTATAAGCCTGGCGCTGTGGTGGGAATATATTCCAGCACTTAAAAGGGTGAGGCAGCCTAGCAACAAAAACTCCAATCATCATCATCATCATCATCACCTCTGTCCTGAGCTCCAGAGATACAGGGATTATTTAACCCTATAATCTGTGAGCCACATGTTGGCCATGTTGGAGTAAGTCTGAAAAGGAATCAACACAGGGGCTGTATGTGCTAATAAGCAGCTCCCCTCCATTGGCGGGGTACCACACAGGCTATCATCCCAGGAGTGGACCATGAACGAGCCTTTCAGCTTATGTCTGAATTTTCAGAATTACCATTAATTATAGTAAAGAACTCCACATTAGGGTAGTGATTTCACAAGGAGAGGGAAGTATGGATTGCATGCTTTGTACTTAGAGTCATTTCGGTGTGATTAGTGTAGAAATTAAAGCAGATAGGAACTCAAGTGAGTTTGCTTGGGCTTGAATTCTAGAAGGTTTGTTTTTGTTTTTCAGTTGTCTTAGAAATTAAACAGGCTCTCATGTAGCTCAGGCTAACCTTGCACACTCATTAGGCCAGGCTGAATTCGACCTCACAACTTTCCTGCCTTCTTTCCTGAGTGCTAGAATTATAGGCCTGAACTGCCACATGTAGAGTTACATACAGCGTGGATCCTAAATGGCCCCCAAAGGCCCATGTGTTAGAAGTTCTATCTCCGGTGTGGTGCCATGGGGAATTGTTGGAGCCTTTTAAGAGTGGGGACCTAGTGGGAGTCCCTAGGTCATTGGGTCATGCCTTTGAAGGGGTGGGGGGATACCTACCACTCCAGCTGCCATCCTTTTTATCCACTGACCTCCTTTGTACACCTTTTCCCTTAATGCACTGCCTGCCACAGTTGGAAAGCAACGGGACCAAAGTGATCATGGACTGAAATCCCTAAAGTGTGAGGCACGAACTCCCCATTCTCCTTAGCAGCTGATTATCTCAGGCATTTGTTGTCAGGACCCAAAGCTGACTGACACACTAAGCTTCTCCAAGAAATAGATGTGACAGGTCATACTGGCCTTTCAGATGTAATCTAAGAATGGAATGAAGCCAGGAATGTTAAGACAGCCAAATGATGTGACCCGTAATGAGTTGACACCAAATATTTCCTTTTCTTTTTCTTTTTCCTTTGGATTTTTGAGACAGTTTTCTCTGTATTGCTTTGGAGCATGTCTTGGAACTAGCTCTGTAGACCAGCCGGGCCTCAAACGCATAGAGATCCGCTTGCCTCTGCCTCCTGAGTGCTGGGACTGATGGCGTGGGCCACCAAAGCCCAGCTCAAATATTAAAGAGATTTTATTTTGTTATTAATTACTATTGTTATCATCGTGTGTGTGTATGTGTGTGTGCGTGTGTGCGTGTGCCTGTATTGTGTGTATGTATGTTAGTGCATGTGATATATGGGACAAGGGCAGTATGTATGCCAACAGTTCTTGTGGTCATGGGACAGTTTTGTCAAGTCTGTTCTCTTTGTCCACCTTTACATGGGTTTCAGGTTGGCACAGTGAGTGCCTTTACCTACTGAGCTAATTCACTGGCCCTAACAAATTCTCTTCTAATATCGACAGCACATTTTCTGTTCTGCTTATACATTTACAGTACTTAAGTAAAATTGACTCCCAAGAATAAGTCTTGTTGCTGTTCTCATGTTTTGCTTTTGGACAAAGTCTTATGCATCCCAGGGTCATCCTCAAACTTGCTAAGGATGTAGTAGCTGAGGATAGTCTTGAACTCAGAGCTACCCATGTCCACCTTCCAAATCCTGGCATTGCAGGTGTACATTACCACACTAGGTTCCCAAGGTGCTATGGATCAGACTCAGTTTCCTATATGTTGGCAAGCACTCCCCAGGCAAGAAGGATGCTTTTTCTAATTTTATTTCAACCAAAACTTCCATAGATACCAAGCATCTATCTGGCCTGGCTACATTAGAGTGAAAACCACAGGTTCTCAGGGAGATCGTACTGGGTTCCTGCAATTGATTTATACCTGTTTAATGTATTAATCTTTGTAAATGAACTTGTGTTTCAAGTGAGTTTGTATTGATCTACTGATACCGTTTTACTCTGTCCTCCATGTGACCCAGGCCTTCATTTCAGAGTGGACAGGACAGAGCCTCCCTAGGGAGGGAGCAGATGCAGGGCCTGCCTTGGGTGCTGGGAGTCCAACCTGTGAGGTAAGGATGCTATCCAGCCAAGCTCCCTGACAGCTGAAGTTTGAGTTAGCGCCTACATCATCATGTGTACCTCAAAATATCAACTTGAGCAAAAAAAAAAAAAAAAAGAAAAGAAATCTTCCTTAAGTCCTTAAGATGAACTTTTTAAAAATGTAGCAGCACAGGAAAGAATAAGCTATGACCTAAATAAAGAACAGTCTTCTCTCTCCCCCTCTCCCGCTCCCCTTCCCTCCTTGATTTCCCTTCCCCTTCCTCCCCAGCCTTCTGTAAAGCTGCATGCACAGCTATATTCATTCTCCCCGTGGCCGTCCACTTGTCTATAGAAAATTACTGTGCAGCAATGACAAGCGTGCATTTTTTCTAACAGGCCAACAGCACATGTGTCTCAAATGTCTCCACCTCTACTTTCCTGACTGCAGAAGCCAGGGAACATCCTCCCTCCATGTCACAGGTATGAAGAATACAGGTTCAATCACAGTGCAGGCAGAACTGGAATCTGGGATTCCCTGGTTCAGAGTTCAAATATTTGGATTTTGATTTTTGGAGGGTATGACACCAAAACCTGTAAATGGCAGAGATTCACTCATGTGGGTATTTGTTTTCTCTGGACATGAACAGTGACAGTAAGGTATGCTAGCCATTGGGGTAAGTGAAATTTTTATCTTCTATCCAAAGGGTTCAGTGCTTGATGTATAAATAAACCTTAGGTTAAAACAATTCTAGAAGTCTGGTATAGCAGCTTGTATCTGTCATTCAGTTAATCCAGGGTAGGAACATCATTTTGATTTGAAGCCAGGCTGGGCTACACAGTGAGACCCTGTCTCAAAATCCTGGAAAGTAAAATATATCTAGCATTCAGGAGTTTAGCTCTTTGGTAAGAAGCTTGCATAGCATGTGGGTGGGCTTGGGTTCAGATTCTTAAAAATCTGAAGTGGTGAAACAACACTTAGCATATGTGAAGTCCTGAGTTCAATCCCCAGAACAGCAACATTCTAGACACAATTCCTGTCCAAACTACCATTGGGTTGACCCATCCAAAAACATCTTTACCTCTGTGTTCATTTTCCTCTGTGGGGAAGGAAGACTGAAAATCAGCTATGTATTGATTCCTGCGAGGTCTTTTCCGTAGAGCAACAGACTAAACAATTCTTGAAAGCACCTTTAGAAAGGAAAAAAAGTGTGGAAAAAAAATGGTAAGGCCGAGGCTCCTGCTCACCCCCTGTTTACCTTCTCTCCATGAAGAGGTGTGAGCACAGCCCAGCAGATTCAGCTTCATGTTTCAGAGAACAAAGCCAAGTGGGAACCTGCTCAATTACTACATTTATCCATAAGATTAAAGCCAAACTATAAATGAAACACTTTTTGATCCAAAAACCTGTGAAATTGTTCTCCTGTAGCGACTCATAAAGAGGACAAGGCTTGATATTGTGAAAAAGGCCCTTGGCCACATCACACTAATAGACACAAAAACAGCTTTCAAGTTGCTGGTTCTTTGATATCTTTGAGTACAGGCCAAGGGCAAAAGACCAAGGCATGCTCTACAAGAGGCCAGAGGACCTGTGTCACAGGTCCTAAAACCATGTTCAGGAAGTACAATAGAACTATAGTACTAGTTGAGCTAAAACACAATTCAATATCTACAATGCTTAGAACTTTTATATAAACCTTGTCAAACTTCATGGAGATGAAGACTAAATACTGGGACAGTGCAAAGCTGTTTTTTTTTTTTTTTAAACAAAATTAAGGGCTTGGAGTGGTGGCACACACCTTTAATCCCAGCACTCAGGAGACAGAGACAGGCTAATCTCTGTGAGTTCCAGGCCAGCCTAGTCTACCTGGTGAATTCCAGGCCACAACAACACAGTCAGACCTCATCTAATGAAAGAAAAATTTATGAATCTGGAGAGATAGATCAGCAGTGGCTGCTCTTCCAGAACCTGTGGATTCTATTCCCAGTACACACAGCTGCTAGAAAATGTAACCCCAGCTCTATGGGGTCCGACTCTGGCTTCCAAGGACACTACACACACATGATACACAGGCATACATGCAGACAAAACACCTATGCACATACGATGATAAAATTAAAAATTAACATTTGTTTATTTTCTGCATGTGAGTGTGAGGCATGGACATGTTAGGAAAGGTATGTGATGGGAAATCTGAGAACAAATTTGGGGTATCAGTTCCGGCCTTCTACCCTGCTGAGAAAATATCTCTTTTGTTGCTTACTATGACATGTGCATACCAAGCTATTGATTGGGCCCCAGAGCTTGTGGATGAGTCTACCTCTACCTCCCATCTCATCATAGGAGTGTTGGAGTGTTGGGATTACAGGCCACTACTTCTTCCTTTTTTGTTTTCTTTTGACTCAGGCTCTCATCTCACTGCGTAGCCTTAGATGTCCTGGAACTTGCTACATAAACCTAGCAGATATCAAAATTATAGAGATCTACCTGCCCCTGCCTCCAGAGTGCTGGTACTAAAGTTGTTTGCTACCACACCAGCAACTTTTGGCTTTTATGTGGACTATGGAGATCAGTTCTGCATGTCAGTGTTGCTCGATAAATAGTATCAATATTTGGGTTCAAGCTGAAGATCATAAAAGCAAAGTAGTGGGTCACTAGCTCTCACCGCCACCTCAGGCTGAAAGGGCTGATCCTACTGCCTCTTCTCAGCATGGCTGGAGAACCCTGAGACCAAATGTCATCCTATCCTCAATGTGGCTGGAGAATGAATGCCTGATACTGAGACCTTGCTCCTGTCTTATATACCTCTCATGAGTCCTGGGATTAAAGGTGTGAGCTCTAATTCTCTTTTGGACTGATTCACTCTAATGTATCCCTGCATGGCCTTGAACTCAGAGAGATCCATCTGCCTTTATCTCCTGAATCCTGGGATTAAAGTGTGTGCCACAACCTACTGACCTCTAAAGCTTGTGACTGACTTTGCTTTCTGAATCCTCAGGCAAGCTTTAATAAATCATAAATGATATATCACCACATGTCAGGCTTGAGGACAGAGGGCTACCTTAACCAGCTGAGCCATCTTCCTAGCACCTAGAGAAAAGCTTCTTGGGTTGTGACCTCATATGGGTTCTTGTAATTGAATGTGGCACTCTCAAAATATTTGGCATCAGTAAAAGTTTTCTGACCCCACAAAACCCAAAAGTTAATTCAAAATCAAACACACAATGATCTGAGATGTATCTAGCTGGCAGCCACTCAAGTTGCACTGTGGGATTCTATTTGTGTAGCTCTGGTTCTGAACACACAACATGTGCACTTCTCCCTATGGCTGCAACTGTGCTAGGCAACACCAAAGGATGCTGCCTGAAACCGCTTGACTTGGACCTGGAGATGGTCAATTGCAGTGTTGTGTTTTGTTTCCTGTATCCCAAATTGGCTTTAAATTTACCATGTAGCTGAGGATGGCTCTGCCTCCTGAGTGCTGGGATTCAGCTAGTGGGCCACCATACTTGGTTTCAGTGGTGCTAAGCATCAAACCCAGGCTTCGTGCAAGTTAGACAGTCGGCCAACTTAGCCATGTCCCCAGCTCAGGAAATAAAAGACTTCTACGATTTTCCTGACATCATTTTTCAGCGTATATCAACTTAGTATATCTCTGCATGGTATTTCATTAAATAGGCAAACAAGTACTTCCATCTTCATTGAATGTATATTTGCTTTCATCTTTAATAATTGATAAAATAATCATACCCAAAAAGTGATTGCTGTTTTGAATGATTTTGTTTATTTCTAAGTATGTGTATATGTGCGTGTGTGTGTATGTGTGTGTGTGTGTGTGTGCACGCGTGTCTGTCTGTCTGTCTGTTTGGGGATATGTGCATGTGAGTACAGGTGGAAGAGGCTGGAGGCATCAGACACCTCTGCAGAACTGAACTGACATGCCTTTGTGAGCCTCCTCATGTGAGTGCTAGGAACAAAACTGAGGTTTTCTGCAAGAGCAGTAAGTGTGCTTAATTGCTGACCCAGCCTCTCCTGTCCCTAAAATTCACTAGTTTCTTTATAGCTTATTATCAGTAAATGTTCAAATTGCATATCTGGTTTCACATACATCTATACTTGCGGTCCCATAAAAATTTCCTGGGTGAAAAGAAGTCATGGATAGAAAGTTCGAGAAGTCTTGGTGAAAGCAGATGAGCAGTTACCTCTGGAGCATGGCATGATGGGAATATGTTCTTATGACCGGGTTTGTTCAAAGCAGACACAGAGTAGAGGAAAAGGTTACAGGGAGTTGAGTGTCAAGGGAGCTCAGGGGTAAGGAAAGGGAAAGTAATTATGCAGTGAATAGACACCAAGGAAAAGGAGTCTTTCCTTCCCCTTTCTCAGTGCTCTGACCGTTATGAGAGTATTAACTTGGCTGAAGGAGGACCCTTACATTAACTCTAAGGGAATCTTACAGAAAAATCTCTACACATTGGATTGACAGAGGTAATTTTAAATAAGATTAAAAAAAAAAAAAAAAAACTCAACAGGCACTAGTGAGATGACTCAGCAGGTAAAGGCACTCCTCAAGCCTCATGGGCTGCTTTCAATCCCCTAACTCAAGGAAGAAGGAGAGAGCAGACTCCTAAAAGTTGTCTTCTGACCTCACATATACCATGGTGAGTGCGCACTATGGCACATGCTTTTATGTGCATGGGTACATACATACACACACACACACACACACACACACACAACTAATCATAAATTTTAAAGAGATTAAAAATTCATAGAGATGAAAGGAGAATAAATATATTTTTCTTCTACCTGTTTTATTCTGTTTTTGAGACAGAATCTTACTGTGTAATCAACACTGACTTTGAACTCAGGATCTTCCCGCCTCAGTCTACCCTAGTAGATAACATGTGTGTACCACCACACTAAGGCTAGATCAGATGTTTTTGAGACAGCAGTAGAGGAGGCCTTGTGTGCTATTTCCCCAGTGTTTTGATGCCACCTCTTCCAAATAAACAAATGTTGGGTGTCTGCTGAAGGACACATTGGCCCGGGTACTAGAAACCTAGTGTGAAAGACATGGAGAAGCTGTGCCAGTGTGCAAAGGAGTTAGAGGCTAGGCGTGTGGGCAGGCGTACTTCCTTGAATGTACGTGCCTACCCCTGCCAGCAAGGATGATGCGACACCCGGTAGATCTTCTTCATGCAGTTTTAATCAGGATCCTTGAAACATGTTTCCTCTGACCTTCGAGAGAGAGCCGGGGGACCCCTGCACAGGCTTAAATACCCTTGAGCTAACCAACCCCAGTGAGCTACGTGGACCCTGCAGATAGGCTACTCTAACACGGAAGCAGACAGGCTGAACAGACTTACCCAAATAAGGGCTTGTTTACGCCAGAGAGCCAGAGAGCGCTCACCCTTGGGGAGGTGGAAGGCGGAAGCCAGCGCCATCTTTAAGGTGTGGCACTTTGTGGCTCTCTACACTTGAAGAAACAGAGCATGTGGAAGCAGCCAAGTAGAAGGATGTATTTCCATCTCACCTGGTCACTGGAGGAATGAGAGGGAGACGAAGACACAGCACAGCACAGGGGAGGAACATAAGCGAGCTCTGGAGGACTTATCATGGATGGAGGAGAGATGCAGGAAATGAGCCAATGGGGAGGTGGCCAATGCTAGCTCATAAGAAGCTGCCTGGCCTCTGGCATTGGATGGAGGTTTGTAGAGATTTTTCCTATCATAATCAACAAGGCAATTCAAAAGTTCATTGCATTTTAGTTATTATTTTGTGTAGGTAGAGGTCAGAGGCCAATTTATAGGAGCCCTCTTCTTCAACCATGTGTATTCCAGGGATCAGTCTCAGATCCTAGGTGCCCTTACCCATTGAGCATCTCCCCAGCTTCAACACAGCATGTCTGTTATGATGTCTCCTGAGAAAGTGCTTCAGCAGTTGGGCGTGGTAGTACACTGAGGGTGGGAGAGAAGGCTACTTGGAGATGGTTAGATCAGTTTCAAACATGGCGTGCCTTCAAGCACAGATTTGGGAGAGGTTGCCAGTCAAGGCCCTTTATGGTCTTTTTTAATGCTCTGTAGAACAGGCTGGCCTTGAACTCACAGAGATCTGCCCACCTCTGCCTGGGATTAAAGGCAGCCTGGCCTGGTATGGTTATTTTTAACCTGACTTCCTGGTGTACAAATGGCCTTTTCTGAGAAGAATAGGGGAGGTAGAGAAGGAAGGGAGAAAGATGAAGGTATATAGAACACACACACACACACACACACACACACACACACACACACTGGGGGTGGGGTGGGTGTGGAGGGGGAGTCAGCTCTTTTTCTTTTTGAGACAGTCTCTCTACCTAGGTGTCCTGAAACTATGTAGACCAGGCTGGCCTTGAACTCATAGAGATCCACGAACCTCTGCCTCCTCAGTTTTAGTACTAAAGGCCATGTGCCACCACACCCTGCTTTATTTGGCTTTTTAAAAATGTGTTCTTCTTCCCCCCCTCTTACTCTCTGCATGTCAGTTCTCAAGCTTTTCAAAAATTATTTTTATTTTGTTTTATGTGTATGTATGTTTTTCCTGAATGTTTGTCTGTGTAACACTTGTGTGCTTGGTGTGTGCAGAGCCCAGAAGAGGGCATTGGATCTGTTAGAACTGGATTTAGAGATGGTTATGAGCCACCCTGTGGGTGCCAGGACCAGAGCTCAGGTCCTCTGGATGGGCAGCAAATGCTCTAACCACTGAAGGATCTCTCTAGCTGTACCCTCCCCCAACCCCAATAAGTTCTTAAAGGACACTGATCCTAAGAATCAAAGCCCCACACCGTATTACATCTTAAACCTTGATTACTTCCTTGGAGGCCCTAACCTCCAAATAGAGCCCATTAGAGCAGGAAGTTAGGGCTTCAGCATCTGAATTGGAGAGTGTGGCAAACGTTGTCTACCACTGAGAGGATTGGAGACGCTAAGGACAAAAGCACCAGGTCTTTATGCTGTTTAAGCCTGGAAGACTTAAGGTAAGCCCCCCCCCCAAGCTGGTGGTATTGTTTCATTTCCGAAACAGATGGCATCACTGAGAAAAAGAATGAGGACTGTTGGTTGAGTTTGAGGAAAAACTGGGTTTAAGATGTGCTAAGGTGAGATGTATGTAGGAGGCAGCATGGAAATGATCAAGGACAAGGTGTCTTCATGGGTGTTTGGGTAGACCTCTCCTGGGCTGGAGAACCGGGGAAAGGAACTTGTGTACTGAGCAGCATGGACAGGCAGAAGCAGAATAGAGGGGAAGAGTTCCAAAGGCTGGCAATGGGGAGAAGCCGGGCCTGGAGATACCCAAACACCCCATTACTGATGGGCCTCTAACCCCAGCATTGGGAGGCGATGTCAAGGGGACCCCGAGTTCAAGGTCATCGTCCACTACAGAGCAAATGGAGACCAACCTGGGATACATGGCACCCTGTCTAAAAAAATTAAAACTAAAACGACAAATAAATCAAAACAGGTCAAGTAAGCAAACAAAAAATACCTCAAATCTTGTTAAAGATCATATTGCTTCATTGAAACTCAGGGGATAAAACCTAGGAATACTTTTTGGTGAATAATTTGTGTTTTTTTTTTCATGGTTCACGTCCTCAATCTTAACAGTTTTGTCTGAACACATCCCCGCTTTTATTGCATTCAAAATAGTATTTTGGCTAATAAATGAAAGAATCTTCCGGAAGGTGCCCTAACAAGCAGAGTACTGTATTTAGCTGTGAATTTAACCCCTGTAACTCCAGCTGCAGAATAAAGTGATTTATGACAGGGAAAAATTATTGGCTAGGGAAGGAAATGAGAGGTAGCAGCTTGTTTGGCCTACTTTATGTAGGATGATGGCTCTCATGTGGTTCCCCAAGGAAGGGGGTCCATCCCAAGGAGCATCCTGGGGACTTTTTATGGGGGCTCTCTCTGATCCAGGCCAGGAAGGTCTGCTGTGAAGTTCCTGCCTGCTGTGGACAAAGAGACTCGTCTCTAACTTTTTATGACAGCTAAGATTGCCAGCGAATAAAAGCAAAGTCAATAAGTAATGAGACACGGTGGGGGAGGGGGGAAAGAAAGGTCTCTCTGATGCTAACTCTTAGCATAACCCGAGAGGGAAATGGAGCAGGGAATCTGAACGTGCTACTGAGCAGGTGGGAACCCTGACAGAGGCTCCATTTGTCTACTCCAAATTCAAGAGGACCCAGCAGGTGACAGGAGAAGAGTGTGGTGGCCCATGTGCCTCCCCGGGCCTGAGGCAGTAGCCTCGCTGGAGGAAACACCACACTGAGTCTTTTAAAAGAATTTTAAAGTCAATCCGAGAAAGCAATGTGTAAAAAGGGAAAAGGCCACCTTATTTATTTCCTGTGTTTTTTGCTGTTCTGTTTTTTTTTTTTTTTTTTTTGAAGATAAGTTTGTGTTTTATGTACAGAAAACTTAGCAGTGAGTGGCGAGTTCTTTGGCCTTTGCTTTTTCCTTTTGACAATTCGAGCCACAGATTTAGGACCCAGGACATTGCCTCCCCAGTGGCGGCGTATCTCATCATATCTGTTGTCCTAATTGGTCCTAATAGCTTCCACCAGCCAGAGCACCCTCGTCGTTAGAGTTAACCTGTGTGAAGGTAACAGTGGTACATGTCTTCCTGTGGGCCAGCCGCCCCAGCCTAGCCGGCTTTTCCCTTGATGATGCAGTAAAGGACCCCCATCTTCCGACACAGTGCAGGCAGGAAGGCCACCAGCTCAATGGGATCTACATCGTGGGCGATCACCACCAGCTTCTTGTTCTCCACCAAGGTGGCGACTGTATTGACTCCTGCTCGAAGGACAGGAGGCCCCTTAGTTGGGACATCCCCTTTGCCAGCAACTTTCTTCTCAGCACGGGCCAACAGTCTTTGCTTCTTCTCCTGCTTTGTCTCTGGCCTGTACTTGTGGGCAAGCTTAAGCAGCTGGGTAGCTGTTTGTCGGTCCAGGGCCTGGGTGAACTGGTTAATGGCAGGAGGTACTTTGAGATGCTTATAGAGGATGGCCCTCTGCCGCTGCAGCCGGATGTAATGAGTCCTTCTGACAAAGCGGGTAAGATCCCTTTTGGGCTGGATGTCCTGCCCAATGCCGAAGTTCTTAGGCCTCTTCTCAAACAAAGGATTCACCACCTTTTCCCTCCCTTGGCCTTCTTTGCCTTGGGCATCTTGCTCAGCTGGAGAAGAGCTGCTGTTCTGCTTTTTGATACAGGGTCTGACATAGCCCAGGCTGGCCTCTGACTTGTGTAGCCATAGCTGGCCCTGTTCCCCTATTCTTCTTCTTCTATCTTCTGAGTGATACGATTACAGGTGTTCATCTCATCCGGTGTGTTAATTTGGCAGTACCGGGGTCTCATGCTTGCTACATAAGCACTCTATCCTTGAGCTCAAGCCAGCTGCCCCTGTGATCCAACTTTCTTTTGGGCTACCAGCTCACAGATAACGACATGGAGACTTATGATTAATTTTGAAAGCTCTGCCTTAGCTTAGGTTGGTCCCACTAGCTCTTAAACTCAAATTAACCTGCTTTTATTAATCTACATTTTACCATGTGGCTTTTTACCTTTCTTTCATGCTGTATGTCCGATTCCCTCCATGTTTCCTTGGCATCTCCTTCGCACCTCCATTGTCTCCTCCTCCTTTCTCTCTCTGCACAGAATCCCTCCTGTATCTCCTGCCTAGCTATCGGCAGTTCAGCTCTTTATTAAACCAATCAGCTATACATCGTCACACAATGTAGAAATACCCCACAACAGCCAGGGTATGGATTTAACCGTGTCTAACCTGGAACTTGCTCATTATCTGGATTGGGCTGGTCTCTGACTCAGAGAGATCTTCCGAGTGCTGGTTAAAGGTGGAAAGGTACCACTTGGGCCCTTCTGGTGCTTTCAATAATGTCTACTTGATAAAGTCAAAGGTGCACAAAAAGAGAGACTTCTCTGACAAAGATGAGCACTAAGGTTTTCCTGGGCTTTTTTTTTTTTTTTTTTTTTGCCTGGAAGAAAATACCCAGTGATACCTCTCTGTATAAAACAACACATTCACATGCCCACACCTTTAATCCCAGCACTTGGGAGGTAGAGGCAGGGGGATCTACCTGCCTACAGAGTGAGTTCCAGGATAGCCAGAGCTACACAGAGAAACCCTGTCTCAACAAACCAAACCAAACTAACAACAACAACAACAAAAACAACTAACAACACATTTGTCAGTTCTACCCTTGCTTAAACTGTATCGCCTCAAGTATTTTAATATAACAGAAAAAGGCATGGGGAAAAATTACAAAATATATATTGCAAAAATTGCAAGAACTGAAAGCTAACAGGTAAGGACATTTCCTCCCCTTGAATTCGTTGCCTTTGGGCTAAAGATTGTATCTAGCAGATAGGAGGGATGAATATTGTGCAACCAAAAAAAAAAATCAGGAATCAGAGTTCCACAATTATGTCATCTACTATGGAACAGGATCCGAGTTTTTTTTTTTTTTTCCTCTCCTGCACCTCATGACCAGGTGAGCACCCAAGAGCAGGGTTTGTCATCAAAAGTGTAATGCACTTTTTACTGATTCTCCATGAAGTATGAGTTCTAGCAGCACAGACCCTGGGACTGTGAGATGCTGGAAAGCCAGAGGTGAAATCAGGGTGTGTACAGGTGCTGAGGAGAAAAGAAACACAGAAGGAAATGCTTCAGTTTCTGTTTAAGACAGATAGGGCTGTTCTGGGACCTTCTAAGCCTTAGAAGGCAACGGAATGTCAATGACTCTTGGTTCAAATGCTCAGCAAGCCAGGAGTCTTAAGGCATCAGGAGTGCCTATCAGAGGTTACACAAGTGCCCCTTTGCGAGCTTTCTCTCTCTCTCTCTCTCTCTCTCTCTCTCTCTCTCTCTCTCTCTCTCTCTCTCTCTCTCTCTCTCTCTCTCTCGTGTGTGTGTGTGTGTGTGTGTGTGTGTGTGTGTGTGTGTGTGTATGTGGTGTGTGTCTTAGAGAAATAGAAGGTGGGATTTGCTGTATATCAGTATTCTTAATATGAAAAAGTGTTGCTGTCACTCATAGGAGACTTCAATGACAATTCAATTATGCCAATCTGTCCCTAACTGTAAGGAAGGATATATCTCCTGATTCAGAGAGCCACAGAAATTGAGTTTACCAGCAACTTACTTCACTTTCTAATTTATTGTCTGAGTTAGTAGTATATTCTAGGATCATGACAAATAAACCAACATATAAACTTATCCTTACACAAAAATCCTTATGATACAGACTCACAATGTACTTGAAACAAAGTTTATTGTAGAAGTCATGAGACTGGCATTTTGTGCCCCAAGCAACTTTGGGGTGTGTATAAGGGTCGTCTAGGTGAGTAGAAATTGAGGAGGGTAGCCAGATCTTATCCTAGGTGTGCCTAGCAAGCTGCTGAGCCTCGGTAAAAAGCCCTTCATCCAGCACGTGAGAAAAGCTGTGTGCCAGCATCACTCCTGGGACCATCCTGATCATCCTCACCTGGGCACTAGGGCGGTTTTCCTGAACCAGCTGGGCAGCAGCTTGCTACTTGTGACTGGATCTCTTGCCCTCAACTGAGTTCTTTTGAAAAGAACACACCATAAGTTTGTCGTTACCACCTCTACAAAAGTTGAGATCAGCAAGGTTAAATTCCCCAAACGTCTGACTGATGCTTAGTTCAAGAAGCAGTCATGCAAGCCCAGGCACCAAGAGAAACATGCGATGACAGAGCAGTGCAAAGCTGATCAGAAAACCGTGGACTCGCAGACTTTGCTGATGATCAGAGCTCAGCTCAGACCTGCAGTCTCAGGTCTCTCTGGCGAACGCTATGTATTCTCACAAACTGGTTTTCTAAATAGCTAACAGCCTAATTAAACAGCTTCATATATTAAAAACAACAACAAAACAAGCAAACAAACAAAAAGGATGGATCATCATGAATTTGGGGCCAGCCTGGACTACATTGTGAGTTCCAAGCTAGCTTGAGCTACAGGGTGAAAGACTCTGCTTATAAAAACAAAAAAACAGATGTAGCAGGCTTTTTGTGGGTCACCAACTGGCTTCCAAATCATGACACAGAGACTTCTTATTAGTTCTGAATTCTCAGCTTTATAAGTTAGTTTAGCTGGTTTCTGTTCATCTACATTTTGTCTTGGGGCTTTTTAACCTATCTTTCTCTTATGTCCATAATCCATATCCAGCTGGAGGCTGCCTGGCTGGCTAGCCCTGAGAGTGTCCCTCTTTTATGCTCTCCCCCCTCTTTTCTTTCCTGAGCCTAGAATCATCCTCCTATTTATTCTTTCTGTCTGTTAGCCTTGCCTATCCCGTTATTTCTTAGCTATTGGCTGTTTAGCTTCTTCTTAAACTATTTGGGTGCCTTAGGCAAGCAAGGTGAAGCAAATGCAACATATCTTTACATAGTTAAAGTAATACTCCACAACAATCCAGAAAGACAAAACACCCTCCAAATTCAGTGTACCCTGAATGTAAATAATATGATTCTCCTGCTAGTATTTCTGGTACAGTCTAACAATTCTAACAATTTCTACAGGTTTTGTTTTGTTTTATATGTTTGGGTAGGTGGGTTGGGGTGAGGCGTAAACATGAAGGTCAGAGGACAACTTTCAGGATTTGGTTCTTTCCAAGAGACTAGTGCCATTGTTCATATCATGGAACAGATACATGTAGAACAGAGTCCCTAACCTCCACAATTGCCTGGGTGAAACATGGCATTTTCCAATACTGTGGTTCCTTTGAGTCCTTCTTTTTGGACAGTTCATAGTCTTCTCTTGCCTGTGTTTTGTTTGTTTGTTGTTGTTTTTTTGTTTTGTTTTGTGAGATAGGGTTTTTCCTGTGTAGCTTTGGAGTATGTCTTGGAACTCACTCTGTAGCCCAAGCTGGTCTCGAACTCACAGAGATCTGACTGCCTCTGCCTTGTGAGTGCTGGGATTAAAGGCATGTACCACTGTCGTCTGTGTTTTGACAGAAGGAATGTACTAGTACTGATCGAGAAATCTAGTTTCTCATGTTGTTTCTCTCTCTCTCTCTCTCTCTCTCTCTCTCTCTCTCTCTCTCTCTCTCTCTCTCTCTCTCTCTCTAATTTTTTTGTTTTTGAGAGAGGGCTTCATGGTGTCTTGAGAGAGTTCAAGGTCGCCTTTGAAGTATGAAGCTATGTAGCCAGGTTTTCCTGCCTCCATCTCCCAAATGCTGGGATGACAGATGTTTGACAACAAACATAGTTTATGCCATGCCAGAGATTGAATGGAGGGCTTCCTACACGGCTAGGCAAGTACTCCATCAATTGAGCTACACCCCTAACCCCTGTTATAATTCATGTGTTTGTGTTACAGGAGATCAAACCCAGAGCCTCACAAAGTACTCTCTACTAGCTACATCTAGTTCCTCTTTAAGAAGTTTGAACAACTTTTTTCTTCCATCCCCATCCTCTTTACAGAAGATCCTTTCTATCATTCTAGACTTTCTGACAAAGAATCAGTGAGCCAAGCACTGAGCCACCAGCCCCAGCTTCAGAAGATGTTGTCTGTCTGTCTGTCTGTCTGTCTATCTATCTATCTATCTATCTATCTATCTATCTATCTATCTATCTTATCTATCTATCTATCCATTCATTTTTGTTGCTGTTGAAGAGGGAAAAATACCTAATAATACTTGGTGGGAGTACCACAAAGGTCACATATGACAAGCCCTAAGGCAAGTCTAAGTACAGAACACGACACCAGGATCCACTGTTAGCACTTTCATCTCACACAGCGTGGGATGTCCCAGCCAGAGTTACTATGAAGAAATAAATGTACAGTCAACACTTTCACAGAGAGGAGCAGGCAGAGTTGTTTCTTTGTAGATGTTCTGATCTTATGAAGAATTTATAACAACAACAAAAGCCTCTGAGAATAAGCACATAACTTCAAAGAAGTGGTAAAATACAGAATAAATATGGAAATACTAGATATTGGTATTTTAGTCATTATTTTAAAACCTTTGTAAGAGATACCCTAGCGTTCTTTTAAATTCTTTCCAAACCTTCCCACAATGGTGGCTTTAGGAGGAAAGAGAGAGAGAGAGAGAGAGAGAGAGAGAGAGAGAGAGAGAGAGAGAGAGAGAGAGAGAACTATCTTTAGCAAGAATAACATGCCTGACTGACAAAGCAGGGCTATCATCATCTGAACATGTCATGAGCACAGACGTTCAGGACAATGGTGAAGGAAGATGGAGAGGAAGGAAGGCCTCATGTGCTACGAGCTTGCCTTTTACCACAGGCTGAGGAAATTATCATTAAGGAGACAGACAGCACACACGAGAAGATGGATGCTAACAGTCTGAGGGTTCAGAAACAAAGGAGGACCTCACTTCAGATATCTTTTGGGAAAGGGAAAAGGTGGATTGTTTACTTAAAAAACATTTTTACAATAAAACAACTGTTGTGAATTAGGAAAATGAGAACCATGTTAGAGAAGACAAGGCCCGTTAGTGGAGGTTGTGACCACAGGAAAGTTGGTCAGCAACTATGGGGCATTTTGAACATTTGCTGTGATCATGGGCAGCTTCTAGATTAAGCACTTTAATTTAGTATCTCATTTAATGTCCCCAAGAACCCCATGAAGTAGCTAATGACTTCTTAGTTTATTAGGTAAATAAAACTAGTGACTTTTCTGAAGGAGTCTAGTTAAAAAGCAAAGTAAAATTAAAAAAATAGAACATGCTTGTGTATGCCTATAATTTCCTCCAGGTGGACTCCAGAAGATGAGGGGTTCAAAGACAGTCTCAGGGGGTACATGGAGTCTGAGACCACGGTGGTTTACTTGAGATTCTAATCAGTGGTTCTTAACCTGTGGGTTGAGACCCCTTTGTGGAGTCAATAACCCTTTTGTAGGGCTCACCTAAGACCATCGGAAAACACAAATATTTACAGTATGATTTATAACAGTAGCAAAATGACAGTAAGGAAATAGCAATGAAATTTGATGGCTGGGACTCTCCACAACACAAGGAACTGTAGTAAAGGGATGCACCCCACACTTAGTGGTTAAGAACCATTGCACTAGCTAAATAAAAGCAAAGGCCTGGTAAGATAAAGATTTACCAAGCCCCCAGTGTTGGTTAAAAGGGCCCCCAAGTCCGTAAATCAATGGTAAAGATTGAAAAGACCTCATTCTTGCTTTCTTTGGGCTATTGTAAAACTGAAGTATAGTGTACTTCATAAAGTCCTGGCCATTTTAAGTAATTGGTTAGTAATCTCACCCCCCCCCTCAGCACAATCAGTTAAAAAAGAAAATAATATAAGGATTGTATGCACAGCTTCATAATGGTCATAGCAAGTTGCTTCCTCAAATGACAACAGTCAGCAAGGCAATATTAACTACAAGGAAATATTAACTTCAAACACTTGTTTTGAAAAATGAATTCAAAGTAACAAAAAAAAGCAGAGGTGCAATGTAACTCAGTGATACAGCAAATGCCTTGCCAGTACAAGGCCCTGTGTTCAGTCTCCAACGTCACATTTCAAAGGAGGAAGAGAAGAGAGAGGAAGAGGAGGATGAGGATGAGGTAGAGAAGGAGGGAGAGGAGGGCTAAGATGAGGAAGAGAAGTGAGGAATGAGGAGAGGAAGGGGATGAGGAAGAAGAGGGAAACTGGGAGGTGGAATAAGACTCGGACTACGGTGAAAGTTACAAGTGTATGGCTGAGATAGACTACCTCTCGGCAAACTTCTCAAGACCCAAAAGCAGCCGTTTCGATGCCATATGAGATAATATACAAGCCTCATTTCATCCTAGCCACTATAACAAAGAAGTCATCAAATGACCACGTAAGACTCTAAGCCGGGCGGTGGTGGCATACACCTTTAATCTCAGCACTTCTATTCATCCCTACTCTGTCTCGGTAAGTGCAATACAGTTGATCTTAAACTACTGCATAGCTAATTAAGTACAACCCCTAAGCATTTGTTATTACTGAAGTGAACTTTCTTCCCGGGAAAATGTGATCTTCCATCTTCTGTCTCCAAGCAGAATGCATTCTTTCCTCATGCAAAAGGTGTGGTTGAATTCCCTAGGAAGCTGATTGTGAGGTCAGGACTTAGCAGCTGGTACTGTAGTCTATTTGGGCTGTGATTCCTGAAGGACCAGGAGAGAAAAGAGCAAGGAAATCAGAAGGGTAGAGAAGAAGGAAAGAAAGACGTGGACAGATAGGACAGACAGAGGAGGGAGTGAGGCAGCTGACACAGAGTTAGCTCCCTGAGAGATGATTGCTGTGGGTACATAGGGCTCAAAATCGGCAGCCCCAGGGAAACTAGAATAGTTTACCATACTCCCACCTCCCAGTGAGGGAACTGGCGTATGTCACACCACCTTCTGAGGAAGGTTTGGACTGAAGGGCTTCAATGGTTGCCACTTGTGCCTTGCCCCTCTGTACTAATCACAGTGGTCTTTACAACTCTAGGAAGACCATGGTCACAGGAGTATAAAGGGAGAGACATGTTGTCAGGTGTCATTGTCAGAATCCTTAAACCAAGCCTGGCATGACAGTATACTTTTTAAAAATCTGTTTGTTTATTTATTTATTTATTTATTTATTTATTTATTTGAGGCAGGGTCTTTCTGTGTAGCTTTGGAGCCTGTGCTGGCACTCACTCTGTAGACCATGCTGGCCTTGAACTCACAGTGATCCACCTATCTCTGGCTCCTGAGTGCTGGAATTAGAGCCATGCACCGCTACTGCCCAGCTATTTTTTAAATTAACTAATTAATTTAAAAGGTGGAATCGCTTGTAGCTGAGAATGACCTTGAACTTCTGCTCCCCCTCCTGCCAAGACTTATAGGTGTGTACCATTGTACCTGATTTAGTGAGACACTGCGGATGGAATTTGGAGGATGATAGATTAATATTTTGCCTATAAAACTGCATCTCCCAGCATGCATTGTGTGTGTGTGTGTGTGTGTGTGTGTGTTTATATGTTTATTTTAAAAAGAACAGCATAGTGTGCCAGTGAGAAGTGGGGTACCACCTTTTTGGGTTTCAATCCTTTTCTGTTTCAGACAATGGAAGAATTGCTTGAGATTTCATACTTGAAATTTTGGAATCTGTATTCTTTTTGTTTGTTTGTTTATAGCCAGGAGTTAGTGGCACATGCCTTTAGTCCCAACACTCAGGAGGGAGAGGCAGATGGATCTCTGTGAATTTGAGGCTGGCCTGGTCCATAGAGTGAGTTTCAGGGCAACCAGGGCTATACAATAAAACCCTGTCTCAAAAACCAATAAATAAAAAATAAATAAAAATTTATTTATTCTAAATGCTGACTGCAGTTTCCCCTACCCCCTCTCCTTCCAGCCCTCCCTCTGCTAGCACTTATCTTTTAAAAATACATGAATTGTGGGATCTACAAAGAGATGGATGGTGTCCTGGTTAGTTTTATGTCAACCCAAGACACAAACTAAAGTCATCTGAAAGAAGGGAACCTCAGTTAAGAAAATGCCACCATTAGATCCAGCTGTAGACAAGACTGTAAGGCATTTTCTTAATTAGTGGTTGATGTGGGAGCCCAGCCCACTGTAGGCGGTGCCATTCCTGGGCTGGTAGCCCTGGGTTCCGTAAGAAAGCATGCTGAGCAAGCCCTGAGGTGCAGGCTAGTAAACAGTCCCCCCTCCCCCCATGGCCTCTGCTTTAGTGCCTGCTTCCAGGTTCCCGTCCTGTTTGAGTTCTTATCCTGACTTCCTTCAGTGATGTGGAAGTGTAAGCCAAACAAACCCTTTCCTTCCCAGGTTGTCGGTGATGGTGTTTCATCACAGCAACAGCAATAACTAAGAGAATAGCTGCCTTTTAAAACACAGCAGTGAACACCCTGGCACAGACTCGCGTAAGAGCTAAGGTGATGAGGACTTTTGCCATTCTTCACAAGCTGTCTTTCCAAGGGGCATTTCATGCATCGACAGCAAGGAGAAACTCTAAGGTTACATGATCCTTTGCACCTAGCAAGACCTTTATCCGTTCTTCCTTGAGACAGAAGTAAATATCTGCTTCATTCATTCATTCATTCATTCATTCATTCATTCTTTTTTTTTTTTTTTTTTTTTTTTTAACACAGGGTCTCACTATGTAGCCCTGGCAACTCACTTGGCTAGCCTAGAATTCAGTCAACTTATTTTCTCAGCCTCCAAACGGTGTGCCAACAGGGAGGATTGGCATTGTTATACACTGTAAGGATTAAGTGGAGAAGTGGGTATCATTTAGAAGTTAGAAACTACATAGGCATTGATTCGACCTACAAACTGTAGTGCTTTCCATAAGCAGCTGCATGGAATCGTCACTACTGAGTTTTCCTGACTTTTAACGCAGATATTTGAGACAAGGGGAAAGAGCTTATCTTCGGGAGGGTCTATTTCTCCTAAAAAGAGAATTCTTAAGATCATCATAATTAAACAAAGAAGAGAATGTGCCAGACAGGGGTAAGTGGGGGTGTTTCCTCTTTGTGGTTGATTGTGATGCCTTCAAGATTCCTATCCTAAAATGAGGCTTTTGAACATCCAGGAGGCCAGTGACAGTTCCAGGATACCGCGCAGATGTCTTCGGCAGGCTAGGGGCTCAGCGGACCCCTAATCTATGGCTGTGTGGTGCTAGGATCCTATGCAGGATGGTGTGAGCCGAATCTTGGCGGGACCTGCGCGGGCATGCGCCCCGCCCCTAGTGAGCCCGGGGCCTCCCCTTCACAGCTGCCAGAGCCACCGCCCTTGGCCTTCGCGGATCCTTTATCTCTTTCCTACTTTTTTTCCGGTAGACGCCTCTACCTCACATAGTTTCCCTGACATTCCAGACTCAGCAGGGTCCCCAACTTCAGAAACTGCTCTTAAGGGCGCTGCTTGCCTTTTGCAGAGGACTGCCCAGGCACGCGAGTGTAGTCCCAGTGCCTAGCAAGGGTGGAGGACCGACCTTGGAGAGGGCATCTCTCTGATCCTGGGATGCTATTGTCCGATTTTCTTTTGACCTTGTGTGCTAACTCTAGGGGAAGTTGAGTACAAAGTTTCCTAGAGCTAATCCAGTGGGCTTTGGAGAGGGAAACCCCAGATCCTCTGGGACCCGGGAGGCCAGGGAGAAAAAAAAAAAAAAAAAAAAAAAATCAACCTCGCGTCGGAGTCTTTGTTCTGTCCTGGGGAAGAGACCTGGCAAGCACTGCTAGGTGATTACAGGGATCCACACTCTTGACGTTTCAGACAGAGTAAGGGTCCCTTAGTACCTACCCTTCACATCCGGCATTACAGCCAGGAACACTCCTAAAGCCCCCTTTCACTCCATCTCTTCACCCCCAAATTTAAGCTCACGGAGATCCCATGTCTGGACTTGGGGAAAGAAAGAGTAAATAAGAAGGTGCACCGTGGTGGGGATGCCAGCAGAAGGTTGTATATTTGCTTTGGAATGTTTGGGTTTTTTTTTTCTTCTCCCTTCCTTCCTTCCTTTCTTTCTTTCTAACCTCCTTTACCCTAAAGACTGACTCTTTATAAAGGCCGTCCTCCCTCTACTTTCTCCCACCTTCCTGCTGTTTTCTTCAGTTCTGGAGAGATCTAGAAAGAAAATTGGCGCTGCTTTGAGTTCCTTAGCGAGTCAATCATGTAGAGATGAGAGTCGAATGTTGAAGGTGTGTAAAGATGTCCCTTACCCTGTAATGGAAGTGATGGACAATTTTCAGAAGACTTGAAGACAGGTAGAGAGACATCCCAGATACTGAAGACACCTGGCTTGCCCTGGACCAGAGGTTGGGGGAGAGGATGCAGGGATAGGACAGTTACAGAGGGCAGAGGATGGGGAGTTAGAAGAAGGGGGGGGGGCTGTAGCTGTGAAGGAAAGACAATGGGGAGGAGAGGATGCTAGGCCTGGGGATAGAGGGAGCCCTGTTAGACTGAGAGTCTTGTAAAGGCAGTTGGAGATGAGAAGACATTGCATGGAGTTTGCGAGGGTGGTCTCAGTGCAGGAACCCTCACATCCTGACATAGTGTTTGCAGCAACAGGTAGCTTACAAGGATTGAGTATAGGCCACTGTGGAACTCTTATTGGTTTCTGCCATGCGAATTTGGGAGCTTTTCCCTGGGGTCCTGTGTGGGCACTGTTGGGGGAGAGACAGGAGAGTTTTCCATCACTTGGAGCGCCTTTGAATTCTTCCTGCCGGTTGGATTGAGGAAGGTAAATAGAAGTGGAGGATTGTGGATGGAGAGGCTCCTCTGAACCCCACCTCTGATTTTACGTCTTATCTTAAAGGGTTGACTTGGATCCTTCCCATTATGTCTCTTGGGATGCTGAGAAACGGCAGAAACTCATTGCAAAGTGGATGTCTCTCCCTGATTGGCAGGGAAAGTGCAAACAAAGAGGTGCATCTCCCGGAAACAATGAGTTTGGAGATTTCCCCCGGGCGTGAGAGCGCAGACTGAAGGCTGGGTGTTCAAAGGGTGTGTGGGAAGGGACCCGGACCCGCATCTCCAGGGCAAAGTTTTCCGGGAGGTGGAAGGAGAGAGGGTCGGGACTGAGTAGCTGGTGCTTGGGGACAGAGCTGGCCGAGCTGCGCACCAAGACTAGGAGCCGGGCGGGAGATGCGGGGAGAGGGAGGGGGCGGGGAGGGAGGGGAGGGAGAGAGGAGGAAGGGGTGAGAGGGAGAAACCTGCCGCGGCTCTCCGCCTCTTTGTCTGCTCTGGGACTTGGAACAAAAGGGGGAACTCTGATGAACTCCTTCTCCCGCTCCCTGGACGCCAGGGTATCTCTCTCTCGCAACTTTGTCAACGCGACTTTCTCCGCTGTCAGGCTGCGCAAAAGTGTCCCAGCGCCTTGCAGGCTACAACAATGGAAACAATGTCCCTTCAAAGTGCGACGAAGTGGGGGGAGAAGGTGAGTGACTTGTCCTGTTTACCCCGTTCCCTTCAGGTCGCCAGGCTCCCAGCCCTTCCGAGGGCAAAGTCGTAGATCCAGTAGCCAAATTTGACTGTTTCTTTTTTCTTTGCTTTTTTATTGTATCTCTTTTCCTGGTTCTCCCCTTCTTTTGTTCTTTAAGGCTCATGTACAGATTGTTTTATTTGTTTATTTGAACCGCGTTCATCTCATGTACTTCTTGGGGGGGGGGTCGTGGTGAAGGGCTAGGGAGAAGGGCAACCAAATGGGCACTACCTCGCTTTTCCCCAGTTGTATGTTGACTGGAAGAAAACATTCTAGTAAGGATAGAAGCTAGATTAGGCTCACCCGCACCCGAGCCCGGACTTTGGTCACGAAAAAGGAAGGGATGCAGAGGTGGGGGTCATTTCCTCATGCGTTTTCAAACTTCACTGTCTGTGGAGCGCTCTGGAGGCATGAAGCTTGCAACAATGGAATGCAGGAGGGATTTGGGTGCTAAGGGGGTTCCAGCAAATTGATAGGAGCCCTGGAAGTTTTCTTGGGGGCTAGGGTCCGGTGGAGGAAGCCACAGGTTCCAGACTGTCAAGAGTTGTGCAGATGAAGCGGATGGGGCCTGGACCATCAGTTAATAGAGTCCGCTCCCTTCACCTCTCTGGTCTGGTTCAGTTTCATGACCCACCCAGAATGACCTCCGGATCCATCTCTTCGGTGGCAGAGACAACGAACCCACCACCACCACCATTTAAGTGAGTTTGAATAGAAAAGGGACCACGAGCCTGCAGAGTTCCTCTGACCTAGCCCTCCGCCCCGCCTTTTGTGTTTTAACCTTTTGTTTCTATCGGCCACACCCGCCAAAAAGAGCGGCGGCTCTTCGTTTCTGCTCTGCAGGGAAGCAGCGCAGTTCCCTCCAGTTAGTGGTGAAGGGTAGTTTCCTAACTTTGTTTCCCAAGTCCCTAACTTCGAAGGCTTCTGGGTTGGTTCTTGCTTAGTAAGTCAACATCTTCACTTTATTTGAAATTTCTTCTGCTGCTTTTCTCCTTCGTTTCAAAAGTTATTTATCTCTACCAGTCAGTCACTCTCGAACATAAAAAAGATAACTTAGAGATCTAAGTTGGGGTTTGTCCAAAGGACAAATGTTGGCTTTATCTGTCGGATGTCTTCAAATACGACGCTGTCTTGATTCTGCAACACAAAACCAGGCCCATCATCTTCAGGTATGTTTTGTGGGACCAGTCCAAATACCAATGTAATTTATCAGCTTCTTCACTGCCTTCCGTGTTCCCAATTGCTGGCTGGAGGTGCTCTTCAAGCTCTTGGAGCCACTCCACAAAACAACTGAAACACCGAAGCCAGCCCACGGCTGATAACCCCAGCAAGCATCCAAAGACAGCGGTAACTTCTGAAAGTGACCACTCCGCAAGGTGTCAAGAGTGGTGGATCTGTGAATTTTCATATCAAAGACTTTAATGAATTAAGATGGTGACAGCTATTCTTTTAGGAAGGGAGAGTATAGACTGGCCTGGGAACTAACCTTAATAAATTCTAATCATATAGGTGTCATTACCAACGTCTCCAAGTGTCATGTCATGCTTAGCTGGAGTACTTTCCACTGATCTACCTTTGAATTGTTCTTATTGGATATATACTTATCAGCCAGTGGCATGAAGATGTCCCGACCTCAGCAAGTTAGCTCTGGATAAAGTACCACCAACTTATTCCTTTGGAGTTTCTTCAGTTCCATGGTTGAGATTTTGGACAATGCTTTCCTTTTGTGGATTATTGCAGTTTCATGACTGGGAATTCTCCACTTACAGAAGGTATGTTTCTTAGACATCCATAAGCACTTCACTTTGGGCCTCATACTTACTGCAACTGGTAAACTGTCTCCTTGTTTTGAGTTGTTGCCTGACCAAGTAATTTACGACTTCGCGTTTCCTTCACAGTCTTGGGGACTGTTTGGTAGATCTTTTCTCTGGTAGAACAATGATTTGTGTGTGTGTGAGATGAAAGTTTATTGATTTTACAATGTGTCTGTCAATATCTGCACATATAATGAATGTTGATTTATGCAGATTTATGTATATTTTATGTCAGTAATGGACGCAGTATGTTCAACAGTCCATGCCTTTATTTGTGGCTGATTTCCTCCTTAAATACTGGAGTGGATAATCTATTTTAACAGAACTTATGTGGTTTGCATTACATTGTTATTATTATTATTATTATTATTATTATTATTATTATTGTATCTTGACAGTTCATTTTGATAAGCACAATCCACAAGTGGTTCCAAATAGATGAATTTCTAATGGCAGGGTGTGATACAATTTCTCTTAGAATGGAAGATTTAGCCATGCAATAATTCAAGGGCATGCTATTTTGTTTAACCTTCATGGCAGACTACCAAGACTTTATATTCTTTTTTAAATGCCTTACAGTTAATTTTTATTAATTTCTGGGAATGTAACTAAAATTTTCATCTTCTCAGTGGTAGCAGATAGGGTTACTTTTGGATATAGTATTTCCTGCCCCGTTGAAGTGGTGGTTTGTTCTGGAAACTCAGAATTTGGTCAAAAAATTAGTTGGCAATAACTTTATCCCATTATGAGTGAAACAGAGTGAATTTTAGATTTGTGTTTTTATGTCTACAAAATGAGGGTTTAACCAAACCCGTAAAATCTTTCATCTTGGTGCAGTGCTTTGTCATTTTGTCCTGAAACTTAGATACATCCTTTATCATGAAGTTTATTGAGTTGTGAACCAAGAGAGGGCTGGCATTGGGACCTCATTCTCATTACTGTGTTTCAGTGCTGCAGAATCTGATTCCAGAAAAGTGTGCTAGAGTTTTCTCTCTGTCAGGGTTCCTTCCGTTTAACTGGAAGTTTATACGCCAATACTTTTCTGGATGCAGAAATGACAGCGTCCCCCCTAAGAAGAGTATTACCCCTCTGAAGTGACTTTATTGAAGTCACCCAGTGTTGGGCTCAAAGGTGTAGACTCAGGCTTTAGAATGAGTCCCAGCCCAGGCAATTACTCCCTGTGACATCTTGCCCAGGTTGCTTGATTTCCTCGGGTCTTCCTTAGTTTTGTCATTTGTAAAGTAAGCTTCTTAACACCTGTCCCATAGGAGTGTTGTGAGATGCATACATGTAGAGCTGGGATGTCGCTCCGCTTCATTGTGGAGTTCTTGCCTATCATGCCTGAGACTCTGCGTTCAGATGCTAGCACTACAAATCACAACATAAACCTAAGAGCACATATGTCTGAAAAAACCATAATATGGGCCTAAAGAATTAATAAACTTAATTAACAGTACTGTTTTTGGCTTCTGCAATGAATTAGTGATGTTTGAATGCCTCAAACTTTCTTAACTGGTTTACAAAATACAAACCATGTCCTACAGAACTATTCACTAAAATAATCCAAATTAATTTGGAAGGATGTATGTGCATGATAGAGCATGCCTTTCTTTGAGAGCATATTCCATCCGCTTCTGTTGTCCAATCACTTGCAGATTAATTTGCTTCAGCAAACATCGGTTGAGCACTGCTATCAGCCAGGCTGCTGCTGAGGAGCCAGACTTTACCCTAGAATAAGTGGCTCTTCTTTCCCAGATAGAATGTCTGTCAGCTGAGATGATAGTGACTTCTAGAATTAGTTTACTCAGATTCTCTCCTTTGTTTTTACATTTGTTTGTTTTGTGGATTGGGGCCTGGTGTGTGTGTGTGTGTGTGTGTGTGTGTGTGTGTGTGTGTGTGTGTGGTGGTCAGTTGACCTTGTAGTTGAGTTGGCTCTGATCAAACTCAAGTCATCAGGCTTAGTGATAAGTCAGTGCCTTTAGGGGATGAGTCATCCCACCTGCCTAGTTTACTCCGATTGTCTAGTTTGAAAGCTGTTAATGATGGTCTTTGGTATCGATTTAAAATTTGAGGTGTCTGAGGACTCAGTTCTCTGAAGTTCAAGGTCATCTTTCATTATCAATTTGAGTATGAGGCCAAGCTACATGAGATCCTGCCTCCAAAAAAAAAAAAAAAAAAAAAAGCCATGTGGTAGTAGTGTTGGCTGCCCAGTGACACACGCCCTCAATCCCAGCACTCGGGAGGCAGAGGCAGGGGGATCTCTGTGAGTTGGAGGCCAACCTGGTCTGCAGAGTGAGCTCCAGGACAGCCAGGGCTGCACAGAGAAACCCTGTCTCACGCCCCTCTCCCCCAGAGTAGTTATTCGTAGGCTAAAACATGAAAGTAATGGCTTCCTGGATTATCCACCTGGAAATGAAGACGTGCTGCTCATCCTCTCCCTGTGGTCTTTACTCAGTGGTCTTTCTTTATGGAGGACCTCATGGTGCGTAGAAACGGTGATCACTACAACAGGGATTCTTTCTAAAATGAAGCGGAACATCTAGGACTTTGTTTTCTAGATCTGGGCCTCAGGAGGATGTGCTTTACCTGGAGGGAGATTACTGTCCCTTTCTTATCCTTCAGGAAGTTTTGGATAGAAATACCAAGGTATGGCTTCTTTTCATTTGCAATCTACTCGAAGGTGTTGCCTAGGAACAATAATATTAAGATAGGAAAGGACAGAATATGAACTATGAATATTAAAGTGGGAAAATATCTCCCAAAATGTACCCAAAGCTGTCATAAACATTCGTTTGGTCAGCTACCCATCAGCCACTAATAGCTGGAAACAATGTCATAAAGTTTCTTCGAATGTTGGTCATTGAAATTATTACCAGGCTTATTTAATGTAGCTGGGGTTTTACACTTTCGGAGTTTAGCATGGCCAGGACTGCATCTGCTTCCATTACGACAGTCCCCAGGCTGTTCCCAATAAACTCCTATAGGAAGCAAGTCTGTTCACCTGTCCTGTCTACAAATGGTGACTTTAAAGACCTCACAAATAATGAAGAGCATTTGCTCAACTTTGATTTTAAAGTCTGAGAGGTCAGTATCTGAGCCCTGAGCTGAGCCTGAGCTGGGCCTTAAGCAGAGCCCAGCATTGGGCCATTCAGCTGAGCCCTGAGCTGAGCCCTGAGCTGAGCCCTGAGCTGAGCTCTGCTTATTTATTTGCTCAAAGTTTCTCTAGCACCTGCTTGTATCCCCAAACTTACTTTGATTTCTTCGTAAAAATTGTTTTTAAAAATTACATTTACTTACTTATGGTGTATAGATGTGTGTGCATGCCAAGACAGCTTGTGGAGTTGGTTCTTTCCTTCCACAATGCAGGTACCAGGTACCAACTCAGACTACCAGACTTGGCAGTAGGTGCCTTTACCCTCTGGATCATCTTCCCGGTCCTGATTTCTGCTGAGTTTTTAATGGAACTTTATTTTTTTTTAAGACTTATTTTAATCTGTGTGTGTTTGTGTGTGTAAGTATGCGCTCTAGTATGCGCTTGCGCCATGTGCTATGATGTCATGCATGCCTGAGGGAACCAGACAAGGATGTCAGAAAACTGGACCCCTTGGAGGAAGGGTTTTAGGTGGTTTAATCCCTCTCCCATGTTGGTGCTCTGAACCGGATTTGGGATCTCTGTAAGAAGAGTGAGCTTTCCTAACCACTGTGCCATCGCTGGCCTCTCTAATGCCATCCATCTCTAAAAACTTAGATGGCATTCCTGCCTGTTGTTGTTTAGACTGGGAATTAATCCGAGGACCTGGTGCTTTCTGGGCTGAACTACACCCTCAGTCATCTGTCCATTATTGTCTAAGATAGAGATGTGTAGAGGTATATCATGAATCTAGGACACCTACATTGTTCATCTATCCTTTCTTCCCTTGTGCCTTCTTTTAACTACTATTGTGAGTGCATTCTGTGTGCCAAGTGATGCTACAAGCTTTCAGGACATAGACATGAAGACCATCAGTAAAAGTCGAAACTTTTACTAGTGGAAGTAAAATAAACATTCAAACAAGGAAGTTGCTATTGAGAAAAATGGGACGGGAAGGGAGATGGGGGTGAGAGCAGTGGAGAAGTTGCTGTTCTCTATAGTCTGTCTGGTCAGGCATAGCCTTATCAGGAAGGTAACCTTGAGGGAGGATAGGAAGGGAGGAAAGGAAAGAGGTCCTCCTATCTCGGGTGGAGAGCGTCCCTGCTGAGACAGGGACAAGAGCCTGAGTTTTCAAGGCAAAGCCAGGGGGAGTGGAGGGCACACATGAGACAGTAGTGAGATGAGCTATGGGAGGAAACAGGGATGTTGACAGATAGCAAGGCCTTGAAGGACAGTCAGAGTGGCACAGTTTATGTATACCAAGGGGACAGGATGCCCCTGAAGAGTTTCAGACAGCGGATGACCTGACATAACTAAAGCCACCACAGAGTGACTCTGGTTGACTTAGCCAGAGCTAAGATGTGGAAGATAGAACCAGGGACACCCCTGGAAGCTACTGTACTTATTCCACTGCCATGATGGTGGCCTGGACAGTGAGGTAGAACGAGCCTATGGGGTTGGGGTGGGTAAGAGCCAAATTCTTTGTTAGAGCTAAGGTTGGAGGGTTTTCCTGGTAGAGTAGATGGAAAATGGAGAAAGAAAGGGGGTGCATAGGAATCTAAGACTTTCAGCCTGAGCCCAAGAGGAGAAGGGAAGCCTTTCACCAAGATGAGGGTGGACTTGCAGGAAGGGTGACCAGTACCTCAGCTAGAAGACATCAGAATCTAGGTGTGTGTGTGCGCACATGTGCGCCTGAGCACCCATGTCTGCATAGAGGCCGGAAGAGGACATCTTGTACTCTGCTCTATCACCTTCAACCTGCTCTCTTAAGACAGGGTCCCTCATTGAACCTAGAGCTACACACAGCCATGCCTGTTTTTTTTTTTTTTTTTTAACATGAGTTCTGGGGATTTGAACTCAGATTCTCACACTTAAGTAATAAGCACTGTCACCCAGTGAGTCATATTCCCAGCCCAAAATACAGATACCTTTAAAGCAACTAAGCAGTCTAAGAGACAAGTCATGTTTTCAAGATAGTCATCTAGAGATACAGATGTATAAGTTGGGAGAAATTAGTGCTATCATTATGGGTAGATGAGTTCAAGGGAGTGAGTGTGGAAAGCACAGGTGTTGAGGCACTGAGTTGTATGACCCCCACATTTAGAAGCAGGGAAGTTGATAGACGAAGTGGCTTGTCCTGTTAACACACACAGCTTTACAACTTCAAGGACTGGTGAGATGGTTCTGTGGGCAAAATACTTAGGACCTGACTGTGATCCCCAGATCTCACATGAAACAAACTGGGTGTTGGTGTGCCCAGTAATCCCAGCAGAGGTAGAGACAGGCAGATCCCTGGAGCTGGTTGGACAGCCATCCTGGCCTACTTGGTAAATTCTAGAAAAAACAAAGCAGAAACTTAAGATGGATACTCAGAGTTGACCTCTGGCCTACAGACACCTACACACCCCCACATGCAATGTGTGTGTGTCTGTGTTGTGAATCCTAAAATTTGTCACTTTCATCTGCCTGATGTAGGGCAAGCTTTTGATCACAGCACAAGGATGCAGACAGGTGATTGGAAGTTCAAGGCCAGCTTGGTCTACGTAGTGAATTGCAGGCTAGCCAGGGACACACAGTGAGACAATCTTAAAATAGACAACGGACTTTCATGTCTATTATCTCAGCGGAGACTCTTAGTAGCCACAGTGGGATAACATAGTAATGCTCCTGTCTTACCTTGTAGAAGAAAAAATTAAGCCTGAGAAATAAAATGGTTTTTCCAAAGTCACCCAAGTATAAGATAGGGCTATTGTTTAACTTCAAATTAGTGCCATTCACACAAGAGAACATAACAGTAATGAAACTGAATCCCAACCATGTGGGAGAAGAGGCAGTGTACACACAGCACAGAGCAGGGGAGGGGCATAACTGCAGTGTACACAGCACAGGAATCAGAGCAGAGGAGGGGCATAACTGCTTTTTGTTGTACAGACCCTCTCTTTCAGGATAGTCTAGGAGGGCCTTGAACTCATGATCCTTTTGCTTGGTCTCCTGCTTTTGTTTTTGTTTTGTGGTGTTGTGCGGTAACCCACAGTAGGCAAACACTCTACTTTTTGCCTGCACCTCCAGACCTTAGAACGTGCGTGGCTTCTGGGCATGTTTTCAGAGGAATAAAGACTAGTTTAAGCTTGGCATGATGAGACAACAGCCGTGATGCCTGGATGATATGGGGGTTTGGGAGCTGCTTGGTTCAGGCGGTGCAGTGACGGAAGTGCATAGGAGGTAGAGTGAATGCCACTGTGTGACAGACCCTTTCAGGGAGATATAACATACGTGTCTGTTCACTCCAGAAAAGGAGTCCACAGAAGACCAAAGTAGCAACTGAATCAAAGTCCGGTTTGCATTTTTTTTTTTTTTTAAAAAAACTGGGGTTACTAACAGGAGTACGCATGAGGGATAATTCAAAAGCACCCTGGTTGTCAGAACGCCTGCCCCAACATGGTGCCGACTCAGACTCAGGAAAGCTGCAAGCATGGCGCGCCTCTTGCAGGCAGTTCCACAGTACTCACATCTCTTTCTGGCTGCAGGGACTCCATTTGCATCAACTGTTTATTCCCGGGAGCAAATGTTTCAAGTTGGAGGAAATGTTGCAATTTGGAGCTACTTCAAACTTAGACAAACTTTTTGAGGTTTTTATTTTGGGGGTGTGTGTGTGTGTGTGTGTGTGTGTGTGTGTATCTGTGTGTGAGCGCACATGTGTGATGGTACACGCACGCATGTTTGTGTGTGAAGGTACATGTGCGCTTGTGCATATGGAGACTAGAGAACAAAGTTGGAATGCTGTTCCTCAGGTGTCGTCCTTGTGTTGTTTTGAGTAATCTCACTGGCCTTGGATTCTGGGATAGGCATGGCTGTTTGGCCAACAGCACCATGGACTTGCTGGTCTCTTTCCAGTGCTGCAATCACAATGGCCCCTTGTATAGTTTTGTTTGTGGGGGTGGTGTTCTGGTCCTTATGTTACAAGGCAAGGACTTTGCCATCTGTAAGCTATCTCCCCAGATCTGTTTCTTTGTTTCAGGTGGGGTTTACTGCAGGACAGGCTGGACTTGAACTTGTGACCCTCCTAAGTGCTAGCATCACAGGTGTGTGCCACCATGCAGATCAAAATTGAATTTGAACAGAGTGATTATAATGTAACATCATGGACAGTTTTGTTACACACACACACACACACACACACACACACACACACACACACAATTCAAAGATACATGTTTTAAAAGTTCTACTTTTTTCCCTCATCATTCAATGGAGGTTTGTCTGATTCACCTGCTGTCACCTATGCTATGAGTTCAGTATTTGAGTTTCTATTTGCTGGGAAACTTTTGGAATCCAGTAAGAAACATTCCAGTTTAGTCCTTACAAAGCAAGGGTTTGCTGGGTATAGTGGGATATGCAGGTAATCCCAGCTTTCCCAGGCTGAGTCAGGAGGACAGTAAATTTGAAAGCAGTCTGGGTTACGTACAGAGACCTTGGCTTAAGAAAGAATTTTATTTTTATTTTGTTATGTGTTTGTTTTTCTCACTGAAGGAATTCTGGAACAGGGAGCCTAATGGGGTAGCTTTGTATTGCCTTGGCTGCCTAAGATAGGAAGAATAACCTTCACTACGTATGATATGCACATATTTGTGTCTTTTAGTTTTTTTGAGACAAAGTTTCTCTGTGTAATAATCCTGGCTGTCCTGGAACTTGCTTTGTAGACCAGGCTGGCCTTGAACTCACTGGTATACCTCTGCCTTCCAAGTGCTGGGGTTAAAGGCATGTGCCACCACTGCCTATAGAGTTGTTTATAATTTTTAACTATCTCAAATAGTACTACACATTTAACCATGTGTTTGCATGGATAGAAACTTGCTTGTCTCTTGACCTAGGTGTTGAATTGGTGGGTGGCACAGTAATCAATGAAACTTTAAAGAAACTCTTTTCTAAGTTTGTGTCTTAGTCACTTTTCTGTTTCTGTCATGAAGAGATCATGACCAAGACAATATCTATCTATATCTATATCTATATCTATATCTATATCTATATCTATATCTATATCTATATCATCTATATCTTACAGTTTCATTGGGTTAGTCTATTATTACCATCATTGAAGGTGGTGTTATGTCAATATCCAGGCAGGTATGATGCTGGAGAAGTAAGCTGATCTTCAGGCAGAGATGGAGAGAAGGGGAAGGAAGGAGAGGGAGGAAGGGAGGGAAGGAGAGGGAAAGAGACAGAGACAGACAGAGACTAGGTCTTTTGAAACCTCAAAGCCCAGGCCAGTGACATACTTCTTCTAACAAGGCCACACCTCCTGATTCCTTCTAATCTGTCTCAAATGTTCACTAAGCATTCAAAAATGAGAGCCTGTGCGGGCCGTTCTGACTCAAATCACAGCCATGTTACAGGCTTGGAATTATTGGCAGCAATGGATAATGGCTAGAGTTTGTCTACATCTCTGCTTTTTATTAGCTTTTTGTGATTGAGGAACATCCATGAGAAAACTGCCCAGCATAACCTCAGAGCCCAGGATAAAATGGAGCCTCTCATAGGGGCTTCAGTGAGGCTTAGTTTGGTCAGTGAAGTCCCTAGACCTCAGCAGGTCGTTAATGCTTGTCCTGGTCTGTTGTCAGAGAATGAGGTGGGTGACCAGCCACCACACGGAGGGCTTTGTCCCAGTGGAGTGTGCTGCTAAATCACACATACAAAGGGAGTGGTGTTCTCTGCCCATGAAACAGTGTGGTTTAAAGGTTAGCTACAAACTCACAGAGAAGCTGTCCTTGCTGGTAGACTCATGTCATTAAGCATTTAGGAGAACTATGTGGGGGGTAGAGGTGGGAGCCAGGGTGAGGATGAGGTAGGGTTTGATACATGCCTGTAATCTAAGCACCTGGGAGACAGAGGCAGGATAATCCAGAGTAATAAACTAACCTCAGCTGCTACGTGATACTCTGCCTCAAAAAAACCAACCAACCAACCAACCAGCCAACCAAACAACCAACCAACCAGCCAACCAACCAACCATCCAAAGGCAAATAAAAAAGATCACAGAAATAATTTGGGAGAACTAACCTGTGTAAACTACTGCAAAGCACAGCCCTGGGAGGTGACCAGTGGCAGTTGCCAAGCCCCAGCATTCCTCTCTTATGAGGCAATGTGTAAGGTCTGGTATCCCAGTAACAGTTTTTCACAATCTTGAGGGCATGCAAGCTCACAGTCTCAAATCCTTGGCTTAAGATATTTAGACTAGGTTAAGTGTCAGGCAGCTTGGAAGCAATGTGAGAGCAGTTTGAGATTTTTTTTTTTAAATAAATTACTTTCTTGACATTTTTGAGATATCTTACACTGTAATTCAGGTAAGCCTGGATCTTATGGTGTAGCTCACACTTGTGACAACCCTCCTGCCCCTTCTTCTTAGTGCTGGAATTATATATAAAAGTCACCAAGTCTGATATTTTATAATGTTGTTTTTTTTTACAATTTTGTTTATTTATTTAATTGATTTTTGAGACAAGGGTCTCAAGTATCCCAGGTTAGCTTCAAACTTTCTATGTAGTTAAGGATGGTCTTGAACTTGTGATACTCCTGCTTCTGATGCCCAAGTACTGGGATTACAGGCAAGTGCTACCTTGTCCATATCCTGAGCTGCTAAAGATTGGTACATACCTAGTGCATTTGTTATACTAGGCAAGCATTCTCTAGCTGAACTACATCCCTGGCTGGCTCTCCTTTTGTAATCCTTTAAAAAATATTTATTATAGGGTCTGAAGTTGGGTAAGTCTACAAGATGTAGATAATGCCCATGGTAGGCTGATATGCTAGGAAATTCCAGAGCAGCTGGGTTTATGTTTATTATGATCAGCAGGATGGAAATGAATGTAAAGTTAAAAGAATCTAAATAATTAGGAAACATTAATAAAAAATAAAGTGAGCAGTATATGATGTCAGACTTGTAATTCCAGCACTCAGGAGGAAAAGGTTCAAGGTCAGCCTACTTAGGGAATTTGAGATCAGCCTGGGCTACATGAACAATGATTTGGGGGTTATTCTTCTCACTTTTTTCTTCAAGTAGGATGTTCAAAGAGCTGTAGGCAGGCAGCCCCACAGTTAGCTCCACCAAACAACCCTTACAGCTCTCTCACTCACCTGCACATACACAGACTCATGATTCCTTCAGTACCTATGACCTCCTTGATACCAGAATCCAAGATGCTGATGTCCCTTGTGTAGGCAGAGAAAGTGTGGTTCCACATACCAAAACATTAGCGCTCGGAAAGTTAAGGCTCACCTCCTTCCTACGTGGGTCCTATTAATCTTCTAGGTTTTCCAGTCTAGTGGTTCAGTTACCTTTCTCATTGCTATAAAAGTTCCTAACAAGAAACAGTGTTGTGGAGGAACAGTTTGTTTCTGCTCTGAGTGCAAAGGGATGCAGTCCATGCCGGTGGAGAAGGTGTCGTCTCAGGAGCAGGAGGCAGCCGGCCACTGTGTGCCCGCAGCCAGGAAGCAGTGGGTGGTGAAGGCTGCTGCTCAGCTTGTTGTCTGCACTTCATTTACCTAGGCCGGAATTCACCTCCCTTAGGCGCCTTTGTTTTTAAGTTAACCCTTTTTGGAAACATTCTCATAGGCACGATTCTAAGTCCCATTGACCTGCCAGTGAAGATGAACCTTCAGAAATGGGAATATGGCTTTTCCGAAACCCCAGAGCAGGATTAAATCCACAAATCCAGGATTTACTCTTTCTCTTGGGGCCTGGTCCCAGTCTCAACTCAAGTCAATCTGACAGTCGTGTGGTATCTTCACTCTTTGAGCCTTTTGCTTCCGACACCGATCTGGAAGAAAGAACCTGAAATGTCTTCACGATGCCACGCCTCGTGTCGATGCCTTATCAATGAAGTGCACTGTAGCCTGGACCTGTCTCTGTGCACCCCTCTCTGGCCCAAAAGGTGATTCTCAGATGTCCCAATGAGTGAGGCAGGTGTCAGAGAGCACACTTAAGCTCTCTGCACATTGTGTCACCAGGAGGTAAATAAGAAGTGGAAGGAAGAAGTCTAGAAGTTGGGGCTCCCAGAGGCAGGCAGTTCTGTTTAGCCCTACCACAAGCTGCTCGCATTCCCTTCCTGTCTTCTTTTAAGAAAAACATCCCAGCCCAGGAGCTCAGCCAGGAGCTTTTGGATGGAGTCAATGTCCTAAGGCTCATCTGCATAGGTGTTAGATCCCACAAGGAGCTGCATCACCAATGAGCTCCTCTGGAATGCTTCCCAGAGTTAGGCCACTGTGGTCAGAATAGAGAAGACATTGATACAACAAAGAACTTACCAGCATATGCTTTCAGCCTCTTGCATTTTGTAGATTAGTGTAGTTCAAAGGATAAGGGAAGTTCACTGTCATACTGTCTTAGGGTAAATAAACCTTAGTTGCCTCAGCTTTTGTCTCAGTGTGAAAATTCAGGTGAAAGTTCATAGAATGGGGTTTTTTTTTTTTTTTTTTTTGCATCTTTTTTCTTGTCAATGCCTACCTGACTCTACAGCCAAATTAAAAACTCTCACTTTACTCTCATGATCCAACTGCTATTCCTAAGTATATCATGTGGACTTCCATCCAAATGTTTGCACGGGACTAGCCAGCAAGGATGGGAAGGATGCTGTCCTTGTTTTAGCGCCAATTCTTGGCTTGGTGACATGGCCTCCTGAGTTTTAAGGGTCTGAGCATGATCCCTAGAAAAGGGCTCTGTTACGGCAGGTTTTTCCCGCAGGCGCCAGCCCGCCAGCCCCAAATGACAGGTCTGGGCCCACAGCCGCACCAGCCCCAAATGACACGCAGAGACTCTGTATTTGATACAATCCTGTTGGTCAATTACCATTATTGTTTATAGGCTAGCTCTGTCTTATTAACCCATTTCTACTTATCTAAATATTTCCACGTGGCTCATCTTATGGGGAGCCTCGGCCAGTGTCTTCCTTCCTTCCCCGGTCTCCATCTTGACTCCTCCCTCCTACTTCCTCTTTCCTCCTTGTCTCCTAGCCCTGCCTATCTTGCTTTTCCATTGGCTCAACAGTGCTTTATTGTTTAACCAGTATGAGAAACATATTTACAGAAGAACATCTCCCATCAGGGCTCTCAACCTGAGCAACTCTGCTTCCACCAGATAATGATCCCATCTTGTTTGTTTTTTAATTTTAGTTACATAAGTTTATTTGTAGTGTGTGTGTGTGTGTGTGTGTGTGTGTATGCACTAACAAACCATGACACACTTGTATATGTCAGAAAATGATTTGTGAGTATTAGTTCTCTCCTTCCACCACACAGTCATATCCAGGGATTGAACTCATGTTCTTAGACTTGACAGCAAGCACTTTTATTTACTACTCAATATTCTGTCCTGACCTTTTGTGCTTTTCCACTGTTTTAGGCCCACACTTAAATAATAGTTGGTGCTGTGTGTGTGTGTGTGTGTGTGTGTGTGTGTGTGTGTGTGTTGTTGTTGTTGGTGGTGGTGGTTTGTTGGTGTGTGTGTGTGTGTGTGTGTGTGTGTGTGTGTGTGTGTTGTTGTTGTTGTTTGTTAAAGCTGTGCTGGGATTAAAGGGGTGTGCCCCCACCTTGTTGGTTTGTTTGTGAGATAGGGTCTTGCTGTGTTAACTCGATCTTGCCTCAGTTTCCTCAGTGCTGGGGTTCCAGGCATGATGGCTCATACTCGATACTATTGGAATACTGTGTCTTCACTCTTGCTCTCATTTCCCTTTCTCCCTTTGCCCTATTTCTTTTTCCCTGGTACCACTGATTGCTGTTCCATCTGCCCCTCCATCCATCCCTCCTTTCCTTCATCCACTCACCTACCCATTCATCCTACCTCTGTCCATCCATCCATCCTTCATTCATTCACTCCCTTGCTCATTCATTCTCTCCTCCCTACCCCCATCCATGCATGCAAACATCCATCTTTCCTTCTACTTCTACCATTCATTCATTCATTCATTCATTCATTCATTCATTCAGATATCATTGGGTAGCTCTTTGTTATATGCTAGTCTTCAACTAGTGTTGGTGATACAAAGTTTAACCAAGCTGGAAGTGGGTCCAGCCTTCATTCATCTTCGGGGAAGTTGTTTCTGGGTATAAATACATGGAGAACCATGGAGACACCTTTTGGAAAGGTTACCAGCACCTGTAACCTGGCCCTGTCTGAAGCTTAGCTTTCCCCCCATCCTCCCACCCCCAATTTCTTTAATGTCAGACTGAGGTCTCTGGTCTCCACTAGCTTTTATTTTGTTTTTTGTTTTTTGTTTTTTTTTTTAAACCCACAGAATTCTCATTGAAAGAATTCTATAAAATGTGCTTGAAGTTAAGTAGTCTCTGGTTCCTGGAGATGGCAGGGGAAGAGGGAAAGATTCTATCCTTTAATATGTGCCCATCATAAGGGATGTACCATCTCTGCTCCCTGATAGCTTAGAGAATGCTTGTAAATTGTTCAGCAGAAGAATTGAAGACCCTATAGGGCACCTGCTACTTGTTTTCTTGTCTGTCTATCTATCTTCTATCTACTATTTATTCATTATTTATTCATTATTTATTTATTTATTTATTTATTTATTTATTTATTTATTTATTTATTTATTTATTTAAAGCTGGAACTACTCACTCTGTAGACCAGGCTGGCCTCGAACTCACAGAGATTCACCTGCCTCTGCCTCCAGAGTGCTGGGACTAAAGGCGTGTGCCACCACTGCCCTGCTCGCCTGCCATTTCTTTTGCAGCATCTCTGAATGTAGGGAGAAAAAGAGGCTACTGCAGGCCTGAGGCGCTCAAGCCCAAACCCAACAGTTGTCTGCTCTGTTATCTACTACTTTGTGGCCGTGGAGACCTGTCTTTCTGTGTCTTTCGGGTTCCAGTCTGTAACCAAGGATGGCCTTCAGGTCATAACCTCCCCATCCTGAGAGCTGGGATGGCAGGTGTGAGCCACCAGGAGCCGTGAAAAGACAGACTCCAGCTTAGACACACAGAAAAGCGATTGTCTAACCTGGCAGCAGCTGTGCTTACAGCCACGCACCCCAGGCCACTGCCCCACTGCGGTGCCACCAAAATGAAGCAATGGAGGCAAAAAGTGACTCAAATGGTCTTTGCATTCAGAGCCCTCACGCTAGAGGGGACACACAGAGACTGTACTTAGGTGGCCATAGCCAAGGAGTACCAGCAGCCACTACTAAGTGGAAGGGGAAGAGGGACTCCTCTTTTTGTCTTAAACATTCTTCTGTGGCTTTAAGACACAGACTTTATGTAATCTCTCACAACAATAGAAAATAACTGGGGCCCGGCAGTGGTGGCTCACGCCTTTAATCCCAGCACTCGGGAGGCAGAGGATGGCGGATCTCTGTGAGTTCGAGGCCAGCCTGGTCTGCAGAACAAGTTCCAGGACAGCCAGGTACACAGAGAAATACTGTATCAAAAATCCAAAATAATAATAATAATAATGATAACAATAATAATACAACAATAATAATAGCAATAACAACAACAACAATAAAAATAATAATAGGGTTGTAAGGTTGTGTGTGTTAGGCCAAAGGTCTACTTGAGCTATTGTTCTGGAAGATCTGTGTACTTTGTTAATTTTGAGACAGGGTCTCTCACTGGCCTGACACTTACCCTTTCAGCTGGACTGGTTGGTGAGCTCAGCAGTGCCTGCCACCACCCCTGGCTTTGTATGTGGGGTCTGGGGATTGAATGCAGGTCCTCATGTTTAGTAGCACCGTCCAGTCTGTGTTGTCTACCTACCTCACTGTGCTGTACACTTTCTGAGAGTTGAGGCCTTGTCTTCCTCTGTCACTGGAGTCTTGACTGTAAGCAGACTTCTGCACACAGCAGGAGCCACATATCCAGCTGCTCGAACTGACTTCTTCATTGGCTCAGAACTTTAGAGCCTGAAGATTTGTATTTAAATTTTTATTGGAAGAGAAGTGAGGCCGGCAAGATTGTGGCATTTATTTGCAAAAGAAGAATTGATACCCCAAGGCTTACTTCTGTCTCAGTTTATTGCATCTTGAAGCTTGGATTTACACCACGTTTTTAATGTAGCAATTCCTGCACCGGGCTAGAATATTAATAGACACACGAAGAAAGCTCATCTGGCAGAACAAGAAGAGCGAGTTGGTCCAGGCAGTGGTTTGATGTCTTAATTAGATAGGACTTCGGGGTAGGTGCTCTCCTGCACTGACAATATCTAAGTGACAGTGTTCAGGGATTTCAGAGTCAAAGGCAGAGCGTCTTCTGCTCAAATCTCCCATGAAATACAATTTGGAAACTGTGAGCCTGGTTCTCACTCAGGCAGAACCTTGCTGTATTTACTGTGACTTGGGCTGCACAGCAACTGTGGATCACATTCTTTGGGAAATAGAGTTTGTTTTTATGTGTAAAGAAGCCACAGAGAAATAGCTGGGGTTTGGGCTGGACAGATGGGCTGCTGGCTAATATGACTCTACCTAATAGTGGGGCTTCCCCCCTCCCCTCTATCCAATCCCCCCCCTTCTCCTGCTCTTTCTTCTTATTTCTTTTACTTCTTTCCACTCCCAACAATGACCTCAAAATCCTTATATAGCCAAGGATGGCCTTGAACCTACTGGTCCTCCTACCTCTGCCTCCCAGTTGCCAGGGTTACAGGAACATCTGCGCACTCAGCTAACAAGAGGATATTTTACAGATAAACTGTGAGGCTGGTTTTTCTTTCTTCTTTCTCCTTCCTTCCTTCCTTCCTTTCTTTCTCTTTCTTTCTTTCTTTCTTTCTTTTCTTTCTTTCTTTCTTTTTCTCTTTCTTTCTTTCTCCTTTTTTTTGTGAGTGTTTATATGGTTGCCTGATATCCTCTAAAACACTAATACATTACTATGACATTAGAGTTTGTAAGACTTGGTCACTTTAACAGATATTTACAATAATAGGGAGGAAGTCACCAACTCCATCTTGGCTGTAGAAGTGAGTGGTGAGGATTTCAATTAAAAGTGAGGACACTACCATGAAATTGAACTTTGACCTTTTGTTTTGATTAAAGCTAATAGGCAGTTTAGTTGTTGTTGTTTTCTTTCTTTTTTTTTTTTTACTGTCTTAATATGAAGCACATTTTGGTATGGAATTTCCTATGTAGACCGGGCTGGCCCTGGTCTACCCTCCCTTCTGCCTCCAGAAGGATGGGGTTAAAGGTGACAAGGCCAGCTCACTTCCCATGTTCAACCAGTGATATTCTTGGATTGTTGTTCATCCTTTCACTCTCTGACAACATTTTAAATATCTGCTGGAGCTGTGTAGCTCTTACTTAGTACCTACAGGGTTAGGAAGCACTGAGGAGTTAAGTGGTATGATCGGAATGTCTTATGCAATTCCCTATAGAAAGCCTGCATTTCAGACCTTGTTTGTCTGCCAGGAACATAGAAGCTGCTCATTAGACAGTTGTTTATAGAATGGATTTGGTATTGAATAATGAATAAAACCCACAAGTTGTGATGTCAGCACAGGCTTAACTAGTAATCTGAGTCCCTGTACTCTCCTGTCACCTTAATAATGAAACCTTCCCCTAATCCCACCGTTTCTCTTTTTGAGACAAAGTCTCACAGTATATCTGAAGCTGGACTAGAACTCATCATATAGCCCAGACTGTCCTCGAACTTGTGATAATCCTTCTGCCTCAGCTTTCTGAAGGTTGAGATTGTAATCATCTATACCACTACATCTAGCATAGTTAATTAAAACCAGTTGGCAGTGCCGGGGTTGAGCCTAGGTCACTGTACTCTATTCTCAAAACACAGCTAAGTAGGGTAATGGTGGCACACACCTTTAATCCCAGTACTCAGGAGGCAGAGGCAGGAGGAGCTCTGTGAGTTTGAGTCCAGCCTGGTCTACAGAGCTAGTTCCAAGACAGGCTCCAAAGCAATACAGAGAAACCTTGTCTCAAAAAACTGAAAATTAAAAAAAAAAGAAAGAAAGAAAGAAAAAAAAAAAACAAAAACAAAAAATCTAAAACCAACCAATAAAACAAACAAACAAAAAAACCACAGCTAAAAACCAAGTAAGGAGTTGGGTTCCTTTGTTGTGATTAAAAAAAAAAAATATTTCGATAGGGTCTTACCATATGGCTGTCCTGTAACTCTTTATGTAGATCAGGCTGGCCTTGAACTCACAGACATCCAGCTGACTCTCTCTCCTGAATGTAAGAGGCTGAATTCAGGGATGGCTGGAGGGATATGTCCTTCTTACATGGCAGTCTGTTGCAGGCATGAACACAGCAGCTGTGGGTTGTGGTTGTTTTAGAAGATAAAGCCAGTCCAAATTCTAGCACAGACTGGGGAGAGACTCAGTAGTGTTCCCTGTAACTGAGGGCTTCTGGATGCTGTATGTCTTCTAGAAGAGGGGGAATTAGGTTTTTTTTTTTTTGGTAGGCTAGCCATGCTCCAGTGGATGGCATCATGCCCAGGAGTATATGAGCAGCGTAACATTTAAGTTGAGGAGTTATTTAAAAAAAAAGAGAGAGAGAGAAAGGGGACATAAACTTGGGGGGTTACTAGGGAGGGAAGGGTAGATGTGAGCGGAGTTAAACTGAGAATGGAAGTTGAAATTGGTCAAAATGCATTGTATGAAATTCTCAAGGAATTAATAAAAACATTCAGGAAAAAAAAAAAACCATAGCAAGGGCTGGGGATATAGCCTAGTTTGTAGAGTTCTTGCGTAATGTGCATGAGGCCACAGATTTGGCCCTTGTCACCCCATAGACTGTATGTGGTGACCCAATCCCAGCACTTGGGAGGGAGAAGTAGGAGGATTGGGAGTTCCAGGTCATCTTCTGATGGAGTCTGAGTTGGAGGCCAGACAAACGAGCAGAAATGGTTATATGGTTACGCATAGAGTTCCTTCCTCTTTGGTCTTAACTAGTCCTCTGCTATTTTCTGACTTAATGCATTTTGATGGGAAAATATTTTTAGCTATTGCTTGTTTATTTTATTGTGAGTAGGGATGACACTAATAAGAAGTTCCTGGAGACACTTAGAGCCAGTGTCTGTTACCTGCCAGAGCTACCTCGTGTTTTCTTCCTTCTGATGATGTGCCTGTGTGCTTCCCGAGGGTTTTTGCGTAGGGGAAGGGGGGGCTTTTTGTTCTTGATATTCACTCTCAGTAAGGTCACCTTCATGATAAGGACTGGTGCCACCCAGAGGAAGCAGCTTTCACTAATTACCAAGAAGTCCTTTCATCTTCCTTTAACCATTTGTTCAAAATGTTAAACAAAACAAAACCCCACGCGTTAGGAAAGGATTAGTAATTTTAGTGGCTGTTGAGAACCCTGAAGGGTTAGGGAGAATATTGTGATTCTGAGGCTGGTGTTGGTTAAGACTCTCACAGTGTTCAATTTTTACAAATCTTTCATGCTTGATGTCTTGGTCCATAAATACAGCTGGACTTCCTCAACTATTGTCTCTGTGGCTAAAGATAGATCTTGGAAGTGTCTTTGTAAAAGTAATAAAGCTGTTGTTAGATATTTTATTCTCCTGGGCTGGGCATGATTGTGCAGTCCTTTAATCCAGCAATTGGGAGGAAAAAGCAACTGGGTCTTTGTGAGTTCAAGGCCAGCCTGGTCTACAAAGTGAGTTCCAGGACAACCAGGGCTGTCTAGATGGACCCTGTATAAAATCACAAAAATCCCCAATAAAATACATAAAAAGTTTCTTTTTGCTTTTCATATTCATATAAAATTAAAATAACCTAAAATACTCAGACATAGCTCTTTTTCTTTTTTGGGGGGGTATAATATATTGGTTTGGGTGAAATAGTTATTGAGATGGAGAAAATGGAGTTTTTAAGATAGGGTCTCACTAGCTCTGGCTAGCCTTGCCTTTGGAATGATCCTCTGTCTGCCTCTGCCTCTGCCTCCTGAGTCCTGGGGTCCAAGCCTAGACTACCACCCCAGCCCAGCCTCTTTTTTAAAGTGTTGCTGTTACTTATTCAGCTTAAGGATGATGTCAGGGGCCAGATAAATGGCTTAGTGGCCCAGGGGCAGGTGATGAACACTCAGTGATCTTGCAGAGGACCTGAGTCAAATGGCTCATAACTGCTTAATTGCTTATGGCCTCCTTGGACATCTGTATACACACACACACACACACACACACACACACACACACACACACACACACACACGTTCAAAAGAAAACAACTTTAAAGCAAGTTTCTTTTATTAGTTCTTCAAAGAATTTCACACATGTTTTGGTTATATTCATCTTCTTTTCCCACATCTCCCAGATCCCCCCACCCCATTTCTACTCACCCAACTTTGTGTCCTCCTTGAAAAGAAAAAGACATTTTTTATAACTGCGCAGTCCAGTTTGTGCTGTGCACATATTCTTGAATGTGTAGCCTTCCTTGGGAGTATGGTCATTTTACAAGAGGGTGCACCTTTAAAGAAAACGGAGTCTCCCTCTCCCAACAGATATCACCTTCTAATAGTTTTTAGTAAGGATGGGGCCTAGTGCCCAACTCCCCTCACCACGTTGGGATTTCATGTGGCTTGAGCTTGCACAGGTCTTGTGCATGCTGTCACAAGCACCGAGAGTTTGTATGTGCAGCTGCACTCCTTCCTGTGTGTAAGATAATGTTTCCTTGTAGTCATTCATTGCCTCAAGCTCTTACAGTCTTTCCAATTCTGCAATGATTCCTGAGCCTTGGGAGAAAGAGGTGTGATATTAGATGTCTTTATTTGAGACAGGAGATGGGAAGGCAGGAAGTACAGGGAGGAATAAATGACACTCAAGACATTTTGAAGAAGTCATATGACAATCTAATACCTTAGAAACTTCTGTAAAAAGGAATAATTAATATGGAGTTAACCTGTAAAGGACTACCAGTGCTCTTACCAGACGCCCAGCCTAACAAATAGTCCATTATCAGGAATGGGCTACTTATTTGGAGTTGTTGGTCAGTGAGGTCCTATAGTTCCCCCTCAACATTACAGGCTATTGGCAGTGCTATTTGACATTAAGTCCCTATTACTGAAGACACTGAATACTTGAGTCAGAACATGGAGATATCAAGCTATTACAGATGTGGAAGATTCATTTTTGCTGGCTAACTTTCATAGTGCTAAAAGCTATTAGAAGCACTACAGGAAGAGAAAAATAACATCAACCTTACCTAACTATGAACCCTGCCAATTACAACAGTGACTGGCCTGGCAAGACATGCCCACTTGTGCAATAGTGACATGAACATCAATAAAGTAACCAACTATTTCTGATTGGATTTAAGTCTGACTTCACAAGATGCAACCCATACCCAAGCACTATTGTTGAGTAAGATCCTGGGATTAGACATGTCATAGACCCTCGGGGAGAACCTACTACTATTGCTCTTCTAAATGGTCATGGATTAAACCAACTCCTAATGATTTACTCTTATACCCATAGATTAATGCATGTCCCACCTTCATCAGAGAAACTTCTATTTGTAATGAATGGATTAACACAAAGATCCACAACTGGTCAATGTATAGAGAATAAGAAGCTGTACAATGCTCAGTCTTGGGCGTAGGGAGAGAGTGATGAGGCAGTTCATATGTGGGGAGATAAAATCAGAAAGAGTAGATGACTTGAGCTTAAAAGAGTTTGTCTTTTTCTATGTCTGTATAGAGCTGATGTTTATTTTTGTTGAAAACAATTAAAAAACAAAACGAAACAAAACAAAACCAAAACCAACTGGGCTTGGTGGTATTGCCTTTAAGCCGAGTACTAGGGAGTCAGAGATAGGCAGGTCTGGGAGGTTAAGGCCAGCCTGGTCTAAAAAGCGAGTCTTTGTCTCAAAACCAACCAAGCAAGCCTCATAGGCATCAACTACCACTCCAACTTGTAATAGTGGCACAATTTTTCTTCAGCTTTGGTGTGACAATGATAGGGAATACAGTATCTATCTACCTTTGACTAGAACATCACTGATCATGTCATAATTGCTAAGGATTGTTCATTGAAACCATCCAGAGATCTGTCTAGGGAATAATTGTAAACCAGGAAATCCCATCTGACAGGTCCTTCTTCCTGGGTTTGATGGACATCCTGAATTCTGTTTACTTCCTTCATGACTACTTAGGAATTCTATCCTAGTCTCTTTCTTTCTTTTTAACTTTTATTTCATGTGCCTTGGTATTTTGACTATATGTTCGTCTGTGTCAGAAGACATAGACATGTAAAAGCTGCCATGTGGATATTGGGAATTGAACCCTGGTCTTCGGGAAGAACAGTCAGTGCTCTCAACCACTGAGTCATCTCACCAGCCCCCCTCGTTTTTTTTCATAATGGGTTTATTTTTGTTTTCTGGTTTCTGATCATAGATTTTAAGATTCTTGTTTCATACTACATGATGAAGATGAGGACGAGTGTTATATGTTTAGCTCATAGAGACGTTATGTATTTAATAAATTACCATAGACCATATTAATTACAACTGTGAGTACAGAGACCTGGTCACTAGCCTATTGAGCCATAAAGTTCCATTTACTTGCCCTTAAAAGCTTTGTTTAAAAGCCCTGACTGCAATGGACAGATATATTTAGCTCAGGTTTTCAAGTGTCTTTCTAGAAATGAAGGAAGGGCTGGCTCTTTACTCTATGGCTATGAGCTGTCAAATGGTTCAGTAGATGTCAACATTCCTTGACACTCTGAGGTGGTTCATCCCAGAAGTTTGTGGCTTGTGACAGGCTGAGTGACTTGCCTGAGCGAGACTATGGCTTGAAATGAGCCTTCCTACTGTATGTACCCATCTGCCTAGTGTGCTGAGAAAGTATTCAAGTGAAGCATGGGGTAGTTATGGTGGTTATGATTGAAGACGGCTGCAAGCATGCCAAGTGGGATCCATATATTTGCCCCTCTGATTTGGGTGGGTATCCAAGGGAAAATTAAATCAGTGTAATGGAACGTTCCAGAATAATAAGACTAAAAATTCTCTGAAAGGATGAATTCAATTACATTTTTTGTTTTGTCATGAATTGACCAGGTATTAATATTTACAAGCAATGTTCTTATATGCTGAGTATTCATTGGGTGGTAATGACACACAACTTTAATCCCAGCATTTGAGAGGCAGAGAGGCAGAGGCAGAGGCAGAGGCAGAGGCAGAGGCAGAGGCAGAGGCAGAGGCAGAGGCAGAGGCAGAGGCAGAGGCAGAGGCAGAGGCAGAGGCAGGCAGAGGCAGATGGATCTCTGTGAGTTGGAGGACAGCTTGGGTTACAGAGCCAGTTTTAAGACAGCCAGGGCTACACAGAGAAGCCCTGTGTCAAAAAGACCAAAACAAAATAACAAACCAAAACAACAAAAACTAACAAAAACCAAAAACAAACAAAAGAAATGTGAATGTTCTATAAATATTAAGTATGTTCATGCATGTTAATGTTTTTGTGTTAACCGTTTTATACAATAAAATTATGAAAACTATATAGATTTTTCAGGTTTTCCTGGACACATGGACATGCTGCCATAGATTATTTCTTATCGCTACCAGGAAAATCCTGGTTTTTAAAATTTCTTACTTTTCAATTGGCTGTCTTTTCATCTATCTATCTATCTATCTATCTATCTATCTATCTATCTATTTATTTATTTTTGAGACCAGGTCATTATATATCCTTGGTTAACCTGAGCTTCCTATTAAGAAAAGGATGGCCTTGAACTCAAGTGATTTGCCTGCCTCTTCTTCCCCCTATTGGGATTAAAGATGTGTGCCACCATGCATACCCTTTTTACTTTATTAAAAAATTGTTTTAAAATTATACTTATTTATTCACTCACTTATTTATTGTGTGTATGTGGCAAGCACATGTATTGATACTCGTGTGTGAGCCTGTGTAGAGATTAGAGGACAATTTGTGGGAGTTGGGTCTCTCCTTCCACCATTTGGACCCAACCCACTTTGGATCTAACTCAGCAAAATGCCTTTATTACTAAGCCAGCTTACTGCCTTGTTTGGGTTAGTTTTGTTTAATATCTGGTCATTGAAACTTAATTTTTTAAAAGAGATCTTGGGTAGTGAGGACTACTGAAGTGTTCAGAATAAAAAGTTGATTTTATTGAGATTCCTCTCTCTCAGGAAAGTGTAATGGTGCAGGCTCTCTGCAAATGCTTGGAGGGAATTGAGTGTCAGATAATGCTTCCAATGCAGAAATCTGCTGGTGATTGGGATTCTTTTGTATTCCATGCGATGGTTGTCTAGGGTGGCCTCAAGTCCTCTAGTTCTGCAGATGGTGGCCACTGACTATTACAAATCACAAGCCTGGACACATTTGAAAGGCTGGGATGGGACTCCTCTTTTGTCGCTGTAGAGCCTGTCGTGCAAACTTGTGAGGGTCCCTCATTAATTACAGACCTTGACAGTTCTAGGACTAACCACGGAAGGGGGACTTGCCTGTGAATTACCACTGGCCTGTGCTGAACCGGCAGCTTCCTTTTTATGGTGCTGAAGATGAGCCAGAAGGGCAGGGACTGTGCTCAGCAGTGGTCTTCTCCTGCCTTTGTCAACTTGCTGATGCAGCATTTGGATAATATCAGTGGACCCCGGCACCTCTTTCAAGTGCTTTAAATTTAGACAAATTTATGTTTTAGCAAAAGGTTAATCCTGACAAATTATTGTAAATTATTTCTGTAGGGTCTGCTGCAGTGGATTCATTCTGTATGATGCATAGGTGGGTGTGTGTTTTAGAAGCGTGTGCCGCATTTTCTGAGCCAGTAGGCTCAGCAAGTCATAGTGGGTAAGATTGTGGTCCTGCTGTGGGGATGGATGTCATTCTCTCAAGGTGAGGACTTAATATCCCTTTTTTGTTTTTATTAATTTCACGTGCATTAGTGTATGGCCTGCATGTATGTTTGTGTGGGGATGATGGATCCCTTGGAATTGGAGTTGCAGATGGTTGTGAGCTGCCATGTGGGTGCTGGGAATTGAACTCAGGTCCTCTGAAAGAGCAGCCAATGCTCTTAACTATGGAGCCATCTTTCTGGCCCTTAATATTCCTACTGAATTACTTGGTACTCTAGTCTACCCTCCATCTTTGTGACACACTCCTCCTCTCATTATCTCTTATGATGGAAGACAATTTTCTGTTCACTTACCTCTGGAACAAGTGTGTTTCCATCACAAGTGCTTGCCACACATGATTGTTCTAGAAAAGGTATGACCTTTTTTTTTTTGATTCCTGGCTCATAGAGAGGATGGAGTAAAGGTAGACCTTCACAGGGGCAGATATGTAAATTAGCTATTCAAGTACCCTCCCCCCCAACACCCCAATCTGATATTACCAGACAAAAACAAAGGAAGTAAAGCAGCATTGAGCTTAAGGGGTACCATCTAAGTGAAACAGATAGCTCAAATGTGGTAGTTCAAAGAAAAGCCTTGCTTATTACTTGGGGCTGAGGACCAAAGCTGTGACCCTGCTGATTAAGCCAGCTCTCCATCATGGAGCTAAAATCCCACCCACCCCTAATATGTAGCTAGGATTTAGATAGAGTATGATGTGCCCTGCCTCCAATACTGAGATTTGAACCCAGGACTTTGTACATGGAAGGCAAGCACTCTGTAAGTTAGTTATACCCAGCCCCAGAAAACCTAAATCTAGTAGATTTAAGGAGCCTTTGAGGAACTCATGCTCTGAGAGCAAAAGGAATTGGGACACTTTCTACACTGAATGCAGCATCAGGCAGCCATAGCTGACTTAGCAGAGAACCACGGATCAGGTGTCTCCAGCAACAGAATTCTTTTCCATACTTCTGATAGCTGGAAGTCCAAGATTTGTTCTGATGTATGGGAGTGAAGGTTCTCCTTTGTCTCTCTCCTTGTGTAGCAGATGGCTGGCCTCTGTCTGCCTACTCCCTTTCTTTTATATGAGATGATGTCAAACTACTATTTTCTCACAAATTTGTCTGCTATTTTGGATTTTGGTCCACTATCATGGTCCTATTTTCAACTTAATAATACCCCCTCAACGAGTTTCCTAATTGAGTAATAGTCTAAGGCACTGAAGTTAAACTTCAGCATATGAAATCTTTATTGTTAGTTTTTGTAGTGTTGGGATTGAACCTGGGGCCTCCTGCATGCTCCGTAAACACTCTGATACTGAGCTAAACTTCTTGTCTGGCACCAAATTTGTTGGGACTTAGATCAGCTCTTGGCTAATGGTGGTACCCATCCCAGGATACTAACTCAACCTCTTTTTTCTTCCAACTGTTCATTTAAAAGCATCCATCAAAACAAAAGTGCATTTTAACTGATTGACTATGTATGGGTGTCTGTGTATGTGTGTGTAGGTGTGTGGGGGTGTTGTATTTGGGTATGAACACGTGTGTCAGAGTGCATGGATAGAGGTCAGAGGACAACCTTGGATGCTGGTCCTTGCCTGTGTCAGGCAGTATCTCACCACTGTGTGTGCCCAGTCAGCTGTCCCTGAACTCCCTGATTTCCTGTGTGAGTGCGGGATTACACATACATGTGCTGCTGGGCCAGGACTTTCCGTGGGTGCTGGATTGCAACTTACAGTCAGGTTTGGTTGGCAAGTGCTCTTCTCACTAAGCTATCTCCTTAGCTCGCTTTTACTATGTGTCAACATATCTGCTGAGTTCACAATTTGTACAAGAAATGAAAGATAAGAGAATGTCATCTCTTGGATATATTTTTATAACCTCTTTACTAGGTATAAATACATAAGGAAGAGTAACAATTGTAAAAGCATGTTCAATGACATATCACAAAATAAACTCTTTAGATGAGAGTGGATTCTCCCTTTCTGCCTGCTCAGTGATGGTTCCTCTGTAGGGCAGATGCTGCTGAGATTTTCCTGCTGTCTAGTTATGGTCATAGGAAGGCCTACCGTCCTCCATGGCATCCGAGCTCCACTCAGTTCTCTGCAAGACTCAGGCATGCAGCAGCAGCATCTCCTTGCTGTGTGACATTTGCTTTCTTGAACACGCCACACTGCGTTCCTCCCTTCTATTCTTGGAGGGCATTTGGGTTGTTTCCAGCTGTTGTTAGGAATACTATTGCAGAGCACGTTCTTCTTTTGGATTGAAAAAAATATTTATTTGGCAAAGATCGTGTACTCGGGGCATGTGATGTGATGATTTGATACACTATACAATATCCTTGTGAAATGTCTCTTATTGAACATATGTGTGCATTCCTATTATGGGATGGAGTTGCTGGGACAGAGAGCATATATTAAACGTTAGAAGATGCTGCCAAACAGTTTTCCAAAAGTGCTCGTACCAATTTACACTTCCCTCAGTCTCCGTGGCAGTTCCATGTGTTAGTACAGCTTTGTTCATACTTGATAGCATTAATTTTTAAGTTTTAGCCACTCTCTTGGATGAGCAGTAGAATCTCATTGTGTTTCCACACAGGCCAATGGATTTGAGTATCTTCTTTATTTGGTTGCTCGTTTTATTGAGACAAGGTCTCATTTTACCCCAGGCTGGCCTTGAACTTTCCACAATCCTCCCACTAGTGTTCCCCAGGTCCTCAGCTGATGGGATGATTGTAGGTGTGTGAGATCCTGTCTGGTGCTTTTGCTTTAACATTGTCATAGACGAATGTGTGAAGCTGTTTAAAAACAGTCAGGCCTGTGAAGGTCTTCCCATATCTCTCAATTCTTCTGAGTCTTAAGCTTATAAACAATGAGTTGGTTCCTCCTTTGGAACCTCGTGCTGGGTGGGGGTGTTTTATATCAGACTATCTTGGTTTATGTTAGTGACAGATTCCTTGTTCCCACAGAAGTGTTCAAGGTTGGGTCATTAATCTGTGGTCACACATTGTTGTTGCCATCTCTTTCAGTGTTAAAGGTTTTTCAACCCCAGATCACTGATTCCTTGATCATCAAGTTATTAGTTTTTGCTAGATAGAAAGATTAAAAAGTAGGGATGGAAGTATGAATAAAATATACCCATTATGGGTGGTCCCATCTGGTGGCACTGATTCTGGAGGTTGTGGAACTTTTAGGAGGTAGTGTCTAGAAGGAAAAAGAGGCTCTCTGGGGAATAGACCTTATGGATTATAAACTGGTCTTTGTTGCAGGTCCCCCCCCCCCCCCGCTGCTGCCGGTTCTGCCCATTGTCCCGCCACCACGTGAGCCCCAAATAACACTCAGAGACTCTGTATTTGATACAATCCTGTTGGCCAATGACTATCATTGTTAATGGGCTAGCTCTGCCTTAATTATTAACCCATTTCTACTTATCTAAGTATTTCCACGTGGTCGTCTTATCGGGGAGCCGCAGCCGGCATCTTCTTTCTTTCAGGTCTCCATCTCGACTCCTCCCTCCTACTTCCTCTTTCCTCCTTGTCTCCTAGCCCCGCCTATCTTGCTATCTCATTGACCACAGTGCTTTATTAACCAGTATGAGAAACATATATACAGAATAACATCTCCCATCAGGTCTTACTTTCTACTGGGGATCCCTGCTTCCTGATCTGCAGATGTGTGAGCAAGTAGCCTCATGCTCCTGTGGCTATAGAGCCAGCGACCTGCTGCCATGTCTTCCTGATGCATCCATCCTCTTAAACCACAGGCCAGGATGAATTCTTCCCCCTTTTAACTATTGCTGCTTGTTTTCATATGTGTTTGTGTGAATACTTATTTGTGTGAGGGTATACATCCACTTGTGTGCATGCATGTGGAGTAGAAAGGTTGACGCTGAGTGTTTTCCTCCATTAATTATGTATCTACCTTACATATTGAGGCAGTGTCTCTCACTGGAAGCCAGAGCTCATTATTGGCTATTGGCTAGCAGAGCTTGCTAGCTTGCTCTGGGGATCTTGTTTTCTCCTCCTCCTCTTATCAGCCGCTTAAGTTGCTTCGTGTCAGGTAATTGGTCACAGCAACAAGAAAACACCCAACACAAAACGGAGTGTCCTACAAAAACAGATTGGAGAACTATATCTCCTGATTGATTCCTGGCTTTTTAGTTACATTTATGCAAGAAGAGTATTAGTGCTGATGAATGGACTGGCTCTGCATAGTAGCTTATGCTGCTGTTTCAGATGATGGATTGAGGCTGAGCAGCTGCATTTGTGCTGAATCTCTCCATGAATGAGTGTGTGGTGAATACTGTCTGGACCCTTGTGAAAGCACCTATCATAGATACCAAAACCCATGAATTTGCAGGGTCCTTGCATGAAATGGCATGAAATGTAACGTCTGCCCAGACCCTAGACTAGTGCTTCTCAGCCTTTTTCGTATTGTGACCCTTTAATACAGTCCCTCATGTTGTGTTGACCCCAACTGTTACGGCAGGTTCCTCCCTGCCGGCCTCCCGATCCTGCCGCCAATCCCGCAGCCACGTGTGCCCCAAATAACACTCAGAGACTCTGTATTTGATACAATCCTGTTGGCCAGTTATCATTATTGTTTATGGGCTAGCTCTGCCTTAATTATTAACCCATTTCTACTTATCTACGTATTTCCACGTGGTCGTCTTATCGGGGAGCTGAGGCGGGCGTCTTCCTTCTTTCCGGGGCTACATCTCGATTCCTGCCCCCTACTTCCTCTTTCCTCCTCCTGGTCTCCTAGCCCCGCCTATCTTGTTTTCTATTGGCCACAGGGCTTTATTAACCAGTATGAGAAACATATATACAGAATAACATCTCCCATCACCCAACCATATTTTTATTTTACTACTGTTATGAGTCATGATGTAAATATCTAATATACAGGATATCTACTATATGGCTCCAAGGGGGTCCAGACCCACAGGTTGAGAACCACGGCCCTAGATCATCATCTATGCTTTTGGTTATCTCTCAGTAACTTATCATATGAAGCACAGTATAAAACAATTGCTTTAAGTAATGGTAGCACTGTAGCTAGCATTTAGACAATGATGGCAAGTAAGAGTTGGTGCATGTTTTTATATCCACATTTTTTTGACCCCTAGTTGATTGAATCCATGACAGAGAACCTGAGCTAACTGTAAATCCATTGTTGCTTTTTCCTTTGTCTCAGTATATAGTCATGAGTTATATAGTCATGGTCTGAGACTTGTCCTTGGTAGCTTCATCAAGCCACATTTTGGCACAAAATTTTATCATTTAAACGGTAGTGATTTCAAGGCCAACTTAGTTAGTTTACATAGTCAGTTTTGGGATAGCCGAGCCTATTTGGAAGGACCCTGTCTCAAAAAAAAAAAAAAAAACCAAAAACCTAAACCAAACTACCCTCCCACCCCCCAAATAAAACACAAACAAAATTAAGAGCAGTAAGAGAAACTTGGCTAATTGACTGTTGCCCTGGAGGTTGAACAGGGCCTGAGCACAGGCCAGCTAGGTGTCCTCCCATGGAGATAAACCCCAGCTCTCGCTATGTTTTTTATTATGGGTGAGGGTCTATTTAGCTGCTGAAGCTGAGCTGCAGCCCACATACATCTTGAATTTGCAGTCCTCCTGCCCGAGTCTCAGTGGTAGCAGGGATGCACTACTAGGTCTGGCTGAAGTGGTTGTATTTTCGAAAAGTATTGTTCCCTTGGCCCTCTGGTGGGGCCCAGATATGTCAGAAAGATCCACTTCTCTTGTGACTTACCAAGCAGAGCATACTGCTCTAACTCAGCTGTGCCTGTTGACACAGGCTCGGGGCCACTTTCTGCTTTCCCCGGATGACAAGACTATAAACAGTCCTGGCATTATCTGTTTACTTCTCCACCTGCTAGATTAGGTTATCATTAGTTCAGGATCCCCAGTATCTAGCATGTTGTTAGACACGTCCGCTGTTCTGGTCAGTAAACACACGCATTGGATGAAAGAGAATAACAAATAATGTTAGTAACCAAATACAGAGGTACCCATTCACTCTGTTTCAATGTGTAATTGCATACCAGGAAGCTATGATGTGCCTGGCACAGAGCTAGGCTCTGGATCTGAGTCATTGTGCCCAAACAGACCTGGCAACTAACTGCTCCAGCAGGCTTCCAGGTTGGGAGGAAGGGAGTTAAGGAGCCACACATGGTTACGGTTGTGTTTAGTTAAAAATTGCGCTAAGTGCCTTAAAGCATGGGAACCTGAGACATGTAAGGGTGACCCCAATTGCGGGGACCAAGAAGGCTCCCAAAGAAAGTAGAGTGTAAGATGAGATCCCAGGATGAACAGAAACTAAGGAGGGGGTGAGAAAGGCCAGAGCACATTCTTGGCTGGGGAAATGGCCATAGAAGTGCTCTGTGGCAGGAGAGAGAATGGTGTGCAGATCCCTGAGGTTTCTAGAAAGATCTATTTAGAAGACAGGCCACGGTCATATGATAATTAGAGCTTTTTTGTTTGTTTGTTTGTTTTTTGTCGTGTTTCATGACTGGACTCTGGGCCTGGGCCATGCTAGGCAGACACTCGACTATAGGAGCTACTTCCCCATCCCAGAGTCCTGTCCTTCATGACTTCCAAATCATCAGTGAAGGTGTGCCTTACCTTAGAAGCCACACTTTGTCTTCTAGAGGCTTTCTGTCTGGACAGTGAGAAGAGCATGAGGGTGAGGTTTGCACTTTGTGAGAATCACCTCACGCTGGGAACTAGACCATTAGATTGCAAATGTAAACAAAGTGAAGGAAAAATGTTATTTATCCTTGTTGCTCCGTGTCACTTGTATTTGTGACCTCCAGAGTACAGGAGGAGGAACTGCTCTTCAGAGGCCGTTCCAGCGGACGTGTGTGGCAAGCAGCCCTGGGATGGTATTTTGCAATCCTGGATGAACAGTGCAGTAGTTTTCAAAAGGAGAGCTAATCAGACAAGTTTCATGGATGTATACAGTTCCAGAACTCAGTAAACAGAGAAAAATAAAACAAAGCAAGCAACCAGACAACAAAAAGGTCAAACCCGAATCAGACCACACCTCTAAATCCAGGGATCATATGCAGGAGATGTGACTTAGGAGACATACGCTTCCCACATCACAGACACTTCCAGAAAATGTAGACCTGGGAAATGGAACACAAGTAACCCAGACTGCTACAGCAAACACTGGTTAAGGAGGGGAAGGGATGGAGGAGACCCTATCGAGACCTACAGGTTAAAATAAAAGAGTAACATAAGTGAATGTCTTCCTTGAACTCTAATTACAAACATGATTTTATGATGCAGTTTGGATGATAGGAACGGTGATGGGTGTTTGATGGCATTAGTGGTTATTATGAATTATTCTGGTGTGGTGTTGTTATTTTGACAATGTCTCAACAGTAACAATGATGACAGAGTCTTTATCTTTTAGAGGTAGCCACTGAAATGTTTACGAATAGGTGCCGAAGTAGCCGGTTTGGAAGCTGGCGATGATTGGAGCTCATTTACTTTTCTTTTGTAACTATCATCCACTCTTCCATTCTGAAGAATTCTGCATTGCTGGGGTTAGCTCAATTGGTAAAGTGCCTGCCTCAAAAATGTGAGACCCAAGTTCAGATCCTTTGTACCCAAACTGTATAATGTATAAAGCTGGGCAGGAGGCTGCAATCTGTAACTCCAGCTCTGGGGAGGTTGAGACAGGCAGACCCTTGAAGGTCACTAGCCTTCCCACCTAACCAAATCAGTGAGCTCTAGTTCAGTAAGAAACCTTGAAAAATAAAGTAGGCAGCAGGTCTGGAGAGATGGCTCAGCAGAGAAGATCATGGGGTTGTTCAATTCCCAGCACACACATGGCATCTCACAGCTGTCACTAGCTCCAGTTCCAGGGGATCTGACAACCTCACTCAGACATGCAGGAAAAATACCAATGTACATAAAGCAAAAATAATTAGGAAAAAAAATCAAAGGAAGTAGACAGTGACTGAGAAAGTATGCAAGCACACACTTGGGCATGCACACACTCATGTATAAACTCATGAACACAAATACATATAGAACATACACACATGAATTTTGCCGGATTTAGGGACAAAAAAAGAAAAAAAGAAAAAAGAAAAAAAAAAGCAACCCATATTAGGTCTGACTTTTCACCCACATGCCCCTAAATCTTCAGTTGAATATTACTACTAGATCACAATTTAATATTTGATACATTGAAAGTTTTATTTGTGTCTCTAGTGTTGTAACTCAAGGGTGAGGCATTTGCTGGCATGTTTTTGTTTGTTTGTTTGTTTTTGATTTTTTTTTGTTTTCTCCAGGAAAAACATAATTTATAATACCCTTTTAATGCCCATTATACTGATGAAATTTTTTTAACACACGAGAATTGAAAATTTTGGATGTGTAGGAGAAAGTCAATGATGATAGTTAATGTTACCAATAATTCCATCACTCTGGAGAAGGATATAGCTGCTGTTTTGGGGTATCCATCTCAGCAGGGATATATACATAGTGAAAAGAAACTGTAACCATAAATTGATGAGCCCTCTTCTTAACAGTCTATTGTGGTCTTTTCCCCAGGGCACCCAGAATTCTTTTAGAAACAAAACTGAATGGTTGTTTAGTACTGAGTCATATAGAAATACATCTATGGCAAGATTGAGTCAATTCCCTGTTGTCAAACACTGAGTTGTTTACATATGTAAATGATGCTCTAATGACTAGCCTTATAGGTATATTTCTTGTATACTCTTATTTCCTGGGGGTGAATACAGGCAGTGGAGTAGTTGGGCCATAATCATATGTTTTTATAGCAATTTTATAGGCCTTTGGGAGGTCAGCACTAACCTGATCCCTTATGGGTGTGAATGTGCCTGTTTGTGCCCAGCCTCCGCCGATTTTGCATGTCCTCTCTCAAAGTTATATTGACCAGTTTGTCAATGAATACTGACATGAACCTGTTTTTGTTGGTATTTTGATTACCTGGAATGTGGGGATTTTTTTTCTGTTACTCACTGGGTTTCTAGGCATGCTCCTGTGAATTCTTCTGGCTTGTTTTTCTTAGGTATGCACAGCCTCCGTTTATAAAGTGTCCCGTTGTGTGCCATGTCAGTGAGTGTATCATGTGCTTTTAAGGTCAGTGTGGGGAAACTGCTGATGTGGGGATCTGTTCCATTTTCTTATGTTCAGAGTGACTGATCTGTTTGTGGATTCTCCCTACTGTTACAAAGTCTTTCTCCATTTTCAGCGTCGCTGTGTCTGCTTGTCCTTTCTATTCTTTCATTTCCTTTAATTTGGCTGATTTATATGGATCTCATTTTGTTATGCTGCAAAGGATGGGGACCAATTATCCCAGAAGTCCAATGGTGCTTCCATATTACTATTCCATCACTATTAAAATCATCTTACAAATCTTTAGTAAATGTAAACTACAATGTTATTACCAGATGAGTCACATGTGCCTTGCTGCCTGTGTGGAGGTCAGCACAGTTTGCAGGAGTTGTTTCTCTCCTTCCATCCTAGGTCCTGGGAATCAAACCCAGGTCATTTGGCATGGCAGCAAGTGCTTTTACCTGCAGACCTGTTAAGATTTTTTATATAGGGTCTTTTGTTGTTGTTGATTTTCAAGACAGGGTTTCTCTACATAGCTCTATAGACTAGGCTGGCCTGGATTTCACAGAGATTTACCCACCTCTGCCTCCCGAATGATTGCATTAAAGGCATGCACTTTATATGCTCTTTCAATATTCTTTTTTTTTAGTGCCTTGCAACCTAATTTTGTGCTAGTATAAAACAAGATCTAAACATTGAAAGTGTTTTTTTTTTTTTTGGACAGGCCAGGCTGACCTGTCAGTCACTGTGTAGACCAGGCTACCTCAGGTCCCAAGCATTATAAACGTGCACTATGAGATTATAGGCACGCACTGCCATGCCTGGCTGCTAGATTCTTTAAATATATAATATCAGTATAGTTTTATTTTGTGTTTTAAATTCTATTTTAGATTTTCCTATTGTTTTGGTTTTTGACACAGGTTTCTTTGTATAACAGCCCCGGCTGTCCTGGGACTCACTTTGTAGACTAGGCTGGCCTTGAACTCACAGATTTGCCTGCCTCTGCCTCCCAAGTGCTAAGATTACAGGGTTGTGCAACCACTGCTCGGCCTACTTCTTTACAGTTTTTGAGACTGGGCCTTACCATATAGCTCTGGGTGTCCTGGAACTCACTATGAGACCAGGAAGGCCTCAAAACCACAGAGATCTGCCTGCCTCTGCCTTCCACGTGCTGGGAGTAAAGATATGCATCATCACATCTGACCCTCTCAATACAATTTAAAGGTGTGCATGTGTGCATTTACACACATATGTGTGTGTGTGCTCCTACTAAATATATATATTCCTACTAAAAAGAATGCCTTGGACTACCCCCCACCCCAAATCAGGGCTTAGTTTCAAAATTGACCTAACTAGTAAGCTAAATAGTAGTAGTGTATATGCTGCCTTCGTGACTTTTGTTTCTTGTTTTTGTTTTCTTTCTTTTTCACGTATGCACGTGTGTCTTTGTTGACATTCATGTGTACGTATGTCTCTGCAGGTGTCAATGTGTATGAAGGTCAGTGATCGACACTGGGTGTCATTCCTTAATAGCTGTCTATCATTTTTGTGAGATAGGCTCACTGAGGTCTGGGACTTACTCATCAAGCTTACCGTGGAGCCCCAGGGATCCTCCTGCTTCCTTTTGCTTGGGTGTTTGGTAGGCAAATGTAACATCTCATACTTGCATGGCAACTGCTTTACACTGAGCCATCTCCCTGGTCCTTCTTCTCTTCTTCCTTTGTGTCTTTTCTTGTGTCTGTCTATTGCACTGGGTCACCTCCTGCCATTTTCATGCAAGTATACGACAAACTTTGAGCATATTACTTCCCCTATGCTTTACTGCTATATATTCTTTTTATGAGTGTTTCTGAGAGCCTATTGGTTCCCCTGGCTTTGTAACATGGACCAGGATTATAGATAAAGCCGAGATTTGTGACTTTGGCAATCAAAACCAGAAATTTCACCTGCTCTTTTGTCACTAACTGGCTGTGTGATTTTGGGGACAAAACATTATTTCCCCAGAACTTGTTTTTTTCTAAGGTTATTTCTTATTTGGTATTTCGAAGCATATGGTGCTTAAAATATCTAAACCTCATTAATGTGTGTGTGTGTGTGCATGCTTGAACACATAAGATACACACACACACACACACACACACACACACACACACACACACACACACCTGGATTTACAATGCACTGTTGGTTAGGGGATGCAGCTCAGAGGCAGCCTGATTTCCCTACTCCGCACTGCAAAAAATAAAGTTAAACTAAGGGGGAAAAAAAAGACATCACAGCGATTGAAATGTTACAGAAGTGAAAATTTGAGATATATTTAGGTGTTCCTTCCTCTTTTTGTTTACCTGGTGTAGGCTCAATTTGGCATTTTAAGTTTTCAGAACATTGGCATTGGATCTCAATTCTCTCAAGCATGATTAAGAATAAAGCATGACCTCACTCCATAAGGAGATGTCATCCTTCTATTTTAGCTGTTCATTTTAACACTTCTGAGGAGAAGATCACATTTTTATTTTAAGGTTTATTTTATAACAAATGGCCCAGCTTTAGTATTTTGAACCTGGCAGAGTTTACACATGAGCTTCACTTAGATCTGACATGAAATTGACCTAAAACCTTATTTGTGTGTATGTGTCCACTGTGTGTGTGTGTGTGTGTGTGTGTGTGTGTGTGCCCACACATGTGTGCACCTATTTACGTGTATGTTAGTGTAAGTGTGTGTAGGTGGGTGTGTATGTAGATGGACCTTATATGTCATTTTGAAGGAACCAGGCCCCCCCTTGTTTTTTGACACGGGCCTTCTCCCTGGAACTTAGGGCTCACTAAGTCATCGAAACTGTTTGTCCCACGAGACCCTGCCATCACAGCTTATATCACCATGCCCAGATTTCACATGGAAGCTGGGGTGCTGACTCGGGTCCAGAAGCTTAAGTACGAAGAACTTCACCGACTTGAACCTGAACCGACTCTTCTGCCACCCCTCCCCCATGCTTACTTTGAATAAGAACACAACAAACAAAAGCTTGACTTTGGAGCTCTAAGCCACAGGAGGGAATACTGAGCAAAGGATGTCCTCCTTGAGTGCCCAGGTTACAACCTTCTGCTGGTTCCTCACGAGTGCATTACTGACTATCTAAAAACACCATCGACTCAGAAGTGACTGAACTTGCAGAAATAGCTCATGAAGTAATTTCCTATTTAGATGGTCTGCACTTTCTAGAACAAATACTCTTTAACTAGGATGATATTAATGTATGTCTGACAGCAACGGCATTGAGAAGCCAGCTTTTGCAAAATACTTTTGTCACCCATCCAAGTGTGGGTCTTTTATGACAGATTGTTGTGTGTCTGAAGGAGCTATTGTGTCAACAGTGAACATCCTAATGAGTCTGAAAATCTGACTCAATGGAACAAATGCATTTTAATGGCATGCCTTTTACTTTAAAAAGATGTACCAAAATAGAGGGGGAGTCTGAAAGCAGGGCATTATTTCATAATGGAAGACTAATATGTGGGTAGTTGTGGCTAAAGGAATAGTGTGTCTAGGGATGAATATCATATGGACTCCGTGTGGATGAAGTCATTGTCATCCTCAGACTGCCCATCCATGCTCTAGCAGAGTCAGCTGAAGTGCGGAGGGAAATTAAAGCAGTTGGGGAGTGTTGTGAGTGAACACTAAGGGAGTCTTTTCCTGATGTGCAAGATTAAGGTACGATGCTCAGAGCACCTTCTAAAACTTGTTACAGCCCCGTAGGGTCACTCCTACTCACCACAAACATAGTTCTGAAATACCTTGTTGCCTTAGGGTTTATAGTCAGGCTTTAAGAGTACCCTCACAATGAGAGGCAGGTTTGGAGGCTAAGATAAACTTTTCTCTTAATCACTCTCTCCCTCTATCTTTTTTTTTTTTTTTTTTTTGAGACAGGGTCTTAATTCTGTATCTCTGGTTAACTTGGACCTTGTTATATATACCAAGCTGGTCTTTAGCTCACAGTGATTCTCCTGCCTCTGCCCCTTGAGTGTTGGGATTACAGGATTTTTGTTACCATACACAACTTGAGGCTAAGTTAACTTTCTAAAGTTTGCCAAGTTTTTAAAGAACTAAGTTTCGATATAAGGAGTAGAGAGTATAGAACAAAAATTTTGTTCTATATCATTCTAATTTTGGAATTGGTGTCTTTTAGATTTCTTGTATTATTTTTGATTATATGTATGTGTGTGGATTTGTGCATGTTAGTAAATTATATATACCTGGAATTGAAGTTACAAGTGGTTTTGGGCCCAGTATGGGTGCTGGGAACGTAAGCTAGGTCTGCTGTCGGCCCTATTTGCTCTTAACCATGAAGTTACCTCTCTCTCCAACCCCTAGAGTTGATTTTTTTTTTCTTTTAAGGACTGGCATATTATTTGTGATATAACTACTTTTCTTCTTTATTTGTTAGGACAGGGTCTCACTCCTGGTTTGGAGCTCAATCTGTAGAATAGGCTGGCTTCAAATTCATAAAATTTCACCTGCCTCTGCCTCCTAAGTTATTTTGCCTATTTACTTAGGAACAGGATCTTTCAGTGTAGCTCTTTCTGACCTAGAATTACTCACTATGTATCCTAGGTTGGCCTTGAACTCTTGGTAGTTCTCCTGTCTCAGCTTGCACTACCTTATCTGGCTGTTTGTGTTATTTGTAGGAGAAGCTTAACCTTTGTAGAAATATAATGTAGCACATTTGCCACATATATTTATACTATTTTGTTTGCTACAATTCATATTCCAGGCTATCAGAACCCCCATCCATGTATGCTTTTAAATTTTAAAAAAGTTGGGCGTGTGTTGTCAGCCTGGGATTGTGTTATGTCATGGTCCATGATGATCTATAGGGTTTTGTGTTGTATCTGCTGACTAGAAACAGTAGCAGCTCTGTCCCATCAAAGGCCTCTTAGGAGGCTGAACCCTTTGGCAAGATAGAAGAGAGGAAGTTGGAAGGAGAACATGAGTGCTTGATTGTCACATAAAACATTTTATTTCCTGTCGACCCCAAGTCACCATTCATGCCTCTTAAGCGCTCCTCTTTCACACTTCAATGGTGGTAGTGCTGTGTTAGGGTTCTTTCCCAGGTTGCTTGTTTCATGGGGTAGTTCTTTTCTCCTTCCAGTGGTGGATGCCTCCTCTTGCTTTCTGGCAGCCTGGCCGGCTTTTGAGGAATGTTGTGTGGTTGGCAGTTTCTTGGGCAGGAAGTTTGGAATGAGATATGCAACTCTGGAATTAGAATATGCATGACTAGCTGAGCATGGTCAAGGTTGGGAGGTGGATTTGTATTCGTGGTGGTCTCCCAAGGAAGATGTCTTACACTGAAACACAATCTGGCTGTCCTTTAACATGGCTCATCTACAGATTAATAAAGGACAGGTGCTCCCATGACCCGGAACTGAAGGTAGTGAACATTGTCAGCTTTCTAGCCTGAAGGAAGTGACATCCATCTTTAGGATGATAACACGGTACTGCTAAGTTGGTGCAAGAGACAGCAGTCCCATGAATTTACACCAGCCATGTCATGAGCTGTGGGTGGAAATGGACCACAGCCACTGAATATTCACTTCACCCTCAACAGGTGCTTTCCACGGTCACATGGAGCACTAGATCTGAATGAATGGTGCAGACTCCAAAGTGCATTCAAGAAGGAAAATTAAAGAGTGCTCTCCTTCCCAAGCTTAGCTTGTCTAGGTTCTTTACCCTGCCTACCTCCCTCACTGAAAAACATGGGCGGCACAGATGGGAAGGAAAGTAGGACAGGAGTTAGACATAGAGACGGAAGGGCAAGCTTTAGTACTGAAACCAGCCCCCAGCCAGGTGGGCCTAAAGCTCTTGGGCTGGGACAGATCTCACCATCACTATGGAACCACCCTGGGAGGTCATGTCTCCTTCCATTCAGAGCCCCAGAAATGAGTTTCTCCTCAAAATTCCAGACTTGATTTCAGCAAACTGAAAGAAGCCTTTTGTCCTTGGGCAAACCACACATTCCTCAGACCAATTTGCAAAAGCCAGATTTGTGAGTGATGGAGGCTCCACTGAAGGGAATAGCCTATTTGTTGGGAATTGGAATAGGGCAGAGGTGAAAAGGTGAGTGAGGCAGATGTCATTTCGTGCTTTGCAGCTTCCTATTTTCTAGCAGTCTGACCTGTAGTAGGCAATGAATGCCTGGTTGTTAAATGAATGCTTGGTGGTGGATTTGGGGGTGCATTTGATATTTGTGGCCACTCAAGTGGGTTTTTTTTCCCTTACTCTTATCTGGAGTATTTCCTCAAAGGAGGATAGTCATCTTCCCAATTGAAACTTTTCTACCAGCAGATGCCCTGGAGTTTGTTTTCAGTTATATTTTCTTTTGTAGTTAAAGGCGGTCTTCAAATGCCCCTGGGGACTGATGCAAATGAGAAAGTTCAGCAGGGGACCCAAAGGTCAGCGATGTCCATGTCTAAGTTGGACAAAGATAGAAGTTTGTCTGGGCCTCACCCCTTCCTCTGGGGCCTAAACCGTTGGCATCATACATCTTTTCCTGTAGTTTCAAAATATAGCCTATAATTTTGCACACTAAATTTGTCTGTGTTGGCATTGGCATCAACCAACTTAGTCTTTTTTTCCAGACACATAGACACATAGACACACACACACACACACACACACACACACACACACACAGCCCAGCAGGGCATCCAAAGGACACCCCAGTATAGAGGTTGTCACTGGAGCCCTGCTTCATGATGACATAGGCTCATCTGCCTCCACTTTGCCCCAGTTTTTTTCTTCTCCTCCCTGAGGCAACCATGCCAAACAATGAACACATACATTGCTGGCAGTGTGGCAAGATGGAAGAAGGGACTTTTGGGAAACATCTATTTACAATCCAGTAGAGGTAGAGCAAAGCCCAGTGTGCCTATTAGGCCCTCTTCTGGGTGTGGTGCCTCTCAGAATGAGTGGCAGCCTCTTCCTAGTTTAGGTGTGCTCAGGGTTAACTTATTTTTCCAAGGGATGGAAATTCAGGATGAGAAATGTGAGTTTCTGAGCGACTTCTCCCTGTTTTTGGCCCATCTGTGGATGTACTTTATATTCCCACTCATTGTTACTGATAGAAGTATATAATAGCTTTGAGAAGGATTTTGCTCATGCAAAAGAACCTTTGAGGGTTTGAATAACCTGCCCACGGCCACTTGGACTCTAACAGATGTTCTCTGATCCAAAAGAAGTTGTCTGTTTAGCTTCTATCAGGTTCAATGGTGCTGACATGGCATGCTGTCTAGAGAAAGGGAGGAGGGGAAATAGCAGACTTGCAAAGGATTCTTCACCAAAGCCTGTCTCTTTGGCTGCTGCCCACTGCCTCAGCTGCATAATTGGCTGGAGGTTATGTTGTGTAAAGTTACCACCCCTCTAGGTGCACATCTATGAATCCTTGCTCCCAGCTGGTGTCCTGTTTTGGGATGTTGTGGAAATTTGTGGTAGCAGTTCCTTGCAAAAGGAAGTGAATTGTTAGGGGCTGGCCTTGCAACTTCACCACTCAGCCTGTGGCTGGTAAGCTCCCCTCTTCCTGTTCTGTGTAGCTGTGAGGAATCTCAGGCATATGTCACCATTGTCACCTGTCACCATAGAGGCCTGCTGCCATGCCTTCCTGCCTCTGAGAGACTGTGTCCCTCAAACTGCGAGCTTGAGTGAGTCTCTCCTCCTCAAGTTGTGTCTTTTTAGATATTTACTCAGAACAACAATAAAAGCAAGCAATATGGTGGTCTCCTTTTACAAAGGACTTTCTTGGCAGCGGTGTGAGTGTGTGTGAGTGTGTGTGTGTGTGTGTGTGTGTGTGTGTGTGTGTGTGTGTGTGTGTATGCATGCATGCACACGCTCTCGCTTTGTGTTTTGAGTTAAAAAAAATCAGTCGTTTTTCATTGATACAAATGAATTAACCTTTATTCTGGAAAGTTAAATCTTGGAATTTAAACCTAATTTTCTTTAAAATTGGATGAAATAATTTTCAGTCGGCATCTTTTTAAGATGTCAAGATTTCTTATTATGACAGTTCAGTGCATTTCTCTGAAGTAGCGGTACATAGGCACAAATAACTTCATGTTTGATAATTTGTGATTTTGACTCACATAAAAAGACAGCAAAAATCACTGTCACCCAATACTTGCCAAGAAAGTATTTTCTACCTCTACTGCTCTATAGGTATCCTTTTTAGTTATCTCCCCACCCTCCAATCCTCTATGGTAAGAACACGCAACATAAACCCTGCCTTAAATTCTAAAGTGGACAAAGCAGTCTTGGTAGCAGGAGGCACGGGTAGCTGTAGGATAGTACTATAGAGCAGCCTGCAGGCCCCTTGCATCATGTTTAATTGGAGCTTTACACTTGTTGATGATTAAGTCTCATTTCTTCCTTCTGCATCTGTTGTCAGCGTCCCACTTTGCTCACTTATCTTTGACTACGTAGGTACCTCATACAATAGTGTTAGATCAGTCCTTCTCCTAGTTTGAACTTGGCACAGTGTCCACCATGTTTGCTCAAGTGGTTGGATTTTATAGACCTTCCTTCTTTGTAAAGATGGAATAATAATTCAATTTTGTGTTTGTGCATGCACATACTTGCTCACACACACACGCATGCACACACAAAGCACACACACACACACGCACACACACAAAGCACACACACACACAAAGCACATTATCTTTGTTCATTTATCTCCTGATGGGCATTTAGATGCTCTGACCATCTTGGCTATTTTGAGGAGGGCAGCAGTAATCTGAGGAGTGGTTATTAATGTCTTCGAGAGGCATTCTGATTTTGGTGCTTTTGGGTAAGTCCCCAGCAGTCGGATTACTGGATTCTATAGTAGTTTTAGGTCTAATTTTTCTAGAATCCTCTATGTTGTTTCCCACAGTGACTCCACCATTTTGCAGCCTCGCCATGAATATATATATAAAAAAAAGATTCTACTTTCTCCACCAAGCTTAATTTTTTTTCAATAGGCATCCTAACAGGTGTAAGAACTCACTGTGTTTGTGATTTGCATTTCATTTCCTTGATGATTTGTGACATTCAACCAAAAACTTTCTCTATAGCCTAGAAAACACAGTGAAAAGCTGAGCTAAGATATCTCAATTCATATCCAGGAGGAGATGTTAACCTACCAAATTCAGCCCCTAATAACCTGATCAAAATGGCCTAAGAAGGTGAACAGACATTTCCTCCATGAGGATGGTCACATGGCCACAGGTGTAGAAAAACAATCCTGTGTCTCCGCAGGTATCAGATGCTAAAACCTTAATTCCCTTTCTTCAAGTGCAGAGCAGGAAGGAGGAGGGTGGTGGCTGTGCACTCCTTTAATCCCAGCACTCCTCAAATAGAGACAGCAGATGTCTGTGAGTTCTAGGCCAGTCTGAGCTACATAGCTAGACCCTGCCTCAAGACTGACTGACTGAGTAGATAGGAGGATGGGCTTCATTTGGAATGACTCTCCAGGTTCCCTCCCTGAGAACTTGCTATGTTTACTGTTAGCTATTCCCTTAAAAGTACTGCTAACTCTATCATTGTGAGTTGGTATCCATCACACACTCAGCTACATCTGAAGGAGAAGGAAGTCGCGTGCACACATTTGGGAGGTAGCTGTGTATCTGTGTGTATTCTTGCGAGCAGTATGGATCCAGCGCAGACGCTTTAGCTGTGCTGCACTCGAGAGCGTGGAATTCCCTCAAGATCCAAAGGCCATGGGATATTCTTCTGAGGACTGCCTCACATATTTCCTGTGTGTATCTTGTTTTGTCTGGGGACTGCTCTACAGAACTCTGCCATCTGTAGTGGGTGGCAACTGTATCTCAGTCTTGAAGAATTCATCTGTTAATTTTCTTTCTTGCTCTGACTTGATGACACCATTGTGGTTACTTCTCCTCCCTCTCCAATCAATAACATCTCATTTCCCATTATTACATCTTAAGTATATTGCAGTGGCTGCAAGCTGTTACATTTTCATTTTGGTAATGCGATGGTTGGAAAAATCTGTCAGGAAACAGTCGCAGTAGTTCAAGTCCTCCAAAGCTGGGCTGTCTTCCAGATGAATCTTCCTAGATGGAAGGGGATCTCCACCTGCCTGCATTTTGCAGCATTAGCTCTCCAGCCTATAATGTCTTCTCAGACCCTGGAGCACCGGACAAAGCACCTGCCCTTGTGGGCAGATGGAACTCCCAGAGCCTGGGGTCCTGTCTGTACTCTAGCTACTGCCTCTTTGTTTTATATTTGAAAGACTATTAGGGAGTTAAGATGCAGTGTCTCACTGTTGTTGAAAAGTCAGGAAGGAGGGGTATGGCTGCAAGATGCGATGTATACCTATAATCCTAGCACTCAGAAGGCTGAGGCAGGAGGATAGAGTGTGAGATCAGCTTGAGCCACAGAGCAAGATCCTGTCTTTAAACAAAACAACAAAAACTACCTAGGGTTTTCTAAATCAATCTTTGGCTGAATATGGGCATGTCCACAGTGACTGGATCTGGGTCACAAGGGTCCATTGCCAATGGAAGCAATCTCCCCGAGAGGAATTTGCCATGAAGCTCTTCATTGATGGTTTTAATGCCTCAGCTGATGTTTAATGGAAACATCAGTGAGGAACAACTTTTAATGATGCTTCTCAGGTTGGAAATGTAGCTTGGAGGAATGTGCTTTAGGAGTGCTCAATGAACACTGTGCAAAGCTTGGGCTGGAGTGTGGCTCTATGTCATCAGCCACTGGCAGTGAGTGAGTCAGAGTCCTATAGAGCCACCACTAAACCACAGTCTCTTGTGGTTGCTTGGGTTCTGGGATGTTGACTGGCAGCTGGGCACACAGCATGCTCACCGTCCCCCCTCTCCTTCCCTACCGGCTGCTGTCTTAGGGGAAGACTGTACTCATTCATCATTTTGGACATTTAACGGCTTTCTTTTTATGGAGGTATGCCTCTGCATTTGGAGTGGAAACAAATGAGGGTTTGTTTCCTTTTGCAAGGTGCAATCTTATACTCCTTTTCACAACAAAGGAAAAGTCTCAGGTGAAGAGAGTGAACTGAGCGCAATGTTAAGAAGGAGCTGCCCTCATTGTTTCTTTCTCTTTCTCTTTTTCCCTCCCTTTCCCTGGCCCTACTTCCTTCAGGACTAGTCTGTCAATCGTTTACTTTTGCTCTCCTAATATTTATTAGTGTGAGTCTGTGCATTTTTATATAAATGGTGTCATGGGTACCTACCTTATCTTACAGATGAGGCAGCCAGGTACCGCATACTTGGAAGCTAGAAACAACAGAAATTGTTTCTTCCAAGTTCTGGGAGCAAAGGAGTCCAAAATTAGCATCCTTGGGCTGACAGCAAGGTTGTTAGGAGTACAGCAAGACAGTGACTTCACATCTCAGAGTGTACAAAGACAAACAAATTTAGCCAAGGTGTAAAAGAGTAGAGAAAGATTTACTGCTTGCAGTAGGTAAGGAGACTCCAGGAACTCCCCCCCCCCAACCCCTAACGATGTACTTTTTCAACAAAGGAACCATGGCCATTTTTATTTGGAGTCTGTGATAGTCACACAAGAAAGCAGTTGAGAGGCAAGCACAGTCCTGGGCATGCTCAGTCAGTAAGTACATTTCCCAGCAATCTCAGTTGAAGGTCATGGTTCATGAAGGCAAGACAGCGGCCATTATTTTAGCTCAAAGTTATTGCAGGCATGCCTGCCATGTTAAAATGGTAGACAGAAATGCTTTGGGGTGTGTTCAACTCTGTCAGTTTTACCTGAAAAATGAAAAGTACACTTTGAAGGTGCAGCGAACCAGCTACTTGGGAGGTTAACTTGATCCTGAGTTCCAGGCCAGCCTGATGATGGTGGTGGTGGTAATGATGGTGATTATGATGGTGATGCTGATGCTGATGGTGATAGTGGTGGAGAAGACAGAACTAAGACTTTCTGTTTGATAAATCTCCTCTATTCCCATGACTCTTGGGGCTGCAGGATAGCTCAGTATTAGCAATGTTAAGGATTAACCAAGGATACTGGAGATAACCCCCTCCCAGCCTTGAATCCCAACATGGAAAATAAAACGAATGGAAATGTTCAAAGACAGCTACACTGAATGTAGGAACCACTGCAGTGGCCCATCATGCTATCCCCACCTACCTAAATGTCTTTGCTCACACTTTTGAAGGTCTTTTTTTCTAAAGGTAATGTTACAGCTTCTGGAGATTGGAGCTAGCATCTCTGGGGCCAGTGTTGAACCTCTTACAGTACCTACCATGCCACTTGCCTTTTGCAGATTACAAAGTCTATTTTAGGAAATTTTCTTGGCATACTGGTTAACATAGACATTTCTCATTGGCTGTGGGGTCTTCCCAGGAGTGGCCTTCATATGTGGTTTTTAGTTCTTCAACTGATGAGAGGTGGTTTTACTGAAATGCAGTAGTGACTGGTGAGGGGAATAAAAGGGTACACACTGGTTGGCAGACTTTGTTCCATCTCTGTACCAGAGATGAGTCTTCCTATAATGTTTTCCTGGCCTAATGCAAAATTTTTAACTATATAATAATAATAATAATGATAATAATAATAAAGCATTTTCTTTGCACATCTAGCTCATCCGCATTGTTGCTGTTGGAGGAGTTGAAAATATTTACCAGCTTTATTTGATTTATTCATTTCATTCTCTAGGGCTTTGGGTGCCATCTTTCCAAAATGGAGACCGTCCAAAATGGAGATCGTCATCTTTGTATCTATCCTTATTAGTTATTTTTTTTTTTTTCCTGTATGACCAAGTGTCTAGTAAGGAACAGCTTAGGGGAGGGATGTCTCGCATTTTGAGGAGACAGCCCATCATGGTGGTGACTAAAGCACAGCTGCAGGAGTTTGCTCACATCTGGGGGGAACAGGAAGTAAAGGCAGCTAAGTGAGGCGGTCTATAAACCACAAGCTATATCCCCACACAGCAATTTCCTTCAGGTTAACAACACCTTCCCAAATGCACCACTTTCCTGGGGACCAAGTTTTAGCTGCATGAGCCTGTGGGGGATATTTCACAGTGAATCTACACCTCCTTCTTGTGTTCCTGGGGGTTTCAGATGAGTTAGTACATATAAACAACACATGGCCCCAGCAGGCAGATGTTTCTTTACCACAACCAGCTGTTTTGTTGTTATGGCTACTACTGTTTTTTTGTGTCCACTCCTAAAGAAAATATCTCACATTTTTGGCAGGGGTTATGAACTGGTGTCCCTCCAGTTCGCTTTCTCCGTTGGCAATAGTCTAGCTAGACTGCTTGGCTGTGAGTCCCTCCATCTTGTTTGAACTGTGTGGTCTCATTCCCCTGAGCTTCTTTCCTCCCATCTTTTTCCAACTGTTGACGTTTCTCTTTCCTGGGATTAACTCCCTGACCATTGTGCTGTTGCTGAGTTTGGGCCGGTTTGTTCTTCCTTACTCTTCTTCCTCTGTGGTCTTTTAGTCCTCAGTTCTAACCTTCCTCTCTTTCTCAATCCTTTTCTCTCATCTTCATACGTTTTCACGTTCTTCTTTGTCATGAAAACAGCTTAAACAATGGGAGGTCCTACTATGGAGCATTTAGAGAGAGCTGGTACCTAAATATATGATATAATTAGGATGACTGAAAACTCATATCAGCAATAGTAGCAGGTTCAGGGGACCCCAGAGATCAACAGATCCTACAGTCTGACAAAAGTTGAGGGGAACTGCATTGCCTCTAACACTTTAGTAATGGAGAAGTCATGGTCTCAGCAAGAGAAATTAGCAGAAGTGTCTACAATGGATACCCATGACATAGATTTTATTCAGTGATGGCAAAGACATTTCTCCCTGTTTTCATGGAGAAACTATATTGTAAATTCTAGAAAGTTTTATCTAATTCTTTAGGTGTGTGCATACTTGTATTTGAGTGTGTGTAAATGTGCATTAATATTTTAGAGTAAATTACTATGAACTTGCTAAATTTAAATAATATATATTATTAGTCTTAGGGAGATATTTTTTAAAAACACAACTTAAATGTTCTTGTGAAGTACAGAATAGCATTTTTAGATAAGCTTTTTACCTTTTGACTTTTTTAATTCATTTTTCTCTGAAGTCCCTGCAATATTAGCGGTAATAAAGGAAACCTAACCAAAATGCTGGCACACTGGTAGGCTTGCTCAAGGTCTGGTTAATGGCTTTGGTTTCAATTTTCTTTACTTTCACTTTTAAACTAGTATTTAGTTAATATAGAAAATAATAAGCTTTACCGTGGCATTTCATATATATACTATACATTTATATATATTACACATACATGTATAAAATGTATATATGTATTTGCATTTTGCTCTACTTCCCTCATATACCACTTCCATCGTTCTCCCCAAATAATTCCCTCTCTGCTTTCATACCATATGCATATACATTTTAAATATAGATTATGTATAGGAAAGTAAGGGTGATATTTTACCTTCCCCCATTAGCCTCTATTGTTCCCCTCTCTCCCTCCATCCATTTTCCTCCCACATTGTAGTCGCATTTCTACTTTCATGTCTCTCTCATAACACACACACACACACACACACACACACACACCTAGATTCTGCATGTGAGAGAATGTGCCTTCATCTTCTGAGTCAGGCATGTTTCTGTTATACAATGATCTCCAGTTCCATCCATTTTCCTGCAAATGATGCAATTTCATTTTGGTTCTTTACGGTTGGATAAGATTATATTATATATATATATATAAGATTATATATATATATAAGATTATATATATATATATATATGTGTGTGTGTGTGTGTGTGTGTGTGTGTGTGTGTGTGTGTGTGTGTGTTTCTTTATCTATCTGCCAATCAGCATGTATACTGGTTTCTGATCTTGGCTCTTGTCAGTAGTGTTGCAATAAGCACGAAGGTGCAGACGTCTTGATGGAAGATTCCTTTGAGTATATTCACAGGAGTGGTATAACCAGATCATATGGTAGTTCTATTCTTAGTTTTGTGGACGCTCTTTACTGCTTTCCATAGTGGCTACACCAATTACATCCCCGTTCAATTAGTTGGAGGAGATAAAGCCCTACATTCCTAATAGCAGCAGCAACAACAATAATAATATTAACTCAAGGTAATTGCTGAGCCTTTGCTTGCAATTTCCTAATGGCTAGAGTAGAAATGTAGGTAGTAAAACAAAGCTCCCACATTCCCTTTTAACATGCCAATTGAATAGTGATCTCTACCAAGCAGGTGGGGACTTCTTTGCAGAGGGCACACATCTCCCTGGGAGCCCAGAAATCAGTCACTTGGGTCCAAAAGGAAATGCTGAGAGAGCATCTTGTTCATCTCTGAGGCACCATGGGAAGCTCCTGCTCAGCCCCAATCTTCCTTTCGCCTGCATATGAGGTGGGGCTTCTGACCATGCAGCAGTGATCTCGAGCACTGTGTTGGCCCTCACAAACCCACAAAGAATGGGACTGTCAGTCTTTTTCTTCCTGGCTTAAGCCTGAAATGATTCTGAGTCTAAAGCCCAGGCTCAGTCCTTGCCTGCTGTGTGTGGGTGGCTCTCCTGTGGACTAGAATGATTTGTGGATCTTGTTATTACTTGGTTCCCTCCTGTGGATCTAATGCAGAAGACTGCTCGGAGGAAATGAAAAGTTCTAGGTGTTGTCACAGCCAGAACAAAGCGTGTCTCAGGATCTGCTAGCAGTTAGTGGAAGAACTCAGTAATCTCTGGGTCCTTAGAATCAGTGTGTAGCTTTACATTAAGTTAGTCTGCTGTTGAGAAACTAGATTTGATAGCATTTATGGAATCTAAACTCTAAGAGACCAAAGGGAGGCAGACATCAGAGTAGTAGTCACAGAGCTATTTTTTTAAAGCATGGCTTTGCCTATTCACACCTTGTTAGAATCACAGAGTGGCAGGATACACTGTCCATTTGTTGTTCCTTGTACTTGTCAGTGCTTGGGCTCGTAAATTAGTCACAGTAGTTGCTACACTGGTGACTTCCCCCTATCCATCGGAATAAAATCCATCACTCTTTGACTACTTTTCCCTCCCCAAGAAAGTGATCTTTAAGAGAATTACATGTTATATAGACTTTATTCTTCTCAAGGTATCAGAGAAATGGTATCTGAAATAAAATCCACGAATGATGCAGTAGTTTATCTACATTTATAATATCGGATCATGGCAAAGCATTTTATCAACGACTCTGGAACCAAATGCATGTTCCAGACTTACAAAAGTAAGGCAGTGTGCAGCAGAGGTGTGGGTGAAGCTCCAGTGTGTGGTGTGTATAATATGGAATGTGCTCCATTAACCCACACATCTCAGCTACAATAACAGAAAGAGGTAGACTTAGGAGAGCTTAAGGAGAAGAGACAGAGTATTGATTGTGTATGTGTGTGTGTGTGTGTGTGTGTGTGTGTGTGTGTGTGTGTGTGTTATAATCATACTTTTAAAAGCTTTTATATACATAAACACATGTGCATATGTATGTATGCATGCACATATATAAATACGTATCTGTGTGTATACTTTTAAAAAGACCATCTCATACTTTCAACTTATATTGTAATGTGGATAGTGGGCAACTCAGAGAAACAAAGGCACAGTCTTAACCTTCCATATTTTCCTGGATGAAAGCAGACAAATGGAACAGAACAGAATAGAATGGAATAGAATTCCAAAGTATGGGGCAGCAGATGTAAAATCTCTTTGCCTTTCTCATCCCTGTCCTCTCCACCACCCATGATTATGCAAAGTGAAGTTCGTTTGTGCTTTTGTTTTGCATTGTTTTTCAGGGCAGGAATAATTTATGTTGTGCCTTTCTAGAGGCTTGCTTTTTATTTTTAAATTATCTGCGGCAGTTGATAGCAGTATGAAGTTTATTGGTCTTTGAAACTTGAAATATTTGACTGTAAGCCTCAAACACACTGAATCTTTCTGTAGATGTCACTTTTTATATTTATGCGCATGCACACATGTGTACACCTGTGTCTTGTACGCACCCAAGCATACACACACACACACACACACACACACACACACACACACACACCCATGTGTGTAGAGGCCAGAGGTTGATACTCACTGCTTTCTACTTTACTTACCTTATTAAGCAATCAATCAATCAATTAATTAATTCTTTTCTTTTTTTTTTTGTAAAGAGAAACTCTCTCACTGGTAAGCTATACTGGTAGCCAGCAAGCTTTGGGGATCTGCCTGTCTCCAGTATTCTACAAGACCTGCCCTACACTGCCTCTGGCTTTCAAGTAGATGCTAGGCATCCAATCCAATAGTGGCTGGAATTTTAACCACAACCCACCTCCTGGCCCCTGGTCAGTGTTATGTCTCTGTCTGTCTGTCTGTCTGTCTGTCTGTCTGTCTGTCTGTCTGTCTGCCTGCCTGCCTGCCTGCCTGCCTGCCTGCCTGCCTGCCTGCCTGTCTGCCACAGGCTCTCACTACATAACCTCATCTTTGAACTCCTGGTATAAAGTAAGCTGGTTTCAAATTTACAAGCTATCCGCCTGCGTTTGCCTCTTGAGTGCCTGGTTTCAGAGGGTATGCTGGCTTTTAAAAATTCCTTTTATTCATCTCTTTATTTCTTTATCATGTATATATGCATATGCAATGAAGATCAGAGGACAACTTGAGGGAAACAGCTTTTTCCTTTCACCTTGTGGTTCTGGAGTTCAAACCCAGGTCACTGAGCTTGGCAGGGGGCTCCTATACTCGCTGAGCCATCCTGCCAGCTCCCTTTAGTATAGTCTTAATCTTTTGTGTTCTGGCAGCTTCCTAATGTGTTCTCACAGCCTCTGTTCAGATTTCAAATGGTGCTATGGTTTAAATGTGTCTCCTAAAAACTCATATTTGGGAGATGCGGTCTTCAGGGCAGCTGTGTTGAGAGACAATCTGTTGGTGATTGATTCCCCCAGGGCGCTGCTTTCATGAATGGATTAGCCCATTTGTGGATGACCAAACGATTACTGTGAGGGGGGCCTTGTCATAAATGTGAGTCCTGGGCCTAGAGATGGCCCAGTGGTTAAAAGCACTGACTGTTCTTCTAAAGGACCTGGGTTCAATTTCCCAGCACCCACATGGCAGCTCACAACATCTGTAACTCCAGTTCTAGGATACCTGTGGCAAAACACCAATACACATAGAATGAACAATAAATAAATAGACAAATAAAATAAAGAGTCCTCTGTTGTCCACTCACTCTTTCTTGCAGGGTGTCTATTCTGTCATGATACAGCATGATGCTTAGTGCCATGCTCCTGGACTCCTAGTCCTGCAGAATCATGAGTCCTTAAGTTACTGTTGGTCACATGGTATTCAGTCCCAGCATTTTGTTTTAGCAAAAAAAAAAAAAAAAAAAAAAAAGCTAAATCAAGTGGTATCACATTCCCAGGCCAATCTGAAGTCTACTGGGACTTGTAGGCCTGCCTTGGGGACATTTGATCCACCAGCACTTTCCTATTCCATCTCTTGTCAGCAGCTTTTGTGGTGTTATTTCCCACACATCTGCCATTATCTGCCTCTCCAGCCTCTGGCCTTCACTGCTCAGTGTCAGGCTTTACAACCCAACTCTGCCTTCAAAGGGGAGTGGCCCCCCATCCCAACTCTAGACTGAGCTTAGAAGTAGAGCCTTCCCTTAGTTTCTTAAAGACTTCTAAATCTGAGGCCATAGTATTTGTATGACCCTTAAAAGTATGGGGCAGTAGTAGAGAATTACAGAGCACAGGTCAGGAGACCGGACTCTTTGGACTCCAGAGGCCCAGATTTTATCTGCAAGGCTTTATTTTAGGTTGTGCTCCCAGGCTGTGCCTAACTCCACTAGACCCTGAGGTCAGGCTTTGCACCACTGTGAGGCCTTGGAAGAAAATCTAGGCTCCTAAGAGCCCATGCATCAACAAAAATGTGTAAGTTATATATATAGCAGAAACAGCCTCAGCCCAGCAACTGCATAATGCATATGGTCGATATATTTTTATGCTGGAGTGCATACCTTGAAAGAAAGTACACAGGCTTAGAGTGATCCACAAGCAGAGAGCTGTTGTGAGTAAAATCTCATGGGCGTGGCTCTGCTGGGGAGCAGATCCATGCTTTCCCATCGGCTAGTAAGCAGATCTAGCATCTCCCCAGATGTTGAAGAACCAAGTCAGTTGTCCAGTTCTAGGATGCTGCTTCATGTATGGATTCACCTTGCAGAGTATAGCAGTTTTGTCTGGCTAGAGCCTCATTCATCAGTTCATGAGACAGAGGCTTGCTTGTCTTTGTTTCTTTTCCACCTTCTTTCTCCCTCTATTTCCCCCTTTCCTCCTCCTCTTCCCCCTCTTCCTCCTCCTCTGGGTGCTGAGAACCAAAGCCAGGTCCTTCCCATGCTAGGCAAGCACTCCACACTGAGCTGTATCCTCCATGTTAATGCTTCTTATCTCAGGTGTCTCCTCCCGAGTGGTCCAGGTCCATCCCTGGATAAGAAACCTTCCTCCAGCATCTGCAGAGATGCTGTTCTCTGGTCTGCTTGGTATGGCCTTGTGATCCTTTTCATTTCCTAAGGGATCTTGCATAATTAAACTACCTGTTTGGACAGCCTTCCTGGGGCAAAATCATATTCTCTACAAAGGGATATTTTGTTTTTACAGGCACATAGTCTTCAACCAAGGAGAGGAGTTTGAAATGTATTCCCCAAAGAATTTCAAAGACATGAGAGCCATATTCTAAACAGTCTAAAATTGTTATAACTGTCCTTTGCAAGATGGGTTCTTCTCTGGACTCTCTCCAAAGACTTGGAGAATGGTGTGGGTGGACCAGGGGCAGTATGTAATGTATCCCTATCTTATGTTGCTCCAAACATCTCCTTGTATCTACTTATTGGGATTCAGGCATTGTAGGTTTGATGCTGGATTTACTGATTCCTTTGGACAGTATCAGCGCCCCCTTTTCTCATGAAACTATTTGGCATTTGGCCTGCGTTGTCATAAACCCAGTTCGTGACATTTATTGATGCATTTATTAAGCACAGTATATCCTCCTGCCTGCAGGACTCAGTCTTTTAAGTAATGGAAGGGTGTTCATTGCTGTCAGTGGGGGTAGGGTGGAGGTAAAGTCATTTGCTTGTGATTGCATCTTTGGAAATTAGGGACCAAGATGAGTAGTCTGGAGACCTACACGATGAACAGAATGCCCAGAGGGTTTACATGAGGTCTCTCATCTTGACTCCTCCAGCCACAACCTTTAAAAAGAAGGTTTATTTGTATGTATGTGTGTATGTGTGCCACATATTTGCCTGTGAGGATGAGAGGAGTCTGTGGACTCTCCTAGAGTTGGAGCTACCAGGTGGTTGTGAGCTGCCCAGCATGGATGCTGGAAACTGAACCTCTGGAAGAGCAGTGGATACTCTTAACTGCTGAGCCATCACTCCAACTCTGTCCCCCACCTCCTCGCACATGTTTGCCTGAAATGAGGTTGTGGCTCTCATATAAGAGCTGTGTGCTGGGGCTTTGGAAGCACTCTGCCAGGTGTTTTCAGATCCAGTAATTAAAGGACAACCCGAGGGTTAAGAATTTGGGTCACCATCCTGGCAGGCCATCCATTTCTGTGGGACTGTGCCGCATCTTTTTGCAGGTGCTGTCCATGAAGGTTAGCAGAGGCCTTTGCCTTCCATTCCTTGCAGATGCTCAGGAGATAATGACAGCTTGCTGTTTCTTAATCTACAGTGGGTGAAAGGGTAACATTTTCCTTGGGTTATGATCTGGCCTCATTCTTACCTGTGTCTTCAAGATAAGATCCCTCCCTCCACCTCCGCCCCCCCCCCAGTTGATATGTTCTTGTGTGTGCGTCTGGTATATGCCTGTGTACTCATGCCTGTATGCTCACTGTGTGTATACTTGTGAAGATCAGAGGTCAACTTCAGTGTCTTACTGCCTCCATTGCCACCATAATGTCTGAGATCTGGAGCTCTCTCTCTCTCTCTCTCTCTCTCTCTCTCTCTCTCTCTCTCTTGAGACTCTCTCTCAGCAAGCCAGAGGGATCCACCTGCCTCTCCTCTTTTCCTCTTAGATTGGGTGGCAGGATCACGCTGTTTTTCATGGATTCTGGGGATCTCAACTTGGGTGTCATACTTGTGTTGCAGGTAGTGGACCCACTGAGCTCTCTTCCTATTCCTTGTTGATGCATTCTTACAGATCTTGTGTAGAGAGTTAGGGGAAGAGTTTCACAACCTTGCTGTTGGACCATGTTTTCTGAAATATTGAGCATTCCTGTGAATGGCAAATATAGGAATTTTTGACTTAGGAGCATCTAATTACTGGTTGGTTAGCATTTTCTCACTGCTACTAAAATGTTTGACAGAAACAACTTAAGAGGGGGAGAGCTTATTTTGTCTTACGGCATTGGAGGGTTCAGTCTGTTCCATGGCTGCTTGGCCCCATGAACTTGAGCAAAATATATTGATGGGCTTTTGGTGGAGGAAACTGTTTACTTCATGGCCACATAGGAAGCAGAAACAGGGAATGCTGTCCATGGCTACTTTCCTCTTTTTTTCAGAACTCTGTTTCTGCCTAGTCCCCAGCCCATCCGGCGGTGCTGCCCATCTTTAGGGTGGCTCCTTGTCTTCTTGGTTAATTCTCTTTGGTTCTGCCCTCAGTGACACACCCAGAGGCCTACCTCACCAGTCTCCTAGGTGATTCTAAATCCAGCTTGTTGATAATGAAGATGAACCACCACATTCATTAGCATGGAATTTCAATCCTGCCAAAATGTTGTCTTTGGGCAGGAGGCCAGTGATTGTGTGTGGGAGAAGGTCTCCTCCGTGTACACACACACACACACACACACACACACACACACACACACACGCACACGCACGCACGCACGCACGCACGCACGCGTGCTTGCGCAAACATACAGACAGACAGACACACACACACATAGACATAATCTCTCTCTCTCTCACACACACACACACATATAATTTTTACAGTGCCTTTTCTAGTGCCTTTTGGAGTTGGAAATTCAGCATAAAGGAAGTATGAAACTAGGAAACTTCTATAAGAGTTAAAGATGAATGATTATAACATTTATTTATTTACTACTTATTGTAATCTATTTAATCTACTTTATATCTCTTAATTTTAAAGATAATCAGTTAGTAGTTTTATTGGGAAACATTTGCTAAGTGTTGTCATTGCAGTTAGATACCTACCTTGAACTGGATCAAACTGTTTTACAATATTTTGAATACCTTATTTTGATAACAGAGACTGTCAGGAAATGTGTTGTTAAACTGTGCTGCAATTTGAGTCTTCAAAACATTTCCCTGTCTTTTCTTACGGGTAACCTGATCACAGATCCATTGTGATCTGCATTCAGAAGATAAAAGACAGTTTTTCAGTGTCCACCATGGCATGCCGTTTGGTCCCGGCTCCTTTAGCTGTTGAGGTCTCTACTGACTTCTGAGACCAGAAGCTGAGCTGACCTTGCCTTTGCCTTCTACCAATGGAGCATCTGGACAGAAGAATTTTCTTGGCATTTGTTTCAGCTATTGGTGGTGAACCTCAATTATCTAGACCCCTTTTCTCTCCCTACGTCCTAGAAACTTTATCTAAAGGATAGGGGACATGCCAACAGATTATGTTGTTAGACCTCCCTGACAAATCCTTAGGAGAGAAAACTCCCACAAAGCTCCATCCAAAGGGGACGTCGCTGTCACCCATCCTTCCAATCATTGGCATACTGTACCCAGCTAATGGTAGGGAGCAGAATATGTTTGGGTGCCTGTCACTAAGCTGAGAGCTCAGTGTGACACCCCTGTTTCCCACAGTTACTTCTGTGCTGTGCTTCTTATCCATAGGGATCCAGGTAACACAGAGGACAGGAACATCAGCCTTTCGAAGTAGATGCATTAGGGTGTGAATTCTTGATCTCCCTTATGGGATTCTCACCTCTAACCCATTTATTTGGTGCAATGGGACTTTTTCCAAGCAAGCTATTTTCAAATATAAACCTCAGAATTAGCTGAGATGTTTGTATTAATTGTGATTCAGCACAGATTAGATGTCATTTGTGTTTCTGAAAATGTACATAAGCCTAGGAGTTGGAAGGCTTGGTACCCAACATACAAGTACCTTATATTAATTCATTATTAACTTAACCCGTTTAGAAAAAAAAATTGAGGCAGGGTTTCATGTAGCCTAAACTGGCCTTGAACTCTATGTGTCTAAGGAGTATCTTGACTACTAATCATCCCCCAGGGAACAGCCTTGTCCTACCACACCTGGTTTATGTGATGCTAAGGATTGAATCTAGGGCCTAATGTATGCTAAGTAAGCATTCTACCGACTGAGTCATGCTCCCAACTCTTACTTATTTATGTACTTAGCTGAGACAGGTCTCATGCTGTAGCTCATGCTGGCCTAGGACTTGAGGCCACCAGCTCTGGTGTGCTGGGGCTGCAGGGATAGGCCACTGTGCCTGGCTTAGATACATTTATTTTCTAGTCCATTTGGTTTACAGTTAACAAAGGTTAGGGAAATAAGACTTCTTCCGAAAGTTTGGCAAAGGCCCTAGAATTGGTGTATGCTTTGGCACTGTGCTAGTACTATGTGCCATGTTTGGTTTCCTCAGCCCCCCGTGCCTGGCTTCTGCAGCTTACTGTCTTGGCTACCAGGGCTTTTATCATGGTAAAGTGCTCCTAAATAATTTTACAAAGTTACTATGCGATGCACACGGCCTGGAATTTGGCATCATAACATTTGGAAGGCAGCTGTGTTAACCACTATAACATCCACACCTCTGCTCGTCTTAGCTGGTTTTAAGAGCCCGGTTCGGAGGTGTTAAGTAAATCCACACCCTCACACAGCCGTCACCACCGCCCATCTCAACATTTCATTTCACCAAACTGGGAGCCTGCATGGTGAAATATCTTGCATATATAAATAAATCTCTGAGTTGAAAATAATACAATTCTCATGGTAGAAGGTGCAAGTGACATGCCACTGCTTCAATGTATTGTCTCCATTTCTTCAACATTTCAGCATCTTCAATTACCTTTCATATGGTCCTTTCTTGTAAAGGATCTCTTTCAATATTCGAAACTCGAGTGAGGCAGGCATTCATATTCCCATTGCATAAAGAGAGACACTGAGATGGTGATAAAAGAAAGCTGTGTGGAGGAGCCAGGCCCTCAGCTTAGTGCTGCGACTTTAAATCATGTCCTTTCTGCTACACTGTGCTCACAAGACTGGGAGTAATGTTTTGTGTTGCCTGCCTGCCTGTCTGTCTATCTGTCTACCTGTCTATCCTGTGTCACCTCTTGATTTTGTGGGTATGGAGCACATGTCAACAGGGAGAATTCCTGGAGTTTTGTTCTAAATTACAGGTCTTGCCCTGACAACAGTCAGTCAGTCTCATTCATCACCGTGGGCATCGCCTCAGAGCCCACATTACTGTACTCTGCTTAAACACATAGATGCAGCAGATGTCTCTTCAAATATTACTTTAAAAAATGCCTGGGATTGTATTTAAATGGCTCCAATTATTCACTAATTAAATTGTAGATTGTTTCTCTTGGGGATTGTGCGCTGGGCTGAGTTTCTTATTGTTTATGTTGGACAATGACAAATAAATCTTGCACATTGTAGCATTGTGAGAAATCCTGCTGAATAGGCTAAAGGACTCTGTAGTCGTCTCAGAACAGACTTGATATTAATAAAACATTATTGAAATCTTATTTATTCATTTACATTGGCAAAGCCAAGCATGGACAGATAGTAGGCTTTTGTTGTTATTTTATTTTATTTTTCATTTCTGTATTTGATCTGGTTCCGGGAATACCCCAAAGCGTTTCGGACGTAATGGAGGCCCATGTGTTCTATTGAACATGTCAGCTTCTTGGGTCTGTGTTGGTTGTGCCAAGAACAGCACAATGGGATTCTGCTATTCGAAAGCCACATGTGTGTTTCTTGTGTGGCTGCCACATTTCGAATCTTTAATCAGTCTTTTGCAGAACTCTAGTGCAGCAAGCACTTTGCCCGAGGACCTCGTCTAGCATCCTTATCATTTGTTGTTGTCTTGCTTTCTAGCATTTATGAAACATTTCTCTCATCTGCTGTTTTCATTTACAGAGAGACGAAGAGGGAGGAAACTCACAATGGGGATAAGAGAAGCAGCTAGAAGTTCAATGTCCCTGAAGATCCAAGGCTTGTCTCAATATGCCCTTGGTATTTTTAAACAGGAGTGCTTGCTATCTCCTAAAAATGTTAATTATTCAGTCACTTTTAAAAAAAATGCTCAACAATTTCATGCTAATATTTACCTCTATCTTAGATAATTAAAACTTTCTTCTTGGAATAGATAAACAGCCAGGACTCAGGGGCAGCCTGAGCCTTCCAACTGCCACTCTTTACTGAGGAGGAAAGTAGATTTCACCTCATTTCACAAGTGAGTCAGGTTCAGTGGGCAATAGACTTAGGGCCCATGAGATGGCTCCGCAGGTGAAGGTGTAGGGTTTCAGGTAGATCAGGCTGTCCTCAAACTTGTTATGTAGTCAAGGCTAGCTTTGAATTATTATCTTCCTGTCTCTACATTTCAAGAACCGGGATTAATGGGCGAGGCTGGAGAAGAGGAGGGAGGGGAACTGGTGTTGGTATGTAAAATGAAAACAAAAAAATATTTTTTTAAAAGATTTTATTTATTTATTGCATATACAGTATTCTGTCTGCATGTATGCTTGCAGGCCAGTAGAGGGTACCAGACCTCATTACAGATGGTTGTGAGCCATCATGTGGTTGCTGGGAATTGAACTCAGGACCTCTGTAAGAGCAGCCAGTGCTCTGAACCTCTGAGCCATCTCTCCAGCCCTGAAAAAGAACTAGGATTAAAATAGGCACGAAGCATAGCCTTTATTTATTTATTTATTTATTTATTTATTTATTTATTTAAGTCCTGGATGACCTGACATGGTGACATTCTCTAGCTCTCGGAGCTCTGGGAAGTGTTGAGGTAGTGTAACGAGTGCCTGCAGAGTGCGGACAAAGGGCAGGGCAGGAGGGGCATCTAGAGTCAGTAGGAATCGCATGCTGTTGCCTAGTTCTGAGTATCAAGTGTCGATGGCACAGAGTACCAGAGGTGGGACCTGGTGACTGCTATGCAGCTAGGTGCAGAGGGCACATGTGGTAGAGTGCAGGGTGTTGCACCCCAGGGTAGGCGGCAGCAGCCCGCTACAAGCTTCTCTGATGTGTGCCACAGCCATCATGGAGCTCCTTCTGAGTTTACCACCACCCACAAAAGCTTTTTATTTGAACTTCTGACCTCGTCAGGTGCTGACATTTTAGAACTGTGTCCCCATGCCTCACTGCTTTTGAGAATTTTTTGACGTATGGATACTTGCCCAGACTAGGAGAAAACAGGCATTCACAGGCACATAAAATAGTTTTTTGTTTTGTTCCCCCCCCCCCCCCCCCGTGCAATTCCACACCATGGGTTTATCTGGGAAGGCCTGGTCATATATCCTTTGCTTTGAAACAACACTGTATAGATGTGGGCTTTGGACATCTTCTCTTGTCTTGGGTCCCCAAGAAAAGTGGGTATTTGAAGATGTATGACTTTGTTAGGGATATTGAGATTTCAAGTATAAGGGGATTTTTTTTTTTTTTTTTTTTTTTGTGAACAACAGGCCATGCCCTGTAAAAGGGACGGAGACAACTATAGTTTGAAAATGTATCTTGTGGATGTTGGTTATGTGAAAAACAGAGCAACAGAAGTATTAAACACAACGAGTGTCTATGATAACCTTTTTTTACTTTGTATCTATGTAGGTATGTCATTTGTATGGGTGCCTGTGTGCGCACATGTGTCATGTTTGTGTGAGTGAACACCTGTGTACACATCAGCAACAGAAAAGTATCATCTACTTTGTTTTTTGGAACAAAGTTTCTCACCAGGCCCGGAACTGGCTGACTTGCCTAGGCTGTTTGGGTCACTAAGCCTCAAAAATCTGCCTCTCTGTTGAGGACCTGATAGACTTGCTACACCTATCTCTGCCTTCCAGTGTTGGGAGCATAATCATGCCATTACATCCAGGCCGCCCTGCCCTGCTTTGGGTTCTGGAATTGAATCCAGATTCTCATGCTTGTGTAGCAAGCCCCTTCCTAAGCTATCTCTTTTGCTTCTGGCAGCCTCTCTGTCCCCTCTCTCCCTCCGTTTTTCTTTTTGAATATAGGGTGTAACTAAATCGGAGGATTTACATTAACAAATACAGTGAAGGCAGTGGAGGCTAACACTTCCAGCTATACCAGCACCTGGAAATGTATTATTGAGACCTTTGAAGGCAGTGCACGCATGTATTAGGATGTGTTGAGGGCATTGTATATGAGCAAAATCCTTGACTCCGCATGGAGGTGGCCGGCCCTCGTGAGCTATCTTGCAGCATAAGGGTTTTGTGTGGAACTTCCTCTTGAAGCAGCTTGCTAGATGCCCCAGGGTATCTCCATGATAAACCTGATAGCCTGGGAGGAAAACCTGGCCTCTCAGCAGCCTCCTGTCTGCCTTTGGCCCTCAAGGCACAGGTGTCCTAACTCTCCAGTTCTGAACTGCAGTTAGGAGAGCAGCAGCTGAGCATCTGTGTTGGCCTGAAAAACAACAAAACAAAATCCAAAATGTCACCTGGGACTACATTAACCACCTACCCGCATGCACACAGAACACAAATCCTGTCTCCTTCTTCTTGCAGAGCCCAGCATTTTCCCCTTTCTGTCACTCCCATGACCATCCTAAGACATGCCTTAGAGATGCTTTCCATCCTCAACCAGACCAAAAGGCCACTGGGATCTCTTCTCACACAACCCAGTGTCCTTTTCCTAGGGTCCAACGTGATGGATAGTTTTGGTCAACTGACGTACCTGGTGCTTGTCTGGGAACAGGGCCTTAGTAAGGGATTGCCTAGTTAAAGTTGATTTGTAGGCAGGCTTTTTCTTGTTTGTTTTTTGATTGCCTTAAGGGGTATGGAAAGACCTAGGTCACTTTTGAGTGCCACCATTTCCTGGGCAGGTGATCTTGAGCTGTAGAACATTGACAATGTGAACTGGGCGCTAACAGGTACACGCGCATTCCTTCTCCCTCTGCTCTTTGGATGTGGTTTGCCTTTTGCCCCAGGTTTCTCCTGCTGTGACTTCTGCATCTGTAGGCTGGAACCTGGAGTTGAGAGCCTGGATTGGATGATGTCAGGAGAATAAGACCCCTGTGGCAGCATTATGGTATGACTTTTTTTTAGGAGAGAGGAACACACTTGCTGTATCTCACCCGAGTGAAGGCCTTTGCCATCAGCAAACATTGGCACCTGCCTCTGGAATGATGAACCAGTGAACTTCTGTGCTCTATAAAGTTCCCAGCTAATGGTATTCAGTTATAGTAACAGAAAGCAACAGAACACGGACTAACACATAACACAAGTCATGCTTATTGCTGGTATTCAGCAAACAGTTGCTAAGCAAATGTTAAAAAGGCCAAAACTGTGACTAACATCTCCAAACATTGTCTTTTGGATTGTTTCCAGCTCCTCCTCAAGCTGGAACAATAACTTAAAGGTTATACCTTCCACGACTGAACTGTTTCCTTGTCATTATTAGCTAGTTTTGCATCTTACCCTCAGTGCAGACAGCAAGTTTGAAATACTTGTGTATTTGGTGTTTTTTTTTTTTTTTTGGGGGGGTTGTTTGGAACCATGATGGATGGAATTGTTAGTTATCTTTAATATGGCCTCAGTTGTGTGCAGCGGTGAAGCAAAGCCGATTCCTTTATTAATCCATCCATTGATTACCATGTTCCAGGTGTGACTTTGTGTAAGACATGGCATCTGTTTATAGAGGGAGTTCTCTGCGTGGGATCACTGTGTGTCTGGGGTTTGGGGAGTGGCTCAGTGGATAAGCACTTGCAGAGTCTTAATCCCTAGACCCTCATAAAAGCCAGGCAGCTGTGGTGGAAATAAGACAAAGAGCTCCAGGATCAAGGAGAGCCCATGCCTCAGCAGATAGAGTGGGGAGCAATGGAGGAAGACAGACAGCATAAACATGTGATAAACATGTGGCCTCCACAGGGGCACACACACACATGAGCACACACATGAGCACACACATGAGCACACACATGAGCACACACATGAACACACACGCACACATGCACAGGAGCATACACACATGAGACACACACACACACACACACACAGGAGCACACACACACACAAACACACACACACATGCACACACATGAGCACATACACACACATGAGCACACACACACAAACACACAAACACACACATGAGCACACGCACACATGAGCACACACACACAAATACACACAGGAGCACACACACATGAGCACACGCACACACACATGCACACATGAGCACACACACACACACACAGGAGCATACACACATGAGCACACACACACACATGAGCACACAAACACACACACACGCACAGGAGCATACACACATGAGCACACACACACAGGAGCACACACACATGAGCACACACACACACACACACACACACACACCACCTGACAAACAATAAGCACTAATTGCAATCTCTGGGCTGTTACTGGGGCTTTAGAAAGATAAGAAAGGGAAGGACAAAGGACTAGGGAGGAACGATTTGCTTCTGCGGGGGATGGGGGAAAGGCCCCTTAAGGTCCTAGTAGGGGGTGCTAGGCACAAGACTGGGTTAGGAATGTGACTGGAGTGGCAACATTCCAAGTAGAGGGAAGAGCCTGTGCAAGCAAGGCACAAGGGGATAGTTTGGAACTCTAAGTCCTATGCTAGGATACCAGTCCAAGCAGCAAGGCCAGGGATCAACTGGACACACAGGCCGAGGGTAGTTTGACTTTGTTATTGTGGGCCCCAGCTTCACTTAAATGGGGAAAGCAAGTTATCACTACTGGCTCTTTACAGTCAGTATCGAAACACAGATCTAAGGTCTTGCTGAGGCAGGAGCCTAGGGCAAATAGTAAATAGAGGCTGTAATGGGCCAGAGGAGTGATTTCATCACTCCTACTCTTTAAATTACCAAACAAGCTTAAACACAGCAATTCAGAGGAGGACCAGGGGTCACCACCACATTAGCAGAGTCCTTGTCAGGGTGGCAAGATTCTCTTGAATTTGAGTTTGTTTTTTTGCAGAAAAGTAAGAACAATAAGGGTAAACCTGGTATTTGTCCTTTCAGCATGCAAAGTGTGCACACATGTGTGTGGACACATAGGAACTTGTTTGTGCATGAGGTTGACACTGGGAGTCTTGTGAGCAGAGCTCACCTATGTAGATAGTCTAGCTAACCATCTTGCTGTGGGCATCCATCGATCTCCTTTCCCAGTCCTGGAATTGCAGGCAGACTACAGCATGTACATGGGTGCTGGAGATCTGAACTTTGGTCCTCATGTCTTATAGGTCCTCATAGCATGTGTTTTACCCACTGAGCCATCTGCCAAAAGGGTAGATGGCTTGAGATTCTGAGTAAAATGAATGGTTCTGTATTTGTCAGTGCTATCTTAGGGGCTGTCTGTGAGGTTGGGGTCAGGAGAGTAGTGGCCAGTAGATAGCATTAAGCAGAATAGAGGCACCAGCAAACAGAATCCTATACTTGGTGGGATGGGAACTCTCTTCTCCTATTTAGTGATTGACAAATAGTTTCAATTAAGAAAAGTTGGTATTTTAAAGTCCTGGTGACTTTATGCATGATCAGACAGCTATTAATTACGTACTGTGTGTTGCTTTTGTAGGTTACATTTACAGAAAATTTTCAAAATGAAAGGCAGCCCTGTTAACAACTCATTTCCAAAGATAATACTTGTCATGGACTTTAGGGACTATTTTAGGGGGAGGCATGTCATATTAATTGGTTTAGAATATTTTATTGAGTACCTATTTATGTTGAACTCCAACAAAGATGAGGCTCAGTCCTTGTGCATTGCTTCTCAGTCTAGAGGGTAGAAAATAATGATGCTAGCACTGGAGTGTAATATGCTTCACATTCCCTAATAGGTGCATACAGAGTGCTCTGGGAGAGTGTTATGTAGCCCCAGCAGAGTCTAGATTTGATATAGTCAAAGGAAGGACAGTTAGGAGGTCCCAAGGTTGATACAGCAGGGATTCCAGGGCTACTTGCCAAAGTCTGGGGCATATGCATCTTTATATATGGCGGTGTGTGTGTGTGTGTGTGTGTGTGTGTGTGTGTGCGCGTGCGTGCGTGCGTGCGTGCGTGCATGCATGTATGTGTGTTTTAGGGAGAGGTATAGATCAGTTGTTCTGGCTGTAGTGTGGACTATGTGGTGGTGGGAACATTCAGGCTTGGATCCTTGTGGCTCCTAGGATTAGTGAAGCTGGTGTTCGAAGACAGACAATTGGACAGTTAGGAGCATTGGCTTTGCTTGGCAGGGAGGAAACAACCCAACCAGGAGCTGTAGGACTGGAAAAGTGGCTGGAGTCAGGAGCCCTTGGGGAGCTGGATTCTAAGAAGGACTGGGGGACCAACTGCAGTGGTGGGATCTTGGAGAAGAGGCGAGAAGAGAATGCTATTTATTCTTCGAGCTGGCACACATGGTACTTAGCTTTGGAGGCAGGCATTATTTTCAGCCTAATTCAAAGTATTAAAACTGTTTGATCTCAGATACCTTTAAATTCCCCTCTAGCTCAGCCAGTCTATGGATGTGTTGCAGACAGAGAAAAGGAATACTTTCATAAGGGTGAATGCGCTCTGATTTTGATTTTTCTTTTTCCTTTCAAATCCGACGGCCAGTTGCCTGCACCTCATTAACATGAAGGCGACTGTGATCCTGTAATCTGCTTTTTCAGAGAACTGGAGAGATGTTAACCTTTCCTAGAGAAGGTGATTTTCACAGCCTTTGGATAAAAGCACTCAGTTCTACCTTCGGATGAAATCAATGGTGCCTCCTGTTTATCAGAAGCCACCCAAGATGCTTGTGTCTGGGCCGCCAGCATTTCAATCTTATATTGTCATCCTGAATCTGATGCTATCCAGTGGTCCTCAGTGGCTAGGATTTCAAGCTCCATTCTTTTGAGTCTTCGAATTTTTTTTTTTTAAGTATAGCAAGGAACAGAAAAAAAAATCTTTTCTAGAAAAATACGTTTGATTTATTGGTGAACTACCAGATTTTCCTCCTTCCCAACGCGTCATCAGCTCATTAATGGGAAATCCGGTACACGTAGCCACGAGTCCCTTTTATTGCGATGTGTTTTAATAAAGAAAAACCTCCAAATTGTCTGCATTCCGTCAAAAGATCGTAGACCTGGAATTTTAATTTGATTATTGTCCCCAATCTTCCCAGGCTTTCAGAGGCAAGTGTGTTGTTTGAACAGCTGTTACTCTGGTAAGTCTCAGTAACAAATGAGTGAGGAGCAGTTTTGTGTAGCAAGGCACATCAAAGGGACTTCCTGAAGAAGACAGTCCATGAAAAGAGCGAAGAAAGAAAAGCTAGCAGCAATTGCAGGAAGCTAACAACTATTTTTCTACAAATGCAACAGTTTGTTCTAATAAGTACTTTCTGATGACCTTATAATCTGCTGACCCATTTTCTTTAGAGAGTTTTATGCTGGGTGGAAAGAAACTTTGCAGTGAGAGTCAATAGCAAAGGAAAAACCTGCAAAAACCCAGAAGCATAGCAAATGGTAATGAGTAGTGTGGTTAATTTCCTGTCATCTGTGTGTGTCATCCATATGCTGCCCCTCCCCCTGTGAGGGAAGGGGGAGGGGCTGTGAAATATGTCTGCCTGCCAGTTCTGAAAAAGATTAAATTAACATGTGAAAAGAGACTTGCAAGCGCCGTGTTGTGTGTGGAAGGGCTTTTGGCTTCTACCTTGCTACCTACTGGACAGGTTTGGAAACCTAAAATGAAATTCGGCTAAATCCAGGGAAGCACTGGATTCACCCAAGTGAATAAACACTTTATTGCGTTTTCTAATCTAATTAATCAAACGCTACTTCTCCTTTCCAAAGGAGATTCACAGCCAGTAAAATAAATTAAATCAACATTTTTCTCCTCACTAAAAATAAGCTTTCTTTCCCTGGGTAAATCAGTCATTTAAGTTCCCTGGCCTGTACTCCTGTAGTCTGCCAGTGGGAAGCAATCCTATGGCTCTGGAATTGTCTCTGAGATTTTGAGTTCAGAGCCTCGTGTCCCATCCCAACCACCCCGACTGTGGATGTTGTCCATGGATGTTGTTGATCTGTAGATAAGGAGGGTGGCACACAGAGGGATCTTTTGTGGAAGAAAACCGTATTAATGCCAAGAAATCCTTGAAAGTTAGGGATACTTAGAGTTTGAAAAACAGTGGTAATAGGGCTTTAGACACCGAAAGAGTTATAAAGACAGTTCCATAGCCTAGAGGTCTCCAGCTTAATGTTGGGTTACTTACTTTTAAATCTCTAGAGCAAGATTTGATTTTTGATTGTACTTAGATTACATATGGGAGTTTGTATGCACACATGTTCATAGAAATCCTGTGTAGAAGGAAAAGTGAAGGCCAACGTAAAAAGGATGAAAATGTATCAAAAGATTGCAGAGTGATAAGCGGCAGGCGTTGCGTAAGGATAAACACAATGTTGGGATGACCTGGATGGGAAGTTAAGGACAAACTGAGACTACAGCTAGAGCTGTGGTTTTTAATTACATTCATTAATTTGCATGTGTTTTGGGTGCACATATGTGTGCATGAAGGATAGAGCTCAACCGTCTTTTTTTTGGTGCTGTGGGTTTGAGGATCATAGGCCCCCAAAGCCTCTCTGATGGACTAACCTCCATTCTTTCCAATCTTGTTCACCCTGGGATAGTGTGATTTAAATTCATTCACATGGTCAATGAATCTAAATTAAAATGTAAAGAAAGATCAGGTCAATATGAAGATCTAAATATAGTGGGGTACCCTTTGAAGGGATTTAGCAGTTCTCCATACTTCTCTTTCTTACTGTAAGTCTGAGTTGCTGTCTTATTTATTTCCTTTCTTCCCTCCCTCTCCCTCTCCCTCTCCTTTTCTTCCCCTCCCTCTCCATCTCCCTCCCCTCTCCCTCTCTTTCCCTCCCCCTCCCTCTCCAGGATGTCATTTGGTCCACAGTGGCCTTGAACTTGCTGTATATAGTCTTAGACTCTCCGTGTACACTTCTCAAATTCAAGGATTACATACATGGACCACCCACCTTGGCTGGCTTTATTGCTGTCATTTCTGAATATTTTCTTTCACTTCAAGTGAAGTGACATTGAGGCTCCAAGCCTCCCTGAATGCTCTCTTCCCTTGCTATTGTGCTGCCTGGGAACTCATGCCTCCCTGTGTCTTCCAGTCAAAATTGCTTTACTCACAGCATGACTGGAAGAGCTGTCAGACCGTTTGTCCACAGGTGGGCTGTGGAATGTCATGGAAATATTGAGGAATTCCCCCACCCCTCAAATGTGATGGGATTTTATATGTAGCGTGGATGGCGCAGGCAACTCAAGTTTCTTTGCAAGGCAGGAGTGTCATTTGTTGCTGTTGAGTATTGACGTGAATAGTGTACCTGAAGACTAAGGACAAAGAAGATATCTCTTTATTATACTTTAAAGGCACTCTCTCTGTACTCTTTTGTGGTGAGATCATTTGATACCAAAAGAAAGCTTCAAACCTTATTATGATAGTTGTATGTGTTGTGTGTGCAACACCCCACCCCCATGAGGCCTAATGTAGCTTAGGCTGTCTTTGAACTTTCTAGGTAGTGAAGAGATGTGTCAATTTATGATCTTCCCACCACCTTTGGTATCTTGAGATTGCAGCTAACAAATCTGACTTACATAGTCCTGGAGACTAAGCAAGCCTGTGTGTGCTGGCAAAGCCCTCAGCCAACAAACCAATTATTTACTGAGGATATATATTGTTCTGTAGCTGGCCAAATAGGTGTCTAAGGATAATTCACTTTTTGGTTTTTAGGTTGTTCATAACGTACAAATTCAGAAATAATTTAACCGATGAAAATCAATTGTAATGGCCAAGCTCCCCTAAATACTACTCTTCTCTGTACCCTCCCCACTGGCCAGCTCTTGGTACCTGAGGTAGTCTACCTGCCAAGCATTGAGCATGCCTTCTTACCGTGTGTGCAGTAAATTGTACCTTTGACTGCTCATATTTGCATCCTCTGTGCTCTATTATGTTAACTTGGATATTATGTACACATTCAATGAGCCATCAGCAGTTTTATTTTTAATTAAATGTATTCAAGGTACATACATGCCACAGTGTGTGGAGGTTAGAGATCAACTTTCAGGATTGGTTTTTACCTTCCAAACCTTGTTGAGGCAACATCCCTAACCCTAAACAGTAGACTTCAGGCTTGCTGGCCCAACAGCTTTCTCTTAGTTGTCTTGTCTCTGCTTCCCAGCTCTCTGTAGGAGAGTTAGGATTACAGATGTACACCACAACATCTGACTTTTTATACTAGTTCTAGGTTCTTAGCTTAGGCCATCAGGCTTGCATGGAAAATGCTGTTACCTGCTGATGTATCTCCTTGGCCCTAACAACTGTGTTTTCTTGACCCCTATGACTTAAGTACTAGCACATAGAGTCTAGTGATACAGAGGTGAGGAGGAGAAACATCTCTGTTCCCCTGAAAGCTATGGTTTACCTGTTAGTATAATTTAGTTGGCTACAGCAGATTTATTTATGTCTTCTAGATTCTTCATCATTGAGTCTGGGACCACAGGATCCCAGGGTTAACATCAGTTTCCCTGGAAGTAATTTGGAGCTGGGATGAGAAAAATTACCCCTAAGTACCCTCTACTTGGTCAAATTGCTTCTAGATCCTATATTTAGTTTTGGGCATATTTAGGAATTACTATGGTTTATTTTGATTATTAACTTGATTGGGTGAAGAGAACATTAAAGAGGCACACCCTTGAATGTGTCTGTAAGGGCATTTATATAGAGAGGAATTCCACCCTCAATGTGAAGGGCTCCATTTCATGGGCTGGGTCCTGGATGCAATAAAAAGAAAAAGGATAGCTGGGCGTTGGTGGCACACACCTTTAATCCTAGCACTCTGGAGGCAGAGGCAGGTGGATCTCTGTGAGTTCAAGACCAGCCTGGTCTACAGAGCTAGTTCCAGGACAGGCTCCAAGGCAATAAGGACAGGCTCCAAACCAATACAGAGAAACCCTGTCTTGAAAAACAAAAAAACCAAACCAAACCAAAACAAAAAACAAAACAAACAAACAAAAAACAAAAAGAAAGAAAAGAAAAGGGATAAAGTCAGCAGTCAGCTGAGCTCTGGTATTCCCCTTCCTCTGCTTCTGCTACAATGTGAGCTGGCACCCTGATCTATGACCTTCCACCTGCTGTCACAGCTAAACTTTCTCAGGGTGGAGGACTGCACCCTCAAAATATTTATAGAAACAAGTCCCTCTTTGAAGTTGCTTTGTTTGATATTTGGCCACAGCACAAGTAACTAGGAGTAGTGGCAAGAGGAGCATTCTGACTATTCATAAGATCACCCTGGAGCCATGATAATTTATTACTATCACAATTATCCCGTATTAATAACCCACTACATAGGACATGCATACAGCAGCTTCATGAGGTTTGGAGGGCAGTAGATGCTTCAAGATGCTTGGGTCACTAAGATGCCCAAGAGCCCTCAGTGTGCACCTATGGTTCTATTGCTAAGAGAAGGAGACAGGAAGACCTCTGGGGCTCCATGGGTAGCTGTTCTTGCTGAATGAGTAAGCTGTAGCTTCAGTAAGGAAGATATCCAATGTCAGCCTTTGGTGTTCACACACACACATATATGTACACACATGTACTTGTGTATACATTTGAACACAAAAATGTGCAGAAATGCAAGAACCCTCATTGTCTTTGCACCTTTGAAAGCTTTCCCTGGAGCTGTGGTGTTAGACCTAAAATTTCATCGTAAAATTTCAAGGGTGTTGCTTATGTCTTCTTTTATCTTGGCTTAATGAAGAAAAGCAAATTAATGACATGTGAGGCTAGCATAGGCACATGTCTAATCACGCCCCATGCACTAGCTTCTGCTCCCTCTTTGCCCCATTTCCATTCTTCATGCCCTTCATTACATCAAGACCAGGTGGTCTGCTTTTCTGTCTCAGGGCCTTTGCACTGCAACACACATTGCCCATTCTACTGTTCTTTTTGCTAAGTTTTGCTTGGTTGAGTCCAGTGCAGTGGTTAGGACTTGCCTGGAGATTCCCCAAAGATAATAAGTACTGTAACACCCCAGTACTTGATGTTTGTATCAATACATGCTTGAATCAGTGACCCCAATTTCGAGCGACCATGTGGTTGCTGGGAATTGAACTCAGGACCTCTGGAAGAGCAGCCAGTGCTCTTAACCTCTGAGCCATCTCTCCAGGTCCCCAGTTGCAAGCAACATAAGTGCTTGGATTAAGTACAGACGATTTCATTGAGAGGATATTGAGAAATTCAAAATTTCTCTGGGAGGCCTGAAACACTAGACAGAAGCTAAATATCTTAACAACTGTGTTCAAAATCATGGTAGGAGGAAGGCATAGAGGGGATATTGTCTCCTTAGGCTGAGTGCCAGATGCCATACTGAGTGCCTCACCATACTGTCAGGGAATTAGCTTTCTGTCAACTTATGTCAGCAGTAATGCTACTTCTGCCTTAGGAGGCAGGGTTACAGTCACTGATTTTGCCCTAAAGTCAATACTTAGGTAGCATCCTTATTAGTGAAATCAAATCCAATCTATACCAGTTGTACTTTTCTTCTGCTATTTCCCCTCTGATAAGTTCATGGGTGAATCTAATTGGTGGTACCAGAGTCTCCCCTAGTACAGAGGGGTGGGGTATGTGTGGAGAACTGACTTTCTAAGATGTGATATGGGACAAATAAGCTGAAATTCAGCAAACTGCACAAGGGCAGTGAGCAGGTGTGGACTGGTGAGAAAATATGACAAATAGGCTCTCCACTGAGCTCTTTCTCTCATCTCCATTATGGACTTGATGCATTCTTTACAGTAAATGAGACAGTTTATATGTGCTTGCTTACTAAATTATACAAAGTAGTATATGTATAAATGAATGCTATTTGTTTTGTTTTTGTGAGACAGGGTTTTTTGTTTTTTGTTTTTTGTTTTTTTTTTTGTGTAGCCCTGACTGTCCTAGAGCTCACTCTGTAGACCAGGCTGACCTCTAACTTGGAGATCCGCCTGCCCTCTCTCCCAAGTGCTGGGATTAAAGGCATGCACCACCATATCTGACTTTGGGTTTACAGCTTTAATCAGAGTGTAAAAGCAAATGCTAGAGAGTTGGCTCAGTGGTTCAAAGTGCTTTCTGCTCTTCCGGGGAACCCAAGCTCATTTTCTAACACCTAGGCATCTCACAACTACCTGTAACTTAAGTTCTAGAGGATCCAGTACCCTCTTGTGGCCTCTGAAGACACCCATACATAATTGGCATGCACTCATACAGACACATGCATATAACTAAATGAAATAAAAATAAACCTTAGGAACTATAGAAAATCAGCTCTCCGATCTATGCTGTATGCCTTTAAATATATGAAGGATTTTAAACAGTTAGGACACACGAGGCAAAACAGGACTTCTTACATCACAGTGCTGTTCTCAGAGTACTGTCTCAGGCGTTTCCACCTTCCCCTTGTTTTTAATTGTGATGGAAGCAAAGTCCAAAGCCTGGAATGTGTGTGGGTTTCAGCCACTTCGGACTGCTTTGTGAATTTCCAGGCTTCCTTCTATTCTACTTTTACTCTGATTTCATGTGAATACGGCTTTTTTGTTTGAAAAGGGACAATGGGCTTATTCAACCCTCAAGGCCCTCTGCATTTGGTGTTTCTGCCATGGCCTGTAGTGGCTTTAGATGAGAGGTATTATTATCTTGGTTAAAAACATGTAACCAGAACAGCTGAGGGGTTTTTGTCTTTCAATTTAGCACATGTTGTGTGAGAGGGTGTTGGTGCTGCATGGAAGCTAATGTGGGGTTAGCACGCACATTCCCAGAGCTGGTCGCTGGTGGTAAAGTCTATAGAAGGGAGGTCAGTTTCAGGGTCACTGCAGACGAGAAAGCCTTGCAAAACGCTGTTTTTCTGTTTGACAGAAAATGCTGTCCAGTCTAAAGAATTAGAGATTTGACTTAGGCTGCTTGGATAATTTTAAATTTTCCAAATACTGAATTAAAATAATATACTGGTAGAGAAAATAAAATAGTATCCTAGCATCTTGAGTGGCTATTCTCAAAACTGATAGCTATCTCCCACCTTCAAGTTAGATTTGATTCAGGAATATGAAGAATTCTGATATGTTTTCAACCCCTTGATATGAAGTATCCCAAAAATACTTTATGTTGGATTGTATTGTGTGGAATTTTCAAATATCTCATGCTAAATTCTTGGGAATTACCCATCAATACATTCTGTTGTGATTTATATCTTGGTTTTATCTATAAACTTCTGCATACATGCTCATGCAAGTGTGACCTAAATAGGATATTTGTATCAGGACGTAGTGTCCTGGATCTTTATATTGTGGGTTTCTTTTTTTGTTTGTTTTGTTTTGTTTTTTGTTTTTCTTTCTGGAACTCACTCTGTATACCCAGGCTGGCTTTGAACTCACAGAGATCCACCTGCATTTGCCTCCTGAGTGCCGGGATTCTCCAGGTGGAGGCCACCTTAAAGACAGAACTACAGAAAGCAGGCTAACTTGACATATACAGAGTACATAAGTAAATAGTAAATCTTGGCGATGTGAGATTCATTTTGATAGTCAGATATGCTTCTGTGTGTGTGATGTGTAGACATTTTCCAGTTGTAAGCACAATCTGAATTCCACCTCTCCAAATGCATAGTGTTCATGTGCATGCCTAAACACAGACCGATGAGTGTCAAGAGGGATCAGGGGAACTGAGGTACAAATGGAAAATTCAATGCCAAAGCTTTTGCCTTAATTGGTAGTGTTGAAAGTAACCTAAGTCCCCCAGGGAGTTCTCCAGTGACTGTGGGTGGATTGTGACTACCTTTCATTTTATTGGCTCACTAAATTCTTAGATTACTCTCCACCATTTGATATTGACAAACCATAAAAGTCTTCTAGAACCTGCTCAGCAGTGACTTACAAAGAATTATCTTGTTAATAAACTCAGCATCATTTGGAATTCAAGTTTAATTAAAATGGAAAAGTAAATGATGATGTAAAGATTTTTTTCCTCATTTAAGCCTATATCTTTTTATTGCCTCTTGGACTATGCTCACAATTGAAAGATTTCATTTTAAACCTACTTTTTTGCAAGGTGAATTTTTTATAGAATCTGTTGTAATACTTTTTCTGTTGTCAGCTTTTGATTTAAGTGGGTTTTTTTTTTGTTTGTTTGTTTGTTTTGCTTTTTAATTAGAAATGGAATTCAGAGGTAAAATGTGAGGGGAATAAAAATGAAAAAAAATCCATGTTGTCTGGGGATTTTGGTTTTCAGTATTCCATTTATGGATAATGATCATTTATGGATGCTTCAAAGATGTTTCTCATCAGAGTTGCCAGTTACCAGATTAGAAGTCAGGCAGAGGCTTGACCTCAACATTTTGACCCCCTTTTCTTTTTCTCCCTTACACACCCTGGAGCAAAGCCTCTTGTTGCCAAGTTTAGCCCTTAAGAGATATTGGAGGCCTGTGACATTCCTGCACACCACTTGTTATATACAGTTACCCTAAAAGAATAGGGTAATGGAAAGGGTTGTCAGGGGTCATGGATAGAAGCTTGTAGAGACAGATACTGCTGTTGAGCTGAGTGGTAGTCTATTTACTCTCTTCAATCAAAGCTTTCTGGGCTCATAAAGGAGATTCATGTCTGTTGCTCATATTTGGGCAGGAATTGTCTTTCCCCAAATAGTTTCAAGTGTTCCTAGGGTGGGCCCCAAGGCCTGTTCACTTAGGCATCTCAGGTTATGAATACATAAGCCCTAATGATTTTGAAGTCCTGAAGGAAGGCATGCAAACTAGTCAAAGCACAATTCTTCTAATAGAGTGCCCCAATCCATCTTAGGTCCCACACATCAGCCTCCTTCTAGCACTGGACATGATATAGCAGGTTTCTGCAGGCCTTGAAGAATCTCATTCTGAGTTAGTGTTGATGGGAGGGAGGATGCTATTGATGATAAGTTTAACATCCTCACAGCTGAGCCGGTGGCGAGACTTCTGAGAGCAGCAGGAATGTTCTAATAGTTTTACAAAATACACCAAGTATTAGAGGAATACACAGGTGGGTGATTGCAAGCATTCAGGGGCTTTACTGTTCAGGTTCAGCAGCCGTGACAGCGATGAGGTTGCCCCTTTCACTTATAATTTATCTTTCAAAATGAAAATTGATATTGTGATTATTATAAACACCTTGACTCTCTTATTAAAGTTTAAATACTTGAGTTCCAAGCGCTGTTTGATACACCCTGAATGTAACCCCTGGTCTGTTCATGAGAGGGTAGGAAGTCATTAGAAATCTGTTTTAATAGGATTTTACCTGTTATAGTTTTTTATAGTTTTTTTTTCTTCCCTTCAATTTTTATCAAGTATTTAATTGCCCACCAGATGATTTATTTTAGGATTGGCCTACTTTCCCCCCCTGTTAATGCCTGTGGGCAAATGGAAATGTGTAGAGTTGAATTAGCAAGCCAGGGATCACTCTGGAAGTTAATAACCACAATGGGGAATCAAGTGACTTTGATTTTCTACTTTTTCTAGATTGGCTGTGTGTGTCACATGGTAGAAGTAGAAGAGGAATGGAAGGGGTCTTGTGGGAATGCCTTTGCCTTTAAATTGCTTCATTAACATAAAAGGAATGTATGTTTACTGGGAAAAGTACTGAAAGAGAGCTGAGCATGGTGGCAAATGCCTATAGTCCCAGCACTCAGGAGGCTGAGGCAGGATATCACTGGAGCAGTTTTGAGGCCAGCCTGGGCTACACAGTGAGTTCCAGTACAGACTGGACTTCAGAAAGAGATCTTATGTCAAAATATATAGAAAAACAAATAAGAGAGAAAGAAAGCTAAGAAAAGAGATTCCATTATTCATCCACTCATATTCAGCGTAATCTTTGTAACGCTTTTAAATTTCAAGGATTTATTCTCATTATTTTTAGTTATCTGTATATATATGTATGGCGGCATTGTGCTCTTGAGCAAAGAGTTCAAGGCAGCCAGAGGTGTGGGATTCCCTAGGGCTGGAATTATAGGAGATTATGAGTTGCCTCACATTCACACTAAGTACAGAACTTGGCTTCTCTATAAGAGCAGTATGTACTCTTAACCACCAAATTCTTTCTCCAGTCCTTACTTTGACAATGAAATAACTCACACTAAAAGGGTACATAAATTTATGAAATAAGCACCAATGCAATCTCACCTGTACACCCTCCTTCCATGTAGTTCTCAATTTACCTTTAATTATTTTTCCCCTGCTTTGCCTCTCTGTGTTGTAATGTTTTCCTGTCATTAAAATATGTTTTTTAGAATAGCCATGTTGCTTTGGTGAGGATAGCTGATTTCTCTGAGTGTATTTTGCATGTTTTGTGACTTTTATGTTACCATCCATGTATCTTTCTAATAGTTTATGTTGCATATTCTAAAGTTTTAAGTAAATGAAACTGCTGTTTCTTGTAATGCCATTGTTAGATGAGCATTATGTGTTTTGAGAGATACACAGCTTCAGTAGACTTCTGCCTACCCCTGAGTATCACATTATGTAAATGTACATAATGTGTTTGGGTTTGAGTTCTGGAGTGGGTCTTAGGTCTTCCTAGCTCTCACCAACTTCCAGATGCTGTTGGCTGCTTCTGAACCTCAGGGCTGCTGCTCTTACTTTCCTGTAGGAAGCCATCCTGCCAGAGCATACTGCAATAGACCAGAAGGGCCCTGGAAGCAGCCCTCAGACTACGGCTCTTAGGAGTTGCCTGTCAATACCACATTTCCCATAGGCCATTGCAACTCCCATAATTCCTCCCATGAAATGACAGTCACTAACAGGGCATTTAGCTTAATATCCATGACTGTCCCTCTTTCTTTTCTTGTCTACCCTTCACCTCAATACCCCTGATGTTTTCCTGTTTATTTCTCCTCCTAAAAAAACTTAATTTTTGTCTTAGGATCTGGACAGAATCAGGCTGTAGGTAGCCTTTTTCCTTGCAAATGAGTGACATCACTGTGGCCATTCTTGTGTTGTAGTGCACAGAATAAACTGATTCTCTACCTCTTCCTAGCTGGATTACCAACCATGAGATTGCTCTGCATTATTACATGATGTTGGCTTGTGTTCCAAGATGTTTGGAACAAATCCTCCTGGGCCATCAGGAGATAGTTCTATTATTCACTACCCTTGCTAATTTACCTTTGGTATTGTGGTGAGCTTAAAATAGCCTCTTATGGTAAATGGTAAATTTGTATTCCTGGACGCTTAATGCAATTGCTTATCTTTACGTGTATTGTTTAATATCCTTTTTTCAAAGAAAATCAAGCAATTAATTAATAAGTTAATTAATTAATTTGATTTTTGAGGCAGGATTTTCTGTGTGACCTCCCTGGCTGTCCTGGAACTTGCTCTGTAGACTAGACTGGACTCAAATTGACAGAGATCCATCTGCCTTTGCCTCTCGATTAAAGGCATGGGATAAAAGGCATGCACCACCACTTCCTGGCTTTAATGTCTTTAATTTTCATTTGTAAAATTTGTACTCCCACCTTAATGCACATCATCTTTTGACCTGTAGTCCTCTTATAGAAACTTAGTATGTGCTATTTAAAAAAATTTTTTACATTGCATTAGTTAATTTATTTATTTGTGTGTACACGCTTGCATATGTGTGTACTTGCATGTGTGTGGGGGTGGCTGAGTTGTTTTTCTGTTTTATCTTGTAGGATTCTGGGATTGAATTCTTGTTATCAGGTTTGGTGGCAAAGTGCCTTCACCTCCTGAGCCCCCTCAGTTACCCTTCTATATTCTTGGGACTAGTATTTTATATGTTTTCTTGCCAAATTTGTGGTGAGCCAGCTCACTATGTGGACACTTTGTAAGAACAAGTGTTGATTTAGGCTGGCCACTTCAGGTGGCAGGTGCTCAGTTTATATTGATGTAATATCACTTGAGGGGTGTTCTGATTTGTCTGTCTCACCGACGCTCCATCATTTAATGTGGTTTACCCATATGGTTGTGTTTAAAACCTATTATGTCGTTAGTTATTTGCTCTTGTCCTTCTCTCCTTTCTTGATTTCCTTCCCCCCTACTCCTCTTATTGCACTTAATATTTCCTCCACAGCAGAAATTCAGTACCTTACAATTTTCGTGGTGATTTTATCCCCTGAACAATTAGACAATTCCTTTCTAAATTGGAATTGCCAGATGTGTAGCCAATATCAAGAATGAAGTGTTTCTGACAAAATAGTTTTGGACATGGGGGTAAGGGGAGACTGGACCACACTGAAATACCACATACTTGGAGAGATAGCTTAGGAAGTCCCAAATGTTTGAACATAATCCTAGCCTTTGAAGAGGAACTGAGGCAAGCGATGGACAGTCTGTCAATTTGTCAAGGCGTAGAGGCACATCTGTGATGACAATCCAGGCCACGATAAGCCTGTTGTCCCATCAGAAGTTCCATGGAGAGTCCATGCTGAAGAGCCATGCCCTGGTTTATCTGATGCCTCAAAAGAAACAAGGCTTGCTGTTCAACTTTCCCCACTTGAGTTTTGGACAGCTTCAGCCAAGCTTGCTTTGTTTTTTCTTTCAAAGTAATTGAAATTTCATGAGAATGCTTTATCAGCCAGCCTAAGTCTTGCTTTCAACAGCTCAGTACAGAAGGAATTTTCAGTTTATAAAATGAGGTTGTGTGAGGTCATGGGGATGGTGCTTCCTTTTCTTGTAGTGACTTCGGTCGCAGCTGTATACTGTTTGAAATGCTTTCTTTGGGAATGGCTGATAACAGGAGCATGTGGTCTTGGTCTGGGCTTCCTGAAGCCGCATTCTGCTCTGTGTGTAGATAGTGTGGTACACAATAGTCCCTGTATTTTAATAATAGAATTCATGTGTAAGACCTCATCAGATGTGAAACACCATCCATATGCCTCACCACTGAAGAAACAGGCATAGAGAAACCAACAGTCTCACTTGACTTATACTAGATTGTGAATTTTCATAGATCACTCGAAAGAGGTTCAGTATCAGTAAAATAAATTTGAACTTATGGATACCAGGCTGCTTGGGGGAATTCCTCCCCTCCCCCAAAGAGAGACAGTCTAGAAAGTGGCAGGTAGGGGATGGGGATCCTACAGTCAAGCCTAGTTCATTATGGCTGTTGTTTTGAAGGCAGTTCTCAGACCTGTCTTGGTACAGCCCTGGGTCTGTGCTTCAGTTGGTAGAGTGCCTGCCTGGCATGCACTTTAGGCCTGAGTTTGATCCCTAGCACCATATAAACCTGTGTGGTGGTGCAGGCCTATAATTCCAGGCAGCTGAAATCAGGAGAGTCAGGAGATCGAGTACTCGCCCAACTGTATAGTGAGTCTGGGCTACCTGAGACCCTGCCTCAAAGTGACTTGTGGTGTATTTTTCCTGTTAATTCTATGGAGCTAAAAAAAATTTTATCTTCAAATACTTTTCCTATGTGAAGGGCCTGCCTCCCACTATTCCTCTTTCATCTTGCTAAATAGTTCAGGCCAGCTTCAAACTCAGGGTTCTGACAATATTTAAAACTTTTTTTTTTTCAGTATCCTACACACGGTAGCTCCACTGCATGTGTGTGTGTATTCTGTCATACAAGCATGTCTTCAACCCGTGTCCATTTATGATGAAATATAGTAAGAACTACCATACAAGAGGGACTGCCTTGTGTGGTGTTGGTGTGCTAGAGAAACCTGAAGGATGGGGAAGTGGGAAGAGAGCAATGCATTCAGGGGCAAAGGAAAGTAAAATATTGCAGGTATGTGTTAGAGAAAACCAAAGACTGGCAGTCAACTCAGGCTGAGCATCCCTTATCTGAAGTGCATGGGACCACAGATGTTTTACAAGATGAAGTTTTCTGATTTTGAAGCATTTACATACACCTACATTATAGGATATCTTGGAGATGGAACACATGTCCAACCTGAAATTCTCTTACGTTTTATACATACATTATACATGTAGACTGAAAGGTATTTTACAATGCCATTTGTATACTTAAATTTTGACCAGCTCCCTTTCCATGAGGATGGAGTTTCCCATTTGTAGCATCACTTTGATGCTTGAGAGGTTTCTGAATCTGGAGTGCTTTGGACTTTTTAATTAGGTGTCATCAATTTACCTCTTCCAGGATACACAGGGCTGGACCAGAAGAACTTTCAGGGTATCGGATTATTATCAGTGTTAGTGGGATTATCTTAGACTTGTACAGAATGCTCAGGAATGTGACATACAGGAAGGTGGCATGTATCACTGCCACATTTGGCATGTTGGTCACCAAAAAGTGTTGCTTTTAGCATCTGATGCTTTATTAAGTCATACTTTGTTTCCTTTAGTGATCTGTATTCTGATCCACATAAAGCTTATAGTAAGCAGGTTTGTCTCTTAGACTAAGGATACCATAATATGCCAACTTTTAAGTTTCATGGGTATTTTTTTTTTTTTTTTTGCACGCTATATTCATCAAATGTCCTTCAGCATATTTGTAGAAGGTGGGCAAGCTGGATTTGCCTTTTCCAATATCCTCTGAATTTTTAATTTGGTGTTCTCTGTCTCATCATTTCCTGCCCATGGCTACTATTTTCAATGTAACCATGTTCTATAGGTCTCTTTATTATTTTTGTGGAGGAAAGTAATTTATTTCTTTTGCTTTCCAAGATAGTTTCCATTTGTGTGTGTGCGCAAGTTCTAGATTGAGTACAGTGCAGGGATACAGAACACATTTCAATGTGCTATGATCCTGGGGATATCTGGTGATGCAGCTGGGACATATTTTCTGAGAAGGAACATGTTGCCACAAAGACTAGGTTTTGTTCTTTTGTTCAACGTTGCACATGTACCAAAGCCTTAAAAATTGCCATTGTGTTACCCAAACAAGAGGGTGAGTGGGTTTTTTTCCCCCTTTTCAGAAAGAAAAAATGTGTTGCAAATAGATCTCAGCTGATTTCTTTGATCATAAGTTTCATATTATGGTCCTTTAATTTTTTTTTTTAACAAGCTGAATGTTTTTACTAAACACTATGAAAATACAATTATAAGCTACTACGTCAATTAGGAATTAGTGGTTCTTAGAACAGTGGATTATTCCATAGCTCTGTGAGCACACTCAGTCTGCATGCTAAAATTCATTTAAACATAATTAAGGACAGAAGTAGAGATTTTTAACCATTTCTCTGCTAGCTTTTGGCACCATCAGCTGTGGTTGAATTTAATGGGATCAGACAACAGACTCATTTAGCAAAAATTCTTTTTTGTAAAGTACTTATATTAACAAGTGTCCTACTCTTGTCAAGAATTACATGAACACTGTGATTTAGTTCTTGGTAAACATCTCAGTTAATTTGACCCTTCATTTCAAATCCCAGGAAGAAAGCCACCAGCCTGTACTAAAACCAGAGCAAGGAAGTTGATGTCTGGTAGTCTTACCAGACATCGGGTAGTCTTACAAGGAACTCCAGACTTCACAGTTTCAGGTGTGTGAGGGATGTAACTTGGGATCATTGTCCACATTGGAAACTGTGGCTCCGAGCTTCCCCAGCTACCCACCACATGCCACTCATTAAACACAGAATAACAGTTTCTGCTGAGAATACTTAGTGAAACTCTGAGGCCTGGAAAAACAGCCCAAATAGACAAGGTTATAAAGAGCAATTGTGTAATTACATGAGATGTTCCACTCTACATATTATAAATATGAGAGCTTCTTTATCACCAATTTGTACTTTTATGAAAATATAATTATTACTATGGTAATAGTAAAATAAAAAAAAAAAAACCTATCATGTGGTACTAGGGTTTGAACCTAGAATTTGTGTATGATAAGCAAGCTCTCTACCACTGAACTCTTGAACTGTCAGTGGCGACTGGGTCAGGGTCTTGGTTTGTGATCATACACAAAGACAAGTCATACCTGGCCTTTGGCATTTTTCACTGTGAGGATTTAAGGGGGCATATCCTGAAAAGGAGGTTCACAGTACTAAAGAAATCGGAATCCTTTTTTTTATGATATAGGCACTCCTATTTATGATAGGCATACATGTTTTCATATGTTCAGCCAACCCCATCTGAGACCACATCTGTATTCATATCCTAATTTTATTATCACCTTGTGCCTGGTATAGCACCTGACCTCCCAGGATTTAGCCAAGGTTTCTTTATATGTTCACTTCATACAGTTTTTGAAAGGCTAAAGCCTATGTCAAGAGTTCTCTGTCTTCCCAGGGTCTGCTGACCATGTCTCTTATTGTGCTCCTTTCTCCCTGAATTTGTCTTTTTTCCCTCATCTACTAGCCCCTTGCTGTCTGTGCTGTACACACTTACACACAAACCCAAGGCTCCGTTTTACAATCTTCATAAAAAGTCAAAATCACACAACATATTCTGGGTGTGGAGATTTTACCCACATTTGTCAAGACTGAGAATCCCAAGACTAAGAATAATTTAAAATGGCAGAGCAAACATCCCTGCTATTCTTGTCTTACAGGGCTATTTTTCATCTGTAGACGTGGCTTTGCAAATTGCCTGCTCTTTTTCTCTCTCATCCCTCCCCCCTTTGTTCTTGAATTTCCATACCATTATAAGAGGTTGGGCTGTAAAGGTTTCTCCTTTCTTTCCTGCCTCCCCTCTCCCTCAAACAGCTCATAAAGATATTTTCTTAAACTAAGGCAGTTCCCTCCCCAAGAGAGATTCTGAGACCAGCTAGAATAATATGTATTTCCCCCACAATAAATAAACTAGTCATAAAGAATACTCCCCCAATTTTAGGCCTGTTAGCTGTCTTTCTCTCCCTTGGAGCGTATCTGGGTTGATGTTTTTTTTTTTTTTTTTTTTTTTTTTTTTGGTTTTATATTACAGCAGGCTTTGATTACTTTGACCATCTGTTATGGGGGGAGGGGTGGCACTTCTGTGCACAGGCCCAGCTGCAAAGTAGGAGACCCATTGTAGAATTCTGGTTACTTCTCATGTTTTCTTTCCACCTTGTGACATGTATAAAATGTTTGTAAGGGACACATTCATGGGTGAAGAGATAGGTTTGCATGTGGCCAAGGATGACTGTCCTTTGGAGTTACTATTGCTGTTCCCTGCTCTTGGCTACCTGGATGCCTTCCCCAATGCATGACTGAGGCCATGTTTATTGAGGCTCACCTGAAAACACCTCACTGCTCCAAGCTGGAATAGGCTGAAATATAGTAGCTTCACAAAAGCCAAGGAAAGCTACATGTCCACATGTGTCTGGACCATATTAACCTCTAACCGTGGAAGTCTTGAGATCTACTGGACCATAGGCCTGTCCTGTGCTCTGGTATTTTCATGCCTAGATCATATTTGACTGAGTGCTATTTCTAAACATGCTAAGCTGCAACATGAAGCTACTCTTGTGTTTATTGCTTTTCTGACATTCAAGTCACTTCTCCTTTTAATTAGCTGGATTTCTCAAGAAGCCTTTGGAACCTCTCAGGGAAAATCACCTTAACACATGGATGGCTGATTCTGAAACTTGTTTTCAAATGTCATGGCTTATGACTATTGGTTTCATCCACCCATTCATTCAAGAAGGCTTGGCCGATTGCCTGGTATATGGAAAGGAGAGAAAGGCAGGAGGCAAGTCAACCTTTCTCCTTCTAAGAACAAGGGGACCGCAGGCAAAGTGAAGAGCATTCTTGAGTACTGAAAGCTTCAAAGCTATGGGCAAAGGCTGGGGAGACAGCTTAATCATTAAAGTACTTGCCAAGCAAGTATAAGTACCCGAGTTCAGTCCCCACAACCTGCATAAAAATGCTAAGCATGGTGGCACATGCTTGTTCTGGGGAAGGGGAGGCAGCCAGCCAGTCTTGCCAAATTGGTGACCTCCAGGCCAATGAACCCCACCTCAAAGGATGTGGGGAGCATTTCTGAGGGTGATCTCTACACACATGTGTGCGATGCATGCTTGTGCTTAAACACACACACACACACACACACACACACACACACACACACACACACACACCACTGGCACACCCTACGTATAACTGCACACACATGTATGTGCACACATACATAGAAAAATTTCAAAAGTTACAGATGATTTTGTGATGGCATGACAAAATGATAAAGCAGTAAGAATTCCTCAGATAGGGTGTTCAGGATGAAGGATTCTGTTGGGGAATAAAGTATAAAGTATTTAAGCTGATCCACCAGAGATGAGCAGGATTCAGAACAACTAGAGTAGCTGCTAATTTACCAAGCAGAGTTTAGCACGGGAAAGGTCTTGGTTTACAGGAAAATCCCTGGGCTGGAGAGATGGCTCAATGGCTAAAACAGCTAAGAGTGTTTTCTACTCTTGACAGAAACTGGATTCAGTTCCCAGCACCCACAGCAGCTGGCTCATAATCCATGATAATGCAGGGCACACAGTGCCCTCGTCTGACCTCCATGGACACCCCCATACACCCAAATAAAGAAAGAATAAATCTTTTTTGGGTGTGGTGGCACATGCCTTTAATCCTGGCATAGGCAGAGGCAGGTGGATCTCTGTGAGTTTGAGGCTAGTTTGGTTTACATAGTGAGTTCCAGGACAGCCGGGCCTATGTAGAGGAACCCCTTCTCAAAAAAATAAATAAAAGAAATAATAATAAGATAAAGTAAAATACTCCTAAGCATGGCAGTGCTTGATTTTTTTTATCCCATACTTGTGAGGCAGAGGCTTTTGTGTAGACAATTACAGGGCAGCCGTGCTTCTTTCTGAAACTCTTTCTCAGACTAAATGAACAAATAAATAATAAAATGCCTCTCAAAGGTGGGTAACCATAAGAGCCACATTAGGTATGCGTGTTTGTGTGTGTGTGTGTGTGTGTGTGTGTGTGTGTGTGTGTGTGTGTATGCATCTGTGTGCTTGAGAAAATAGAGTCGTGATCACTGGTGTTGGTGATGCTGGCGGGAGCCTAGTGTAAAACAATTCAGCATAATTTATTCATCAAATATTGGCACAGGAGAGTGTTGTAGCTGTTCAGATGGGCAGTTATTGTTCTGGTAATGAAGAACAAATGTCTCAAAATTGTTGCCCAGTAAAAGAACAAAAATAGGAGCGATATGCAAAATGTAAATATTTTATTTGTAGCAAGTGCATTTACTGAAGAGAAAGGCACTTGCTGCTTCCAGGACACCATGCTGCAGGTCTGATGGGTGACAAGAGAAATAATACCTGCCCATTCCCCCTTCTAACCCCATTTATTTTCCTTTTATTCTCGGGATTGCTTTAGGGGCCTGCAATAGAAATGACACAAAACTATGCACTCTTTGTCACTCTTATTGTTCCTTGGGGTTAGGTGTCTAAGGCGGTTTTGAATCCCGAGGGGAAAAGAATGGCTTAATTCTTGGTTCTTCACTCTGGACAGAACTTCTTGTGAATTTAGAAAATTAGTTCGAATGGGGTAGGGTTGGGGAGAGAAAAGAATGAGCTCCTCTGTTTTTGTCATTTTAATTAGTAGGGTAAGTAAAAGGGGGCAAGGTTGTTTTGTAAGGCAATGGAACGACACGAGCTAAGCAGGTTCAGCTGGCTGAGGAGGCCCCGCCATGGACTCTTTTGCAGCTTGAGGTAGACATTTGTCTTCAGTGAGCAAGCTGCCCTCATCTCTTGGCTTTTTCTGCTCTGTGCAGATTCAGTCATTGCTGGTGGCCTTTTGCTCCCCACTGCTCCTCACAGGCATAGAGGGTCCAGCTGCCCCCGGCCCTGTCTCACAGGAGTGTGAGGAAAACATGCTTAGGTGTTGTGGGGGAACCGAGGAAACCTCCCACAGGGTAGCAAGACATATTTTGCGGTTTTGTTATTTGATTGTTAAGTAGAGCTGATGCTACTTCTCAGTGAGATTTGGTATGGTCTCTGTGGAGATTTTTATTACACAGCCTTGCTTCCTTCGAACATTCTAAATGCCTTATTCTGCTGGTCTACCTAATACAGTCCCCTCTCACTTACTGGCTGGAGAAATGGTTCTAGCCGTGATTTTTCTTGTGTGAACACCAGTATATGCTTACACAGACGTAAATGATGTGTCATTCCCCACCCCTCAGTTGTATGATATAGCCCACAGTGCATATGTGGCCTGTCACTGAAACTTTGTCCTATGGCACACAATGGTATATGATGCTACTTTCTATTTAAATTATAGCTATAGGGGCCAAACATTTCACACACACCCCAAAATCTGGGTAATAGAGTGTAAGAAGAATAATATGACTTTTTGGCTTCAAAGTTAAAACAATTGAAAAATGTTTTAACAGATATATTGGATATATTGGCAAATCCAATGAAGCTTTCTTGAAAAGGAAATGTAGTGTCTAATATCTTGTTTACAAAAAGTGAGTCACTTGTAACCCAAGAAATAAAACATTCCAGAGATATGCAGAGTCACTCTTAACTGTTTGAGTTATCTTGGTGGGAGAGGGCTCTTTTTTGTTCAAGACTTTGTAGGTGAAGTCTGACACTTTTATGCCCAGTCCATTTGGCATCTTTCTGTGTGACAGCATTGGACAGCACCATGTAACCTCATAGGGCATGATTCCCTTTCTTAAAAGAAAAATTAAAATGGGTCAATGAGAAGATAAAATTTTAATTTCTCTTAAGTAGAGGAACCTGAGAAAACTATAAAGGACTCAACCAAGCTCAGATATTCCACAATTTGGAGCCAAGTAATTCAAAATAGATTGGTTTATTTCTAACTGTAAAATGATATGGTACTGGACACACCTGTGAAATAGCAAGGCTTCTGGAAAGAATGGAAAGGCATTAACCATGTCTACGGTCAGTGGTGAGCAAATACAGATAGCGGAAAACAAGAAGGCAGAGTTAGGCCTAGCCTTGCTAGAGCATAGAGACAATTTGCGACCTACCTATACCTAGTCAAGCGTTGCGTGGATCCTATGTCCTGCTAAGGCAGCAGGGTGAGAGTCCTTTTCTTGTTCCATCTGCCTATGTGCTATCTCTGTAGAACTTCACTGTGGTTGTTGCCTGACTGTCATATGGCGTCACCATTCTTAGCTCACACTGTTACCTCTTGCTTTTCTGAGCCAAACTCATTTCGTTGGGTTGGTTCAGCAGATGACAGCATCAGTTATGTGGGAATGGATCCAGCCTAAGTATTGGGAATCCTCAAATGTGGGAAACATCAAATATTTCCATGTCTCATCCCTTCGGGTCATGGTCTTATGGCAGGCGTATGCAGTAATACTTGATTTTTTTCTTCTCAAATTCCTAATGCAGGAGAGAGACAATTTCAATTGATTGGTTCCTTTTTTAGAAGTTTAATTCTAATGTTATTAAAGAAAACCAGTTGCTTATTCCATAATAATTTATTGAACAACTATGAGTATGTAACCTCTAATTAGATATTAATCTGGCATTATTTCCATTTCTTTCAAATTGTTTTCTTTGATATTTTTGTTGATTGATTCTCTGTTGTGCTTGGTTTGGAACTCAGGGTCACATTCATGCTATTTAAGAACATTATTACTGACCCAGACCATGGACCTCTCTCATTTAGTAAAAATAGAGATCAGAGCATAATTTGTGAGAGTCAGTTTTGTCTTCTACCATGTAAGTCTTAGGAATAAAACTTGTCAGAAATCTTGTTGGCCATAGCCTTTGATTTTGAAAAAGTAGGTATAGATCAGAATGGAGCATTGGTTTTCTTTATTTGTTTGGCTTATATTAGTGTGGGGTAAAGAGGTCTTTTTTTGTCCCCACTCCATCTGTCCTCCATTCTGTTAAAGTTACCACTACAAAATTAAAATTCACAGATCTCCAATGATTGGCCAAACTCATGGGTTAGTGACACAAGAACCCTGGCTTCTGGTATGGAGTAGACTTGCATAGAGCTGATGGTTTGGGGGATGGAACCAGATGGCAGGTTTGTTCCTGACGATGGAGATCTGCTTTGAAAATTTCACCAAGGCTTGCTGTGGCTTTGTTCTGGGGTTACTTCAGTATGATCACTTTGTGTGTGTGTGTGTGTGTGTGTGTGTGTGTGTGTGTGTGTGTGTGTGTGTGTGTGCATGCGTGCTTGGATTCATTGTGGCAGCAAGAGAGAACTGTTTGTTTTGTAGTGAGATTATATTTACACTTATGGAATATCACTCATCCTTACTCACCTTTGCATGGTCAAGGTAGGCAGAGTGAGTATAAAGATGAATTAAGAATAGCCTTACCAAGCAAGGGTTTCTCGCCTCCAACGGCAAGTCCCTCTTAAACGTTTCACCTTCAGACGGAGGCCGTCTGTTCTGTGGTGTTATGTCAGTCTGGTTAGTTTATGTGATGCATCCTGGCTTAATATTTCTCCTCAGCATCTCCCATTCCACGGATCTGCTTCTCGGCTTGTGTCAAACTTTTCTTTCTCTCCTCATATTTCATTCCTCCAATGTCTGTAAAGTGGCCAAGCTTTGAGAGAACACTTAAAAATGGATTGAATCCAGAGGGGCCTCGGCTGGCTTTACCTTAATAAGTCCAGTTTTAAATTTACAAGCTTGCAGCAGCAGAGGTGGGAGAGGAGGAGAAATAGCAAGGCCTTACCTTCAGGGAAGGCGGGGGGGGGGGGGGGCTGCTTCAGTTTCCTGGGGAGGGTTGCCACTGCAAAGCCTGGTGTCTCCAAGGTGAATTCTGAGCTCAGTAGCAAGGACATAAATCAGCTTGAATCTGGAGGTGCATGACAAGAGTTTGGCCGGAGCCTTTGACAGCTTTGTGGTCAAGAAAGAATATGTAAATTTCCAGAATTCCCAGGAATGCCAGCCACAGAAGGAGGATTAGGGGAATCCAAGAGTCTTGACCTTTCCTTGGGACTGAATAATGGCTACAGCCTGTTTTCACTAACACAGCTTGACTTTGGTGCTTGAAATAAAAACACTCTCCACTTTTTTACCATATTCTGATGGGAAATTTATTAAATGTTAAAGCCTAATCTGAAAATAAACCCTGGTTTAAATAAAACGGCGCAGCGCTGTTTAATAGTGTTTATCACTTGAGTGATGAGGGTCTGTGTTGAATAACTGGGATAGGAGGAAGAATTGCAAGACCCTCCTCCCACCTCCGGACCTGTTTGGAAGGGTTTATTTGGGCTTAGTTTTCCAGCCTCACTGCCTGTTTAGACTCCATAAGGATAAACAGACAAAAAGATAAACTTCCTCTTCAGGTGAGGTTTGTCCCTTTAGAGCAGACCTTAACTTCTAAGCTGTGGCTTTGCCATACTGACACTACATTTTTTTTGGGAAGCCTTACTGTGTGCCCAATCAGCAGTGTATTTTTTGATGCTTTATGCTAACAGAGACACATTTTCTATTGACCAAGTAATAGCCCCCCCCCCTTTCCTTTAAAGATCTTGAATTTTTGATCCTACGCTTCTGCCTCAAGAGTGCTGGGATTCCAAGTGTGTGCCATTGTACCCGATATATGCAGTCCTGGGAATAAAATTCAGGCCCTTATGCATTCTAGGCAAACCCTTTCCCCACCGACCTCCATTTCCAGTCCCCAGACTGGAGACCTGTTGGGAAACTGAGTCAGATACATGTGGATTAAGAAACCTAATTAAGCAGGGCAGTGGTGGCACATGCCTTTAATCTTAGCAGAGGCAGAGGCAGAAGCAGAAACAGATGGATCTCTGTGAGTTCGAGGCCATCCCGATCTACTGAGCAAATTCCAGGACAACCTCCAAAGCTATAGAGAAACCCTGTCTTGAAAAATCAAAAATAAACGTGAGAAAAAAGGAAATCTAATTAAAGAAAACCTAAACTATGTGTATAGGGCTGGAAAGATGGCTCAGGAGGTAAAGGTTGACCCTGAAGACCTGAGTTTGATCCCCAGAACACACACGGTGGAAGGAAGGAACTGCCTCCCACAGGTTGGTTGTTTTCTGATTTCCCCATGCATGCTGTGGCATGTACACACAACAAATAAGTAAATATATGTAAGAAAAAATATACACAGTAAATGAAATGTCACATTGCAATGTGTCCAGTCCTGCTCAAACAGGTAAGAACTTAGTAGTCAAGAAGAAGAAAAGCGAGTTTAGCTTCAGTTCTTAGAATGTGTTTGATAAAATAAACTGGACGCTGAGATGGTATGGACAGAATGAAGTCACTTTTAGGAGTCTGATAGGAGTAGATTAACCATTTCAAGTCAGGGTACCATTTGTAACCTTTAGGGGATGCTAGGTCAATTCCCACTACCCTAGCTGGGTTGCCTAATCTATCCCCAACTCTTGTCTATTTTCCCAGTGTTCTGTGCAGATGTTATAGTTATCTCTGAGTGCATGACATAATTTATCATTAAACAGTACCAAATTAGAGATTTTATGCAGATGGCGAAGGGATTGGAATCCATGTTTCAAGACAAAGAGTCAAAAGCTCTCTGCATGTGAGCATAGAGCAGAGACCATGTAGGGGGTGCCAAGCGGGATGCTTTCCAACATTGCAAAGACTGGCTTGTACAGAAAAGGTTTATTTCTTATATGGATTAATCTAGGGTACAGAATTGGAGAGATGAACAGAAATGGTCAACAACTCATCACAATGCTGTTGTTTTGTTTTTGTGAGCTTTTAATCTCCAAAACATTAGAGAAGTTGGGTATGTCGCTTTCAGCTGGCTGTACAGGAGGGGTGGCAGCTTTGGATCAAGTGGCCCATGAAGTTCTTTTCAGCACTGCCTATCTTAATCATTTGAGCATGCGTTTAAGAAACAAAGGCAAGTAGAAAGTGTGGATACTGTCTATGAAGAGCCGATTAAAATGGGGGAGAGCAACGGGAACAGGTGTATCAAGAGCTTGCTGTTGATGGACTAGGGAGCTGACTCAGAAGTGAAGAGTATACCCTGCTTTTCCAGCCTGGGTTACAACTTTCCATCATTCAAGTTTCAGGGGGAATCTGATGCTCTCTTCTGGCCTCTTTGAGTAGTGCACAAACGTGCATGTAGGCAAAACATTCACACACATAAACATAATAAAAATAGAGTTGGGCATGATGCCTTTAATCCTGGCACTCCAGGGAGGGGCTGATGGGGAGGGGCAGGGGTGGTGTGATAGGTTGCTCCTCTCTATGAGTTTGAAGTCAGCCTGGTCTACATAATGAGCACCAGCTGCCAGCCTTCGAAATTAATAAATGGTATATTAAGCTGGCTGGAGAGATGACTCAGTGGTTAAGAGTGCTTGCTTCTTTTCAAGAGGCCAGGAGTTCAGTTCCTAGCACCCCTATTGAATGACTCACACATTCCTGTAACTGAGTTCCATGGCATCTGAAAACTTCTACTGACCTCCTCCGACAACCTCCATCCCCACTCCACCATGCACAGACAGATACAGGTGTCTACATTAATGAAAATAGACTAAAAAACTTTTTTTTTCTTCTTAAAGGAGTGTATTGAAGAGGCAAGATAGATGGCTTAGTCTGTAAAGTGTTTGCCTGGAAAGTATGAAGGCCTGAGTTCCAATCTTCAGTACCCATGTAAAGGTTGGGCATGGTAGGACTTGCCTATAATCCTGGCTCTAGGGAAGTAGAGACATGAAGATCCATTGGGTTCATTGGGAAGCCATCATAGCCAAGTCATTATGCTCCAGGTTCAGTGAGAGATTCTATCTCAAAAAATAAGATGGAAAAAGATTGAGGAGGAGACCCAACCTCTGATCTCCACATACATGTGCACCCATATGCATAGGCACTGCACTTGGGTATATATGTTCACACTCCACAAAACACATGTGGATAAAAACAGAATGTATTGACCATTGAGGTTGATGAAAAGAGAAGTTGGAATGCTCTGATAGATGCTAGAGAACCATCTTGCTTCCCGTACTGGGGAAGGATAGGATGGACCAATGTCTGTGGGAGCTTTTCTGCAGGAAGACCGTTTGTGGAAGTGATTATTCTTCATCTTCACAGATAGAAGGATAGGCAGCAATGGAAACAGGAAAATAAGAGCAAACCCAGAATGTGACGGAAGAGCCAATAAAAAGTTTCTCTAGTAATAGTCCCAAAATAGAATTCTCCAAATTATTAATTGAAAGTTTTATGCTCAATGTGTTAGAACAGTGGGCTAGGATCAGGAATTTACATCTTTGCCTATCACTCAAGCTGACCAGTGATTTGAGACAAGTTATTAACATTCCTTATATTCTAATTCTTCTCACCATGTTATCCCAGCATGAGAGAATGTTTACAAAACACACTGTGTTCCCAAGAAAAAGTGCCTTGTTACACTGATACTATGCTGAAATTATTCTCGCTATTGGGATAACTTTTCAATCAGATCACTGAGGCAATTTAGAATTTCTGGACTGAAGGATATTTTTGACCTAGCAGGATTCTGAGTGGCTTTCCTGGGAGATAGTCTTTGAAAGCCTGGCAACTCTTTCAAATATCAGTTTTAATATGGGTCCACCAAGGGAGTGTGTAAAGTGTATAGCATTCAGGGTTATTGTTCCTATTTCCTATGATATCTGGGATATATTGAAGATGCTTTGGCCTCGCCTATTTCTAAAGGGCTGGGACGGTTTAGAGGTGCCATCCTGGGGCCAGTGATGTGTTTTCTGCCGAGTCCTCTGAGCAGGCTTTTCTGAAAAGAATGCATTAGGTCTGTCAGAATGAATCTTTTCAGGGAATGAGGCCTGCAGATGCCCTTTGTTGAGGGAGAGCCGATTATCCTGCAAGGCTTTCTGATCTTAAGGAAGACCGAAAATTTCAAACATTCTTCTGCCATTTGAACTTCCCCATAAGAAAACTTCAGATATTTTCATTTTCTAGACTACAATATTCACAAGCTTATTGCATTTGAAAACACAGAGGTAGATATACCTTGGGGGGAAATTAGCTTCCTACATATTCATTTATCAATAGAAAGGCTGCCCTGGACCCCTCTTCAGTTCCTAATTTGCACTTACTATTCTTCCCACTTAAACACTGTCCCACAAGAAATGATGTGTGTGGCCCAGTTATCCCAGGACATAAGCACTTACATGTATGTCAGTAGCACATGGTTCGGGTATTTATTGACCGATGTTTATCTGTGTCTTCAACAAGAGGACATACTATTTCAGGGTTGGGGGGGTGGAGTGAGGGCACCAAATAAATAAAGTAGCAATAAGTGAACTGGAAACATGTAAGGCATTCCTCAATAGAGCGAGGCTCATAGGCTTAGAAATACACTTCTTGCTTTCGCCACAGTGTTGGAGTGCTAACAGAGTGCCTTTGATTTATAGTGGTTTATAATGCATGCCGCTCTTTGTGCCCAGAGCCACAGACCTGCTGTTCACAGGGCATGTACCCTGAGCCTTTCTGGTGGTCAAATTTACAAAAACCAAACAATAATCTTGTTGCGAAGCGCCTTAAAGATGAAATCCAGTCTCATGGCTTGGGTTTGTACAATGTCTCACAGAGGGGCACATGTTGACAGGCTCTCATAAATGTCTTTGTTGTTGTTGCTGCTGAAGGAAGGATGAATGGGTGGGGATTGCCCTGGGGAGCAGAGGGATTTCTTTCCTGTGATAGATAGGAGAGAGCTACTGGCCCCGGGGGGAGGGTGGGGGGGGGGGAAGAGAGATAGATGGGTATGCATATTCTGACCAATGCTAGTGGTGTGGTTTAAGAAAAAGGAGACATGGCTGACGTCATTTGCCATTTGTGTCCTGGCCCTGTGCTAGGAGATATTCAGGGTTTGAAGGTGCCTGAGATAACCACTGTGAATAGAATGCGAACATCATTTGTGGTGGAATTATCCTAGCTTGCTTGATCTCATCCTCATCTCCTTCTCGCATCTTTCCCCTCTGCTTCCTTGGCTCCTTCTCTTCCTTCCATTACTCAGCCTCTTTCTTCTACACAGTTCTTGTCTCCCTCTCTTCCTTCCTGTAACTGAAAACCAATCTGGGAGGTGCGATTACTTCAAATTTTCACACATGAGCCAAGCTGCAGCTTGCTTATATTCAGAGAGGGGAAGAACAAATTAGGTTTTTGAGAACACTGTACTCCTAATCCTCCTGCCTCTACCTCCTGGGTTATTATTATATTTTTTAATTAAAAAAATTATTTTTCATTTTACATACCAATCCCAGTTTCCCCTCCCTTCATTTCTCCCATTCCCTCATCAACCTTCCTGGGTTTATAGTTGTGTACTACCAGGCCTGGCTACAAAAATATTTTTTAATGTCCATAATGCATTGTTTTATAAAGATGACAGACTATCATTTAAATAGAGTATCGTATGTATAGAATACATGTAACTTTTAGCAGTATTGTTGCTTATTAATTTTGCTTATACTGTATTTACTCAGTCTTTTTGTTGAGAAAGTGTTTCAGTTTTGGGGGGAAAAGGTGAGAGTAGAATCTTGAAAGCAGATGAGAGAGTTTATTCTGGAACCAAATGTGAGTGTCTATGGCCTGGGGACATATCTTCAGGTTACCCCCAATTCCATGTTTCAATGTAGTAGGAGTTTTATGAGGTTATTACAAGTAATAGAACAAGGAAAGCCATGAATGAACACACTTTTCTATTACATTGGTAGGTATATCAGGTAAGTAGTTTTCAGCAAAGTGAAGAAACCCATTACAGGTCTCAATACTATCAGATGCCACTCAACTTCCGGGCTACCAGAAGCTGATGGATGGTTTCTTCCTACCTTCCAAAAGAACTTTCGCAATAGTCACAAGAATGTTAGATTCAACAATGAACACCTATTGGAAGGGACTAAACGTAGCCTAAGACACATTGACTAAAGTGCTAATTGGTTAATCAGCCTTACAGAAGGTTTGGTGGAAGGTGCATCTTCTCTCTGGGAACTTCCCTTCATTCCGAGTCTTGCAGTACCATGGGAAGTAAAGGCATTAGTTCAGATATTATTTTGCAACTGAACTAAACTTACACTCATTGCAAACAAATGCTGTGAAAAGCTGAGGTCCTCCCGCACATTGCCAAGTTAGTGATTAACCTCTTTCTAGTTTGTGCAGACAAGATGTTTTCTAATTGAGAGGAGATACTAGGTTATGCTTTAAAAAAAGTTTTAAATATCCATGCTACCGTTTTGCATGTGTCACCCCAAAATTCACTTAATGGAGAAGTAATCTTTAAATTCATGTGTTAATGATATTTGGAAGTGCAGCCTTGGGAGGTCATTAGGACTAACTGAGGTTAGAGGGTTGAACTCCTGTGATGCGTTCCTGGCTTTAAGAGGAGAATAGGGGGGTGATGCATTCCTGGCTTTAAGAGGAGAATAGGGGGGTGATGCATTCCTGGCTTTAAGAGGAGGAATAGGAGGGACTACTGTTATTAGCCTGCTCTGTATTGTCATGCAACACAAGGCCCTCACCTGTTACTAGTCTGCACTATTGGAATTCTTAGAGTTTACAGTTGTGAGTCTTTTCTTATACACTCCCCAGACTGTGGTATTCAGTCACAGCAATAGAAAACACTTGAGCATACTTGTTTTAGAGATGTTTTGCTTATTACCTCACAAAAGCCTGTTTAATGAGCACTTTTTATTCTTCCTGTTGACCAGCATGTCTGCTCTGCACAGATGGTTCAATGCGAAGGATTCCAACCCGGTTTTCATCCCTATGTCAAATGCAATTTTTTTTTTGGTGGGGGAGGGATTAATTTTAACGTTGTCTTCAAGTATGTGTGGCAAAGGGATGCTTATGACCACGAGTAGAAGATGTCACCTGATAGCTCTGGCTCTCACAGGCAGGGTGACCACCTTCAGTTCTGGACCCATTTGTTCCCAAGCTGTGTCTGTTCTTTTGTACATGAAGCTGCACAGTTACATCATGAATATGGCATTCCTCAAAGTTAGCTTTTGATGTGGTTCAAGTGTTTCCATATTCCTGCCTGCTCTGCTGGGTGTACCAGCTGCAGAAATCACTCAGAGCATCCCCTCTTGGGTCTGGTGCTGAGTTACCTCAGCTAGTGGCATAGGGGCCAAGATCAACTTGGTGCAGATTGCCTTCTGTGCTCATAGGTCCAGCCAAGTGTAGAAAATGAATTATGTCTGCCTTGACCATCTGTAGGTTGATTTTCCTGTTGTCATCCCTAAACAACAGAGAACATCAGCTATTTACATAGTGGTTGTGCTATGCTTGGGTCTCTTCATGGTCTGGAGAGGATTTAAAGGATACGAGAAGATGGTGGGCGGGGTTTGTGCAAATGATGTACCAATTTTAAAATCAGAGACTCAGAATTTTTCATGCAAAGGTGTTGGAACTAGTCTCTTGTGGGCAACACAGGGCAACTCTGCTGTTTTGTTGGGGCAGACAAAACATTGTCATTAGAGTCTCAGTGAAGATGGGAACACATTAGTAACTCCTGGTATGGGAAGTTACTTTTTGAGTAATGGCTAATTGCCTGTTTATATTAGTTACAGTTCTAGGTCCTGAGAATACATACACAGAGGAAAGAGAATTCCTACACTAAAGAAGTATTACATTGGGGCAGAGAGCCTGCAGAATAATGGTAAAAAGATAAAATTTAATGTCAGGTAACAAATATGAATAAATAATGTGGAGTGTGGAGGCAAGGGTTTGCTGGTAGGGATGTTTTAGGTAAGGTGGGCACAGGTGAGCTCTTAAAGGGAGATGTTTGGACCATCATTTTATTCCTCTAGAAGGAGTCTGCTACAGAGGCGGCCTGTGATTTTCCTCTAATACTCATGTTGTAGATTGATACAGAAAAACGGCTGGACCCTTACTGGGGAAAAGATAGCACTGTACCCTCCACATCACATGGGATGTATTTTGAGGACCCTACGATTGCTTGAACCCTTTGTATATCTATCATAATACTAACGTATTAGGCAGTAAATGATCAGCAGGCATAACATAATAATGTAGTAGGAAAATTGCATCAACATGTGATAATGGGAGTTATGTGAGTGCAGTGTTTTTCTCTTGAAGAACTCTAGACATAATATATTCAGACTGCGGGTGACTATGATTGTGAGTAACGGGAACACTGCTGTGGCAGTTCATCTTAGAGGCCTTGCTGTGAGCTGTCATGTGGTTGCTGGGGATTGAACTCAGGACCTCTGGAAGACCGACCAATGAGTGCCCTTAACCTCCGAACCATCTCTCCAGCCCTTAGAGGACTTGCCCTGAATGAACTTTCCGTAACTTCTCTCTGGTTCCAGCCTCCATTCAATACTATACATTTTCCATTTGACACACTACCCAGATCACGTTTTCAGTGATACTCAAAGTTCTAAAAGGTGTGAAGAGAGGGAATGCTGTATGTGTGGTACGTGTGTGTTTGTGGCATATACATGCGTGTAGATGTAAATCCATGTGTATATTACATGTGCATGGTGTGTGTAGAACCAGGGGGTAATGTTAGGTGTCTTCTTCAGTCATACTCCACCTATGTTTTGAGACATGTTCTTTTGCTGAGCTCACCGATTCAGTTACCCTGGCTGCCCAGTAGTTCCAGAGATCCCCCTGACTGTTCCCTTAGTGGTAGAAGTGTGAGTGTGCACCACCACACTCAGCTTTTTACAGGGGTGCTGGGGATTTAAACCCAGGTTCTCATGCTTGTGTGGCAGACACTTTACTGTCTTAGCTATCTCTCCGGCCCTGAGGTGGGCATTTGTGAAGCTTTATCCATCAGTTTTGGGTTGGAGACATCTTAGGAAATAATTCTGATGCTCTAGGTCCTAGTTTGTAGTTCCTCCCACCTGGAACATGTGTGCCATCCCTGAGTCTCAGAGAGCAGCACAGGGAAACAGGTCCTCCATCCCAAGTGTCTGCCAAGCGCTTTGCAATCTGCCTTTCTCTGATTCTGCTCATTATTTCTGTGATGGGGCTGTTTGTGCTGGTGCTGCACTTTGCTGACTAAATGTAGGGACAGATGGAGGTAGCAGACTGGAGGAGAAGGAGCAAGAGTTGACATTGAGCCGGGAGCTCGTCACAAGAATGGCCGTATGTGCGATGCCTGGGGTGACGAGCTTGTGATTGGCATGTGGTATTGTCACTCAGGCACACCTGTGGCATGAATAAGCTTCATAAGGTGAAGAGAAGCTGCTGTTTCTATGAAAGACTTTAAACACAATTGGACTTTAAATGAATGAAGAAATCCTGGGGTTGAAAATACCATTTCAAATCCTTATACATGGTAGGCTTTCCTGATCTGGGTTTTATTAAAAAAATTAAAAAGGAATGATACTTTTTTAAATTTTAATATATGAAAGCATGAAGCATGAGGTAGTCATTAGGTAGCAGGCCAGTATGTTATCACCCAGGGTTCGAATTGCTGATGACATCTTGGACATTTAGCCGGCTGCTGATTGGTCTGCTTTTTTATCTCTCTGTCTTGTCTAATTATTAATGTGTCCCTTCATCTACCTATCCAGCCCCCCATCAGTGTCAGTGTTTTATCCCACCTGCCGACCCATCCACCAAGTCATGCACTGAAGTTCAGCATGGAGAACGTTTCTGTTATGAATGGTGCAGTTATTTGCCTTTTTCTCTCTTGGACTTGGTTTTCTTTTGCTATTCAGTGATTTGCTTTATTTGAATTATTTAAAAGATCACATTAGTGTAAACTTCTGAGATCTTTTACGGTTTGTAGTTTTGGCTGTGGATATTAGGAAAAGTTTTAGCAAGGTCTTTGCTCTTGGAGTCAACTGACACCTATCACCCAACATCCGTGATAATGGACTTTGTTCACTTTCATATCTGCATTTATCAGAGGAGAAACTGAGGCAGGAAATTAGCTCTTCTTAAAAATAGTCACTGGAGAGATAAGGTCAGCAGGTCCTTTCAAGGGAATGAGACACCATTATGTGGCAAGAGATGGCTCAGTTGTACAGTGTGGACCAAACACAGTTCCAGAGGTCAAGCTCCAGCTCCCATGTAAAAAGCTGGGCATTTTGGCTTGTGTTCTCAATCCCAGTGTGCTGGGGTAGAGTGTAGAGACAAGTGGGGCTCAGTGGCCTGCCAGCCTAGCCTAATTGGCAAGTCCTCTTCCAGCCAGAGACCCTATCTCAAAAATAAGCCTGGCTCCTTAGGAATGACACATAGGCACACAGGTATATGTGCACCCATGTCCAAATGAACGTAAGAACACCCACAGGCACTCACACACACACCCTCATGATCGTCAGTAAACTGGTTCAAGCAGGTGCAAGTGTCTTTTACTTGAATTTCTAGGGGTCTGCGGCATGGGTCCCCAAATGGTCACAGTAGGGACTGGATAGGGGAAGACCTGAGTTGGACAGAAAGGCTCCTTCTCCAGACTTCATTCGGTCTAAGTGAAGAATTTGTGCAGAGACATGGTCAGAGGAGTCCATGTGGGGAGTGTACAACTCTAAGCTTTCCTGACACACTGTACAAGCTCCTAGGCTTCCATATGGTGCTGGGCCAGATCCACTGCCCTGATGCCTCTGAATAGCTCCTCCAAGGCCCTGCCCTCCACCGCTCACAGAGCAGCCCCTCCAAGGCCCTGCACTAAGGGACTGGGCCCCTGCTCGCCCCTCCACTAGTCTGATGATAGCCAGTTAAAAGCCTCTGCTCCTTACTCTGGATTTGCAAAAGGAAACTCCTTCATCTTCCTTTGCTGTTTCCTGGATTTTAACCCCCTTTTTCTGTGATTTAAAAACTTCTTCTGTCTAATAAACAGATCAGTAGATTTTTGTGGACTTTGCTAGTGAAAAAATACAGCATACTATTTAGATTAAAACAGTCTGATAGCCACACTTGAAAAGCACATCCTGGTTACTTGATGAATTCCTCCTTTTCCTCTTTATTCCTGGTATCCTGGGGTGGCCTACTGGAGGAAAAAAAATACTATTTGATTCTCCGTGGGTGGCCAGGGAGGTCTTGTAAAGACTCTTGTTTGTTTTGTGTGAGCCTTCAAAGACAAGCACGCTTTCCTCGGTAAAGATGGGCTAAGAAAATGAGGATTTTTTGAAGTTGCTATGTATAAAGGGAGATTCAGAGCAACCATCTTCCTTTAGAACTGCAAGCTAATGTGATTAGAGGGGCTCTTTCACCAGGCGCCTTTGTTGTTTCTGTCTGTGGTCATTACCACCAGGCTGATGGGGAAGGTTTGGCTTACAAAAACCATCACCACCTGCTTCACCCCCACCTCCCCCAATTCATCAAACAATCATATATTTCAATTTCTAACGCTACATTTATTATGTCCACCTGGGATTTGGGATGCAAAAAAAAACAGAAATACAGATGTGGGGGAACGTGTATGAGTGTGCACTTGTATTGTATGCCTATGTGTTTGTGTAGATGTTTATATGTGTGTATGTGCCTGTGTGCCTGCATGCATACATGTGTGCCTCATGCACTGGAGTGCATTCGAAATGTATACAGCCCAGAACACTCCTGAGGTGTGCTCCAGGGCAGCACATGTCAGGCCAAGTCTCCTGCTTATCCCAATTAGTGAAGCCCTCCCGCTGTGGTGAGGAGGAGTCTGGATTTGCATTAGGGCCAGCTGAGTGCAGGATGCTTTTTCATTTGGTCTCTGCAGAGCTGTCTCATTAGCACCCCAAGGTCAGTGGGAAGTTGGGAAGCTGCTGCCATGTGCACAGTTGCTATTTTCTGCTGTGCATTAGGGTAGCAACCATTTTCTCTACCCCAGCTCCTTTTTTAATATTTGAGAATATTAATTGTATGACTTAATCGGGGAGGCTGATCATGCTGAATTATTTTCAACCTGGAGGGAGCCAGAGCAGGTGTGTCCGGGGTATGACTGCTGATGTATCAAATGGTTTTCTTGCTACCTGATTCACAGGACAAATGTGCTTTGCCAATTATATGCAGCCCGGTATGGAGAAAACAATGACCTTGAACCCTAGAGAGAGACCCTGACTGCCACTTTCTGCAGTGGGCTCACCTCTTGAAGATGTACCACCTCCTTGGCCCAGGAGGAATGCTGTGCATTTCTAATCCTTAGACAATTATTTCTCCTGCAAAACAAAAAAGAAGCCATGCTGAACTAGCCGAATCTGCTTTGAATTGCCAAAATCTTTGCTATTGCATTTGGCAATAAATACTACTAAAAATGTAAGGGGTGACGTAAATTCCAAGTTCCCTTCAGCGACAAGAAAAATTTGCTTTTACGAACTCTGTGTGTATTTAAAGGAGAATATCAGGGAAAGACACATACAACTTTTAAGTAGATTAGATTTTTTTTTTTTTGAGATAGGATCCCATGTAGCCCAGGCTATCCTAAAACTCAGTACCTAAGGATGTCCTTGAACCTTGAACTCTAGACAACCCCCACCTCCCTTCTACTTCTCCGGTGTTGGGATTCTAAGTGTGTATATTCAAGCCTGGCTAAAAGTGTTATTATCAAAATTTGTTCTCTATTCTATTGGGTAATTATTTTGTAATCAAACATATGCTCATAAAATGCCAGAGTTTAAAAAAGATAAGCCTGGCCATAGAAAACAAACTTGACCTTTGATATAATCTTGCGTTTCTTCTTAAGTCCCAGAGTCAATGCTCCCTGGGGTTTTGATGTGACAACAGCAGTAGAATGGCACCCAGGGTTTGGCACATGGTCCTGTTATGAAGTTCTCCTCTGACGTCATCAGCTGGGCTTTTGATCTGTGACTACTATTTCTCCTTCAGTGACAGGGGTAGTTTCTTGCACATCCTCAGCTCTAAGCTCTAGATCCTTCTATTGCTGGCAGTGCTAAGTTGTGTAGACCAGAGGTCAACAAAGGATATAAATTATTAGCACTATCTCCCTCAGTTTCTGAGAGAAGGTCTCTTATTCTCCTGGAACTCACGAAGTAGTCTAAACTAGCTGGCCAGGAAATCTGAGGGATCAGCCTGTCTGCCTCCCCAGCACCAAGATTACAAAAGCATGCCACCTTGGCCAGCTTTTAAGGAGGTGCTGGGAATAGAACACAGCTTCTCATGCTTGCATGGCAAATACCACCCACTAACTCATCTCCCCAGCCCTATTGACACTCGTTTTACAAAAATGTTTTAAAGGATAAATTAAACAGGCTGCATAAGTCACTAAGGTAAGGGTTGCTAAGATGGCTCAAACATTAAGAACACTGACTGCTCTTCTAGAGGACCCTGATTTAATTTCTAGCATCCATTTGGCAGCTCATAACTTGTGGGATGACAATTGAGTAGGCTTCAGAGTAGGCCTCCAAGGCCTGAGGGCCAACAGGCCTTGACTGGCCCAAACCGATCTAAACAGGCTGTCTGAGCATGCACAATAGTAACTGCCTCCTGAGCCAACCTAGGTCTACTCAAGGGCCCCAACAGCTGCTGCTGAGTGATGAGACGAGATGACCCGGACCAACCAGAAGCTACCACAATGGTGACCTGAGTTGTTGCCCCCTTCCCTATGGGTGGGAGGAGGGTATATAAGGCTTCCCCTTCCTGAATAAACTGAACTTGATGTTTTCAACCCGCCTACTTGTCCCCCTCCCCAAAGGGGAACCTAGTGGGACCCAGCAACAATAAATATCTGTAACAAGTTCCAAGAGGGTTCTAGCTCCTTCTTCTCTTCTGGTCTCCATGGCTATCTGGCATGTAAGTAGTACACACGCATAATGCAGGCAAAGTACCCGTACACATTAAAAAAAATCACTAGGGTACATTACACACATACGGATGCTGTGTGCAGCCTCCTCCAGTTCTGTGCTAAGCACCAGGACTAGTGATTTCCCTAGTGTAGTGAAGTCCTCTTAGTTTTGAGAGTTACTCTGGAGAAATCTATTACCAGATCATGAAATCTAGGCTTGGGATGGCTATAGGCCATGCGTTAGGCAGGAACAGCCAGAGTGGAGCTGAGCCTATCCTTGCTGAAGGCTTCAGGCATTGCCCCAGAATCAGGAGACTTAGCACTCTGCAGTGAGTCTCTGGTGTGCCTCTACAACAGCCAAGTGCAAGGTCAGTGTTAAGGGAAGACGTCACTAACAATCCGCTGTCTTCATGGTTCTCTGAGGGCTTTTGTACTCATCAGAAATATGTGTGAGTGCCACCCTAGAGTGTCTTTGAGTCTACTTTGTCAGTGTATGACTCAGTCTCCCTTTCTTTCCTAGTGCTCTCAGAAGACTGGAGAAGCCTTCACACACACCCAGCATGTGCAGGTAAGAGATTTTTTTTCCCTGGGTCGGGAGATTCCTAGATGAAACATTTTAGTGATTGTCTGTGTGGTTCCAGCCTGTGCCTTGCTTTTCCCTGAGCTATCCCAAACCTGGGCTATCCCAAGTCCCAGACCTCTTCTCTTTCTTCTCTACCTTGCAGTGATTTATTCTGAGTGTCTTTTTCTGTTGTTTTGTTCTGTCACAATTGCTTTAGTTTTATGTATTCATATGTGTAACTTATGATGATATAAAGCACACATCATTTAATTAACATTCATTAAACCCTAATTTTAGGCTGAAGTTTACCTCCTAGGAAAGCAGGCAGCTCTGCTTGTCTCTTGTCAATCCCAACCACCAGTGCTTTGAAATTTTTTCTTTCTATGAGTCTCTTAAAGAGCGAACAGTGTTTTCCTGTTTGTTTTATTGTTGTTTTGTGAACATAAGAACCATTTCTTCCACCCTAGTTAGCAGTCCTAACTAGTATGCAGCCAGTGTTCAGTTGTCTAAATGTAGCCAGAGGAGTCCAGTCCAAAGCAATTGACCACAAAATGACCAGCAGCCATCACATCACAGGTGAGCAGCTAGAAATGCAAATGTTACTTAGAAATGAAGATAATTAGACCCCGCCCCTGGCCAGTGACTCAGTGCTTCTAGCAGTGGGATGTTGTAACATGCCTTCCAGATGATTCTTAAGATGGTGGAATTAGGCAAACCACTGGTCATCAGATGTTAAATTTTAAGTTCTCTGCTTGTTCCATTTTGCATTTGTCATTGCATTTAACATGACAACACACCCTGAAGCACTTCAAATTCATAGGATCACCATTGTGTTTCTACCGTGTATTATCTGGATGGTTCCAGCCTTCCATTGCCTTCTGGCACCTATACCAAGACAGTGGCAGTCTCCAGTTGGAACGATGTAAACTCAGCCTGTGTCTGTGTTATGAAGCACATTTGGGAGCTGGGGTCAGAACTAGTGACCATGGATACGAGCTTCTGTAAGGGCATATTTTCAGACTTGTATTTCTCAGCTGCTGACTGGGTATCTGAATCTCTTGCTTGACTCCATAGATTTGCAATTGTGTTGGCGTGGTGGGGTAGTGTTTAAAGGCCCTCCAACTGGAGTCATGGGTTTGAACCTCTGCTGAAGGGTTGCCTTTCATTTGAGATTCATGTGGGGAGAGATGAGCCTCTGCAGGTCTTTGCAGGCCCTTACCTGTCACATGAATAAATGCTTTGAGAACAGCAGTTCTTAAGTCCTATGGGACCTTAGCTGAGGATGATTCTTGTGCTATCTCTGGATTTGTTTGTTGTTTTGATTGGAGCTGGTATTCACCCTTCCACGATATCCAGGCCAGTCTGTGTCTAGCTAGGTAAGAAGATTTTGATCATGGTTTCCAACTCTTCTGTAGGTGTTTTCAGTAGACTGGGCATTTCTGTAGCATGCACGTGGCATCCCCTTCACTTCTGTCCTTCTCTGATTATGAGTGGACACAACTCCAGAAAGGGACTCTCAGAGACCGATCCTACATTTTGCAGTGTGAAGCGTTTTCATTTATCTAAGACTATCAAGGGGGCCAGAGCTTTCCTTGTAAGCTCCAAAATTATGGAAAGAAAAAGTTGAGTTGTCTTTGTTGATGGAGTGTTGAAATAGTCTGCAGAAAAGGAAAGGGAAACAAGTTCCTGATATTCGTGGCAGGGTTTATCACCTGTCTCTCCCACCCCAAGCTTCTGGCAAGCATGATTAGAAATTGACTCGAATCCTCCAAGATTGCTTGCTTGCTTGCTGCTGAGTCTCAGTAGTTAATTCGCCATCTCTCACACGTGTTATCCCCAAATCACAGAACTCATTAGAAATAAACAGCATGAATTTGGTCAGTCACATTTTCAGGATTAGCCAGATGCAAATCTGAGTTGCAGTTGGGAGGTTTCCTGCGTGTCATTTAAAAATAAATAGACCTCTAGCCTTGAGTAGAAACAGATTAAAAATATAAAAAAACTTACTGGAAAAACATTTTATTTTTCCAGTTTAAAAAAAAAAAAACTGGGTTGGAGGTAATTTTTTTTTTTTTTTTGACACCAATGCTTAGTTTATGTCATGCCCTTTCCATCTCCCTGCTGATTGCAGCTGGGGTAGAAATAAAGACCCAGTTTCATTTCCCAAGATGGGGAAGTTTAGTCAGTTCAGGAAATTATTTGTAATTGATAGCAGAGGTCTGTAACCTGATTGGAGCCTGCCTGGTAGGACAGGCCTGTCACCTCAGCTCCTTAGTAGGTTGAGACAGGAGGGTCTCAAGTTCAAGGTGTAAGCAGGTTATAGGGTGAGTTAGCTCAAGGCCAACCTAGGCAACTTAACAAGACCCTGTCTCAAACGTCAAAAGAAGGCAGGGGATATATAGCTCAATGGCAGTTGCTTGCCTTGCCTAGACAGGGGCCTGGGTTCTAGCTACAGCTCTGCAAACAAAACATAACAAACACAATCTTCTGTGTGGTCTCAGGCCACTGCTTCCTTGTGGGGAAATAAACTTGCATTTATGTATTTCCCAAGCCATTTTGTGGAAAATCCTCACTATACAAAGGGTTACGTATGATGTATTGACCTTGACCATGTTTGATTTTTCTGGCCCTTCCTAAAAACCTTTCTCACTAAAAGGAACTGAAAGATCTTTTTCCCTCATGTGATTACAATATATGATTTATGTGATTAGAAAATTTCTGTTTTCTGTTGATATGCAAATTTGCCACCAGCAGTACAGAACATCACATGCCACCTGTTTCTAATTTCAGCAAACCTGTAATCAGAACAAATGCAAGACACGGCACTGGCTGTGTTGGTTCGAAATCTGGAAAAGGATTCAAATCTATGAAAACTTCCTGGTTTCCTTGTGGATCATTGTAAATAAGGTGTGATGCAAATGTGACGGACAGACTGACAGCAGGCAGAGAGAGGTGGAGGCTCCCACAGCTTACACCTTACACGGGATCATGTTGGTTCCTAGAATCTCCATATTTGACAGTTACTACACACACACACACACACACACACACATACACACACTCACACACACATGTACACTCATACACATGTACACTTACTCACATGTACACACATGTACACACATGTACACCCACACACGTGTACAAACACACACTCTCACACATGTACACTCACCCACACATGTAGACACACATACACACATTCACACACATGCACACACACGTACACATACACACATGTGTACACACACGTACACACACACTCTCACATAGTACACTCACCCACACATGTACACACATGTACACACATTCACACACATGCACACACATGCACACACGTATACTCTCACACACGTGTACACACACACACACACACACACACACACACACATTTTAAACAAGAACAACAAAAAAATGGTTATTTGTAGCCTGCCATAGGAAAAACATAAGCTTAACCAAAACCAGGAGTTAATGGTCTCCTCCTCCTCCATGAAACCATTTATCTCCCCTTCCTCTTCTCACTGCAGTGGGATTTTCAATGTGCAGTCCTAGGGTTTTCGAGAAGCAAAGGTAATTTGCCTCATTAGCTTTTATTTAGTGTTCAGAAGAAATAACTGGTCAGTGCTGGCAGCAGTCCCGGTCCTTGGAATCTACTCCTTGGAGGTGTGTGACTGAAGGCAACTTACCTCTGCTTCCTGTGAGCTGGTGGGAAGGGGCTATAAAATGCCAGTAAATGTGGCTGCAGGGAAGGACAAAGAGAAGGAGGAGAGGACAAAGGGAAGGAGGAGAAATAGTACTGTCCGTATTCCTGTCATGTCTTGTCAGTAAAGCTTGAGAAGCAGACGCCGAGTTGAGAGAGCCAGACCGTCTGGGTCCCTATGATCTAATCAAGTGTTTTCACTGGAGGCTAGTGATTCGAGATCTTCGTGGGATTAATCTTACTGAAATTTATTAGGCTTTGCCTTGACAGTGAAGATTATGGATGGCTCAAGTTCCATTTGGAGACTGTGGCATGGGCTGGGTCCTGGAATTTTTGGCTACATGCTGCTTCTACTGCTTTTCTTTGGAGCGATGCAGGTACCAAACAGAGTCCGGGTCCCTGGGACTGAGGCCTGGCTCCCATCTCGGTCAGCTGGAGTGTTTTTCCCATTTTGGTAGTTAGCATGTGCAATGTTTTCTCCTGAAGTGAGAGAACACAAAGCTTCCTTTTCTCCCTTCCCTCCTTCTTGCTTGCCATTTCTGTCCCCTTCCTTCCCTTCTTCACTCTTTTGTGCCCCGCTTCTGTCCCTCCCCTCTCCCTCCCTTCCATTCCTTTAAAGGTGAGAATGAAGTAGATATTGGTTCCTGGTTCCTCAGCATTTTCCTTTTTGCTCATTATTATCTAGCTGAATGTTTTAAAACTTTCTGTTTATTTAACCATTCATCACTTTGTGGGAAGGGGTGATATGCTCGAACCATTGCCCACATGTGCAGGTCACAGGACAACTACTGGGAACCAGCTCTCTCCTTCCAGCATGTGGCTTGCTGGGATTGAACTCCAATCATCAGATTTGGCAGCAAGCTCCTTTACCTGCTGAGTTATCTTGCTGGCCCTTCTGTAGTTCAAACTCACTGATAACTACTTATTTCTCCTTGTCCTTTGTACAATATGCAGGGGCTAGCACAATAAGTTTGTTGTTGTTATTTTGGTGTTTGAGACAGTGTTATGTACATGACTTGAACTCTGGATCCTCCTTCCTCTCCCTCCCAAGTGTGGTTGAGAGTACAATGTATAAGCTGGGCTGGTACCATATTTTTTAGATTGGAACAACCCCAACATAAAGCTTTCTCCTGAGGGTTGTGTTTTTTTGGCCTTAATTTTGTTCACAACATTGAGTAGCATCACTACTACCCATTCCCAGAACAACTTCATCATCCTAACCAAAAGCCACACATATCAAGCATTGACTTATTCCCATTTTCCCCCAGCCCCTGACAACACATTCTCCTTGCTGCCCTTGAGTTTGTCCACTCACCTCAGTTGAGACATGCAGTATTTGTTCTTCTGTACCTGGAGTACTGCTGTCAGCTTGATGTCCTGCCTTGGGGAAGCTTGTACATCAGGAGTGCCTCTTTCTAAAAGCTGAATGATACTCTGTGGTAAGCATATACCACATTCTGGACTTCCACTCATCCATGTCTGGGCACTGGTTCCTCCCATCTTTTAGTTTTGTGAATAATGATGTATCAAACACGTAACCATTGCCCCTCACTATTTTTGACCTGTTTATCTACAAACATGTCTCTTTCCATTTATTTGGTACTCTACAGATGAGAATGGCCACCGTAGGCTCATATATTTGAATGCTTGGTTCCCAGTTGGTGAGACTATTTGAGAAGAATTAGGAAGTATAGCTTTGTTGGAGGAGATGTGACACTGGGGATGGCTTTGAGGTTTCAAAAGACACTGACAGGCCCTGTCTTGCTCTCTCTGCCTCCAACTCTCAGATCTGGATGTGAGCTCTCAGCTACTGTTCTAACCCCAGGCTGCCTGCCTGTGGCCATGCTCCCTGCCATGATGGTCATAGACTCTAACCCTCTGAAACTGTAAGCCTCAATAAACTCTTCCATAAGAGTTACCTTGGTCATGGTGTCTCTTCACAGCAAAAGGAAAGCAGCCAAAACACTCTTTGATGCTGATTTAAACCTTAAAATATTAATTTTATGATAAATATTTTTGTTTGAGTGACTATGGCCAGTATATATAGGCAGAGTTTTTCTGTGTTTCAGCAACCGCTTCCCAAGTAACTAACACAGAGGCTTAATATTAATTATAAATTCCTGGTCAATAGCTCAGGCTTGTTACTACCTAACTCTTACATTTAAATTAGCCCATATTTCTTGTCTATGCTGTGCCACATGGCTCATGGTTTGTTACCTCTTTTTCTACAAGTCCTGCTTCCTCAGTGGCTGTCTGTCTGGTATCTCCTTTGACTTTGCCCTTCTCCTTCCCATCATCCTTAGTTTGGTTGCTCCACCTATCCTTCCTGCCTGGCTACCAGTGTTTTATTATACCAGTTCGAGTAACAAATCTTTCCAGCGTACAAAGGAATTATTCCACAGCAAGTATAGATTGTGAAGGCCCCTGAAACCTTTGTAGGCAGGTAAGTATGTGGCAATAAAGATGCTCTAAGCAGCCATGTGGCTAAAGCAAATCACTCACTTGCTTTGCAGAGGACTTATCAATTAAAAAGAAACATCCATGCCGGGAATCCTCATACACAAGGAATGTTTTTGCATGATACCCAGAACAATTAAATTATAAAATGATTTGCAAAGTTGACATTCTTTGTGGGGCTGGGGAATTGGCTCAGTAGGTAAAGTGCATACTGTGTAACTATGAGGCCCTGAGCTCAGATCCACAGCACCTGCGGAATCAACCTGGGAAGGTGGCATTCGATTGCAGGGCCACCTCTGGAAGGTAGAGATAGGAGAATCCCGGCAGATCACCAGCCAGCTAGCCTGTCTGTAACTGTGACCTCCAGCTTCAGTGGGAGACCCTGTTCCTCAAAGAGTGAGGTGAGAGTAACGAAGGACACCAGATATGGATATGTGGCCTCTGTGTGTGGACATACATGTTAGTACACCCTGTTCCACAAGAATCCTGATGAGTGTGATGTGTGCCCTAAGGCTTATTTTTTGTAAAGTAGAGTAACCATTCACCCTGGGAATACATATGAAGCATGATATGGTCATATTCTTTGTGTTTTCATCCTTCTTCTAGAATACCCTGGAGGATCTGATTCTTTCAGTAGCTCAGGCATAACAAGCCCGAGAGCTAGTAGCCAGTGTTGTTTACTGAGTGTGTGCTGTGGGCCAGTGCTGTAGTGTTACTACCAGCTGCCATGTATGCAGTGTGTGGCAGATGTTGGGTAATGTGCAAGTCTCAGTAAGTGCAATAACTTATGGAATCCTTCTGACCTCTCCGTGTATTTGATGCCACTCTTATTTTATTTTTACAAATGATAAGAGTGAGATAGAGAGAGGTTAACTTGTCTCAGGACCATGGAACTGGCCAGGTTGGCACTTGACCCCAAGCCTCTGAGTTCAGACCATGTATCTTTGACTGCCATGCCATTCTGACCTGGTTCTGTTCTGTTGATCTCATGGATAAACACTGTGGACAGCATTCCTTACAAGACAAATTATCTGTGATGGAGAGAACAGCTTTTAAGGTCACTTCTCTGCATCATTCCAGGAGACTGTGCTATTCTAGGGGCTCACAAAGTGGCTTAGCAGTTTGCCACCTAGGATGGAGGTTTCTTCTGAACACACTGCCCTTCATTTCACCTTGAAAGGAGAACACAGTCCGAACAGAAGGGAATTTACAAAACTATGCTTAGTGTTTAAATTTTAGGTTTTTTTTTTTTTAAAGGCGATATTGTTACTTCTTTACAAATTTTCATTTTATGAATATGAAAGAATTTATTAGAAGTAAGCTACACTTACAAATTTTGTAGTAAAAATTTGTCAGGCTGGAGCCCATTCTATATGGAGTTACCTTGCTCAGCCTAGATACAGGGGTGTGGGGGTGGAAAGGTGCCATGGTTCTGCCTCAAGGAGATGAGGGAACAGATTTAGTAGACTTCCTAGGGGAAGTCTTACTCCCTCCATGGAGCAGATGGGAGGTGGGGCCGGGATGGGTAGAGTGGGAGGAGAGGAGAGAGGGGGGAACTGGGATTGGAATGTAAAAAATAAATTAATAAAAAAAATAAAAAGTTTTCAGGCATATCAGCTATGTTAAATTCTAGTTGAGGGCAATTCTTCTTTGGAAAAAAAAAAAAAAACTTAAAAAAAAAACCCAAAACAAAACAACAACAAAACAAGTCTGGTGGTGGTGGCACACACCTTTAATCCCAGCACTTGGGAGGCAAAGGCAGGCAAATCTCCTTGAGTCTAAGTCCAACCTGGCCTACAGATTGGGTTCCAGGATAGCCAGGGCTATACAGAAAAACCCTGTCTCAAACCCTCTCCTCCAAATAAATTAAAACTTTTTCTTACTTTATGTCAGCTTTATTGAAGATGATTGACAAATAAAAATTATACATAATTCAAGGTATATATTTTAAAGATTTGACAGGTATTATGTAATAGTATTACAATCAAATTAGTTAGCCTGCCCCTCACCATGCCTACTTACTTTTTGTATGTATGTGGAAAGTAAGATGAGGACACTTGGCAAATTTTAAATAAACAGGATGGCACAGTGAGCTGTAGTCATGGTGCTGTGTGTTTGATTAACAGAATATTCATTCTATGATGGGAAGTTCATGCCATCAAAGGCATACCTGCCATTTCCTCTCACCACCGTTTTACTGTGTACTTGAAGAATGTGAGCTCATACTATCAGTGAACTCATACTATATGGGTTTTCCTGTGTCTGCCTTCTTTTGCTTGGAATAATATGGTCTAGGCTCATCGGTATCATTGTAGATGGCAGGTTTCCTTTTGTCGGGCTGAATGCTGCCATGGCTTGGCTGTGTATGTATGTGTGTCTCTATGTCACTTACAATACTGTAGTATGCAGGCACCACTGCTTGCTGACTTTTGGCGCTTTCAAACAGCCACTCAAAATACAGGCTCGCCTGTCCTAGGCTGTCCTCAGGCTCACTCCATAGCTGGTTTTAAATTCATGGCCCTCAAGTCTCTACCTCCCATGTAGTGGGATTACAGGTGTCTGCTGACACACCATACATCATTGTGGATTTCGTTTGCATTTTCTGGATCTCCTGGTAGCCATTGAAGCACCTTCTTTGGAAAAATATCTTCCTTCACTTTTGTTTCCTCCCTCCCCCCCCCACTATATTGAGTTGTATAAATTCCTTTTATATTTTGAATATTAACACTTTTTGAATATGTAACTTATAGAAGTTTCCTCCACTTTCTTGGGCTGTCTTTTCATTTTAATTATTTTGTCATTTCCTAAATAATTAATTATTTTGCAGAGCAGAAGCTCTTTGGTATGACATCTCTGCTTATTTGCAATGTCACATTCTGAGAACCTCTGCCTAGATTGACTCTGCTTCTCCTGATTATTTTATAATTTGAGGACTTCTATGAAAGATCTTAATGTGTTTTGGGATAATCTTTATGTATGCTACAAGCTAAAAGTGCAGTTTCATTCCTCTCCAGTTTTTCCTAGTACCGTTGTTGGAGAGAAGAAGCTGGCCCTCTGTGAGGCCTGTTCCGTCCTGGCTGTGTGTTATGACATTACTAATAATAGCTGGGCTCTTCCTTCTGTTCCACTGACTGATGTGTTTCTGTGATACCACCAACCAGTCCCGAGTACTATAACTTTGTAGTAACCCGTGGCATTGGAAAGGGGGATTGTGTTTAATACAAGTGATAAGGGTCTAAAAGTCACTTACAGCCACTTCCCCATAAAACAATTGAAGGTGCATACTTAATATCTGCAGTAAGTGCAGGAGTCTTCTGTTAATTTCTAAGAATGTTCTTGGGGGACTTTGTAGAGGTCACTGCCATTGATGCGCACTGGGCAGAAGTTAAAGTTACCACGCTTTTTGCTAGGTGCTGTGTTTTGATTTTGGTTTTTTTTGATGTGCATTGGTGTTTTGCCTGCATGCATGTCTGTTTGAGGGTGTTGGGGTCCCATGGAACTGGAATTACAGACAGTTGCAAGCTGCCCTGTGGGTTCTGAGAATTGAACTTGGGTCCTCAGGAAGAGCAGCCCATTGACACTGAGCCATCCGTCCAGCCCTAGATGCTGGAATTTGATGATGGTGTGTCATGGTACCAATGACTTTGCACACACAAATGTGAGGTGGAGCCACCAAGGCTGAGTAGAGATGATAGCATTGTTGAAAAGCGGCCAGGTAAGGCATGGGCTTGTTTTGTTTTGTTTTTTGAAGGATGGGCATGAGTTCTCTGCACAAACAGGCTAAGGGGTGGGGCAGTAAAGACATTGACCAGAGAAAATGAAGCCTGGGATTTTCATTAAGGTTGAAAAGAGCTGGGTGTTAGTTACAATGTCCTATGTGTGCCCCCCCCCACCATTGCAGGTTCCAATTTTAGAGTTATCCAGTACAGATGGTCAACTTGGGTTTGAAATTATTAGAGGGGAAACAACTCTTGAGTTTAAGTAACTTTTACTGCAACATTTAGCTAGAAATTATTATCATTTTTCCTTTTGGCTTTTTAAGACTGTGTATCAGATAACCCAGGCTAGCCTCAAACTCCAGTATAGTCAATACTGGCCTTGTATGAAAAATCCTGCTTTTACTTTCCAAGTACTAGGATTACAAACTTTCTCCATGAGGTCTTGGCTATTTCTATAAAAAAAACTGGGGGGGGGAGGGTATGTGTATGGGTTTTTTTGTTTGTTTGTTTTGTTTTTTGCCTATATTTATGTCAGTGTATCATATGTATGTCTGATATCTTCAGAGATCAAGAGAGGGTGTGAGATCCCTAAGAACTAGCATTTACAGACAGTTGTGAGCTGCCATGTAGGTGCAGAGAATTGAACCTGGGCCCTCTGGAAGAGCAGCGAATGTTCTGAACTGCTGAACCATATCTCCAGCTCTTCTCACTTGTTTATTTAGATTTATTTTACTTAATATCTATGAATGTTTTGCCTGCATGTATGTTTATATATTACATATGTGCCTGGTGACCTCAAAGATTAGAAAAAGACATTAGATTCCCTGGAATTGGAGGCAGGGATGGTTGTGAACTACCTACCATGTAGGTGCTGGACCCTATGCAAGAACAAATGTTCTTCACTACTGAACCATCTCTCTAGCCCTCTCCAGCTCCTTAATAATGACCATTTGAAACCCAAGAGTTCAAAAGAATTGAAACATTTGGGAGGCTGAGGCAGGAGGATAAAGGTGAGGTAGAGGCCATACTAGGCCACACACAGAGACTGTGTCTCAAAACAAAACAAAACAAAATAAAACAAAACAAAACACAACAAAACAAACAAACAAACAAACAAAAAACCCCCACAAAATCAAATCCAACAGCCAAAAAGAGTTTTCCAAACATGAATGATAATTATCATTTCCCTTTAGATGTTCAGCATAGTTAGAAGTAATTATGACCATCAATATAACTTCTTCAAAACATAGAGTTTAGTTTTGGTTGATAAAGGTTCTTGTTTCAAGCAGATATAGTGGGAGTCTGGGGCACTGGGGTAAGAAAGCTAGTATTTACTGAGCATCTAGCTTACCATTTCATTTTGTTCTTCTAGCCCAGTGGTTCTCAACCTGTGGGTCGAGACCTCTTTGGGTAGGGTCAAAGGACCCTTTTACAGGGGTTGCCTAAGACTATCAGAAAACACAGATATTTACATTGCCATTTATAACAGCAACAAAATTACAGTCATGAAATAGTCATAGAAATAATTTTATGGTTGGCAGCCACCACAACATGAGGAACTGTATTAAGGGGTCACAGCATTAGGAAGGTTGAGACCCACTGGCCTAGCAACAGGCAGACAGGCAGAATGATAATTAATGAGAAGCTCCGGGTTTTGTTTACATTACCTTTCACTGCTACTCTACATCTAATGCTGTCCTCCAGTCAGCTGAGAACCTAGCCACTCCTCCCCCTATTCGAAACTTGGAGTGGGAATGATGCTTTGGGATGTTGCCCATTCATGAAAGACAGTCTGTAAAGACAGTGCTTTACAGAAAGGCCGTTGACTTTTATGTATACCTTAGCCCAGCTGCCCTTGGCATACACTTTTGTTTATTGAAGCTTCGAGCAGTCATAGAGCAAATGGCAATCATGGCCATGGTGATCCCCAGATCTGCTGTGGGAATCAAATGCAAGGAAATATGTAAAAATATGTAAACATGGTGGTGCAGTGTCTAGATCATACAGATGATTCGTCAGCAGCAACTTCTTTTTTAAAACTCCCATGGTGTTGGGGGGGGGTCTTTCCTGTGCCTCTCACCTCAAGTGTGCAAATAATAAGTAAATAATACACTTGTAAGATGATTTGATTCCAGGAACGGTGAGTTGGCCATATCTTCCCCCTTCACATTCTGAACAGGTGTCTTGACTGCTCAGTGCCCCCAGCTGCCTTTCCTAGTATGGAGCATGCTGTGCCGTTCCTCACCTCACTCATTACCGAAAGCCTCAAGCACCAGGCTCCAAACAGAAGTATATGCTGGGTTCCAAGGGACATCATGATTTAGTTCCATAAACAGTGAAACTATGTTGGGTAGACAGAAATCATGTTCACAACATATATGACCTTCTGGAAAACCATAATGTGGAATTCATCCTTGCCTCGTGAAAACTAGAAAGCTTTTCTACCCCACTTTCTCTTTGGATTGGGACTGTTGTAGAGGTCCCACAGATGGCAGCTGTCTTATTCAGGGTTTACTGTTGCTGTGTGGCGACACCATGACCGTGGCAACCTTTTAAAGAAAACATTTCATTGAGGGGGTTGCTTATAGTTCAGAGGTTCAGTCCATCATGGCAGCGAGCATGGTGGCATGCAGGCAGGTATGGCGCTGGAGGAATAGCCAACCATCCCACATCTCTCATGCAACAGGAAGCTGACTGACACACTGGGTGGTATTCTGAGTATATGAAACCTCAAAGCCCACCCATCCCCAGAGTGACACATTTTCTCCAACAAGGCCTTATCCACCCCAACAAAACCACACCCCCTAACAGTGCCACTCCCCATGAGATTATGGGATTGTTGGGGCCAATTCCATTCAAACTACCACAGCAGCTTTCATTTGGATGTTATGCAGGTACCATCCTTTGCAAGAAAGCTCTGGAAAAGGCATTGCTGTCCCCTATCCCCACAACTGTATGTATCTTTTTTTTTTTTTTTTTTTTTTTTTGAGCTACTTGTTCAAGCACGATATCCATCTTGTGTTCAGGACATCGCAAGGGTTATGGCTCATAGAAACTCCAGAAGAAAGAGAAACAAGTTGGTTCTATGAAGAGCATTTCAGGAACATTTCGAAGAGCCTGTGTTTGAGGCACTAAATGCCAAAGTGTGTACTGACACTTATCATTGTACTTCCAATTATTAAACTGTCTTTCTGGTCACATGGCACTGTGTTTTGCATCAGGAGACACATTACTCTTCCTTTAATGCAGAACAATTGGCGTCCATCTCAGTCATTGGTAGGCTGGCCGAGGCATGACCACCCGCCACTGGTGATGATTGACGGAGACTCTTTAGGTAGAAGATGTTGACAACTTCCTTGGGATTCTGTGTTACCTGGAGTTTTGCTTCTTAGTTTTCTATTCCAGTTATGAATAATCCCCTTTCATAGTAGTAGCCATAATCACATTACAGGAGATTTAAACCCTGTCATTTCTCAGTGGTATTTTTTACAGGGTAAGCATTTCTAGTAGACGTAAGATTGCTTTTCTTATTTAGTTTCTAAGCACTTTGAGAGGGTTGGAGAGATGGCTCAGGGGTTAAGAGCACTTGCTGTTTTTGCAGAGGACCAGGCTTTGGCTCTCACCACCCACACAGTGGCTCACTTTCATCCACAACTGCAGTTCCAGGGGAACATGATGCCCTCTTTTGAGCTCCTCAGGCACCACACATACACAATGCACATATGTACGTTCAGGCAAGACACTCATGCATTTAAGTTCATTAAAAACTTCTTAAACAAGACACATGAGAGCTAGCATACGTTGATGGTATGATTTTTTTTGACACATGTATATTCGTGTGTGCACGTACCTGTGTGCAGTTGCATGTGTGTGTCCACGCATGTCTGAGGACAACCTCAAGTGTCGTTCTTCAGCTGCTGTTCTGATTATATTTTAAACTACTAGGACAGCAACATTAAAATCAGGTTTTTGTTTGATGGCTGAGGTTGTTAGAACAATGCCAACAATTTTGCTATAAGTTTATTTATTTTATTTTTAGATTTTTTCTTTAAGTTTATATGTGTACATGTTTTGCCTGCATATATGTATGTGTACCACGTGTGTATGCCTGATGCCTATGGAGGTTAGAAGAGAGCATTGGCTGCCCTGCAACTAGAATTATGGATGGTTGTTAGCCACCACATGGGTGCTGGGCATCAGACCTGGGTCTTTTGCAAGAGCAGCAAGTACTTCAGTGGTTGAGCCAATGCTTCAGCCCAATGTCAACAATGCCTAAGAAAGATGAATTAAAAGGAATATTCATTTGTATTTATAAATCTGATCCTGTAGATAAATGTGTTAGCCAGTTTCGTGTAATTGTAACAAAGTATCTGAGATGATTAAAAAGAAAAGGTTTATTGTGGCTTGGGATTTTAATGTTCTAGTTCAGGATTTGGTGGGCTTACTGTGTTTTAGGAAGTGAGGGTACTGGATACTCACCGTAGGCAGAGCTTGACAAAGGACTCTGGTGACCTCACATTCAAGGAAGGAAAAGATGAGGAAGCATCTGGGGTCAATAATTCCCTTTGGGAGCATGTTTGCTAGTGGCCTAAGGGACCTTCCATGGGCTCCTCTTCTCAGGGGTCTATGGTACTTCCCGGGAGTGGCATTCTGGAGAACAAATCTTTGACACATGGGTTGAACCTTGGCAATGACTATAGTGTAAAATCCAAGCATGTGACGGCTAAATGATTTTAAGTTCGTCCAAAGACCCAGAAATACTATATTTCTTTTCTTAAATTTGTTAATTTAGGGTCATTTCTAGTAGAAGTTCTGGGGGCTCGTTGAGATATACAGATTTTATGCACAGGCACAACACACACACACACACACACACACACACACACACACGTTCTAGATCTTGCTATGTATCCCAGTAACCGATGGCAATCCTCCTGCCTCTTCCTTTCAAGTACTGGGATTGCAGGCACTCATGACCATGCCTAGCTGTCAGCTTTAGACTCTATTTATTTGTGAATAGGAGCCAACACTTCATATTAAGTTCACAAGTATGCTTTCCTGGCTGTAAATAATTATGTATACAGAATGATAGAGATGGGAAAGCAGTAAGCAAGGCCCTCAGGAACTAGGAAGAGCCCAGGTGGCTGTCCCTTCAAGGTGATTACTGTCAGTTATATTTCCTGGTTCCCACATCATAGCTAAGTTCTACCATTAAAATTAAAAATTAAAGCACAGGTTAATTAGTGGAATGGTTCATTTGATGGAGTCATTGGCTCTGCCATTGAACCCTCTGCCTATACCTCAGAGTAGAACAGTGAAGCCTGTATGGATCTTGGATTTAGTTTCTTCCTGTCCTATCCTCCTTTTGTACTGGAATAGACCTAGAAATGGAGGAGGAGGAGGAGGAGGAGGAGGAGGAGGAGGAGGAGGAGGAGGAGGAGGAGGAGGAGGAGGAGGAGGAGGAGGAGGAGGAGGAGGAGAAGAAGAAGAAGAAGAAGAAGAAGAAGAAGAAGAAGAAGAAGGAGAAGGAGAAGGAGAAGGAGAAGGAGAAGGAGAAGGAGAAGAAGAAGAAGAAGAAGAAGAAGAAGAAGAAGAAGAAGAAGAAGAAGAAGAAGAAGAAGAAGAAGTAATCAAATGTCCAGTTCAGAGCGTAGCAGTGCTTTGGAAGTCTGAGTTGTTGTCATTGGATCTTGACTTCTTTCTCTTAGCTTGGGGAAAAACAGGGTGAGTCTAAGAGTTGTAAACAAGAGAAGGAGTACAGTTGTGTGGGGCAGGGGCATGCAGCAGCTGTTTGTTTGAGACTCTGTCTTGTCTTTTTTTTTTTTTTTTTTTTGAGAAATTTCATTTTTCGTGCCAGCAATTATTCTGTACATTATATTTTTGTACCATGCTAAAATAAAAAAAAAAAAGACCATCTTTAGGTAGCTCATGCCTTTTGAAACAATATGCCTTTTGTTTGAGTTATGGAACTCAGTGAGTTAGTCTATATGAGATCTGTATTTAGAGCTACAGAGAGTCTTAGGGTTGATCATATGCCAACTCATATCCCCATCACACCAGCCAATGGATGGCATGGCTCTTAGATGCCTTTAACTTGTGTGTGTGTGTGTGTGTGTGTGTGTGTGTGTGTGTGTATGTGTTTGTCTGTCTGTCTATCTGTCTGTCTGTGTGGCTGTACATGCCTGTGTGCCTGGAGGCCAGAGGTGAATGAACATCTGCTATCTTTGTTACTTGCTCCCTACCCTACCCTATCTTGAGATAGGATTTCTCATGGAAGCTGAAGCTTCACCAGTTTAGCTAGGCTAGTTGACTAGGGAGCCCTAGGATCCTCCTCCCCCTTTACGTCCCCAGATCTTGGATTTCTGAAGCACACAGCTGTGCCTGTCTTTCATTTGGGTGCTGGGGATCAAACTCGGGTCATCACTTTTGTCCTTGCTTAGCAAGGACTTTATAGACTGAGCCATCTGCCCAACCCTGAAATTTTAATTTTTTTTTTTTCAATCAACAGGACTGTGACACATTGATTCCCATTCTTTGGTTATTGTCCAGCCATTTGAGAAAGATCTGAAACTTTTTTTTTTTTCTTTTTTGGTTTTTTTTCAGACAGGGTTTCTCTGTATTGCTTTGGAACCTGTCCTGGAACTCACTCTGCAGACCAGACTGGCCTCGAACTCACAGAGATCCACCTGCCTCTGTCTCCCGAGTGCTGGGACTAAAGGTGTGTGTCACCAATGCCCTGCACAGCTCTCTACATGTGTGTATGCTTATACCAGACCCTTTCACACCAGAGGTGAAGTTCATTGCCCATTGGTTAGCACAGTAGTAAAGCCAGGATATGAGAGTCAGTTTACCAAAATGAACTAGAAAACTCGACTGAACTTTTTTTTTAAAAAAAAAAAAAACCCAGCTGGGGTTGGAGGAACGATTTGGGGTTATGCTGATGCTCTGGTTGGCAGAGGGATTGGGCAGCTGGATCAAGGTTGCACCCTGTATTTTCTCTTTCCACTTGGACAGACACGGAGGTGTTGAGTCTGTAATCTGGGCCGTGTGAGAGCCAAGTTAGTGTTACGCAGTATTTCTGTTTTGAACACGGTTGTCCTTATTTTCCCTCTTCTCTGCTTGCCCACTAGAAGGGAAAAAAGTAATCAGAGGTGCTGCTGGGTGGGGCCCTCTTTGATTGCAATGCTCCAGGGGTTTCTAGGTTAACAAATTAGAGCTTTGGGGCTGACCCAGTGGCTTGGGCAGGGTGGGTGCAGCTGCTCTTTCGTGCCTTCTCATGTTCCTGTCCTCCCTTCGCACTCCAGGAGAGGATGAACTCAGAGGTCTGGGGAGCCCAGGGACTGTTGACCACAGCTGTGCAGAGCAAGGGCAGCATATTCTTGGAAGGTGTGGGATGGGAAATGGACTCCCTTCCTTCGTTGACTTTGCAGTACCGTGTGGCAAGAGCCTTGGAGCTGTGATACATGGGTGGAGGGTGGATCGTGGGGAGGTCAGAGATTAGGGGGAGGAGATGAACCTCTCCTGGGAGCCTGGAGACCAAGAATAAACATCCAAAGGGGCTGAGACAAACCCGCTGGCTGCCCTCCTGAGGCTCCAGGGTGGATCAGAAAGGACCTTGGTCAGTTGTGTAGGAGTGTCAGAGCCGGAGAGGCAGTAAAGGAGCATGGATCTTGGAGGAATATGATCTCTCTGGCCACCTCCTCCTCATTCTCTCTGCTGGGGTCGCTGAAGCCAGTGCAGGAAGTGGGAGGGTTTCTGCTAGAGTTTATTGAAAAAACAGCTGCCTGGCTCCATTTCCCTCCCCCACACGGCCCATCCTCGATGTGGCTTGGGATAGAACTATGCTGTAAACTTTGGCAGGAGTCAAACGTGCTGATACTTTTTCAAACAGCAACTTTTTCTTTCTCCCTCTCATTTTCCCTCCACCCTGGCATAGAGCCACTACTTTAAGGCTGGGGTGGGGGAGGGAGGGACCAAATAAAATGTGATACAGTTATTCTAGAAATGATTTGTTCTGGTCCAGAAAAGGGCCAGAGTTCACCCCATTGGACCTGAAGGAGCGAAAATGAGAAGATAAGGTAGGGAGCCAGTTTTTTTTTTTTTTTTTTTTTTTTTTTCTCAAAGAGATGAGCATATGCCTGAACTTGAAGGGCTATTTGCTCTTTTCCTTTACTGTCATAATGTCTTGGACAGAATCCACCATGCAAGAACACTGTAAATGCATGTAAGTTTGTAACTTAGTTTTTGATCAAGAGACCTAAGGGGTTGGAGGTGACAGGAAAGAGCTGAGAGCCACAACACTACTGGGAAGCAGTGTGTGTGTGAGTGTGTGAGAGAGAGAGAGAGAGAGAGAGAGAGAGAGAGAGAGAGAGAGAGAGAGAGAGAGAGAGAGAGAGAGAGAGAGAGGGAGGGAGGGAGGGAGGGAGGGAGGGAGGGAGGGAGGGAGGGAGGAGGGAGGGAGAGAGGGAGAGGGAGAGGGAGAGGGAGAGGGAGAGGGAGAGGGAGAGAGATTAGAGCCCACAAAGGGTAAGCAACAGCTGTTTTATGGTGTGAACTGTTACTCAGAGGGTTTCCAGAAGCTAATTCTCCTTGGATGTTGGTTTGCCAAGTGGCTCTTTCCTGGCCATCTCTCTATTCTGTTTTCCAGACCCACTTTCACGTGTGAGTGTGTGTGTGTGTGTGTGTGTGTGTGTGTGTGTGTGTGTGTGTGTGTGTGTGTGTGTACGCACATGCCCAGGAACCCTCTCTGTAGCCTTGAGGCTCTAGGAACTGCTGGCTGGGCCTAAGGCTGCAGGGGTTGTAGCCTCAGGGGAGGCTCCTTTTATCTCTGTGGGCTCCTGGCTCCAGTTTACTTCAGACCTGGCGTAGAGGAACAGATAGCAAGGAGAAGATTATACAGGGAAGAGTTTCCTCTGTCCTGTCTGAGCTCATAAAGTGTGAGACTAGCCTCCCCGTCCACTCTGGCTTTGCTGTGAACTCTTGAACTCACCTTCACCCTTCCCCTTTGCCTTCTATTAAATCTGAACCCTATTTCTTCTTCCACTTCACACGAGAGAATAATTTTTTTTTCAGGAACAATTGGGAGTAGTAAATTAAGACATCTCGAAAGTTCAATAATGGTTAACCAGTTCTCATACCCCCTTTAATATTTTCTCTTTTAATACCTGCACTTGTGGCTTGTATTTGCTTGAACTACTAAAGAAAGCATCCTTACACATGTTGAAGAAAGCAAAATGACTATTTCTAAAGAGCATGACCGCATGGCACAGAGTCTGGGAACTTGTGAAATGATAGAATTAAAAAGAACAAATTAATAACATTTTCTTATTTTTGGTATTGGGGAACCCGGACCTTGTACATGCTAAACACATAAACTCTTCCAACTCCAGCCCACATCACTTAATTGGTCATTAGTAATAGAGGTTACTTTTTGTTATTGGTGGTGGTGTGTATGGTGTATGCATATATATGTGTTCATGTATTGGGTGTCTTTCTCTGTTGTACTGTACTTTAATTTTTTTTTAAGATTTAACATTAATTTTTATTGACTTTATATTATGTGTACATGTGTATGTACGAGAATGAGTTCATACACCCGAGTGCAGTGCCTACACAAGCCAGAGGTGTCAGATCCCCTGGAGATGATTATTAGGCACTTGTGAACAATCACACATGGGTGCTAGACACAGAACTGTCCTGGCAGGAACAGTACGAGCTCTTAGCCACTGGGCAATCTCTCTAGTCCCTCCACTTTATTTTTGGAGATAGTATTTCTCATCCATTGAGCAAGATAGCCAGCTCTAGGAACCTTGCTATCTTCTCCCCCCACCACTAAAATTACAGGTGCTGGCAGCATGCTTGGCCTTTTTCTTGTGTGCTGAGAATTGAACTCCGGTCTTCCTGTTTGTGTGGAAAGTACTTGACCAACCGAGCCATCTCTCCAGCTCAATAGTTGTTACCTTAATGATTAAGATTTCAGAAAAAAAAATCATTTTCATATCACACATTGCTGTTTTAGCAGTGATTGTCGTGTGTACCTTAAAAGATACACCCATTGTCCAGCACTGTGCCTTATACCAGTAATCCTAACACTTGGGCAGTAGATTCGGGAGAATCAGAAGTTGAAGGCCAGCCTTAGCTATTTAAATAGAGTTTGAGGCCAGCTGAGTCTAGATGGGAGCCTCAAAAACAAAACAAAACAAAACACCCCCCAAAACAAAACAAACAACCAAAACAAACCAGTGAAACAAAGTAAAACAAACTGGTTCTAATTTATTGATACACATGTGAACTTTCTACATACAAAGCTCTTTGAATGGAAAAGGTCAACGTTCCTATCTTCTACTGATGGAGAAAATTATGGAAGTGGAAGTACATGAGGAAATGTTAAACACAGAGGCCTTGCTTTCCTTTTTAGGCAGCATTTTAAATTTAGATTGGAAAGCACAAACTGAAAATGGGAGAGTGCCTGTACAACATTATCTCTGTAAAACATGTGCTTTGACTTAGCCAGTAGCTGAATGCAGTGCCTGGGCCCCTGTATTTTCTTTTCATGATTCCTCTCCTCAGTTTTTCCACAACGAGTAAACATTTTTTTCTTTTTTAAACATTTAACCTTTATTAATGAGATAGCAAGAGAATGGCTTTTGTCTATTTCTCTCTCTCTTTCTTTTTTTCTGATGTGGTGAAGATGAGTGTGAGAATCCTACAACCCCAGTGGCTGGGAAGTGGCTTTTCCAGAGGACCCGAGTTTGCTTTCCTTTGTCAAGCAGCTTACAACTGCCCAATACTCCGGCTCCAGGGAACCCAGATCCTTCTGTCCTCTCTGTTCAACACACACACACACACACACACACGCACGCACGCACGCACGCACGCACGCACGCGCACACACACACACACTCCACACACATGGCAAATCTTAAAAATAATTAAACACTTCAAGAATTACCATTCTAAGTTTGTTCATGTCTGCAAGGCTATCAGTGTTCCAGGGAAAAAAGGATAGTGCTTCTTTAGTATGTTGAGCCCCATTCCCTTTCTTCATTTCTTCTTTGAGACAAGGTTTTAGGTAGCCCAGATTGGTCCTGAACTCACTATGTAGCTGAAACTGACCTTGAACCCCTGATCTTCCTACTGTGTGATGGGATTACAAGTGTTTACCACCATGCCCAGCAAATACTTTTAGGTTTTGTTCATAATGACAGGGTCTCTGCCATTATGCCATGTAGGCTGCCCTGGAACTCACTATGTAGCCCAGGTTGACCCTGGATTCATGACAATCCCATCTTTGCCTCTAAAGTTGTGAAGTAGTGGTTGACAGTTATGAGTCACCATGCTCAGCCTTCCTTTCAAAGTAATTATTTCCATCTTTTGCTACAATGCTCAGCTATTCTTTTCCTTGGATTTCGGAGGGAAGGAGTTCTCTTTATTCCTCCTGATTTCTTGTTTCTCCATCCCCTTCAGTTGTGTGCTGTCAAGTACCCAAGTACCCAATTGCCACTGCCCAGGAGACCATCCCTAATGCTTACTTGGAGATAACTCATCACCAGAAAGCAACAGGTCACAGTTAAAGTTAAGTGCTTCTTGTGGACTCCATGAATGGTACTTAAAAACTCCAACCAGGCAGGGGCAATTTCAATTCTCAATACATGGCTTTAATTGTTCAGAGATGGTTATAAAAAATATACTATGGCAAATTAAAATATCTTATGAACTACTGAGATATTTCTTAACAAAAATATGCTACCTAGAAGACACCTTTCTCTTAAATACAACACTCAGTTGCCTTCTCAAGCATTTATTGCCTGGAATGATCAAACTGTACTTGACATCTGGCGCAGAGGTACCTGTTTGTTCTGTATCTCCATCATGAGACCATTTGAATTAGGGGGTTGAACCACCCATGTGGGTGGATTAATGGCTTGAAGCCCATGCTATTGATGCGTTTAGTCCCGCATCTGTCCCTCCATTTTCTACCTAAGGAAATGGAGCAAAACGGATGTGGATGCATTTCTGTTCTTTCCTTTTCATTAAGCGTAAGTACCCATGTACTAGGACTTAGACTCTCAGGATGGAGATCTCTGTTGCCACCACCTCTTTCTTTTCCCACTCCTCTCCTTGGTGTCTCTTCTATGTGTGTGGGTGTGTTGGCCAGAGGTAACATCCACTGTCTTTGTCAATTGCTCTCTACCTCATTTTTTTTTTTTTTTTTTTTTTGAGACTGAACCTGGTTTACTGACTAGCTAGATTGGCTTTCCAGTGAGCTCTCAAGATTTGCTTGTCTCCATTATTCCAATTCCAGTGCTGCTAAGATTGCAGTATGAGCTATGTTTGGCTTTGCCTTCCTTCCTTCCTTCCTTCCTTCCTTCCTTCCTTCCTTCCTTCCTTCCTTTTTTTCTTTCTTTCTTTCTCTTACATGTGTGTAATGTAGGTACTGGTGATACAAACTCATTTTGTGTGCAAACACTTTACCACTGAGCTATCTCCTGAGTCCTTTTTCCTACGATCCCAGTCTCCAAAAAAAAAGTTACTGGGGAAGAAGTCTCTGGAACATTATTCTTTGTTTAGAGGTGTGTGTGTGAGAGAGATTCTGTTTTCAATGGTTTTAGTCTTAATAAATCCATTATCTGAAAATATTATAAATCAAATATGACCCACTAGACATCCTAGCTGAGCCTCACAGCACACTATAGGGCTTCCTTCTTTGATAATAGTACCACCTGGGAGTGACTACTCACTTCCAGTGCCCAGTATAGAAGGAGACCACATGGATGCCACCAGCCCAAGGAAAGATCCAATCTTGAAGGGCAGTTCCTACTAAATGCCTTTTACTTGTATATCATGAGTGGCAAACTGTGAAGTTGAACCATCCGAAGTCCCAGGCTGTCATTTTTATTTCTTGTCTGTCTTTACCTTTCTCTCCCATCTTTCTTGATATTTCTATCTGCTTTCAAGGACCAGTGTCAGTCAGTTTCTAGGATCATTACCTACTTTTATTTTGCATAATGCGTATAAGACTCAAGCTTTGTAACAGAGACCATCGCGAGTTTACTTTAAAGATCACTTATACCCAAAGTATTCTCTAGTGGGTCATCTGTGATGTCCTGGGCTGAATAAAAACATTCCTCGTAGGGCCTCAGAATATTTATTATACCTATGAGAGAGTTTAAGAAATACAAATTGTTAGCCAGATGAACTGCACAGTTGACGGTGTTCTGACAGCCACCTGTAGTAGCTGATTTGGGAAGTAAGCTCTGGAGGGCCACTCTGCTTATTATATTCAAATTACCACTGTTGGTATGGGGCCATAACTCAGTAGTATGGGGATCTGAACTCAATCCCCCAAAATCCATTAAAAAACAAACAAACATGTGTGGTGGTGCGTGCCTATAATCCTTGTTTTGGGGAGTCAAAAACAGGAGGCTCACTGGGGGGCTCTCTGTCCAACCATTCTGGCCCAATTAGCCCTCTGTCTTAGAAGGAGTAAATGATGTTTCTAAAGAAGACACAAGAGGTTGTCCTTGGGCCTCCTAAGCATCACACACACACACACACACACACACACACACACGTAACACACATACACATATGCAACTTTAAAATAAGCTTCCTGAAGCTGAGGACAATCATGGGGGCTGCACCTCTTAAGTCTGGGCTCATTATCCATGTAATTTTTAGTTTTTAAGGAAAGCACAAGAGTTCACAAATGTACAGAAAAGAGATCAATTTATTTTGTTTCTACCAAGTGGGCGTTGGCTTTCCTATTCTCACTATGACATTTCAGTCAATATCATAGCTTGGCATTCACAGACAGTAGACGGACTCAAGTGTGGGAGGACATCCTTCATCTGCCTAAATTCTAGCCTCCCCTGGAAGATCAAGCTTTCTAACTTACAGAACTGAAAACATCTTTTGTGGTTTGGGGAAAGGAATTGAAATGACATCATGGTTTATGTTTAGAATTTGTGTGAATCAACTCTTTATCTCAGGGCTGTTTTCTTTCTGGAAAAAAAAACCTGTGTGCTTGCCCAGATTCTGTTCTCCAGGACCTTATAACAATGCCTTGTGCAGAGTCAGTGCTCAGGGAGTAAGTGTTGATGAACTGATGAATAAAGGAATACTATCTTCAATTTTATTATAGGATTTTATTATACAAGGAATAAAATTATTCCTCAATGAATATAGGCATAATCTCCTCAACTTTTCTTCTTTTAATTTAATGACAGCCATTGCTGCCACCACAGTTGTTGAAAATCTCTGCTAAATCCATATTGATCCATTTGGTTAATCTTGCACACAATGTATTTGTTTTCATTTTGCCCTATTTGCACAGAATTTCTCTCTGCCAAGATTCTGCCTTTCCCATCAGATAGGTGCTTTTTTCCTGTTATTGACAAAAGCTAGATCAAAACCCCACACCTTCATGGATGTGCATTCAGACAGTGATCTCCCTGTCTCATGGTTCTTATTCCTATGTATATAAGTTAGTGTATTGTGTGCATGAGAGGCCTCAAGTTTCTATCAGGCATCTTCTCCAATTACTTTCCACCTTGCCTTTTCAGACAAGATTTTTCATTGAACCTGGAGCTCACCGACTCTGCAAGACTAGCTGGCTAGTGAGCCCCAGTGACCCTCCCCTCACCTCCCCAGAACTATCTTTACAAGCATTGGCTGCTTCACCTGGCTTTTTCTGTGGGTGCTTGGGGATCCAGACCTAGATCCTCACGTGCCATGTCTAGCTTAGTCCCAGAAACTTGATTTGGGTGATGAGAGAATGAAGAGAGAAGCAACATACAGAAAAGCTGGGTCTGGTGTTGGTTTTATGTGTCTGAATTGAGGTCACATATGGTTTACAGCTGAACAATCTCTATAGGATGTATACGATATCCTATAGGGCAAAAGTCTTAGGTCATAGTCATCCTGGGAGGAAGAAGCTGTGGTTGATAATTTCTGTACACATGGTCAACAATCCATACTTGGATCAGAAGAAGCCTTTCTTAGCTCTCTGAGCTTCACTGGGGGGAAGGCCTGGCTTCTCCTTTGTGTTAGAGGCACTGGGGTTTTTGACACAACTTTTTCCTTCTCAACAACACACATTTACTTTGGGCATCCTTAGCTCACCACACTCAAGCTTACATGGCAAGTACTCTACTGACTGAACTGTAACCCAAATCTCTTATGTTACTTCTTATTGCTACTGTCACCATCAGCTCACAGCCAGATCTCTTTGTAGTGCTTGGTATGCCCAGAGGCCTGGTGTCTTTGGATGCCCAGTGTACTATTTCATGATGAAGTGGGGAGTGTGGAAGCTGCATGCATGAGCATAGGGAATACTTCATGCATTTGGACAGAATACTTTGGGCAGACAAATTACAGTATCTTCATGTCCTGTTGGTATCAATGAAGGTGAATAGTTGGATTTCAGTTTGACAAATAGTGAAGAATAGAGGCTCTGAGCTGAGCTATGGGTTCTATCACTTTTACATCAAGATGGCTTACTTGGGGGTTTTTGTCCAAAATCATTTCTTTTAGTGAGTATTTGTCACATTAGCAGTGTGCTCCAGTCAGGAATGTTTTACTTTCCACCTCTGAAACATCCCTGCCTTAATATGAATCCCCCAATCAGCAAATATATCATGCTTTGTCCAACCAAAAGAGAGAGGACCCAACTCTACTGCACATACAACCAGATACAAAAACACAGGCTCTTCAGGGGCTAGATGGATTCTAGCTCCAGATCTTCCGTGTGTGTGTGTGTGTGTGTGTGTGTGTGTGTGTGTGTGTGTGTGTGGTGTGTGTGTGGTGCATGGTGCATGATGTGTTAGGTTTGCTTAATATCGGAACTGAGGGCTGTCACTTCAGACTTCTCATCTTGTAAATTCAGCAAAGATATAAACCTGAAGACAAATCCTGGACGGTGGCTCACTAGTCATGACTGCTGTGGATATTTCTGCCTCCTGTGTACCTGGCATGAGATTTGTTAAAGAAGACTTGGTACATTCTCCCTGACACCCTTCATTAAGAGATTAGGTTTCTTGAAATGAAGCTTTCATTGGCCTCATGGTCATATGAAGCTCTGCAGTCTAAGGAGCAATGGATTCCCTAATGTTTTGTTTTTGTTTTCACTTCTGAAGAAATGCTGAATTTGAAAAATAATCATTCATGATACACACAGGATGCTCCTCTACCCACCGGGGAGGTAGAAGTGCCATTTAGAACCATAGCTGCAGACAAGACCATCTAGATCTGTTCATAAAAGGGACGGAGGGCTCTTCTAGTTTTCATTCTGTTTGGCCATTATGAAGTATAATCTGGCTGTCCTAGTTATCCTATGCAAAACTTAAATTTGAAAGCGATTGGTAAAATTGCTTTAAGGCACCTCCCCAGTCAATGCAGAAAGAAGCCCCCCTCCCCATCTTTTTCTTTCTTTGTTCTTTTGAAACAGTATCTTAACTATGCAACTCTGGTTGACTTGGAACTTGAGGTTTAGGCCAAGGTGGCCTTGAACTTTCATTGATCCTCCTGCCTCTACTTCCCCACAGTACTGGAATTATAGGCTTGTGCCCTTATTCCTAGCCCTTAGGGGAAGAATTTGAAGTTTTGTTTCTTTATGAACAGGTTTAATCATAGGGGTTGCTGGGTTTTATGAATGGCAGTGTGTAAGGTTGGAGTGTCAGCATGAGGTTTGAAATGAGGTGAAGATTTAAGCTGGTGATATCTTCTAGAAGCAGCTTGCATGAAAAGAACATTCAAGGGTTAGAATGGGAGCAGTTATGTCATCCTGAGTGAGCTTTAGCAACAGGTGGGATAGTTACAGAGAGCTTGGACCAAAATGGATAGTAGGCAGTGGAAATTTCTAACATTGTTATCTTGTGTGTGGATCGCTCATAGGGTCAAGCAGTAATTCTCACCAGCGTCTTGACTTGTCTGGCCAATTAAACAGACAAGTCTCTGCAGTGAAAGCCTATTAAGTGAAGAGGGTTGGGTTCTGCTGGTATAATTACAAGTAAGAACAGTTCACCATCCATCTTTCAGTTTGCCCAAACAAACAAATAAATATCCTAAGTAAAGTAAAGTGCGAGCAGAGAAAAATCACATACTTCTCACAGAGGCTGAAGGCACATCCATAACAATGTGGGTGCCATGGCATCCTCTCCTTCCGTGGGAGCTGAGACTCACTTAAGTCACCTTGGCAGCCGACCATTAGCTACAGACCTGTAAAGGATATCTTGAGTTGGAATATAAAAAGCACATGTAGTGATTAATATAGCAACAGCTAAAAGTGCCTGAGGTCAGTAGTTGCTACATCTATACTGCATGTAAACAAAGTATTAGCCAAAATGACTTTCAGAGGGCCCTAATTACATCTGTTTTAATTTAATTTAGTCTGATTTAATGATACTTTTTTTTATGAATTTGCTTCATGGTTACTTTGTTGATTGCAATTTCCTTTCTCTGAGTAGAGTGCACAAGGAATGAGATGGGACCACTTTTGGTTATTTAACCATTCACTTTGGTAACTCCACATAACTATAGCCATGATGTCTTACTGTAGGCCTAGCATTTCCAAGTCAGTAATTTAAGCATCATTTTGTCTCTGTCTGCCTTTTTACGTAGGAGATTTCTATAAACTGGCAAGACTAAAAGATGGTTGGGGACATGAATATCATTGGTGGATTCCTAGCTAGATTTCACAAATACACAGACTTGTGCAGTCAGGGTTCCCATCAGGATGGAGAAGTTCATCATCCCCATGACTGGTAAAGTCAGGTCCTGCCTCCCTATTCCCAAAGGCAACCAATGTTCTGATCTGTTTTGTTTTCTTAGGGTGGATTTGTCTCTACTAAAACTTCATGCACATGTGAGCTCTAAAAGGGACTTTCTTGCTTAAGGCTTTTTTCATTCATAAAGCTGACTTTACTTAGTCACCCTAATGGCACTATATAGATAGTCGTAGTCATGGGTAAACCAATTGTGTAGCGAAAACAAATTGTATTTCAAAAAAACAGATACAGCTAAAAAATTACTATTATTTTATTTTTGTTACTTTAAGTAGGTATGACAATAGAGGTGAGATGAGATCTTGGAGAGTGGATTTCACCCCTCCATCTTGGGTTCCTAGAATGAAGCTCAGGTTCATGAGGCTACTTTAGCAAACAATTTTACCTCCATTATCTTGAAGTAGCTAAGGTTGCAAATACTTGCTATTGATCTGATTTTTTAAAAAAAAAACTGACATCATAATAAACTTAAAGTTGTAAGACATAATACAGCAGAGCTGTTGCCCAGGTTCTCAAGACTGACATACAAGGATTTTGGCAGTGTCCATCCTCAGATTTCTGTTTTAATCTATGCTTGTGTGTGTGTGTGTGTGTGTGTGTGTGTGTGTGTGTGTGTGTGTGTGTGTGTAACTGTCATATTTTCAGGATTGTATTTTTAACACCCCTGTGAATATGTTGAAATACCTAAACACAGCACTTTCCCTTCTGTTGCACTGTTGGAGTTATACCCACCTACTTCCCCCATTGTCTTCCTTTCTCTGCTTCTGTAGATACTAATTGAGTCTCCGCATCCAAAATCTTTACGTACATATATGGAATCGTGTAGTTCTTCGGTGGTTGTTTTTAAAAATCTTTCTAGTTCCTTAGAGACCCATCCAGGTTGTTCATTTTCTTTATTTCAGTGGACCATACCATAGTTGCATGGTTGGTGGATATCTGGACTGTTTCCAGACTTTGCCTATTATGAATAAAGCTGCTATGAACATTTGTATACAGATTTTTTTTTTCTTGGTGGACGTAAATTCTCAGTTCTCTGGGATGAATGCCCAAAGTTGCTGGATCAAATGATAATTGTGTATTTAGTTTTATAAGAACCTACAACACCAATTTCCTAGTAACTGTACCCTATTACACTTCTACTAGCTATCCGTCAATGATGTCTTCTCTGAACCCTTATGTGGACGTTTGTGTATTTATGAAGCAATATACAATTATAGACTTGGTTCCTATTTTCCTGATAGCTAGTGAAGAACATATTTTCCTGTGTTTACTTGCCATATTAAATCCTATTTGGTGAAATGTCTGATTATGTCTTTTCTTCATTTAGTGATAGAAATTTAAAAAGAATAAATTCATGTCTAGAGATATGCAGTAAACCTTCTTAAGTTGTGACTTGCATAATTGATTTGGGGGTGTGAAAATTTGACAACAGTAAATTGTTTCCAAATGAGTGATGACCAAAAAAAAAAAAAAAAAAAGAAAAAGAAAAGTATCAATCAAACACCTGATGAATGTGAGGTGTTACTGCACATGACTTCATTTGCAGCCTTGATTCTAATCATATAGCATGTGCACTTTTTCTGATTAGGGAAATAGGGCACCACCACTCAATATGGCCCGAAACACCACAGCTAAGCTTCAAGACTGTTTATGTTAGAAATTCAGTGTACATATACTTTTACTGTACACACAACAGTTTCTGCTCTTACAGAAACATAGTGGTTTAATTACAGAAGACAAATTCTTAATATTTTTCTACTGTCCTTCCTCAGCATGTAAATATTAAATCAGCATGTCTTCTGATTGTATTACATTAGATAAACATATCTGTCTCATTAGTGTAGAAATTTGCTTTCATTGTTAGTAAACAGCAAACTTGTATGAATGCATATACATGTGTATATATATCTTTGCTTTAAAATAAGTATTTTTATTTTTTATTATTTTTACTTTTGTTTATGCTATTTTTACTATTATTAATTTTATTTCAAAATTTATTATAAAACTATTGCAAAGGAAAATAATCACACAACATAGTGTTTATGTTTATGATTTATCATCTGAATGTTTGATTTCTATACCTGTTTCATATTCCTACATACCCAGGTCAACTAAAGATTTTCCAGAAGAAAAGTCATCCTGACTGAAATAGTCAATTAAATCCTATTAGAAAGCAAACTCCAAATGGCTATCAAGAATGTCAAAGACACAGAGCCCAAGGAGTATCTCACTTGGCTTGAGAGGATGTTAGATAAATAAATTGAGTCACTTGGTAGGTAGAGGTGGGTGTTTGGCAGCAAACAGGTAAAAAGCACTGTCAGGTCTTGGTGACGTGGTCATTGGCCAATCACTTGAGCTCCCTGTTGCCTCCTCATCTATTTTTCCTCCTCCTTCTCTACAAGCCTAGCTGGTAACCAGTCCAGTTCTGTGACAGTGATTTGAAAGCATATGGAAATCTTTAAATAGGTCTGAGAGCCAAATTTTTACAACTTGGGAATTTGACATTATCAACACACACATTGTGTGTGTGCTGTGTTTGTTTGCATGAGTGTGCATATTGTATAGAGATGCTTGTGGAGGCCAGATGTCATTATCAATGTCTTCTTCAATTATCTTGTTATATTTTTCTTGATATAAGATCTGTGATGGAACCTGGAGGTTGAGATTTGGCTAAATTGGCCAACCAGCAAGCCACAAGGATCCTCCTATTTCTGGCTCCCTAGTGTGAGTATTGCAAATGCACACCACTGAGCCTGGGTTTTACATAGGTGCTGAGATTGAACTTGTGTCCACATCCTATACTTACCTGACTGTGGTATCTTACCAGCCCCAGTGCATGCTTTGTAGTGTTCGATTATATTGCTCTAAGAGGAAAGGCAGTATGTTAAGTATCAATGGAAAGATAACAAAGGATCAGTTTAGAAACAGAGCAGGAATTTCTTCCTAGTGTAGGATAATGAATCACCTTCAGACATAGGAGTCATCAGAACATTGCCTTAGATGTTGTATTTCAGCTCCAGTAACAGAGTAAAACCATGTCTATGGCTGAAGATAATGGGGCTTAGTCTGGCACTAACATGGTGACATTCAATGGATTAGTTAGCCTCCACTTAGTAATTTGTAAACTGAGGCAGTGCTCTGCATGCTGCCTTGAACTGTGGATTATCAGAGATCACGAAAAGTAATGAAGTGCATTTGTAGGCTTGTGTTACTAGCAGTTTTCTCGCCAGCCTGGTCCCACAGCTGTGTCAGCCCCAAATAACACACACAGATGCTGTATTAGATGCAAAACGGTTGGACAGTTACTAGCATTTCTTATTGGCTAGCTTTGTCTTAAATATTTACCCATTTCTATTAATCTAAGTGTTTCCACATGGTCTTATCTTATCAGAGAGAGGGTCTGGACCTCTCCTCTCAAATCTCTACATCTTGAATCTCCCTACTACATCTCCCAGAATCCTCCTTGTCTCCCAGTCCCACATATTTTGCTTTCCTACTGGCCAACAGGGCTTTATTCATTAACCAGTAAGAGAAACATATTTACAGAATGACATCTCCCATCACAGGAGTAAGCTCCCATTATGTTTATTATTATTATTAGCCCCTCCCCATGACCAAAGGAGGCAGAAACAAAGCTGCAAGAGAAGCAGAATGAGACCAAATGATAACTGTAGATTTACGGAGTAGTCAAATAATCTATAATCAGTATTGCTTTTTTGGATGGTTTTCCATTTTGGTTGGCAGTGTGCTGCTTAGTATTTTGTCAACTTGACACAAGCTAGTCACCTGAGGAGAAGAAACTGTTGAGAAGATGCCTCCAGCAGATTGGCTTAGAGATGAGTCTGTGGGTCATTTTGTTGATTGATGTGGGAGGGCTCAGCCTACTATGTATGGTTCAGAGTTGTATGAAAGAGCAAGCCAGTAAAGCAACATTCCCTTCATGACCTCTTCTTAAGTTCCTGCCTCTAGGTCCATCTCTCAATTTCCTGTCCTGATGTCCCTTTTTGAAAGATGGTGATACAAACCTATGAGCCAAATGAACCCTTTTCTTTCCTGGATGGTTTTGCTTGTAGCATTTTATCACAGAATTGAAAGCTATGTAGGAAGGTCATTGCCCAGCGAAACACTTTTGTTAAGTGTGGTTTATATATATGGTCACTGAGCAAAGTTCCTGAGAGCCAAATATAAGTTGCTTTAACACTTTCCAATCCTACCCAGTTACATTCTAACCTTAAAGAAGAGTTGTAAATCACCTTCCCAGATGTCAGATTGTACCCTTCTCTGGTATCATCTGTATTCAGGTTGGTCTTAAGGTTCAGTGTACAAGCAAATTGAGCATATTTGTGGGAAATGCGTTACTCTGTGTGGCCTTGGGCCAAAGATTACAAACTACTCTTAATTTGTAACAGAGTTTCCAATAAAACCATGAATTTGCTCCCCACACCATGAAATTCCTTTCCTATCTGCCTGTAGATAGTGTTTCCAGAGTATACACTGGGCAGGAGGGTTGGTAACCATGTCAATAAATGGACAAGTTCACAGAAAAAGTTGTTTTTGCTTTATTTGAATAATTTTTTCTTTTCTGCACTTGGATTCAACCACAGACTTGCAAAAGTGAGACAAGTGCTGTGCCATAGAGCTGTGTCTGTATCCTTGATCTTCTTTTAAAATAAGCTGTTTATGGTAGCGACTGATTTAGTATCGGATGAAACCAAAAGTCATTTTCATGTATGCAATTCTTTAACCCAGGACTTGGTGTGGGCAATGTGTTTTTCTGTGAATTTTGTATAATTATAAAGCCCAAAACCTGCTGGGTGATTCTTGAGAGTCCTGTTTGTGCAGACGATTGGGAATTGAGATGGACTCTGCTGTTTTCTGTCAGGTGTAGTGATAAGGTTCATGGTAGTTGTAGAAGTGAGAGGCCTTGCTTATTAAGCCTGAAGACACACACATCCTTTTCTTTTTCTTATTTGGTTTTTCGAGACAGGGTTTCTCTGTGTAGCTTTGGAGCATATCCTGGCACTCACTCAGTTGCCCCAGGCTGGCCTCGAACTCACAACGATCCGCCTTCCTCTGCCTCTGCCTCCTGAGTGCTGGGATTAAACTTGTGCTCCACCACTGCCAGGCACACACGTCTTTTTCTAAGACCATTTCTAGTTGATTCTGAACAGACTAAAAGGGTTTTTAAACTTTCCTTCTGTGTAGACTCTGTGACTACAGGGACCACCCTATTCTTGGAATATACACAGCAATGATTCCAATCACTGTCTACTTTACATTTTAACAATTCAATTTTATATAGTGAGTGTGTGTGTGTATATATATATATATATATATATATATATATATATATATATATATATATATATAATCAAGAACCAAGTGCAGTGACTTCAGATAGCATAAGAGGGAGAATCTTAAGTTAATGGAGAGAAAGCCAGTGATTAGATTAGGTGACAGGAAGGGGGTCAGATGGATTATGGAAAACCAAGGAAGGAAGTGGATTGAGTCATTATGCTTTTAGTTACAGTGTATTTTACAATTGATTCTGTGGGTGGTATGTTGTTTAATTCATTACAGCTTTTAAGGACCAATTTCAGATTAAAAGCATAAATGATTGAGGCTGTACCCAAACTCTAATCACAGCTACTAGAAAGTGATGACTTCACTATGTCTTTTAATCTGAAATAGATTATGGCTTTTCTGTGGCTTTAGATTTTTCAGATGTTTATTTCATTTCAAATGCCACAGGCTTATTTCACTCTCTTTGCAAACATCTAAAGTGGTTGCTTCCTCCCTTTAATGTAAGACACTGGCTTTAAAACAATGTGTTTTAATTTTTTTTTTTTTGGTCCTAAATACTGAGCTCAAGGCTTTGTACGGTTTAGGTAAGCCCTCCCCTCCCCCGTGAGCTGCACTCCAGCTCAGACGGTAGGATTTTAAAAAGTGTGCATGCTTTCCCCTCCTGCATAAAGACTGGAAGGCTCTGTTTGTTCATAAGACTATTATAAAATCTGTTTATCTTATTTAAACCTGGAAACTACTAATTCTGAGATCTAAAAAAAAAAAAAAAAACAAAAAACTTTTGTATTTCTTTTTATTTGATTTACTTTTCTTGGAGACAAGATCTCAATACCGTGTAGCCAGCCCTGACTGGTCTAGAACTTGCTGTCTAGACTAGGCTGGCCTAGAACTCATGAGATTCTCCTGCCTCCATCTGCAGTGCTGAGATTAATGGCGTATATCACCATGCTTGCCTTGTTTTTAGTTTTGAAGTATATGTCTGTGTGAATCCAAGAGTGGATTTGCACACATGAGTATGGGTGCCTGTAGTGGTCAGATGATTCCCTGAAGCAATTGTTAGCCACTCGGCATAGTTGCTAAGAACCAAAACATAGGTCCAGTGCAAGAGCAGTGTATGCTCCTAAGTGCAGAGATGGCTCAGCGTTAATAGGGCTTGTAGTTCTTTCAGAGGACCAGGGTTGCATCCTCAGTACTCATGTAGTGGCACACAACTGCCAGCAACTCCGTCACAGGGGGTCCTTCCCCCACCTTCTGGCCTCTGCAGATGCTGCATATACACGGTAGGCAGGTATAAGTTCAGGCTAAATGCCCATGCACATTAAGCAAATTAAATCAAATGAAAAAATGAAATATACATATAAAAATAATATGCTTCCTCAGAGCCATTGTTTCTGTCTGTGAGACTTGTGTCACAAAGCCTTTTCCATGTCTGTCATACTGGGGCAGATGCAGAGCATGTTGTCCACCTGCCTCTTGCACCATCCCCCCTCCCCCCTTTCTTCTTTGCTTGACCATGCTGGCACTAGTTTGGCCTAGATGCTCTCTTCCTTTCTTTACATGTCCAGGATGCTCACTTATAAGTAAGTGATGGTTTCTTATATTGCTGGATGAGTGCATCTATGGATGTGGAGTAAGTACTATCCTCACTGCTGGATTTATCCTATATCTAACCCAAGGTCTCCAGAGATGTTTTCTCTGGTCATTCTATTTAAAATGCTAGTTTGGGCTCATCACTACATAGTCACTCTCTCTCCTCTTTCCCTACCCCATTTTCCATCATAGACTTAGCACTTGTCTGATGGCAAGTGTTTGTTTGCTTTTCTGCTGGAGTATAAGCATTGTCTGGCAAAGATATTGACTGTCTGCTCAGACAAGAACTGTGCCTGGCAGATGCACAAGCATTTGATAAGTGCAGTCGGTGGGAGCAAGGTGGTAGCAATCAGATCAATGAGACAGACTCCCCAGTAGTTAGGACCCAGGGGCTAGGCTCCCAGGCCATGTTTAGTTCAGACTTCAAGCTCAGGATCTCTGCCCCTTGCTTATCTCTCTTGGTCCTTAGTAACGCTGTTATCTCCTGTCACAGGGGAGGGAAAACTCGTGAATAATGTTATTTTGGGAGAAAAGAAAGGTAAATGACTGTCAAGTTATCAAGTAAATATTGGAACAGTTTCTAGCCTGTGACTGGGAATGTTTGTTCTGTTAGAATGTGGATTGGTCTGACCTTGCAGTAGAGTTACTTATGAAGCTGCCTAAATGTTAATGGACATTTATGCTGAAAGCTCTTAACATGGAAGTACCTCAGCCACAGGTTAGAAAATGGCCTGGGCTTCTTCAGCTGGGCTTCTTCAGAGGGAGTTGTGGAGGGAATTCACCTGATTTAGTAAGGAGAGTTGGGAATTTGGAGAGTGGGCTCCTACCCCTGCTTTTGACAGCCCTTCACTAAATGCTCGTGATCTATAAATGTTTAATGGGACAGTATTAGTCCATTAAGTATCCCTTTACGTCACTGAGACTATCTTTGTACTCCCTGCACTTCAGCTCCGATGGAAATGGTGTTAGCCCTCTCTTCAGATAGTCTCTCTAATTTTACGATTAGCCTGTCAGGCTGCTCTTTTTTTTTTTTTTTTTTGTTAGTGTATGTGCAATTGTGTATGTATCTAATTTGATTGTGTGTTCTCATCAGTGTTCATTATTTCCTTTTCCTGTGTTTTATTTGTGTAACTTATACCAAAAAAGATGTAAGGTAGTTCAAATATATAATTGTTACACACAATGCAGCAAGTGTTACTTATTTATTAAAACATTATTTTGAGGCTGGGTCTCATGTAGCCTAGACTGACTTTGAACTTGGTATTTAGCCAAGGATGGACTTGAACTTCTGACCCTACTGTTGCCACCTCCCAAATACAGGAATTATGGGTGTGCAGCAGCGTACAGGGTTTAACAGTTCTGGAGGTCAACTACATGCCTGGCCCCCACTATTTGATATTTCTGGTTTTGATACTGTCACTGAGTTGCCCAGCCTGGCTTCCACCTCCCTCAGTAGCCCTCAAGAGCCTGCATCTTGCAGTCAGTTTCCTGCCTCTGCCAACTGAATGCTGTGATTCCAGCCATGCACCACCATGCCTGGCTGCAGATGTAAGCTAGAAAAGGACAGAAGTAAAGAGGGATAGTTTTCATGGGGCATAAGGAAGACTGTTTCCAAGGAAAGCAGAGATGACAGCCTCCTACCCCACAGAAGAAGAGAGAGCAGAGGCAGGGCCTGCAAACACCATAAAGGAGGTAGCTAAGTCCACACAGTGTCCTGTTTCAAGAAACCCCTTACCACCATAACTGTTATCAGAGCTTCTCTGTGTGCTTTCTTTCTGCCTGTGGCTGTTTGGTGAATTTTTAACTTAGCAGGCATTACACTTGGAGCAATGAGCTAGACTGTAAACACTGCTGAGCCACTTGAGAATTCCAGAGGCCTGGCTCACCTCCCTCTTGGCTCTTTCTTTGCACTGGGCTCTCCTGGGCTTCTCGAGGTGTGGTCCTGGGACCACCAGGACCTCATCACTTGTGGCTCTTGATCAAATTGTTAATCCTTGGCTCCCACTGTAGACCTGCTGAGTCAGAGACCTCTGGGGGAAGTTTTGAAATCTTTAACAAGCACCTTGCAGGTTTTTCTCAGGCCTGTTAAGGTCTGAGAACCACACAAGTATTCCTGAGTCAGTATTGTCTTCTCCAAAGGCAGCAATCGGCTGCCTTTTTCTAGATCATAGCATGATGTTAGTGGAAGGGGAAGGACCAGAAAACAGCAGAATATAGATTGGGATTGACTTCTTTCCCTCCTCCCTGCCTCCCTTCTCTCTTCTCCTCTTTGCCCCCCCCCTTTTGTTTTCCTTTGGCAGATTCTTGCTATGTGGCCCATGCTAGTCTCAGACTCACTTTTATTTATCCTCCTGTGTCTGCTTCCTTATCCATGGGATTCCAGGTGTGACTTGGCTTGGATCTGGCTTCTCAGTAATTTTTTCATAGCTCCCCAGTTCGGTGGAACCACAGAGACGCTGTGAACTAGTTTCCCTGTGTGTCTGCTCTGGAGTGGGACAGCTTTTACCCAGTAGGGTTGGAAAGGTTGACGGACACTGGAGTGAGGAAAACCTGAGCAGACATCAGCGAGGAATTCTGAGCTCAGCAAGGTCATGCCTCTGGTGCCTGTTACATGGATGGCCAGACCACATGCCTCTAATGAATGTCCAGTGCTGGCTGAGGCTGCAATTTCAGCGTTGCGATTGCACAGTGGGGAAATGCTGTAAAGCTGTGCTTGCTGGGGCTAAGGAGGCAGAGTGAGTAGAAACATGGCTACGGGCTCCAAAAGTGAGTCTTTGCTGTGAAGCTCATGGCAGGCATTAAAGGCACGGCCTCTGTAAGGGATCTGGGTTTTTAGTGTGTGAACCAGGGCCCCTCTAAAGGCAGGTCTTTTCAGAGGCAGGAGTGAAGACATGCCTTCTGTTTTTGTTTTATTCTTTGTGCTGGGACTAGAACCCAAGTTGTGCGCACTTCAGGAAAACCCTTTAGCAAATGAACTACACTCCCAGCCCCGAAGACACAAAGACACTTTTCAGTAAGACATTCTTGAGCAGGCACCCACAGCTAAGCACTGAACCATACTCCTGAAATCCAGTTGTAGAGAGAGACGAGAGATGAGCAAAGGAGTCAAGACCGTGCTGGAGAAACCCACAGAAACAGCTGATCTGACCGAGTTGAGAACACAGGGGCCCCAGTCATAAAGCTGAGGAACCAGCATTGGACTGAACCAAATCCTCTGGCTGTGGATGCCAGTTAGAAGGCCTGGGCAGGCTATGTGACCTCTGACAGTGGAACCAGTATTTATCCCTAGTGCATAAAAAGACTTTGGGAGCCCATTCCCCATTGATGGATACGATTTCAGCCTAGGCCTTTCCCCAAATGATGTGACAGACTTTGATGATTCCCCCATGGAAGGCCTCACTATACTTGGGGGGGTAGGGTGTGGGTTGGGGGGTTGGTAGCGGGCATGGGAGAATAGGAGGGAGAGTGAAGGGGGGATTGATATGTAAAAATGATTGTTTCTAAATAAAAAATAAAAATAAAATCAAAGAAAGAAATTCTGGAGATCATAAGCACATCTGGACAACTGGCTTTTCTTATTTTACACTGCACACCTGTGAAGAAAGTGGGACAAGCCATTTCCTTGGTTTGTTCAAGTCAGAAAAGAAGGCGAGTGAGTACGCATAACTTTTATTGCTCCATCCATAGGAGAGTCTGTGGGGGAGTTCTGTTGGTTAGTTTCCCAGCATGCACTGAGGAAGAACACACACCTGTGTTCTTGCCCTTCACCATTACTGATCTTGGGGAAATTGGAAGCCAAAACACAGAATCAGGAATCAACTTTTTCTTTTCTATCTGTGGTAGTGGTACAAGGTGCTTTATCCGGGTGTTGTGCATGCTAGGCAAATTCTTTGCAGCTGAGTCATATCCCCAGGTGGCCCAGACAGGTGGGTAGATCATGAAAAGCTGTTGTCCAAATACTTTACTCAATTGCTATAGTAGAGGAAATATTTGTGTGTTTCAATAAAGCTTTATTTATACAGCAGTCTGTGGTTTTTAGTTTGCTGGTTTCCTGGTTATGACATTATGACTTTGAAAGTGTAGTTGTGATTAGTTCTGCCCACTTAACGTGTTAAAGCAGTTACATATATTGCTGAATCACAAATGTGTGGTTATTTAAAGTATTTTAAAAAATACTCTTCCGTGTGATTTATTTACCTTGCTTTTTTAATTAATTTTTTTTTTTAGTTATTTTACAAAGTAATGGATTCCATGATGGCATTTTCATACATATGTTACCAGGTCTTATTCTTGCTCATTCTTTTCCCATCTCTGCCCTCTCTTGCCTCCTACTTGCCCTCTTACTGGTTCCTTCTCTCTTCTCCAAATAGTCCCCCATCTGCTTTCAAGTCATATGCATCCCATTCATTACCCTCTCTTGTTGTCCTCTCTCTCTCCATTCCCAACCTTCAAGTACTCTTCCTCCCCACTTGTGGTCCCCTGTGTTCTTTTATGTTCTGTGGAGAGATGTATCTGTATACATTTTAATGTAGATCCTACGTACTAGAGAAGATGTGGTATTTATCTCTGTGTGTCTGGCTTATTTCACTTAGCACAATGAATCCCAGTTCCGTTTATTTTCCAGGAAATGTCATAATTTTATTTTTACCCCATTTGCCTCATCTGATCCGGATGTGGTAGGTATATCTTTCTGTTTTTTTTCTGATATGGATATTCAGAAGTGCATTGGGAAGCTGAGAGCATGACAAAACTGAGGTTGCCTGAGGTGATCGGGGATGTGGGAGCTGGTGGCTGCTCTTGTCCTCGTGTCAGCATATGCAAGGCATGTGGGCCTCAGGAAGTCACACATTTAGGAGAGATTCATGGAGTTCCTGGAACAGAGGCTTGCCTTAAGTTCTTGCAGCTGCTTTTAGCATCTGAATCTTTGTATCCCAGGTTGAAATGGGTGATTGTTCTTCCGCATTGGAAGGCTTGTGGGAAGAAGAGTTCCGTCAGCCCATGTTGGTAAAGACTCCATCTAACTTCATGGTGCCAAAATGAGGCCACCCTCCACTAGGTGCTGATACAGGAAAGGAATCTTCCAGAGGTGATAAAGTATGGCCACCACCCATGCCTTCAAATGTTGTTTCTGTCTACCACTATTCACCTGAAGGAGCCTCCATACTCAGTGATTTAGTAATCCATCCAGCTGTGTAGGATCAGATTTTCTTAGTTTGCTCATCTATAGCTCCTAGTTCTGTGGGCAATCCCATCTAAATGCTAGATTCATGATATTGTTGCCCTTAGAAATGGGGACTAAATCTTGGTCCTGTTGTCTGTGATAGTTTGACAGTAGCAGAGTCAAGTGTGAGAAGTCTTCCAGTCCCCAAATATCAGGAAATAGATAGCCACCTTGAACCTTAAGCATGCTAACAGAAAAAAAAAAAAAAACTTGCTATTTTCATCTCTTGCTTTGTGGTCCTTTGTTCTTCTGTTTCTGGGCTGGAGATAGTATCAGATTGTAGAAGCTTCATGGATGATGTACTTAAAGATTTCTGGAGTGCTGGGTACCACATACAGGCTGCTAAATGCTTGGTTCTGGGTGCTCCTGTGCAGAATCGTGGTGAGGAAGAACAAAATAGTAGACATTTGTTGGAACCATGGTAACATCAGAATGCTAGGTGATACTATAGAATGTTAGATGATACCCCAGATTGCTTTAGAACTTTTGAGTTTAGCTCTTGATTCTGGATTTCTGACTTTTGAGAGTCATGGCTTATCTATGATTAGCCAAAAAAAAAAAAAAAAAAAAAAACAAAGAAACAAACAAACAAAAAAACCCTGTTTTGTTTTTGTTGTTTAGAATTTATTTATCATAAATTGTTATGTGTATGATGTATGTGGGGGCACATGGTAAGTCAGAGAACAACTTTGTGGAGTCAGTGTTCTTCTCCCACTCTACCTGGGTTTTGGGGATTGAATTCAGGTAGCTAGGCTTGCCTTCACCTACTGAGCCATCTTGCCAATGCCAAAGAGACATCCTGATTGAATAGGTAACAGCTGCTGGGACAGACACACTTAGTTAAAGTGGATGTCTGAACGTGTCTATTTGCTTACTTGCACTTTGATCCTAAGGGGGTGCATATAACTACCCTAGAAATGGATGAGCTCATGTTAAGCATGGCAGTGCCTTTCCAATTGTAGAATGCTGGGCATTTTTACCTTACAGAGCTATGCATCAGTAAGAAACATGCTGTTTTCTGCTAAGGTTGTCTTCAGGAATAGCAACATCACACAGTCCTGGTAAGAGTTATCCTTCTCCCATGGACCAGACAAATCTTTGTGATGTTGGGAAGACACAGAGACAGTTACTAAATGAAAACATTTGATTGCATTTATACCTATCCTAACATTTTTTAGGTGTATTCATTTTTATTTTATGTGTGTGTTTGTGTATGTGGTTGAGTGTATGTAGTACATCATGTGTGTGCAACTTCTATGAGGACATTGGATCCTGTGGAACTGGAGTTACAGTCAGATGTGAGCAGCCCTCTATGGATGCTGGGATCTGAACATGGGTCCTCTGCAAAAGCAGCATGCACTCTTAACTGCTAAGCCACTACCTATTCCCCTGTTTACATTTGCATGTGATATTCCTAACTTGGCAAATACACCTTTTAATTTTAATTTCAAATTCTTATTCTCTTTATTCACATTAATTGGAAGGTAGCATACAAATGTAAGCTATGACCCAGGAGTTAGGAGTGATACATTCTGCCAATTAGTATAGTATGATATGGTTTGGGAGGGTTCCCTAGCCATTTGTGGATTGTAAGTGTGATATCCAGTGTGTGAGGTTGGGAGGTGGCAGAACCTGTAAGACTGGGGTTTATTTGAGTAAAGTAGGACATTGAGGGTGCTGGTCTCTAGGAGTGACTCTATGTGGAAGTTAGTCTTATGAAGAAAAAAAAATAATCCCCATCCTTAATTTTGTGGCATCCTATATTGTTATATGTTTTCTCCATCTGCTCTAGTCATTACTCTGCCAGTGTCTCACCAAGGACACCAAGCAGGGACAGACAGCTATAGCTACCTGATATTTTATTTTTCTAAATTGGGAGCTAAGCAAATCTCTTTTTTTTTAAAAAAAAAACAAAATTACACAGCCTTGGGCATTTTCCAGTAGAAACTAGACTCTACTGTCATTGACCATTTCTAAGGTTCAGTGTTCTCATCTGAAAAGTTGATATGCCTCTTTGATGGTCTGTCAGCAAGACCACGTGAAAATGAGTTAACACATGTAGAAATGTTTCTCAAGCTTTAACATTCTTCCGAAATAGAATTCTATAATTAAACATATGGGGAAACTATGTATGGACCAGACAAAACAGGATCCATGCTTTTTCCTTAAGTCTCCCAAGGGCTGCTGAAGTCACAGGTGTGCTACCATTTCAAGCCCTTTCTTATGGAAAATCAAGTGTGGATTTTACACTCACATGCATGTGTATCAAATGACCCAACCCTGCAAGTCTCTAGCTCTGAAACTTTCTCATCCTTGAGCTTCTCTTTTTTCCACTTCCTATGTTTTTAAACATGTGTACTGAACCTCTATATATCAGTCCAGTTTTCTAGAGTATATTGCAGAACAGAAATTTGCATCTATTTTATCTAGAAAATTTTATTTTAAATTATATTTTCAGGAGAGATAAACCCATTTATAAACATGTATCTGTGCACCCCCCCCCCGAAGTTGAGATAGACATCTCACTGGGTTTCCTGTGGTTCAGTTTGTATCTTTCCATCATCTTGGTCATCATCTCAATGTGTTGGTTCAGAACGGTGGTTTGCATCAGTTACTTTTGTGGGTGTTGCTTGATGATGTTCACTTGCTTGTCCTGTAAACATTTTAACTTGGAGCATAGAAATGGCCCGTGAATGTGTTTGCTGCCCAAGCCTGTAACTACACTTCCATCCGTAGATCACACTGTAGGAGAGTGTCCCTCCTCCACAATGTCTCTGACATTGCACTTATTTGCATGCAGGGCCATGTTTCTGCACACACACACACACACACACACACACACACACTAACAGAAATGGTAATGATATATTTTTACAAACTTACAAAAATATTAACCTATCATACATGGTAAGTGTGTATGCTGGGAACTGGGTAAACATGAGAAATGATACCCCCCCCCACCTTTTCTTTAGATGTATTCTGCGGTCTTGATTTGTGTGACACTGCATTTGTGATTGTGTGTTGTGTTTAGGCTATGTTGTAGGGAAGCCAAGGCAAAATCATAACATGGCTCTCAATCGTCTTGCCCTTAGCTGGTTTCTTTGAAGCCTTTGAGTTCGCTATAAAATGCTGAGGGAGGGAGGAAGGCAACTAGCAATAATCAAAGGGAGGAAAGATCAGCACAGGGACTCAGTGACATTTGAGGGTAAGTTTTGGAGCTGTTGTAAGAGTTATTGCTGCTTGGGACTGTTTGGCCTGGCTCCTTGTCAAAGCCATTAACTTCAAAATAACAGAGCCTTTAAGAGAATGTATGCTTTTAGAAAACTCCCCATTAATTCAATTTATAGAAGGGAGGAGAGTTGGACAGCAGGGAATGGGAAGCATGTGGTTTTATCAGGGCTTGGAGTTCAGTAGTGTGTCTGTGTGTGTGTGTGTGTGTGTGAGAGAGAGAGAGAGAGAGAGAGAGAGAGAGAGAGAGAGAGAGAGAGAGAGAGAGAGAGAGAGAGAGAGAGAGAGAGAGAGAGAGAGGCTGTTAAGACTAATATGGATGATCATATGAAGGATTCTAAAATTCTCCAGATCTTTGTCTCTGGGATGGACTTGCTGTCCTGAGCAATGGTTTTGGAGCCTGAACTCTGACATGGATCCTGGCCGGGAAATCTTCAACACTAATTAAGCTTTGGCTTGTTTTGATTCTCTTCCAGCCCTGTGGTTGAATAGCTTTGTGTACACAGTTCTTTTCCCACAGTCAGGACCGTGTCCCTCTGCACTGATGGTCCTTACCTGATGGTAGTGTGAGGGCTACTTTCTCACAGGAAGTGTCTGTGTACACACCTCTTTTAACTCCCCAACAGCTAATGGCATATTTTGGGAACTGAAAGAACAGTCATATTGCTTAACGAGGAATGGGAAAAGATGGTGTCTTGGCCCATGGAACCATGAGAATACACCAGCACTGGCCATTCTGTCTCCTTTGCTCTCTTTACTGGAAGCATGGAGATGTACGGAGACTGAATTCATTAAACATACACACATTCCCATTGAGTCTCTCTGTTATTGGCTGTATGTTACCTCCGGAAGGAGAGGTGACTTGGACAGTGCTTTGTCACTGTTACCATTATGTTCCTGTGGAAGAATTTGTATTGTAGGTCACCCACTCCTTCAATTTATCAATGTGTTGAAACTGTTGAATATCATAGCCACACTGCAGGATGCTCATTGTATCACTTCACGACTGTGTGACTGGACTGCTACTGCCCAGTATCACCAGAAAAGATTGGACCAGCTAAAGCTAGCTCAAGAAAAGATACTGGGAAGTTAGAAGTAGCTTTCCTATTGAAATTTAATAGCATCTTAGAATACATCATAAAGTAGGACAATCATGTCAACTATTGTTAAGTCTGGCTCTCTGTCTATAATTGAAGAGTGCAGCCTCTAAGACATTAGGATGGTATTCATATGTATAAGATAGAACACAAAATTTTCATTAAGAGGGTGTGTGTGTGTATATATGTGTATATACACACTATGTGTTATAGATTTACACAAATAAGGGTATATGTATGTATATTATATATATATACATATATATTCACATATGCATGTGTATGTGCATACCTATATGTATGTGGGTAAGTGTGTGTGTGTGTGTGTGTGTGTGTGTGTGTGTGTGCTTAAAAACTCTGTTTCTAAGCAATTTTACTCCCAAATTACTGTCCCAAATTACTGAGGACCTACTTTAGGTTTTGCTAAAGACAGGTTGCCTTGGGAAATTCACATAAAGGGAAAATGGTTACATGTCTTTGCTGACTAAGCTTAATTGGGTGTAGTGAGAGAACCCATAAGCAAGAGAAACCATAAGCTTTCTGAAATATAGCGTGCATCTTCTCTACTCCTCATTCCAGCTTTGGGACCAGGAGTGCACCTGAAAGAGACTAATGACCTGGCTCATGGAATAACAGAGGAGCTGCTAATGGAAACAGCTGTCAGTCTACAAAGTCAGGCAGTTTATAGAAATTGCATTGATGAGGTCTATTGATCATGAAGACCCCAAATAAGTTGCTGCTTTGCTTGGCTTTTCTTTGTCTTTTCTCTAAAGATTTCACACTTGCCAATCTTTGCAATGGTTATAACTGGGGCTGCCTATCTTCAGCTCTCCCCATAGCTTGTCTTCCTTCCTTCCTTCCTTCCTTCCTTCCTTCCTTCCTTCCTTCCTTCCTTCCTTCCTTCCTTCCTTCCTTTCTACTGTCATGAGAAGTGAAGCTTTCTGTTGTATGAATTCTTTCTATTTCTTTCCTTTCTCTGATAATCCAGTAACAAACCCGGCAGTTCATTCTAGCATGCATTTCTTTGTCAGCACTGAATGCTATTAGTTCAAGGTCAACCTTTTCAGTTGGTAGCCTGCATTTTACTGCTGGTGAGTTCTGCTTTTATGGCTGAAGAAAAAAAAAATCACAAAATCCTAGGCCCAGGGACTGACTTCATAGGGGAGGGGTGAACATATTTGAAGTTTTTTTAAATTTTATTTTATTTTGCAGTGCCAGCTGTGGCTAATGTGTCAGCCTTTCCGTCACTCAATTCCCAACACTCAAGGGTTCATACCAAGACTGCTGAGTTTCACCACAAGCTGAAGTGTGGTATGCAAGAATTGAGCCTGAAGCAAACTTTTTCATTATAAAAAGTAGTTTCTCTATAAAACCGCTAATAAAGAAGCAAAGCTAGTGATTACTGTTGAACAGAACCAAACTGCTCGGTTTACTTAATACTGCAGGGTTATTGGGCTGTAATAGAAACCAATCCGGGAGTTTGGGGGGGGGCTGCGAGAATGAATTTTCAAAGGTGTCTCTTTAAACATGAGAAAATATTCTCTTCCCAAATTTAGAATACTTTTCAAAGCTTGTCTGCCTAAATAACTTGTGGGTAAACGAATATGTTTGGGACCTGTGATAATCACTTTAATAGAATTTTGCAGATTTTAAAAAGCCAAACATCTTTCCATCTTCCAACAGGAAAAAATGACATGTACCTGGAGGAGGTTGCTATGGCCACAGGTACTGACCCACAGTGGGCGCCATCTTGACTTTAACAGTGTGATTTCATTCCCTTCTGAAGTTGGTCCTGAAGGACCACTGGCAGGGAGAGCAGATACCAGAGCTATTTTCTTTCCTTGGTGTAAAAGTGATGAGTTTCTGTGGATTCTTCCCCATGCTTGGGCTCTGGCCTCCATCACCACTAGTAGGGAGTAAACTCGGGGTCCTATTAAAGTTGAGCACAAAATCTATGGCCTGAAATAGAAACAGTGGGATGCACAAAGAGATGAACCCATGGCTCTGGCTTTTTTAGAACCCCATCCCATGTCACCCAAATTAACTTAGTCCACAGGTAAATGGAATGCAAGCTGCATTGTGAGGACAAAGTCTGTCCATCTTAACACTTTAGTTTCCACATTACTAAAGGATACCACTTTCATTTTTTTCCTTTTATCTTGCACAAGACTTAACACTTAACATTAATTTTATCACCTCTTCTGCATGTATTGTCTCCTTTTCTTTCTTCCTTACTTGTATTGGTTACTTTTTTCATTGTTATGACAAAATGTCTGACAAATACTTCTTAGTTCACAGTTTGAGAATAAAATCCATCAAGGAGGAAAAGATGGCAGGAACATGAGGTGCTCGTTACATGGACACAGAGTGCTTCATGGTGGGGCCCCTGGTCACATGGCACAGAATGCTGCATACTGGGGTGTCTGGTCATATAGACAGAGTGCCACAGCTTTCCCTCCTCAGGCAGAATGTTACGATTAACCCTCAGGTGAGGGTTCCTTGCTCAGCTAACATATCTGCATTACAGTATCTGAGTCAGAGAAGCTCAAATTTATGGATACTGACTTGATACAGGTTGGGTTGCTGACCTGAAAATCTAAGACCTGAAATGCCTCAAACTCTAAACAGTTTCAGTGGAAAATTCCATGCCATTAATCTTTGTTTCTTGTACAAAATTATTAAAAATATTGTATAAAATGGTCTGTAGGCCACACATGTAAAATGCTATGGAAGCTAAATATATTTACTGTTTAGATGTTGGCCCTTTCCCCAGGGCATTACTGTGTTTATGCAGATATTCCAAAATCAGGGCGACTAGCTGTAAATACCTCAGCAATGAACTAATAACTTAGTAAGTTACCATGTTGAGGGCACTGAGTTTCTAAGAGTTCCTGGTTGTGGAAATAGTAGGTATGCTTCTGGCTCTGTACCACAGGTCTGGCTAGCTGGCAGAGGCTGTCTTCGTTCTCATTCACTCCCGTCCTTCAGCATGGTTATTCAAGGCATACTGAACAGGCCTGTGAGGGGGACCTGATTATGTCATCGGTTAATATCAATCTGTTTTTAATCTGGATTTTTCCTGGGTATTCAATATGCAATCCTGATTTTAAAAAGAGCATCAAAAACACTTAAGGCATGTGTAGCTTTCATGGCTTTGATGACGTTTTTGAAATGTTAAGGTTATAAGGAGGAAAAACAAATTGATATTCGCTCTTAGTTTGCACTCTTTAGTCACCGGCCCCATTGCCTTGGACTCGTTGCAAGACAAACACCATTGTGGAAGTACCTTTACTTATTTATTTATTTTGTATTTGTGAATGCATCCACATTGCACATGTGCGGAGGTCAGAGGACACCTTGTATGAGTTGGCTTTCTTCTTCCACCACATGGGCCCTGGGGATTGAACTCAGGTCCTCAGATATGGCAGCAAGCACCTGTGTCTGCTGAGCCTTCCACTGGTCCCACATTTGTGGTGTTTTCATGAACACAGTATCTTAGGGATGGACTCAAGTTTGAAAACTAAATTTGCTTTTTTTCATATGGGCCTGAGAACATATAACCTAAAGATGATTATTTTTTCTCAGTATTTTCAATAACTTTGTGCATGGAACAGTTCCATGGTGTGGAGTTTTCTAATTGTGACTTCATGTTAGTGCTCATGGCAGCTGGGAAACAGAGAGAGTGTGTTGGGAGAGAGAGGGTGGAAGGGGAAAAAGGAAGGAAGAACCAGAAGAGGGACAAGAAGGACCAAGTGCACTCTAAGCATCTTTCCAATGACCGACAGCATCATCTTTTCCTAACTGACATTTCCTACACATTCTAGTAACCATCATCTAGTTACTGAGTCTTCAGCACACAAGCTGTGAGAGACTTTGAGGTCCAAACCACAATAAGGCTTATTCAAGCATTGCTGATGTGATACAGATTTCTTTCATTGCATCTATGAACATGTCTTTGAATTTTCATACTATTAGGACAGGCAAATGGTCTGAAGAATGTGTTAGTGCACACAATCAGCTGCTCATTTTCTATGTGACAATTGCATCAAGTGTGATATATGCTACTTCCCATCCTCTTTCACGAGACAATAGATAATTTTAATCATTGGTATCATGTTCTATACAGAGTCCTTAAATATGTGAAAGCCATGGCTTGTCTTTCAGACTCCTGAAGTGGGTAATTGTCAGGATTATATCCTTGGATAAGAAAGTGTTTTGGCACATTATTTAGTTAATTAATTAACTAGCTAATTAATTAATTAAATCATTCATTCACTTGTCCCATAGCTCAGGCTGATCTTGAAGTTCTTTTTTAGCCAAAAGTGACTTTAAATTTCTTGTATGTATGTGTGTACATCTATATGCTCTTGTCTGAGTGTCTTGAGTATCACTGCATGTATGTTGAGGTCAAAGTACAATCTGGCTGCTGATTCTTTTCTTACACCTTATTTGAGTCAGGGTCCTTTGGCTGATGTTAGCTGCCTGTGAAATTTTAAGGATTCTGCTATTTGCACTGCCTGTCTTGCTTTATGAACACTTAGATTAGAGATGAAGGCTGTACCTCCGAGCTGTACTTGGATTCTAGGGACTTGAACTTGGGTCCTCATGCTTACACAGCAAGCACTTTCTTCACTGGGTCATCTCCTCAGTCTAGACTTTGAACTTCTGATCCTTCTTTCTTATCTTCCTGGTGATGGGATTACACACACATACACACACACACACACACACACACACACACACACACACACACACACACACACACACACACACACCCCAGCAGGCCAGATTTGTTCAGTGCTGGAGAGGGAACCCAGGGCTTGTACATGTCAGCAGGAACTCTGCCAACTGACCTGTGTTCCTAGCTCCTTTATTTTTAAAATAGAATTCATATCCCATCTTTCCAACTTTGCTAGTTTAAGTATAGTTAGATAGGGATGAACTCAAGAGTCTAGTAAACAGAGAAACATGGGTTTACGTCTTTGAACTTTGGAACCTAAAGGTACATTGGGATAGATCCCCAGTGTCTCACATGAAAAACATCCTATCCACTACTTTGTTTTCCCTTTCCCTGTGTGACACACATAGCCCATTAAGTCACTATAACTACACCTCCTTTAATGTCTGCTGCCATGATAACTGGGAATGTAGCAGAGAAAATATGACTAGGAATCTGCTGCCACAATTATGAGACCTTGTTTACCTGAAAATCAAGTCAAATTGCAGGACAGGAAAAGCATTTAGATTAAAAGTTTGTAACAATGATACAGGTCATTATAAACAGAACAGATAGATGGCTTTAGTGCAGGAGTGTATTGTTTCAGAATAAGAAGTCAGCTCTGAAGTTCTGTGTCTTTTTCCTTTGAAAATGATAGGATACTTCCTCTGCTCTGTGATTCACTTCCTGTTTTGGGGGACAGGATGCTGAAGGAGGGGGGGGCTCATTCTCTTTGCAAATGGATCCAGTTTCATTGTTTGTCTGAGGGACAGTGATGGAGTAGCCTCTTGCAAAATGGGGAAGTGGCTCAGAAACACAGAAGGTGATGGGTTAGTTGTATTCTCTTTCTCTCTCCCTTCTCCTCTACCTCCTCCTTTTTCTGTAAGATTGGTTTTACTCTGTCCTTACAAAGTTAAACCTCTAGCTGAACTTTTCTGTGTGTAATGGTGACAGTTGTTTGATCTGCTGCCTGTAAGAAAAGGAGACAAATTTAGATGTCCACCTCTCATAGTCTCAGTCCCCACCCCCAAATACATAGAAAGGTGTTCAAAAGTATGTCTTTTAAATTACAGTTTTCCATAAACTTTTAACTATTTTATTTTTTAGGCATCAATTGAATAATAAAGAAAATATATGTATTTGTCTAGTTCATTGATTTGTTTCAAATTAAATTATTTTCCTAATGGTGGTGGTTACAGGAAACCCTCAACTTGGGGCTGGGGTTGGCACTGGAGGAGATCTGTAGTTGTCATTAATGATGGTGGCCTCCTATTTGATGTTCACCTAAATATTTTACAAATTCCCTAATGATTTTTTCATGAATTTCAGAATGGTGTTTATGTATTCCTTACACAGGATCACATAACCAGAAATGTAGCAGGAAGCTGGCCATGGTGGTGTATCCTTGTCATCATAGTACTTGGTAGGTAGAAGCAAGAAGGTTAGTAGTTCAGTGTTTTCCTCCCATGCATTATAAATGCAAGCCTAGCCTGGGCTATGTGAGTTCTTGTTTCAAAATGAAACAAACAAGGACTGGAGAGATAGATGGCTCAGAGGTCAAGGATACCAGTCCCTCTTGGAGAGGATCTAACTTCTGTTCCCAGAAATCACATGGAGGTTCCCAAGCTTAATGAATGCCTTCCTCTGATTTCTGAGGCTACCAGACACGCATGTGCTACACACACATATACGGCGCAGCAAAAGCCCACTCATCCATATCCATAAATAAAAAACAAGACAGAAGCAGGGACGGGGGAGGAAAAACCAGAAGGCGATGGTTTGAGTGAAAAGACTAAGAGTAGAGTAGGAAACTATATACTTAGGATACCAACTGCTTTGCTGACTGAGGCATGACAGAGACTGAAAAGCCAGCAACTCCTAGAACATAAATACAGACAATGGCATCTGTCAGTGCTTTATAAGTAATACAAGTCTAGCCCTGGTTCACCTGTGTCCACTCTAGCTAGTCACCAAAAAAGAATTCTAATAGCCTTATAATGTTGATATTAAGTGCATGGTTTCTGGAATCAGAGTTAGCACACAAGACACTCTCTTTGACAGACTAAGGCAAGGATCAGGGTATGAGTGTGGAATATTGAGAAAGGGAGTGTGGTGCTAATGAGTAAAACAGGAGGATTTTGAAGTATGGTCTTCTACTTAACGATATGACACTTGGCCAAATCTGGTCACACCTTTGCTTGGATGTATGTGATGTCACTGGATGCCTATAGCACTTACACCCTAAGATAAGGCTAATTCTGTCACCATGATTAGCCGTGTGTGGATAACTTATCTATGACAATTAAAAAAAAAAAAGCAAAATCTGTGATTGGCTGTTTTCCCCTGCCAGCCGGCCACTGTCTACAGTCTTTAGTTGGCTTGCGCTGAGGGAATATAAAATTTAAAATTATTCTAAACTTAATTAGGGAGGGAAATGTGTAGCCAACTCACCACCCCCGTATAATGCAACTAAAACCAAATGTAAATGATTTTTGGATGATCCAAATTAGTTTTCCCTTCTGCCAGCTAGCGCAGAGCACTGTGATTAGCCGAGTAATAACAAGGCCTTCTAATAGGTAGCTTTTGGAAAAAGTTCCGTTTGCACTGGGAAAGCTTGTTGGGAAGACAGACTTTTCCAAGCTCTTGTCTACATATTTATTTTTGGATTTATGATTCCAGCATACTGCATTTTAATTTGTTCCTTTTTGTTGAGTGTGCAGTTGATTTTCATGTCTGGCTTTTTATTTTGTTTTTGATGTGAATTTTTATAACTTTCAAAATGATAGGTCTCCCCCCCCCCCATTGATGGCAGCACGTGCGTGGGTCAGGGAGCGCCCCTCCCCCACCATGCCTTGTTAAAATGAGGCATCTTTAAAATACAACAATGACTGCCCTCCCCCAGATTTGTCCCTGGTGACCTACGGCTTTAGAGGTCACAGGTCAGATTCCTTTCTTCTTTGCTTCGCCCAGAACTGTGTCTTTCTTGTGTGGACACTCTTCAGATTTGTGTGTGGCTGCCGTGTATATGGCTTGTGTTTAAAATGTAGAAACTCTGAGATGTGGCAGGGAGCTCTAATTGCTTTGTTTTGTTTCTTGTCTTTTTGAGACAGGGTTTCTCTGTGTAACCCTGGCTGTCCTGGAACTCACCCTGTAGACCAGGCTGGCCTCCAGCTCACAGAGATCTACATGCCTCTGCCACCCAAGTGCTAGGATTTGTGCTACCACTGCCCAGTTTAGCTTTGGTTTGCACGAGTGGATGTGAGAGGATTTAGATTATTTTAATGAATTATTTAGAGCTCACAAACAGTGAAGAGCCTTATTCCTTTTCTCCCCCCTCCTTTGAATAATTTAATAATTTTACCTTTGAAGCAAATTAATTATGAAAAGGGCCAGACTACAGTCACTTCATTTGGACGCTTTGGATATCAAGGTAGATGTGGGTGGTGGGTCCAAGCAGTCACTGGCAGAGCACTGGGAGCTTGGAGACCTTGAATTTGTTCTGAGCAGATTATTAACTTTTTCTCCTTATGCATCACTCAGTCTGCAGGAAAAGGACATTATCAGCTTAGGCTCCACCACCCCTGGCAGTGGGTCAGCAGGCCAAATCTCGTCACCTTTGCAGCATGGCCAAATGTCTTTATTACATGTCATAATTCTAACTTTTGAGCTTGATCCAGAGACCTTGATGTGACATCAGCTGCTTAGGGGTGTGGACCAAACAGAGAGCTGAATTAGTCTCTAGGTGGGGTTAAGGGGAATGTGAGAAAAGGACACCCAGTGTCTTAAGCAGGAGTTTTCAAGGATGCTGTGCTACACTCCCTTTTCATGCCTCTATGAATTTAAAGTGCATTCTCCATTTCTGTTGACATCAATTGTTAGTTTGAGACTAAATATAAATGCTCTTACCACACCTGTTAGTAGGCTCCAGTTTGGGAGTAGGCTAGCCTCTCTCTATGAAGTAGGTAACTGAAGGTTTTGTTGTATCGCCCTGTTTCCTTGGGCTCATGGGTGGTGAGGTAGGCTGAGCTTCTGTGCTGTCAGTCTGGACTTGACTTGAGATTAACTAGGGCAGGGTTAACTTTTCTTCCAAACTACATAAGAGGTTAGGAAATGTAGTGGGAATGAGATAATTAAAAATCCAGTGGTCAGTAGCATCCATTACTTGAGTAAGGTGGCCCAGCCCCTTCTTTTGTGCACAATCTCCTTTCTTCAGTGCTGAGCTCATTGCTGAAGGACTGTGCAGACTCGGGAAGACATGAGGTAGCAGTGGTACAGGTCCTAGCTGTCCCCCCAGGCCTGTCCTTGCTGTTCAGGATTGTTAGAAAACAGTCGAGGAGGAAGAGGAGGAGAGTCTCTGAGCTCCCTTCCCCTAACCCCTTTAAAACCTCTTCAGTTTGGCTGCTGAATGGAAGCAGGCACTTTATTTAGAAGTGAGTAGGGAGGGGACTGTAGCTCTGGGTTGACACCCTTCTGGTGCTTATCCATAAATATGAAATGGTGTTAGAACACCAGACACAAGAGAGCTTTCTGATTGGCTGCTGGTGATGTCATCTTGTCATTAATGCTGTGCTCAGAAAATAAACTGATCTGCCTGTTTTCTCCCCCCATCCCCATTTAAAAAAAAAAAAAAAAGCAAAACAACAAAACCCTGAAATCTGAAATGTATGAAATCTATTTTGTCATCTAAAAGGAGGTACTTCAGTTAGGACATTTTGAAAGAATTATTATATGTCTCATGTGTTCTGTCATTTTGGCCTTCATTTGAGCTCTGCTGCAATCACCCACAGGCATTCAGTCTGTCGCATCCTGTTGCTTAAGAGGAAGACAGACGCCTTGCAACACCTGGGCACCACAGTTGACATTTGCAGGCACTAAGTGCTAATGAAAAAGATAGGAATTCCTTCCTGTCAGCCTTGCAACATCAGAGTGTGCTGAGAGCCAAGGTTGGCACTCTCAGGGCTTGAAATAAGAAGTGGATAAAGGAAAAGGCCTTTTAAAAATGTGTGTGTGCTGCTGCACATGTGTGATGCATGTATGCACATTTGTGTGAACATGCGTGTATGAGTATGCATGAGTGTATAGGGCCAGAGGTAGATACGGATTTCTTTCTCTTTCCATCTTCATGCTATTTTTTCAGAGTCTCACTAAACCTGGAGTGCCATGATTTGGCTGTGCTGCCTGGCTCCCAAGAGCCAGGTTTCTTCTGTCCTTTACTTCTCCAGTGATGGGGTTATAGCAGCGGCACCTGTCTATGCTTGGCTTTTTATATGGGTGCTAGGGAGGAAACTCAGGTCCTCATGCTGACACAGCAAACACTTTACCAACTGAGCCACCCCCCACCCCAGCCCTTTCATGTTAAGTTCTTAAAACCTAATTTTGTTTCTCTAACTCTGATGCTCGGGTTGTCAAATCTTAATCAGCCTGCCCCTGCACCCAGTGCATGCTGATTTTGTATGTTAACTCACAAATGCATGTTTCAGTAGGAGGAACACACGTGTGACATGTCCCAGCTGTCTATGTGAAGAGCCCAATAGTATTCTGGTTACCTGGGGGTGATGTTCTCAGGAGCAAAGCTACTGCCTGATATTTCTCTGACTACAGAATTGAATTTGGACATCTGGGGTTTGGGACAGTTAGATAATCATTCACCCCCCCACCCCCACCGCTTCCCTCTTTATATTTATAACTGTGTCCATTAACCACTGGGAAGACTTATGCATAGATACAGTGCTTTCAGTTGGATACAAAACTCTCTTTTAGAAGGAAAGCCATGATTCTTTATTGTTGTGAAGTTTGCTTCAATAGATGGCCTTCTCCTTTTCTGTAATATTTCATTTTGTTTGCGAGTGACCATAATAATGTACTTCTTTGTATGTTGGGCTGGATCTCATCGTACAGTACCCAAATGTCATGCAATTCCCCACCATCCTCAAGCTGTATCTTCAGTGAAGTGTCTTTGGGAGTCTCTTCACTCACTCCCTGATGAATTAGCCATCCAGGGTTGTTTTCCACATGGTGTAGGCACATCACTTGAATTAGCAACGGGTCCCACCAGCAGGTGCAGCGGATCTCAGCAATGCAGCCGTGGCTTGTGTTCCCGGGAGCCGCCAGATTCCTTTTTCAAGTTCCCCCTCATTTTCACAAGGTTAGAAACCATAGATTTAGCAATCGTTGGGGTCAGAGGGGAAAGGGAGAGACAATGAGCCTCATTCATCGTTAGGCACTCTAATGAGTCATGGGGACGGTCTCCTTTCCAGGTTAAAACAGTGTCTCTGGCAGGCTGTAATTATCTGTGAGCTGAAACAAGAAGTGATAGCAACACACAAAAGCATTTCAGGAATAGGTTTTGGAAGATGAATCACCCGAGTCGGTGTCCCGCTCAACCCTTTTGCAAGGGACTGTCTGGCTCCCTCTGCCTGGCTCCCACTTGGTCACGTGACAGCTGTTTGCAGCCCAAATGAAAGAAGCCATCATTCAGTGGCAGGAAACCTAATCCTGGGCAGGTGCAGCTTGAGGAACGACTCTGGGCCTGAAGGTCAGAGCCTTTGCAAAGCCCCAAGCTTTTGCAGATGGTGGGTGTGGGAGGAGCAGGATTCGATTCCCACAGCCCCATCTGCAGCCCCCAGACGGTCCTTCCCCAGGAGAGGGCTGCCCTTTGTCCAGATATTGCTGAACTTTTGAACCCAAGTACACCACACAGCATTTAGACGGCTGTGTTCATGCCTTACCCTCAGATAAAGCAGCAGCAAATGCTAAGGAAACAGTAGCCAGACCCATTTTCCTTTTCCTCCAGTGATGTGAGGGAGCTAATTAGAAATCAGGGTTGCAGCAGCTTCCTCCCCTTGTATTTGGGATCCCCCTTTCCTAAAAGATACGTATAGATGTGAACAAAAGCCGGATGCTGCGTTAGGCCTCATCAAGTGCTCCTTGTCAGATGTCAGATGTGTCGGGAATTTACAGACCACTCTTCCCTCCCCCACCTCCCCTTCACCCTCCCTCCCCCCGCCCCCGATGGGTGTTAGAACCCTGCTCCCTATTAAGTTGTACTTTTCAATGTCTGAAACTGCCCCTCAAAAAGAAAAAAATGAACCTGCCCCATGGCAGTTTTCTTTGCTCTTCATTACTGATGGCTGCTGAGAACTAGTAACTCAGATGCCAGGTGCACAGACATGTCACATTTAAACCCTGGGTAAGTGGGAAACACTAATACTGTCCCCATGAGGGGGTGGGAACCAGTCACCATTTGTGGAAGAAAATATACAAATAGCCACACAGACAGCATTAATAGAGAAATATGGAGAGAAAAGACAAGAATTGAGCATTGTCTGATAAAACCCGGTCTATTTAAAGGGAAGGTAGTGCTGGGCTGGGCTGTAGACCATGCGCTAAGCAATCTACTGCTTCTTGTGGCTTGGAGATAAAAACTTAGAAATCTACAATTATACCACATAGATTCTCCTTGGTCTATATTTAGTATATAATCTCTACACTTTGGCTACATATGGCCCTGAGCTCCACTTAAGAGCTAAAAATGTTATGTTGCCTCCTACTGCGTCCCAAATCAGAATGGTTACGTAATTACGTAGGCTTTACAAATCTTACTCTGAGGAAGGAAGTGGGAATCAAGTCATTAGCTCCCCCCCCCTTCCTAATGAGCACCCTTGAGAGAAGCTTGGTATGTTCTAATTGAACAAATAATGAAAAGAGTGTTGTCCCATGTCCCGGTAAGAATTCACATGCTCTTAGGACTTCAATAAACCATAATGTAGGGGTTATCAGAAAGCCCTAGAGCCATGCTAGGCTACAAGTAAATGCCATCATGAAAAAGACATGAGATGTTGAAAATAAGAACAATGGTCTTTGTGTCAGAACTAGTAAAATGAAGACAAAGGAAGGTCCAGTCTGCAGATCTGTTCGAGCCCGAGGGTTGTGGTTTGAATGTGAAATATCTTCATATGCACCTACTCCCAAGGGGTGCCAGCCTGTTTGGGAAGGTGGAGCCTCACTGGAGGACGTGAGTCTCTGGAAGTTGGCGTGGAGGTAATCCAACCCTACTTCCTGTTCACTCTTTACTGGACTTCAGATGCGATGGGATCAGCTGCATTCTTGAACTGCAAGCAAAAATACATCTTTCTTTCCTTAAGCTGCCCTTTGTCAGGTATTTTGTTATAGAATGAGAAAACTAATATGAGAGTTACCTTGTAAACTCTTTAACATATACTTTTTTTGTGGTGTTTTGCTGGCACACATGTCTGTGTGAGGGTGTCAAATCCCCTAGACCCAGAACTAGGGACAGTTGTGACCTGCCATGTGGGTGCTGGGAATTGAACCCAGGTCCTCTGGAAGAACAACCAGTGCCCATAACCACTGAGCCATTTCTCTAGCCCTCAAATATATGATTTTAAAAAGCATTCATTTGCTGACCCTAACATTCAGGGTCTTTTGTGTTCAGTTAGGAAGGCAGAGCCTTGGCCGTAGGCTAGAAATGCTGATGTTGAGATGGAGAGGGGTTGAGAAGGTGAAAAGGGAGATCATGAACCAAAGAAGTGGCAGGGCTTTGTTAGTACAGAGCAGAGGAACCATGGGACAATTTTGAGAGCTGTTTTAAATACACTTATCAAACATTTATTGAGTACAGTGTCTTGTATCCTATGTTGTGACAGAAGCGAAATCTGCACCACTGCTCCATGTATTCAGGACTCCAAGTATAATTTCCAGAAGAACCTGGAGGAAGTCTGGGTCACAGCTGGCTTTGAAGAAGCCATCATGGGGTGATGGCATCTAAACTGCTGTGTAGAAGGGGACTAGGGTTTTTTTTTCCCAGTAGTAAAGGCTGGAGGAGAGGTCCACTGGATGCAAGAACCTGAAGACTACAGGAAGACTACAGAATGAGAAAGCATGGTTTGATGGATGGAGAAGTAGGCAGAGGTGCCTTTAGCTCAGGGCTGAACTTCTCCCTGATTCCTTGGTTTGTTAGTCTAAGGCATCTAGAGCTCATGGTATAGCCAACACTTTCCCTACCGAATGAGGCAGTCAAGAGTGTTGGGTGTTTCACTTGGATTCTAGAGAAGTTAGGAGGCAGGAGTTGGGAGGCAGGAAGGCCAAGCACAGGAGCAAGTCTTGCGAGGCAGGAAGACTCAACACAGGGACTGGAGTTGGGAGGCAGGAAGACTGAATAGAGGGGCTGGAGCTGGGAGGCAGGAAAGCCTAGCATAATGATCATAGCCACAGGTGCCCAGTTTTATCTTCTAGAGAGGACCAGCCCTCTGAGGATAGGTGACAACTTTCAGAGGTGATTCCCATCCTGAGACAAGCAGTAGGTTCTCATAACTAATGGCGCTTTGGATAATTAAAAGGTGTTTACAATTTATCTCGTTAAGTAGGAAAATCAGTGTCTGTGAGAAGGTTTGGTACGCGTTTTGTTGGCTGTCCTTGCCACCTGCTCTCCTTGTGCTCTCTATCCACACACCATTCTTCCTCCTTGAACCCCAGCGTCCTCTGATTATATCAAAGTTATCATGGCTCTCGGAACCAAGCTGGTTGACAACCAAGTACTTTGTCTCCTCAGATGGGGATATAGGAGATGGGAACAGATGAGTTTTAAATCACTGTGAACCAAGTCTTTCACACTGATGTGAAGATCCCACAGACTCAAGATGCAAGATGGGCACATCTGTACAGAGCTTCTGGGAGTGATGTGTTTATTTCCACTGCTGGTTGGTTTGCATCTCTGCAGAATATTCATGAGGCCAGAAAAGAACCCTTCCCCACTCCTTGAAGGATGCCAAATCCAGGTGGGAGGTAATGGTCTTGCAGGATTTTAACACTTGTCAGTTCAGAACTGTTCAGGGAGAACAAATGAAAGAGACGGGATGGCTTGATTCTGTGCTGTCATCCAGTGAGTCACGGCAGACATTTCTTTCTTACTCTTCCTTGGAAGTTAAGCCTGGTAACTGAAGAGTAGATAACCTTCCTTCACCAAACAGTGTCGAGCTTTGGGGACTTCATTGTTTGTTGATAATTCTGTTATAGCTTGCTTTCGTCTTTGATCACCCTCTCTTATGATGCTAATTTAGTCATGTTATGAGTTTTGTCTTTCCCATAAGCTTGTAGTAGGTTTTGGAAATTATTTTCTCTTTTCTCCTACTGGTTTTGTGCCTTACCAATAAACTAGTGTTTACCTATGCCCTGATAACTTGCATATCCCAGTGTGCCCTGTTTTTCCCTCAGAGCTTTTTAGTTTTCCTCATAAATTTGTTCAGACTGTAGAATGTTTCTTGTAAATTGGAATAGAATAAATTTTCTTAGTCCCCAATGCTGGGCTAACTATGCTTTTCTCTCAGCAAGTCTTTTTCTAAAGTTGCAAATTAATAGCTAAGTAATATCATCTTGGTGGAGCTGGTGGTTGTGTGTTAAAAATCCTCAGTCTAAACTGTTTTAAGTGATCTTAGGTACTTCAGAAGTCTCCATTTCCATAGTAGCACTTGATATGCTAATTATATACCGTTCTCCTGTGTTCATTAAAATATGAGCCCAAGGGCTCCTTTGCCAGTTTGTTTCCTTCTCATAGGTTGAAAGTAATAAAATTGATTTGCTTTAAAAAAAAAAAAAGAAAGAAAGAAAGAAAAAAGGCTGTAATTTGGTGCTTTCACTGATGCACAGAGACCTCTGTCTATTCTTTTCCTTGCTAGGTAGTGAGTGGAGGATTCTTTGTCAATGAGGGGATAATGAGGGGATGTCCACACTAAGAAGAGATCTAGGGTATTTTGGAAGGTGCCATTGTATTAGTACTTTCAGATGTATAGTTGTACCCATCTTCTTGGCTTTTGTAGTTAGTTCACTTCTATCTTCATGTTTCTGTATTTGCATTTGTTTGTAAAATATAAAAAGAATCCCCAACATCCTAGTGACATAGCTTCTCCATAAGGTTGTGGGGTAGGAGGTGAGGGGACTGGGGATGTGTTCCATTGAAAGAGTGTTTCCATAACATGCACAAAGCTAGGTTCAGTCCCTAGCAACACACAAAGCAGGCCTCCAGACACACCACCGGAAGAAGACCAGAAGTTCAAAGTCATCCTCAGCTACATTGTGTGTTCCAGATATGCCTTTGACCCTTCCTCAAAATGTATTAGACCATTCCTCAAAAATAAGTAAGTAAATAAATGACTGAATCTGAAAACAAATCAATAAAATAAGGGAAAAGCAACTTGAATTCTATGAAGAGACAAATGGATAAATGAATTGTAGTGTATATACAAAGTGAAAAATTATTTAGCCTTAGGAAAGGCAGAAAAGGCCATTTACTATGCATGATGTTCCGTGAGATGAATCATACAAATGGCATGTAATTCCCATGTTAGGGGAAATGTAGAAGAGTAAAACGCATAGACAGAAAAGCAGGTTGGAGTTTGCTTGGAGGTACGGTGTGAGAGCACAATATTAATACTGAGTGTGTTCAGAGGTGCCACTTTATAAGACAAGAGTTCTGTCTTGGTTGCTGCTGCTGATAAAACCATGTGAAGGGGTACTAAAAAGGACTGAGATGGTAAACTTCATATACATTTTCACATAGTCAAAATAAATTGCAATAGGAAAAGCTAAGAGTGGTGGCACATTGGAGGCAGAGGGATCTTTGAGTTCAAGGCCAGTCTTGTCTATATACAGTTCCAGGACAGACAGGATTACACAGAGGAAATCCTGTCTCAAAAAATCACCATCAGCACCACCATTGCCACTGCCACCGCCACCACCACCAATAACAACAACAATGCCTACTTTTAAAAATTAATTTATTCTTTAAGGCATGGTTTTATGTAGCCTGTGGTAGCCTTGAAGTCTCTATGGAGCTCAGTCTAACCTTGAATGCCTGTTCCTTCTGCCTCCATCTCCAGAGGGCTGGGAGTACAGGCAAGCCCACCAGGCCCCACCACATAAAGGGAAAACTTCCAAATTTGTGGCTTAGTGGTTAGGAGGGCTTAGTGCTGTAGCAGAGAGTTGGAGTATGGATCCCTGCACCCATATCAGGTAGCTCACAAGTACCTGTAACTCCAGCTCTGAGGGATAGAATACTCCTTCTGGCCTCTATGGGCATTTGCACAAACAAATCTATCACCTACCTACCTACCTACCTACCTACCTACCTACCTACCCATCTTAATCTCACAATAACCTCATAAGTTAGAATGTAAAACCAATTGGCCACTTTGGCTAATTTTCAATGTTTGTATATATAATAAAAATTATAATCAGCTATGCCATTATACCACAATTTAAATGAAATCAAGTATAAAGAAAATGAGTACATTTAATGTCAGTACAAGAAACAAACTTTAAACCAAATCAATTTGTCCAATTTGTTTCTTTCTTTTTCTTTTTCTTTTTCTTTCTTTCTTTCTTTTTTTTTTTTTTTTTTTTTTTTTTTGAGACAGGGTTTCTCTATGCAGCCCTCTATATAGCTCCTTGGCTGTCCTGTAACTCTCTCTGTAGTCCAAGCTGGCCTCAAACTCAGGGATCCACCTGCTTCTGCTTGCTGAGTTCTGAGATTAAAGATATACGCCCCCCCCCAGCCAATTTGATTTCTTAATTTGGTGTTTTTGTCTCCTGTGCAGACATTATCTAATTTGTCTCTAACATATGGTGAATAAAAACCCTCTTACTGTTCTTTTCTTTGAATATGGAATTCCTGGAACACGAAAATTGATGCATGTTTAAAAGCAAAGAATAGTGAACTCAACGAATGCCTTTTAAAGGGAATAGGAAATCTGGAGAATTTTTAAAAGGCATATTTTGGTTTACTGGACTAGGTGTGGCCTGAGATTCTGCATTCTATTGGACTGGCCTGGACCCGGAGTTTAGAGTCCCTGAAAGCCTGTAGATGGCTCCGTTTCCTTATTGCTAATTCCAAGTTTGTGACTGTAGTTTACTGATCTTGTTGTTGTGACAAAATACCTGTAAATAGTAGCATAGAGAAGAGGAAGGGCTTGTTTTAGCTGACAGTTTGAAGAATAGTCCATCATGGCAGAGAGGCAAGGTGGCACTGCACTCACAGCCGGGAAGCACAGAGTGATGAAGGCAGACACTGCTAGCTTTTCCTTTTATAGTCTGGGAGCCTAACCCGTGGAATGATGCCAGACTTTTAAGTTCAGATGTTTCATTTAGAAGCTCAGAGATTTCTTTCTCAGGTGATCCACTCAAGTTGACATCAGTATTAATCGTCAAACCTATCTGTGCTAGGCGGTGTTTGTCTTCTTATTCTTTTTTACTTATTCTAAAAACTTCTAACATTTGATCTTAGCAGAGTATTTCACTAGAGTAAAATGAGAGGAAGTAAGGTGTTTTTATCTTCCATGGAATGTTCTGGATCCTCTTCCCCATGTTCTGTGGTTCTCTGGTCATTCTTATTGGGGATGTCTGACTCAGAAGAATTGCCAGCCCGAGTCAGCACTCCTAGTCACTAAATTTCAGTTGAGGTAAATACTGAGTACTAAGTATGATGTAGGCATTAAGTAAGTACTAAGTATGATTGTGCATGTCCAGGGTGGATTCATGGGGCTGCTGCCTTAAGGATGCCAAGGTGTATGAGGGTATTTGGGGCACTTTGATGCCATTCCTGACCATGTGTGCCCCTGCAACACGTCCGACACTATAGATGTGCAGCTTCCTTCTTGGTGCCATCCGCCCTTATCTCGTCTCTAGCATCATCAGCTTTAGTCTAATATTGTATTGCCCTCTTTTGCTCACTTTTCATGGTTGCATATTTTTACGGCTTCAGTGATTGACATGGAAGGTCACTTTATAGTTCCCTGTCCACGACAAAGAACGTGACTGTTTCTGCAAAGCGTCTTTTCAAAATTGTGTCTATATTCAATCATTTTTAATGTAGATAATGAGGTAATCATCACCACCATCATCTAACAGTTATTATCATTTCCTAACTCCCAGAAAGTACTGTTCTAAACCTCATCCATGTCAGTGGCACTATTTATTATTATTATCATCATTATTGCTATTGGAGAAAAAGAAATATGCCTTTATTTCATGGTAAGAAGGTAGACTTTGAGTCTGTTTCCTTAGATTCACTAGTTCTACACCTTGGATCTGTGGTGTGGTGACTGTGACGCTTTTGATCCCTGTGCTTTCCTGTTCTGTTTGCCACAGTTGACCTTAGACTACGGAGGTTTCCCAGGTGACCCTGTACTCCCTGTTTGTTGATGGAAATAAAGCATATCCCTGGTATACAGGAAGTGTCAAACAGAAAGGGCATTTGTTTAGTGAGAGAAATGTCCAGCAAGTTTTCCCTCTGTTATTTCCTAGCCAGAGCATGAGTCTCATCTGGGAAGCAGTAGAGGTGGCAGCTGGCATCTCATCACACTGTCAGCCTCACACTTCTTTACCATGTCATACACAGTCCTGTGGTTTTCCCTAGTAGTCCCTGCCCCACAGCCCACTAGGTCTAGGGTGAGGTTTATCTGTTGTTCACATTTTAGGGCTAGTTAAAAAGAAGGTGAAAATTTGCCAACCTATTCTTTAGGGCTAATCTAGAGTACTTCAATTTCAATGTAACATTAACCTGGAGTTTACACCAAAGATTCCATAAACACATTTCACTCCTTGATAAAGTAATGGTGGAGACAGGGGTGAATCTCTAAGGCTTGCTGGATACACACACACACACACACACACACACACACACACACCTCTGATTTTGAGATCCAGGGTGATTCTGTCTAGACTAGAAGTGGTACTCTATTCTATACTACCTGTTCTCTGCTAATGAGAAACTCTTAGCATGTTTCTGGCAGAGTAGGGTGGGGCAACTATCCTCACTTCTGATGCTGCACTGTGTGTGTGAGCCTGGGCTGTTGAACTTGGAGTCATATTTATATCCGTGTCTGCGTCTGAGAGCCTGGGTTTTAAGACAAGTGGCTACATGGAGCCTTCCAAGTTGCTAGTTTTTTTCCTATGAGATGATTCTTCCCTGTGCTGGAGGATCTTTCACACTGCAAAACAAGAATCTGCAGAAAATTAAGGGCACTTGAGTTATAATATTTCAGGGATATGATGATATTTCAAAGGGAAAATGCTAATTGTAGAGCGCTTTCTTCTCTTCCCCCCCCCAACACCTGGAGCTCCTTTTCCTGCTATCAACTCATTGCTGATTTTCACAAATTGGACTGTGAGTGGTTGGGGAGGGGGAGCCCAACAGTTCAACCGCCAGGAGGTTGGAGGGAAATTATCTGCCAGTGATTATGAAAAGACGGGGGAGTTCCCCACCTACCTTCCTGCAGTCATGGACTGTCTAGGGAGCTCTAGGGTGCATGAGCTTCCAGCATGGAAAAGAACATCACCAACACAGTTGAGTTTGTATCATAGTTCCTTCTGGGGCCAGGAAAAGATCGTTTGTAAAGTACTTGCCACTCAAGCGTGAGAACCTGAGTTCAGATCCCAGCACCCACACAAAAGCTGGTGTGGTGGTGTGGCTCAGTAAATCCAGAGGGAAGCAGTAACAGGCAGATCCTTGAAACATACTGGCAGTGAGCCTAGCTGAATCAGCTCCAGGTTGATCGGGAGACCCTATCTCAATAAAGAGTGATTTAGTAAGACTCCAGTGATGACTGCTGGCCTCCATGGGTGCTTATACACACACTCTCCTCTGTCTGTCTGTCTTCGCCCCTCTCCACATCCATACCCCCCCCCACTCACATACAATACCTTCTGGGTCACTCTCTCTGATGTTGTACATGACATCATGAAAAAGCTCAAGGTGGCATTGTCTAGGTCTGGGATTCCGCTACCAGCACTGACATAGACATTTCTACCCAACAGCATCCCCCACTCCTGCAGGCCTGGAGCAGTTATATGGTATGAGCTGTTTTTCTCTCCATCACTTTTAATTTTGCCCCAGCCCTGCCAGTCCTTACTTGACATTTGGCTTGTGAAAATGGCTTCTGTGGAGCTAGCTACTGTTTCTTCTGTCATTAGGGGGGAAAAATAGCGGAAGACAATGAGGTGGGGAGAGGGAGTCATGACTCCCACACAGGCAGAGTCTGTCTCTGGGATTCATGGCCTCTTTTCTCCCTTGCTCATTCTTCACTGTCAGTACAAGCAACTTATTTTCTGATATTGGTTCAGGGACCAAAACCATACGCTTTGCAAATCTGCCATATTTCTAAGGCTTCTGTCCTGTTTATGTCCCCTCCATAGACCCGAGGCATTGTTGTAATTCTTTCCCACTAAATCTACTTCAATGCTCTGGTCTTGTGTAGTGTTGTAAGCAGAATCTTTGACTTTGTAGTTTAGCAGTCACTTCATAGGAGGGTAGCCATATTCAAGTTTCTTCAATAATTTTATTGAGCACTTGCAGTTTACCCATAATTCTGCTGTCTCTCTTTCAATGTGGAGCATAAACAGTAGTGGTTATTAGCTACTAGCTAATTTTCTTGTTGCTTTAGTAAAATACCTCTGAAGAACAATTTAAATTGGAAGGAAAGGCTCATTTTGGCTCATAGTTTGAAGGTATAGTCCATCATAGGAGGGAAGGTGTGGTGACAGTGAAATGGTTGGTCACATGGCACCCACAGCCAGGAAGCAGAGAGAGATGAATGCTAGGGTTTCACCTTTTCTTTTCTATATAGTCTGGGACCCTTGTCCATGGGATGGTACTACCTGCATTCAGGCTGGATTTTCTCACTTGTTTTCTCTGGAAATAGCCCACAAACACGCTCCAGAGCTTTATGTGCAGGCTGATTCCAAATCCTCTCAAGTCTGCAGTAAAGATTAATCACCACAGAGCAGTTTGTGAATTTCTGTCATCCTTGCACAGGGAATCTGCTACTTTTCTCTGCATTGATCTCATGTTAGTATGAATGCAGCCAGTCTTTAGTCTTCATTCCTGTGTGTAGTGAAATCAAGGGGAATATGGATTAGCAAAGCTCTTTGAATGCTTATTTATTTAATTGTGAAGAATTTCTGGTAATTCACTTCTAACCATGTATTTCTATCATTCCCTACCAGATACTGTATTTGTTATTTTTCTCACTGCTCTGATAAAAATGCACAACAAAACAACTTGAGGAAGAAAGAGGTCTATTTAGCCTTACAGTTTGAGTGGATAGAATCTACCATGGCAAGGACATTGTGGTGGTAGGAACAGGAGGATAGCTGGCCACGTTGTCCCTGCTTTTAAGAAGCAGAGAGCAATGAGTGCCCATCTTTACCTTGATATCTTCTTTTTATGCATGTGAGAATCCCAGCCCATGTCTGCTGGCTTCCTCTAGGGTAGGTCTTCCTATCTTAAACTAAACTGGAAACTCTCTTAGACACATGCCGAGATTTATCTCCAATATGATTCCAGTCCCTGTTGACAATCAGCACTAATCATCACAGGCTCCATGTTCTTGGACACTGCCTCATGTCACTTCTGTCTGTTTCCATCCAAAGCTCATGTTCAGTAAAATGTAGAAAAGCTAATAGTGTGAGCAGATGACTTGGCCCCCATTTTCCCCAAAATAATTGTTCTGACTTTGGTGTTGTGAATGCACAAATCCCGTGGAGCAAGCAGGGGTAAATATATTGTTTCTTTAGTTTCAAGTTTTGCATAAGACAAGTATGTCTTTAAAAAGACACTAGCACAAGGTAGTGAGTAAAGGCTGGGGACAGGCTTTAACACTTGGATCATATGCTAAGCTGGGAACATATATGAAATGAATTGAAAAATCTTACTTTACAAACCAAACTGCTATAAGAATGGATACCTAAAGAGTATATCATATTTATTCCCCTTATTTCCTAATATTAATATTTATAAGAGCAACCATAATAAAAAGGAAGTTTTTAGGTCACTAGAAGGAGGCGTTATGTTATATACTATCTATGTAGTTCTTGGGTGTATTTCAGACAATTTCCAGTTGAAATGATCACAGCATGTGTCAAAAGCATACACAGGATGGTTTCATTGATCGACCCACTATTATTGGAGCTCAAAGCTCAAAGACCCTCCTATTTCCTTGGTGGGTTATGAGCAATAGTGGAAGATAGTAGCCAGTTTGTATGAAAGTCATACAAGTGAGCCTTCTCAGTCATCTGGTAGACTTGTCATGAGCAGATGCAGATTATCTTATTTTATAGGTAATGTAGTGTGCCACATTACCAAATTATAGTTCTATAACCTAGCTGTTGAGGGATATGTTAGTATATACCTGTAGTCCCTTCACTTGGGAGGTGGGAGCAAGAGGGTCAGGAGTTCAATGTAATCCTTAGCTGCTTAGTGAGTTTGAGGCCAGCCTAGGCTATGAGTAACACACTGCAAACCAACTCACAGATATGTCTTTTCAAGCTTGTGATACAAAACTTGGAAATTGTCTCCAAGATTGAGAGCAGCTAGTTATATAACTATGTGATGATTTGTGTCAGTTGTTGACATGATGAATCTAGAATCACCAGGGTGGTGGCTCTTTGACAGTGCCTCTTGGGGGGACTATCTTGATTGCATAATTGAGATGCATAATTGGAAGATCTGTCCACTCTGGATAGATAGCATCATTTCTCGAGTGTGATCCAGGACAACATAAAAATAGAGTGCCTATGAGCACTCACTCATTGCTCCCTCTTTTTAATTGTGGATATGATGTGAACAACTCCCTCAAACTTCTGGCTCTATGACTTTCCCTATAATGATAAGCTGTACTCTTGCACTGTAAGAAATAAAACTCTTCTCCTTAAGTAGTTTTTTCTCAGGATATTTTATCACAGCAATAAAAAATGAAACCAAGACAAACTTTTTATGACATTAAAGGCTCTTGTTAATTAGCCCCTTAAATTCACCTATAAGCTGACTTTTGGTCCTTCAGTGTTTCCTCAAAAACATACTCTAGCCATATTTAAATGTTCTTTTTTATTTTTTTTCTGTTGAAACAAAACCACTGTGTCATTTCCAAAGGTCATGACCTTTTGAAGTATTGAGTGTGATGTGAAGATATTCTCTGCTGTAGTGTGGGTCCTTCCTGAAGCATGAGTTGGTAGTCCAGTTGAGAGGTCAGGCTTGAATGTTCATTTCCCAAATGCTTAACAAATTATCAAATTTTCTAGAGCTTTGTTTTTTTTAGGTGGGCAATGGGTGTAATAATAGCAGTCTCGCAGTAATATATAGCCAGACAGTTCATTGTCATTATGTAAGAGTTTAGATCTTTTTTCCATGCTTAGTAAGCAAAATATAAAATGTTTAATGGATATGAATGTAACTTTGTGATAGAGCATTTGCCTAGCATTCTTAAGGCCCTGGGTTTAATCTTGGGCAACACACACACACACACACACACACACAGAGAGAGAGAGAGAGAGAGAGAGAGAGAGAGAGAGAGAGAGAGAGAGAGAGAGAGAGAGAGAGAGAGAGAGAGAGAGAGAGAGAGAAACTTAGAAGTCCCAAACAAATGCCTTCCTATCAATGTATTAACCTCTTTCCTTGTGGATGCATTATAGTTAGAATCTGTAGTACCTCTCAATAGACCATTGTTAGAGTCTTGTTCCCAAGTCTGGCATTAGTGGTGGGAGCTAAGAAGAGGCACTGCACTTTTGGATCCAAAAAGATAAATCTGCTGCACTTTTGGGTGGTAAGCCATGTTTTAGGTGACTTTAGTTGGGTACCTTCTTTTCTGTAGTGGGAAGGTAGGTCATGCTCTCAAGGCAGCCAGAGTTTTAACTGCTTGGCTGTTGCTTTGACTCTAAATCCACAAGTACGTTGATGAATGTGCCTGTATCTCATCTATATCAAAGAAGAATGAACTTAACATGTGAAGGCTATTTGCCAACAGTGGTTGAAGAAGCACCTTTGCGGTCGAGGTTGTCATGCAAGTCAATGTCATTGTATTACAGGAAATCTATGTCTTCTGCTTCTTATCACCAGCCATCTGTATCTCTTGCCTGCTCTGACTGGTAGAGATGCCAAGATCTCCACACTGCCAGTCTTTATCTTATAACCATGAGTGGGAGTATCCTTTGAGGTATCGAAAAGTGTTTGAGAAATTCTTCAGCATCATATCCTCTTCACCTGTTTCTGTTGCTTTAACAAAATAACTCAGCTGGACCAATTTATAACTCACAGAAATTTGGGGGGGGGGTTGGATAGATGGTTGGATAGAAGGTTCAACCCTTGCTATTCTTCTAGTGAACCAGAGTTCAGTTTCCAGCTCCCACACAGGGTGGCTCACAAAGGTCTGTAGTTCTGGTTCATAGATGATTTTTCTCCCTCTTTTGGTCTCCAGGGGTATGCACATGCACATACCTCCCCCTGTCCCCATGCATACATATAATTAGAAACAAATCTGTAAAATGCAAACCAAAATGGTCTACTGATGTTCTTGACCTCTTAGGATGGGAAGCAGAAGACTTTGGTTTCTCCAAAGAAGAAGATATAAAAGGGGGAGGCAGCTTTCCAAAACTTAATCATAAATTCATGAATGTTGAGCCCCTACAGCCTCATCAGCTCCTCGAGGGGCCCACTAATTAAGCACTCCCTTCCTTCTGGGGTTGAGTCCTGGCACATGCAGTTTGGAGGATCCATGCATTCAAATGCCAGGGCTACCTCTCTTTGCTTCAGGTCCCTCTGCTGCTCTGTAAGACTCTTCAGTTTGCTTTTAAAGATGAATTATATGCTATTGCTGGGTTCTAGAGCAAGTGACTCGAGTACTTTTTGGTGCTTCCTCCCATCTTCCTAGTTCCCTTGCTGTCTGTGGGCAAAGCAAGAAAGGTGGCTCCCTTCCTAGGGTTTATTTTAGCTTCATGAATGTCTAGGAGTGAAGGCCTCGCCTTACTCATCTTTTCTCCCATTGGTTTTACTGGACTTTTAAATAGAACTTGAGCTATAAAGGATAAATTGCTGGGCAGTAGAGAACAACCTCAACTGGAGGCAAAGGCAAAGTCAGAGAACTGGTTTCAAGTGTCTACTACTTTCTAGTTGGAGAGCCTTTGACAAGGATGCTACTTTAAGGTTCAATTTCCTCATCTTTAATACAGGTAGCATATCTTATCTTACCTTGGGGGCCACTGGGGCAATCAAAGAGGATAAGATATACCTTAGAACCTCACAAGTTGAAAAATGAATAACTGTCTGTTAAATGCCATAGGAGATTTAACACACTGGAGTAAGGATCACATAGGGTTGAAATTGAGATACTCTGATTGGAGTCTCAAATGTGGTCTTTTTAGCTGTGAGACTTGCAATACATGACTCAGCCTCTTAAACTTACTTTCAGCATTTATAAACCAGGGATAATGTGGGAGAAATGTATTGTTATACTAAAAATGACCATGGGCAGTGCAATGCTGTTATTATCTTCTAAAATGGTTTGCTGCAGTGATTTGAAGAAATAGTTGTTGGGTGTATCTAAAAATACCACTGTTATAATCCTGGGAAATATATACTGTTATAATCCTGGGAAATTAAGGGAGCAGCTCCTGGAATCCAATTTGTAACTAATGGGAAGTGGGGGCTCGTTTGGGAGTCTGCACATCCCAGAACATTACTGGTCATTTCTTCAGCTTTCACTTAAGCAATTAAGCTCTCTCTTTCTTTTCATCCCCATGATCTTGAGATAAGGGAAACATTCCTCATCTTGTTTCTTTTTTTATTCAGATAATATTTTGGCTATCAGGATGGAATGCTTTCCCCTTTAAAAGGGAGATGAATAGACTTGTCTTACTAGGTAAGATGGTTATACTAGCAAAGTAACATAGAGACTGATTTAGCAAACCCAAAAATGAACAAATACATTTCTTCCCTCATTTTGGTAAAAACCCTTTGAGTAGAATTAGCATTTTAAAAATAGTTTTACTTAAGTTGGGTATTGTCATTATTTTAAAACTATTTCAAGCTGCTAAAGATTTGTTTTCTTGAGGTGACCTTGAATTTTATAGTTCAAAACAGTATAAATGTAGTTGAAATCATCTTTCTGATTTTATGTGTATTTGGATGGTATATGGCTGCATTTGTGTGTGTGTGTGTGTGTGTGTGTGTGTGTGTGTGTGTGTGTGTGTGTAGGCCATATGTTGATGTTTCCTCTATGGCTTTTCACCTTAGTTTTTGAGACAAGATATGTCATTTCCCTGAATCTGGAGTTCACCAGTTTGGTCAGACTGAGCAGCCAGGAAGCTCCAAGTATCCTCCTTTCTCTTCCTGCCCATGGTAGGGATATGCCATGGCATGTGGCCTTTTCCATGGGTGGTGGGCTCAGAATGGAGGTCTTCATTCCTGCATAGCATGCACTTTACCATTTGAGCTATCTCCCCAGACCCAAAATAATCTTTATAAATAACAGCAGACTTTTACTAGTGAAACTTTATGGAATATAATAGTGTCCAAACCAGAAATTAGAAAAACAACAAAAATTCCATTTGCGGGTGCAGCTCTGGGGAATCTCATTCATGGTTATATATAGGTCAGTCAGGCTTCTTACCAGCTGAGCATATACCCTGATGCCCTGATACAATGTTAACAAGTGGGCAGAAACATCTTCATATCTTAGGCAAATGAACAGTTAAGTTACCAAATAAGGATACAAAATATTTGATTAGGTAATAGGTGGAATTAAGGGTTGTATTGTATTTTGTATAATCCTGAGATTTTTTTTTAAAACTGTATGAGGCTTTTTCCCCCCCAGGAGTGTGTCATTCTGTTGCTCCCATGTCTGTGTAAGCTGTCTAATCTATAGCGTTGAATTTGCTTTGATTTAGACTCCTTTTTTTACTGTCTCATAATAGATGCTCAGGGTGCCAGATCCAAGAGAAGACCTGAGAAACATTCCTGGCTTATGAGGGCAGGCATGGAGGTTTGGTTGTGTCTTCCCTGCAGAACTTAGAGAGAAAAAGCAAATCTGACAGATGTGCTACAAGTGAGCCTCTCTTGAATCCACAGCAGACGTTTCCATCTGTACAGGATGATGGGAAGGGAAGAAGGGAAGAAAGGCTCATCACTCAGTTTCATATAGAAAGTTGGAGGGAAATTCCAAGACTCATGCGTGAGAATGGGATATCTGTAAGAAGGCAAGCCTAGCACCGGCCTTCTTGGTTGGTGGTCTACTGAGGCACACCTGCCAGCCTGTCTCTGGGTTGAAGGCTGCAACTTAACAGAGAGAACTTTGAGTGAACCAGCTTTTACCACCTGTGTGTAGGTTGGCAAGGACAATGAGAGTACAGTGTGCTTTGAGGAATAGTGCTTGTTACCGCAGGTTTTTCCTACCCGCCCGCCAGCGCCATCTTGTTTGCCATCGGTCTGGGCCCACAGCCATGTCAGCCCCAAATAACACTCAGAGACTCTGTATTTGATACAATCCTGTTGGCCAGTTACCATTATTGTTTATGGGCTAGCTCTGCCTTAATCATTAACCCATTTTTACTTATCTAAGTATTTCCACGTGGTCGTCTTATGGGGAGCCGCACGGCAGGCTTCCTGCTTCTTCCCGGGCTACATCTCGACTCCACCTACTACTTCCTCTTCCTCCTCCTAGTCTCCTAGCCCCACCTATCTAGTTTTCTATTGGCCACAGGGCTTTATTAACCAGTATGAGAAACATATACACAGAATAACATCTCCCATCATCTCCTCTTTTCTGTCTAAAGTAAAAGAAGGGGTTTAACCTTAACATAGCAAAATATATCATATAACAGTTATCAAATAAGAATCACCATAAACAACATTTAGTCCATTAACATTTTGTAAGACTTAAAGAAAATATCATCTATCCTATCTTTGTGAGTCTAAAGTCCTATATGTAACATCTTTAATCCTAACTAAAGAAAACTATAAGCATAACTATCTGTCTTCAACTCCTTCAAAGACCACAGAAGGATAATATATAAGCTCTAAAAATGACAGAGACAACTCATTGCCTGGTCAGTCACCCGAAGTTCTTCTGTAATGTTCCATCTTCAGCCCATAGGCCATAGTGTGTCTCCAGACTCCTCAACAAGGCAGGAAACTTTTCTCTGTGTCCTGTAGACTGTCTGGCTGTTTGGCAGCCTCTTCCATGAAGCAGGAATCCTGTAGCAATGTCCATCTTGAATCAGCAGTCACCTTTTTGTGGGTCCTGCATGTCCAGTTTCTACAACATAAAATCAAACAGTCCAGAAGAACAGTACCTTGCTCAAATGGCTAGTCTTGCCACATTAGAAGCAAACTTCATAATTTGTTTCTTCGATGTCCATCTTCCTTTCTTCTGTAGGTGGTGTTACCAGGAGCAGTAGTGCCTCCCTGTCAAGAAAATCCCTAAACCATTTTAAATGCCATATTCTGTAGGTCTTTGAAAGGTTTGAAGAATGCCTATTCATCTCAAATACATCTCTGCATATCTAGAAATCCTAACTAACTTAACTCCAAGTATTGACTATCATAGGTAACTCTCTAATCTGTATTAAATTATACATTACATTTTCCAATGAGTTATATAAACACAATACCTAAACAAGAGGAGAAATATACATATCACAAAATTGACCTTAAATTGTATCAACAAAAGAAAATCCATTTCAAAGCAAAGTATTCATATCTATACCATAATTCCCTTTTTACCTTTAAAAAGATTGCTTGTGGTTATAACCATTTATAATCAAGCCCATTTAAATGAAAACAAACATTTATAAACAATATTTGGGAATTTGGGCGTCGTTCTTTCCAAACTATTTCCTGCTGGTAGAGGGCGCTGTCATGGGGGTCCAAAGAAGATGCAGAAATCTTGGCAGTAGTCTGCAAGGCTTTATCTCAACTGCTTTGAATGTTGGATCATCTGGGGAGTTGTTTCAGGGGGTCTGGCTTGATCAAACCACCTAAGTCTGGAAAGAATCCATAGCTTTTCATTTTCTGTGGAAATAAAAATAGAAATCCTTTTCCCCAGTAACTTGTCCTTAGGCTCAAATTTTGGAGTCAAAGCATTTTTAAAATATATAAATTGAATTAATCTAGCAGCATTTCTTTTATCAGTAGTTGTTTTCTCAGCAATCAAATAATTTAAAGACAACAGAAGCACGTATAGTATCCAAAATTTCTCTGTGTTTTCCATCTTTACGTGGCTTTTTTATTATTCTATTTCTTCTACTTCTATTTTTACATATTTTGAGACAGGGTTTCTCTGTGTAACTTTTATCTGTCCTGGAATTCATTGCATACCAGGTTTACTTTGAAATCATAGAGATCTGCTTGCCTCTGTCTGCCGAGTGCTGGGATTAATGGCATGTGCCATTACATCCATCCATTTAATTCCTTTTTTCTTTTTAAACCATTGTATCCCGTTTCTTTTTCTCTCCCAAGCCAGGGTATTTTTTAAAACACAGTGTAAACCTTCATTGCAGCTCTCGTACATACCAATGAATTGTTAGCAGAGCTCTTTAAAAGCAAGGCGGTTTTGGAAACCTCTCTTAAAGGAGCCGCGCAAATCTCTGTCTACAACAAAACAAATCCAAAGGAGAAAATGCTGCTACTAAGAAGTCTTGCTAGTCTCTGTTCCTTTGTTTCTAAAACATTTCTTAAGCTCTTATTAGTTTTAAGTGAAAGTTCTTATAGCCACGTTGGGTGCCAACTATAGCATGTAAGTTTCCGCCAGCCCGCCAGTTCTGACACCATTATGTTACAGCAGGTTTCTCCCCGCCGGCCTCCCGGTCCAGCTGCCATTGTCCTGCAACCACGTGTGCCCCAAATAACACTCAGAGACTCTGTATTTGATACAATCCTGTTGGCCAGTTACCATTATTGTTTATGGGCTAGCTCTGCCTTAATCATTAACCCATTTTTACTTATCTAAGTATTTCCACGTGGTCGTCTTATGGGGAGCCGCGCGGCAGGCTTCCTGCTTCTTCCTGGGCTACATCTCGACTCCACCTACTACTTCCTCTTCCTCCTCCTAGTCTCCTAGCCCCACCTATCTAGTTTTCTATTGGCCACAGGGCTTTATTAACCAGTATGAGAAACATATACACAGAATAACATCTCCCATCAAGTGCTGGGTCCTGAGATGTGCTGTCTGCATTGTTTCCAAGATGCTGGTGGCTTTGGTGATGGGAAGCTCTTCCATCAGGGGAGCTATACATAGAGCAAATACTGTAGGTTCATCTAAAATATTAGAGACTAATATTAGAAGACTAATTACTTAGCCAGAGAAGCCATCACAGCAGTGAAGGGAGACATTCACTTTTCTCTCCTTAGCAATTTCCTCAATGGAGGAGGGGAATATTGAACAAGAGTAAACAGAACCCACCCCTTCCTAGTTAGAAGCCAAATAATAGCTTTGCCTCGTCACAGTTTGTACAAAATCAAAGTAGAATTTGAGAATGAAATTTAAGATGACCTAAAAATGACCCCTCCAATTATGGGATCTGCCCAAGGTGTCATTAAAGATAGGAAAGGAGTTTTCAAGTAGCAGTTTGGCCACTCAAAAGAGAGTGAAGCCAAACTATTCCCACTAATTGTCTGCTGAGATGGTAGCACTCACCATTTTCACAGATTCTCTTCTCTGTGTCACGATGACTTCAAATATTCATGCTCCATCCACATCACACTGGAGGTGTTTCAGGCATGTGATCAGCATCTTGAAATTTTGTCAGCATTAGGTTTGTAGATCCACTCACCTGGTGGGCAATGTGAATTGTGTATGAGATGAAAAGATTCTCCAGACCGCTAGGTTCTGACCTCTTTGTACACAAATGGAAATGTTTTCACTTTGTGAATGGGGTTTCCATTGTCAACAGTGTATAAAGGCAACTCCTGAGACACATCAAAGACAGACAAAATAATACCAAGATGTGTACTTAACTGCTGAGTTGAAGGAGACTCCCTACTTCTTATTTGCTTAAGGAAGACTCTAAACATCATATCATACCAAGTCAACACGGCTTCATAAAAAGCTACTTCATGGAGGGATAAATGGATACAAAACATTTTTTTTAAAATGTTTCCCTGAGAGTTGGTGAAGGAATTGAGAATGGATCAGGATCAGCACCCTAGGTTTTTATCGTGCATATAATCCTTGTTTTTTTCCTGTCCTTAATCGAGATTTTAAAAGGGGATTAAGGCTTGAGTGAAAGAGTTGGCAATTGAGGCATACCTCACAAACCTGTTAAATCTCAGGGGCTTGAGATTTCCTGGCTGCCTTTAAATTTCAGGAGCAGATCGATCTTAGGGAACACTGCTAGCTTTGGGTTTAGACACTAAAGCAATGAGGAGGTAACAGTTCTGTGCAGGCCCTTGCTGTAATCATCTTTTGCAGGACCAAGTGGTTCTCCAGACTGAAACTCAATTTTCCACCAAGTGCATTTTCTGAGTTTTGATAAAATCCAGGAACCCTCTTCATAGAGCGTAAGATATTTGTACCCAGATTGCTAGGGCTGTGATCTTATCTTGGCCAACTGCCCACTTTCTTTTGGAGCTTTAAAAAAAAAAAAAAAACCTGGTTTGATTTCACTTGTATAGAGTTAGGGGTTGAAAAAGAAGTTTCTGTGGCTTCCTTAATTCACGGGCAGGGGAAACGTAATTGAACGTAGAACCATGTACTTCGGGTTTGAGGTGGGAAGGCAGAGAGAAGAGCTGTGTTTATTTGTGCATCATCCTGACCGGAAGTTCAAACCCAAGCACAGGCAGAATGACATAAAGGAAAAGAAGGACAAGGAGGAGAGGAGTGAGGGCATCCTAGGGCAGTTTCCACCCACTCAGGAGATTAAAGGACTGCATGGCAGGGCTGGAACAGCAGCAGGCCACACCTCAGGCTCTGTGCAGACTGATGTTTTTATTGCTTAACAAGTATTGAGTCACCTCATTAAATGCCGTCCCTAATATAGAGATGGACTTATTTCTTGCCCTTAAGCTACCAGAGCCTGCGAGGGAGGTATGAGCATAGCACACATACAGGTACCTGCACCACAGTGGAATGGGGTTTGAGCAAATGGCTTGCCAGGTGGAATAAAGTTATCTTGCTGGGAGTTCTCTGCGGGAGGGTGAAGAGAAATTCAAGCTATGATGCAACTTCATCACACCTGTAGCTGTGTGTGTTTCTATAGAACTCCTCCTACCACAGTGTGAGACTCAGCTTCTGACACTTGACCCAGTGTCATGTAACTAAGGCTAGCCTCAAACTCCCCATTTAGCTAAGGCTAGCCTCAAACTCCTCATATAGCTGAGGCTGATCTTGAATTTCTGATCTTCCTATCAAGGGATCATAGACTTGCACATTTTTCTTTTTTTAAATGACAAAGTCTCACACCGTAGCAGAGGCTGGATGTGGAGAAATCTCACTCAGCCTCCTGAGTTCTGGGAGCCCAGGTATGAGCCACTGTGTTCAGCTAAATAATTGTGGTTTCTTTCCTGAGGGTATGGGGGTGGTACTAGGGATTAAACCCAGAGTTTAAGCATGTTAGATACACATTCTACCACTGACCTACATCCCTCAGCTTCACGCCATCTCCCTATGTGTCCACTCATGTGTGCATTTCTATTTCTGTTTAGAGTCTAGTTTTATAGTCCATACTGGCCTCAAACTCAACATAATCCTCCTGCCTCAGCCTCAGATTACATGTGTGAGCCACCATGCCTAGCTTTTCTTTTCTAAGTTGGGAAATAGATTGAATTTGTGTTTTGTACATCATGTGTACAGTGTATTTCATTTACTCTTTTTCTCCTACCTTTTTTTTTTTTTCCCCATCCTTCCTCCCTTTCTTACAGGAATGCCTTTTAGTTTCGTTTTGTGGCCTGTGATTTTTTAACCAGTCCTGTCAGTGTGACTCTTTGACTTTGGAACTGTGCCTTGGAACCTGACAGTTTCATCATTTCGTATACAACTGAAGGCTACGACAGTTGCTCAGAATCTGGGCTGCCATTAGCTGAGCAGGGAGGGGAAGGGCAACACGAACCCCTCCCCGTTCTTGATTGGCTACTGACAGGCCCAGTCTTGGGCAGGCCCCCTGCTACATGCCTGGCTTTTGAAACTTTTAAAAAGCTTCCCTCTGTTTTTCCTTTTTAAGTTCATGCTTTGGATGGAGTGTTCGTAAGAATAGTGCTGTTCACATATTTTCATGGTTAATACTTCTGTGGCAAGTCTCTTTAGAAGCCCCTGGATGCACTATTCACTAAAATATCTTGGAGGCTCCCCTGGCAGACAGGGAGGTGGGGCATAGAAATAGCATTAAATTTCTCTTTTCATGTCAGTTAGAACTCTGTAGTAGAAGAGAGGCGAGCATCTGCTCTCTACTTTACAGATGAGGAGCTTTAGTCCCTGGGAGAGAGTGATTTGCCCTTTCCCGGGGGACGAGCCGGCAGAGGCAGCACACAAATCCAGGCCTTTGCGACACAGCCCAGTGCTTTTCCGGAATGCCACACAGCTTCCCTGGTTATCTGGAGATCTGGAGCGGTGGGCTGGGGGTGGGGTGGGGGGTGCACGAGACTTCAGAATACCCGTGCAGATGTGGATTGTTGCGCCAGCTGAATTAACTCATCATGTCAGTCTGAGTCCCAAGCCTGCTTCCATCGCCCGTGGTAAATCATCACCCCTTGTGGTCTGAGACTCGGGTGCCTAGGGGGGATATCATTACCACCCAGGGTTGGCTTTGCTGTTGAAGCTCTGTGCACAGTTCTCTGCTCCAGCTTGTTTGAAGTCTTTCCCCTTTGAGGCCGGAACTGAAGGGCTGCAGCCCAGTGGTCCACATGGGAAAGCCTACTGCTCTAAGTTGGGCCTGGTTTGAGCCCCTGGGGGAGGGGCTCATGTTGACTCAGTGGGTTTTGTTCCCTTATAAGAACACAGCACCAGCCTACAAAGTGAGTAAGTTTCAGGCCAGCCAGGGCTGTGCAGTGAGACGGCATCTCAAAAAGTCAAAACTGAACAAAAGCCAGAAAGACAGCTCAATGGGTAAAGTGCTTGTCTTGCAAGCATGAGAGTCTGAGTTCAGTTCCCAGAACCCAAATGTTGTGCTAAGTGCTATAATCCCAGTGCCAGAAGGCATTATGCTCACTGGCTGGTTTAGATTCCTCAATTAAATTCCAAGTCAGTGAGAGACCTTGCCTCAGAAAATCCAGGTGAATGATGCATGAGGAACCATACCCAAGGTTGGCCTCTGACCGCTGGTCACATATGGACATTCACATGGACAGACTGACAGACAAACACATATTCACAAATGTGCACACATGCAAAACTTCGGACTCTTCTTCAGGCTGGCTCTGTGCTTCTGTGTTTAAGGTCATGGCCACTCTTGCTTTATGGCTTGAAAGGTTGGTGTATTTTATCAATAAGGGACCAGATGTCGATTCTGTAGCTATGTAATGTGGTAAGAGATTTTCAGTAATTTTGGTCAGAATTACAACTAAATATGGCCTCCAGCCCAGTGCAATCAATCTGCATGCCTAGGAAATAAACGGTTTTCAGTGGTGGGGGCGGGGTACCCTCCCAGGGTCTTAATCTAGAACACAATTTGTTAAGGTAGTTAGTGGGGTTTAGGCATCGAATGTGCAGTTCTGGAAACCTATTCTCTGCGTGAAGCATGCCAGATTCCCCCATGTCAGTGTAGCCATTCTCGTGCACTCTGAATGTTCATAGAGAAGTGATGTTCTTGTGCCTGGTTTTCTAAAAGCCTTTGTGTGGATGACTAGAGTGAGGCTGCCGGAGGCCTTTTATTGGGTTCTTTTCTATTTCTTTTTTTTTTCTCCAGACTGAGAGAGTCCTCATTTCCTGTTGTGAAGGCCTTAGTGCTCAGTTGGCTTTAATACCTGTAAGAGACAGGGGCAAGCGGGATTGTAAAGTCTTTGCCATACTTTCTGCCTTTCCGCTGAGGACTGGTGTCACTGAAGAGGCCGGGAGGCAGAGGACTGAACTTCTTTAAGCAGTGGAAGTTGAGTTTCGGTCTACATCCCCCCTCCCTATCCCCCCCCCCCCAGCATCTGGATCTTTCTGCCCCAGGCCACTAGCTCCTTTTCTCTTGTTTTCTCAAATCCATTATAATATTAATTACTTCAAGCATATATGAAATTTGAAAAAAAATATTTCTGTATGTTAGTCTGGAAACCTAATCCCCGTTTAAGAAATTGTCTCAATGAGAATAAGAGAGGAACATTCCTTAGGAATGTGAACCATCTGTAGGTTTAGGTGAGTAAATGCACGCTTTGTTTGTGAGGCTTTTGAAGTTTATCTACACTTTGCTTTAGAGTCTGGAGTGGTGACATGCAGTTTTGAAGATAGCAGAAGGGCACAAAGCATGTTCTTTTCTGGCACCAGATCTTAGCTTCCATACTTCTAAGGTCTGCATTGCCCCACACCTCACCGTGCCTTATTTTGCTGAGTGGCTGTCTGGGGATCTGACAGTGTACTGGTCTTTTGCTAATACTGGTTTCAAGACCCAGCATATGGCTGGGGACTTGCTTTTCAAGTACTCTACAGTTTTCTCATTTTAGAATGCTTTTTGGCTGACTTCACTAAATACTGCAATCCCATGAAGAGCTCTATGGTTGAAGATCTGGTATTGATTATCATTAATTCTTCCCTTTATGACTTTGCCACTTAAATACACATTTAGAAACAAACCAAATAAACATTAAATGGAATAACTGGGTTTTTAACTTGGGTGGTCCAGTTAGTCTCAACATGTGCTTAGCTTTGAAAGGTCATTATAAAAACACTCCATTTAACTACCCCATTAAATGATTGCAATACTAAAAATTTAAAATGTATGAGTTCAGATATTTAAAGAAAGAACCACGGGCTATTTTTAATGCTTTACTGTATAAATTAGCAGAAAACATAAGGTCTATTTGCTTAGTTTGTCTATTTCAGTTTGGTTGGCAGGACGGTTGATTGGTGGTTAATGGTGTAGCTTTGATCAAGTCCCTCAACTCTGCCTTTGGGTGTCTTCTGTAGAAAGGAAGATAATGTCCTTGGTTCCCAGGATTCCTTTCATTTCTGTAAAACTAGAACTGGGGGACTCTGTGAGCTTAAGGGTGACGTTTTTCAAAAACTAGATGAGCTGGGAAAATCTATCATTTGTCTAACACTAGCAATGGAGATAAGACAAGTTCTAGAACGGTGTCAGGTTTTGATATAATGTGGTTCCGAACCATCTTAAAGGGTTAGTCATGGAAATAGGATGATTGGCCAGCCTGTAAAGTGCTTGCCATACAAACATGAGGGTCGGTATTCACTGTCCTGCACCCACACAGGAGATAGCTGGGCATGGCCCTCACAGCTGTTCTCTCTGTGTTAGGGAAAAGGAGACAGGAGGATCCTTGGGGCTTGTTGGCCAATCAGGCTAGCCTTTCCAGAAAGCTCCAGGTCCCAGTGAGAAATCCTGTTTCAAAAGCAAAGTGGACTGACTGTCCCTGAGGAGTAACACTTGAGGTTGACTTCTGGCTTATTGTCTGTGTCTCTCTCTCACGATATATGCACGCAAATGTTTTTGCTGCTCTGTTTATCAAATTGCTTCTATGCTTGTAAAAATAGTCGGGGCCATCTGGAAACAACATTTTCTTTATATGGGTGGAGATGATGTCTCAGCACCTTAACTGTATTGTCATGCAGGGTACTAATACCAGCTCTGAAACAGACAATTACAATCATTCTGGATTTCCCCTGGGGTATTTGGTGGTTTTTAAGATGGTGTGTTAGAAGTAAAAACTTCTAGACAAATCTTTTAGTGAGTATGGCATCGTGTAACTAACTGCCCAGTGCCAAGCGCGCGGTTCTTAACCTACTTGGCCTTGCTTCTGTTTCCACAACCTTTGTTCTTGCAATAGAGCTATCCTTTATAGATCTCAGTGTCCCCACAGTGTCATAAAATTTTCTTTATGTAATTTCTCATCCTAAATTATTTTCATTGAGGGCTTGTGGCTGGTTTTCTTGAGTGAAAATTAGGGATTATATGATAATGACTCCTTAAAACCATGTTAGAGAGGGTAGTTATAGTTAAAAATCAATATATTAAATATTAAAGAAAGTTGGCACTCTGTGTATTTCCTGAATCAAACCATCCAGTTGCTCACCTGAATCCATGCCTGGGACAAGCCATTCCAATATGTCAGAAATAGCCCTTAGGCAGACGCTAATATCTTTATGACCAAGAAGTGACCCATTTTGGCTCCTTTGATCAGTTGTACGTGGTTCTTAACATATCAGCATTTTGTCAGAAGCCAAAGAATTCCTGAGAACTTCAGCTCTCAACATCTTCCTCTCCTTTTCTCTCTTATCAAGAGAGGTCAATCAGACATATTACCAAGACAGGGCTTCTCTGTGTAGCCCTTGCTGTCCTGGAACATAGAGATCTGCCTGCCTCTGTCTCCCAAGTGCTGGGATTAAAAGGCGTGCACTACAGTCAGGCTAGCAATCATACATTTTTGTCAATGTCTCTTGAATACAATGCTTCTTTTAAGGAAAACTATAGTGGTAAGGAATTGTGAACTTCTCTACCCCTACCCCATGATCCTAAGTCTCAGATAAAGCAGATTCCTTTCTTCTTACACAGTACATGACATATGATGCTTTTTTTTTTTTTTTTTTCCCTCTCTTCTGGATTGTCTGACGGTCCTGTAGGAGTTTTTCTTTAAAGATCTTTAAAAGCCAAATAGAATCTAAGTTGTCAGGGAAGTGTCTTATTTCTGCATATGTGTATTCTATATGTAGAATATATAATGTGTGTGTGTGTGTGTGGCTTCAGAGATGAGAGTTTTTCTTTCCTTATTAAAAGGCTATGTCTGTCTGTCTCTGATTACAGGGATCAAACTTAAGATCCTGATCATGTTGATCTCACAATGACACTAAGCTATAAATCTGCCCCAAATTCATGTTTTAATATTCATATTTAACATTTAATATTCATGTTTTAATATTCATATCATGTAATGATAAGTTGATAAGGAATTAAATCTTAAACTCTGCCTTTTAGTAAAAGGGTGATGAAGTCTAACCGAATGTTCAACAACAACAAAAGACAAAAGAAACCCAAATAAACAAACAAAAAAAACAAAACAAGCAAACAAACAAAAAACAAGATGAAGAAGAAGAGGAGGAGGAGGAGGAGGAAGGAGAACTTTGCAAATCTCAACATCTCTCTGTGCCCTCTGTGCCCTGTGGGACAATGAAGTGCTCTCAGCAGGAGAGACTGCCACCTTGCATGTTGGTGCTTTGTTTTGTCATTCCAAGGGGTTGGGCTGTTTGAGAAATGTGCTTGGTTCCAGCTCTAATGAATTTGCTTGTACAGATTTTTTCCCCCATGAGTCCTTTTTCTTTTTCTTTTTTTTTTTTTTTTTAAAGATTTTATTTATTTATGTATTATTTGTACAGTGTTTACAGTGTTTTACCTACATTGCCTGCATACCAGAAGAGGGCACCAGATCTCATTATAGATGATTGTGAGCCACCATGTGGTTGTTGGGAATTGAACTTAGGACCTCTGGAAGGGCAGCCAGTGCTCTTAACCTCTGAGCCATCTCTCTAGCCCCTCCCCTGAGTCCTAAAGTCACCTTTTTGTTATTTTGCTGCCTTCTTGCTTTGGACATGACATTTTAAGCTTTCTCAAGGGTTTCTCATTCTGCCATCTTGGCATCCTATCTTCTGGTTAGAATGCTTGCTCTATCTACAGTGGGACTGCTGTTAGGGTCCCAGCTCTGGGGCTGGAGAGATGGCACAGAGATATAGAGCACTTACTCCTCTTCTCCAGGACTTGACCTTGGGTCCTAGAACCCACACGGATTGGGTTCACAACTGCCTCTAACTTCAGGTTCACATGTGCATATTTGGCCATAAGTACACACATACACACAATTAGAAACAATAAGATAAAAAGCACAGGTCTGCATTGTTACTTCTATGTCTTGGATTCCTGCAGTGTATGAAGGCCGAGACTAGTTTGCCAGTTGGTGGTTCAGATGCAACACTATAAAAGCTTGTGTCTAGATTTTCATCTCTCTCGGCAGCCGAACCAGACAGAAGTGAATGTGTATACCGGGCAGTGCGGCAGGCAGTATAATCATGAGGAGACAAATAGGGGAGTCACAAAAGCTTTTCTCTACAAACCTGATGTGTGAACTTAGGCTTGATTTAAAAAAAAAAAAAAAAAAAAAAAAAAGATTCTTAAAAGATACTTCTAAAGTACCTAAACAAGCCACTCAGGAAGGGGAGGTTGTTTGTTTTCCCAGTTAAGTGGGCCCAGTACTCCTCAGTTCCCAGGATGAGGTTTTAAAGGTACTGTAGATGGTTCTGCTTTGGTTAATTTATCCATTTTGGCCTGTTGAGAAGGGTCCCTAAGTTAGCCTTGGTTTGAATTGAGCGTGTGTCTGGGGATGACCTTGAACTGCTGATCCTTCTGCCCTCACATCCTCCATGCTGGCATCACAGGCATGCACCATCACATCCAGCTAGATGATTGCGTTTAGACCATTTCTGTTTTCTGTCCTTGCTTCATTTTCTTGTGATATCCAGATGGGAAGTTTCAAGATTAAGAGTGTATCTGCCATAGAGGCAGAGGTATTTCTTTCATATGGGATTAGCTAAGGATCTAAGAGACTGAATGAGTTTTTTTTAGAGGATGCTAGGTGAGCATGTATGGAAGGGCTGGGGTTGGGAAGCAACTGTGATAGGAACCAGGTCAGCAGCGAGTTATCCGTAGTTGCCTAGAGGCTGGTGAAACTAGAAGGATAAAGTTACCGAATGTGAACCTAAGCATACCTACTTCTCCGGTTATGCCAAAGAGCCATGCCAGGCCCACCAATCTCTCGGCCCACTTAGCAAGCATGTAGTTTTTACAAGGAAGGTGATCTTGCTTAGAGACGTTATTAATTATATTTTAGCTTACGAATTTCCCCGACTCCCACTTCTTTACCTTGATTTCAACCCTGTTAAGGTTTTAAGTGGAGAAACTGATATCTAAGCAAGGGTAAGAGAATGAGGTCACTTATCGCAAAATTTCTTTAAACCTTTCATTACTGTAAACAAAAGATCCTGTTTCTCTGGAGGGTGCAGTCATGCCTTAGTTTTGTGGCTGGCTGCTGCTTAGATTTTTGACTTATGGGAGTTTGAGTCATGGTGTGACCTGAAAGCTATAATGGGCTATTTTACAAAGAAATCAGTACAGTTCTGGGCCATGAGATCATTCTCAAGCAAAAAATTATATTTAATAACCAACTAAAGAGTTTAAAACTTTTTTATTACCTCAACAAGACTAATCGGTCAGTGTTTGTTACCAAGTGGAGTTTGAAGGTGGGATTTGCATGGTCCTGTCCTCTTGGTTCTCAGCTGGAGCTAGCTTGTATATCCACTTGAATTCACCTCAGAGCCCTGACTCCTCTTTCATAAAAGAAGTTTGGGGGAGTGTCAAGCTCTTGGCCAACCGTAGCCATGTAGGAAACACTTGATTGGCAGTTGATAGTGAGTGACAGACTTGATGGATGAATCATCACCACCAGTCAAGCCAAGTTTCTGCCATTCACCGCCCCACCCCCACCCCCCAGGTGCACACAGTTGGACCCTGGCTGGAGGCTTGCCTGCAGAGACAACCTCTAGGACTGGCTGTTGACTTTGAACCTTTCCCCATGCTGTCCCTCCCTAGTGCTGCTAATTAATTAATTAAGTCAGGACCTCGTGTATCCTTGGTTAACTCCCTGGATAGTGAGAAGTCCATCCTGCATTTCCAATCCTCTTACCTCCACTTCCTTTGTCCTGGGATTATAGGTGTGTGCAAACAAGCCTGGTTCCTGTCCTGCTGGGTTAAACCTAGCACTTTGTACTAGTCAAGTACTCTAGCTAGCAGCTGAGCACCCCCCCACCCCCACCCCCCCAGCCTCAGGGTCACTGTTTTAAAGGCTCCTGCTGTCTGAGGAAAGCTTTCCTCTTGGTCTTGTTACCGAATTTTGGCAAAGGATGCCTGAGTTAACTTCGTGCCCTGAACAGCCATGGCTGCACCAGCTTCAGAGGCACCCTTGATCACACGGAGTTCTCACAGGAAGAACTTTAAAAGTGAAGGGTTTTTTCCCCCTAAATTAATAATAATAAAAAAAAAGGTGAAATAAAAATATGCTTGTTTTCCAACCTAGATTGATGAGCTGGCATGGAGGGAAGGCCAGTCTTTGAAATCTATAGGCATCCTGTTGCAGGTCCAACCCCACTGACCCCACCACATTAGTAATGGTCTGCACTGCTTGCTCTGCCAGCAGGCCTGGCTGGGTGTGCACAGATGGTGCCAGGTGCAGAAAATGACCGCCCAGCCCTGCAGTAAGGCCTGGCTCTGGCTTCCACCTCCTGGGAACAGCCCAGACTGAGACTGGGTTGTTTGTGGACCTGCTCCTGCTTAATGTCTACAAGAGCAGTCAGGGGGTGTTTCTCCCTCCCTGTTACTTAAGTAATGCTTTATTGTCATAGTTGGGCTTTTCTGAGCTGTTAGGCAGCTGGGACTTTTACAGGGTCTTATGGCCCTGGGGTTGTTCCACAAGGGAATTTGAAACTAGAACTGATCTCATTCCAAGGAGCCAAGTATAATGCCCTGCTTGTTTTCCTAGAGCCACTTAGCTTAAGGAAAATGTGAGTGGGCTGGAGGTGGGGGCAGGGAGGAGGTTTCAGAGTTTGAGTAATCAACTTAACTCAGGGGTAAAACGAATCCCCCCCCCCTTTTTTTTTTTCAGAAGGCAGCACACATGGGCTAAGTCCTTCCAGTTACCACCAGTTTCTGAGGTATTGATGATACCTGGAGAAGGTACATAGTCAACACTCGTGTGTGGGGTCAGTAATGGAAATGATGGCTGCGTTCCCCAAAGATGGGAAAGAAAAAGAGCCTCATTAACATTCAGCCGTTGGAAACTATGAACCCTGGCTTCCTAATTAGCAGTTTTATTCTTTGAAATTTCAGCGTTCATGGCATTACCCAAAGTTAAAGGAAAAATGCACAGGCCTGAAACATCTCCACCTCAGCTGCAATTCAGCCAGTGGGAATCACTCTGGAAAAGGCCTGAAGTGGAATGCAATGTTAACACAGGTGCCTGTAATTGAAAAGGCAACGGTAGATCATCATGGGTTCCGACTTTTTTCTTTTTCTAAAGACTTTAATGGATTTTTTAAAATTTATTTTATTTATTTTTTAAACATTTATTTATTTCATGCTGGACATAATTATACATGCCCATGCCTTTTTTTTTTTTTTTAAAGAAAACAAACATTTATAAATAATATTTGGGAATTTGGGCGTCGTTCTTTCCAAACTGCTTCCTGCTGGTAGGGGCTGCTGTCATGGGGGTATCCTAAGAAGACACAGAAATCCTGGCTGTAGTGGTCTGCAAAGCTGCATTGGACTTTAATTGATTTTTAATTATGCGTTCTTGTATGGATTTGAGCTTGTGAGTGTAGTGCCTGCTGAGGCTTACAGGGGGCACCAGATACCTTTGATCAGGAGTTACTAGCTCCTGATGTGTGCTGGGGACTGAATTCCAGTCCTCTCTAAGAGCACAGTGTGCTCTTAACTGGTGCCATCTCTCTAGTACTCTGCTTCCTTTTTTTTTTTTTTTTTTTTTTTTGGCCTCTAGGCTTTCTACTCTGTTGACTTCCATGTCTCCATCTAGGTTGTCACTTTGGATAATTGGGTGAAATAGCTTTATTCTGTATGGCTTTTCCTCAGAGGATCTGCTGTTATGAAATGTGAACATATTTTTTGAAAAAAGATTTATTGATTTATTATGTATACAGTGTTCTGTCTGCATGTGTGACTACAGGCCAGAAGAGGGCACCAGATCTCACTACAGATAGTTGTGAGCCACCATGTGGTTGCTGGGAACTGAACTTGGGGCCTCTGGAAGTGCTCTTAACTGCCGAGTCATCTCTACAGCGCTCTGAACATATTTTTAAGGATTTGATCTGACAAAGGTTTACAATAATTTCATTAAGTGAATATAGTTTTTTTCTTCCTGATGATGTAAATGCAGGGATCCTGTGGCCTCCACTCTAGAGGTTTTGAATTTGGAATAGAGGAGCATGTCCTAGCCGCAGATTCCTCTCAGAGGGAGAGGGCCTTTCTGACCTTGCTGGGGATGGATGCTACATACTGAACTACAACATGGCTTGCTGGGAGTCTGGGAAGCTACCCAGAGGGTACATATATCAACATGATAGAAGGTTATCTCTTCTTGGCTGAAAGTGAAGCCTAGGCATGATAGTACCAATTAGATGTGAGGCCACATGGAGAGGGGAAGTCAAGAATGACAAAGGTGGACCCTAGCATCTGACAGATGATGAAAAACAGTGGAGAGGGGGAAGAGGAGCAAGTCAGCATGAAGCAGCAAACACCTGAAGTGTGCACGGGTCCTGGGGTATTGGATATCTGGGGCAAATGTAGAGAATGTACCCTGTCCATAGCTGGCGATGAGACCTCTGAATTAAACAATAAAGAAGGTTGGCTGGCTTAGGATGGAATCAGAAGCCACACATGTTCCTCCCATTTCCAGCAAGTGAACAGCTTCATGCATTTGGCAGGGGAAGCTGCATAATAAAAATTAGCAGTTGATTGTGTCCAGACCACACTTGGTGAGTATCTGATTAGGAGAATCCACGGTGATCTTTGGGAAGGTAGGGACAAGCCCTTGACAGTAACCCAGCAGTGGGATTTTGTGAGGCTCTGGTTCGGTCCACAGATGCTCCCTCATTTGAACTCGGTGCCAAAACAAACCAGAACATAGATAGCCGGGGGTTTGAAGTACATAAAGTAAGCATCTGCCAGTCCATTTAATAGCCAAGCAGGAGGAGCCCAGAGATGAACACGCACTGAGGCCAAGGATGAAACCTGGTCAAGAGGCCACATCAAGCCAGCTTGGCAGGCAGGCCTAGTGGCCCAGTAATTATACTGGTGCCTGTCTCTATGTGGGCCTTTTCCACCGGGTTTAAAAAAGGCTTTTCTCTAACTACTGGGTCTCGAAGAAATTGGGCTACTTATGCTTGTGGTGGTTTTTTTTTGTGTGGAGTCTGTGCTCTGTGCTATGTTGCTTTTTCTGTCCCGACAGCCATGGGCCCAAGAGTACTGTCCTCACCACCTCCAGACAGAGTGCACAGAAAGTTTGTGAGGACATACCCTTCTAGAAGAAGGGAAGAAGCCAGCATAAACCATGCAGCTACATGGCTAGACTAACACATGTGGCCTTGGCTGAGGCTTTCTCTGAGCGCACCCCACCCCTAGGCTTCTGTTAAATATTTTTGGCATAGATGTTAGGGAAGGGAATCAAATGAAAGAAAATTCATCCTGGTTTATCTTCTGTTGAATACCACAGACTGCATGGTATTCATCAAAGAAAAGAGGTTAAATTTGACTCATGGTTCTAGTACAGGATTCAGGGGCCGTATCCAGTGATGCCTTTTAATTTTTATTAACCTTAAAACATTCCCTCCCTTCTCCCCTTGTGGTGTGTCTGTGTAAGTGCATGCTACAATGTGAATGTGAAAAAGGATGGCTGTGGGAATCATTTCTTCCCTTACACCTTGTGGGCTCTGGGATCAAACTCAGTCTTGTTAGGCATGACCACAAGCACCCATCTGCTGAGTCATCTAGCCAGCACTGGTGATGGGCCTCTTGCTGGCATTCTTAGGGGATATAGATCTCCAGGAGGTAGGAGGACAGGGAAAGGGGAAAAAGAAGGAGGTACACGAGAGGAGAAAGGGAAATGACAAATAGTTCCCATGGGAACTAATCCAGAGGATAGCATTAGCCTCTATAGGCACTGGGTGCGGCCTATTCACCTTCCACTAGGCCTATGTCTTAAAAGTACCACCAACTTGCTGTTTCTTTTTAAATTTTATTTGATGTGTAAATGTGTGCCTGAGTGCATGGGTGTGCACTGGAGGTCAGAAGAGGGCGTCAGACCCTCTGAAACTGTAGTTAAAGGTAGTTGTGAGCTGCCACATGGGTTCTGGGAACCAAACTCAGATCTTCTGTAAGAGCAGTAAATGTTCTTAACTGCTGAGCTATCTCTCCAGCCCCATCCTACTGCCTTTCCTCCTCACCATTCTAATGACCAGCATAATACGCTTTGGGGGAGACAGAACACATCCAAACCACAGTAGAGTTAATGGTTAAGATTTAGGCCTTGCAGTGAGGGGCTGTTAACACTGGAACTTCCTCTGAATTCTTTCTCTCTCTCTTTACACACACACATTACTTATTTTGTTTGGGGGTGGGGAGGAAAGCTGTGCAAACACCACATGACTTGCATGGAGGTCAGAGGACAATGTGCAGGAGTTTCTCCTTTGACAATATGGGTCCTAGGGACTGAACTCAGGTTGTGAGGCTTGTTGGCAAGTGCCTTTGCCTGCTGAGCCATCTAGCCAGCCCTGGATTAATACTTTCTATGAGTAGAAGCCTCACTAAGCCTCAACATCTGCCAATAGGTTTTTTTTTTTTTTTTTTTTTTTTTTAATGCATTTTAAGTGTGGTAATAGCATTAGATAAATGGGGCTCAAAGGTGGCTCAGAGGTTACCGCTCTTCCAGAGTACCTGGGTTCACTTCCTTATACCCACGTAGGGTGGCTCACAACTGCTCATGATTCCAGCTCTGGGGGATACCCTCTTCTGGTCTCTGTGAACACTAGACATGCACGTGGTGCACATACAAATAACCGTGCACACATACACACATGAACTAAAATAAATCAAAAAGAAATTAGGGAAATGAGTTTCAAAAGGAATTCCAAACCTTTTCCTCACTGCGCCCAGTCCCAGAATGAGCACTGCAGAGACTGGCCTTTGTATCCTCCGCTGGGGCATTACTAGTGTTGCCAACACAGACTCTGTGTTTTGTTTTGTTTGGTTGGTTATTTTGAGACGGGGAGGGGACGTTCTCTGGTTAAGTTCCGACTGTCCTGGAACTTGCTTTGTTGATCGGACTGTCCTTGAACTCCTAGAGATCTGCCTGCCTCTGCCTTGTAAGTGCTGGAATTAAAGGTGTGCACCATCACCACCTGAACACAGATCCTTTTTAATGAGTATAAACAAACATGGCTCTGCTGCCCTGGGCTCCTGGGCTCCCTCTTTGCTTTGTTGTCTTCCATTCAGTTGAAATGTTACCTTGGTACAGAGGCATTCTACCTAACGTATAGTACAGTGTGCCTTCCTCAAGTTCTTGCTGTCCTGTGTCTCTAGGACACTGCATCCCCACAGGAATGTAAGGACTCTGCACTTTTGCAGCCCTCCATAGGGAAGATGCCCTAGAAAGTTAAATTAAAAAATGTGAATTAGAAATCATGGTGATTGTTGACAGTTTGGATGGATGGAGGGATGGAGGGATGGAGGGATGGATGATGGTGAGACTTTATTTTGGGTAAATTTATGCCTAGAATATTTAAGGTGCAATGAGATTAGTAAAAAACACCTTTGACTACTGAATCTATTGAATAAGACAATGCAAATCTTTTGTTGCTGTTGTTTTAGAGCCTCTGAGAGTGCCATTGCAATATATTCACACTTAGTTCAATTGAAATAAGAATTTACTTGTCTGAAGGCAGTGATCATGTTAACCTAGAAGACGTTTCAATTCAGCATGGACATTATTATGAATATCATCATCTTTGGTTGTCACTGACTGCTTGTGCTCATTGAAATTAATACCTACCCTAAAGATAACCTCCAATAACTAGAACCCAAAAGTTCTAGTGATTATCCTTCCTCTTTTGAGCATCTTTTTGAGTACAGTAATGTGTACAAAGCTCTTAGGTTTGTATTCTTTCCTGGGAGGTATATATATATATTATGCCCAACATCCTTTGGTTCTCTAGTCTGAAGTTCTGTATATGAAAGATGATTGGAAACATGGCTTTATACTACATGAAAATTCCTTCTTTTCCAAGAAAGGCTAGATTATATCTATTATATGAGAACATAGACCACTTGACGCTCTCCTGGCAATCAACGTCAGTGATAATCATAGGCAGCGGGTGGGGATTAGCTGTGTAGTCTGTACTGTTCCTACAAATTCCCTAATTCTCTGTGTGACTCTCCCTGCTCTGCCCCAGTTAGAAGACTTACACCATAAATGGTTTTCTGATTAATCTTGAATGAGTTAGAGATTTGATTTCTCAAAATGCCTCAAGGCCCAATAGCTCTTAGTGCACTTGCTTGTGTCAGAAAATGTATAAAATGTAGGGGTTGTTTTTGTTTCATCTTAATATATTTTATTCTGTCATGTTTGGCTGTTATCTCTTAGAAGCCTGTTCTTGTCTAATGAGAGACATTGAGTGAGTGGATCTGGAGGGGAGGGGAGGTGGAGAGGAACTTTGAGGAGTATAGGGAGGGGAAGCTATAATAAGGATATATTGTATGAGAAAAGAATCTATTTTCAATAAAAGAAAAAATAATTAAAAAAGAAAAGAAAATGTAGGGGGTTAAAACCCAAGACTGGATCTTTTAACTTTTTACAATTGGTTCTGTATTTTGAGGTAAAGGTATGTGATTCCACTGGTTACCCATGGTATCTAAGCCATTTGATCACTTGTCAAATGCCCACCCCAACTGTGTATGTGCCATGTATGTGTGTTGCCTGGGGAAGCCAGAAGAAGACATCGCATCCTCTAAAGCTGGAGCTACAGGCAGTTGTGTGGCACTCAGCGTGGCTGCTGGGAACTGAACTCTGGTCCTCTGTAAGAGTAGAAGGGCTCTTAATAACAGAGCCATCTGCAGCTCTACATGTATCCTTCAGAGTATCCTTCAGACAGCAATAAAGTTGGTGTTACTCTTGGGAATTTATCTATGTACTTTTTCATTTTGTTTGCTATGAAGTGTATTTTTATCTAATATACTTCCTATGGACCAATCTTACTTGTCAGAATTCACATTCACCCCCAGTCTTTTAAAAAGACAGTTTCCCACCTCAGACACTAATTATTAAGATGGCATGATTTGCCAGACAAACATAACTCAGTAGTGGTATTTGAGCAACAAATCAATGAGCAAATATTGATGCAACACACATGCCACATGAGCGTGACACCATCTGGGGTTCTGAACATGATTTATACAGGAACACAGAGCATCTCTGCCTTTAAATGGCTCAAAGTCTAATTAGTAGAAGACTGGTGGGAGAGCAGAAAATACTGTGAACACTCTTAAACCAGTTTTCACAGTTGCTGGCATTGTAGCATTGCCATTCATTCATGCATTGTGTAATCGCTTAGTGTCTTGCCACAGACAGGAAGATGTGCTGTGGGCTAGTACATGGGGAAAATGACCTAGTTTGGTACCTCAGGGAGCTTATAGAAGAAGGCTTGTACTCTGTCCACAGAGTAAGATGAAAGGGTCATTTCATCTAAGTCAGAAATGAACGAGTTAGTTACATGGACTGCTTAAGGGTAAACATCAAGTTTTGATAACTGACTGCTATAGAAAGACTGTTCCATGTTAGTAGCTGTTTGATCTGCCTCTGGATGTCTTAAGTTGTGGGGTGGGTGAGGCATACAGCCCTGGAAGGAATCATAATAGATCTGAGAGTTCTGCTTATCAATTATGATGATGGTGATGATGATGATGTTGATGTCTCATGTGGCTTAGGTTGGCCTCAAACTTGTTACACAGTTGAAGCTGACTTTGAACTTTTGATCTTCCTGGGTGCTTGGATTATAGGAATTCCTGATTTAAATCTTCTTTATACCATCTTCTCTTGTAGATAATAGTGGATGTTAGTGTTAATATTGGCATTTGCAATTCTAAAGTTAAGCTTGAGTTTGTAACTTACCAGTTGAACAAAATGACACACTAACTCTGTGGGCATCTACTTATATGTCTGTAGAGAACAGACTGTAAGGAATATTTATCCATTCCCTGTGTGACATGAGGCTACAAATGAGAGAATTCACTTAAGATGAAAAGATTGGGAGAGACACAAACATTTCACAGGTTTTAGTTGTTCCTATTGATGGACACAGGGATTGCTTTCTGCTAAATACCGGCTTCAAGATGGTTTTCTACTTTGGAAGATAATTATGGCCATCCCCAAAAAGTACATTATTATTAGAGTTCAGTAGTTGTGAGACAGAAGCATGTCTCTTACCTCTTGAGAATGATCAATGAAAGAGAGAAATCGTGTATCATCTTGTAGTTCTAGAACACTTGCAAATCAGGCTTGGACTCAACCTTTTACTACATTGGGAGAAATATGTAAAAGCAGGCTGTGTGCATGGATAGTTCCATTTTATCTCCACCTGAGATACTGGCTGCTTCCTCTGTCATCTGCTGGCTGGTTATAAGCAAATGTGCCTTAATTGAATGTGGCCCTCCTGATCTTAGCAGTGCTGCAGTATATAGAAGTGGCGACTCTGGACTTGAAGTTGTCTGTCCATGCTGGAGTGACACTTTCTGGTAGTGTGGGGTCATCCATTCTCCTGTAAGTAGCTTGTCACTTATGCTGTGTAAGGGGAACTTGCTGGTTCCCCGCATTGGATTTCAGTGGAAATGTGCTTTGGTTTATTGTCAGTGCTTTGCTCAATGAGCAGAAGGAAGATGCTTGTTTATATCTCCCTAGGGAAAGAGTTCCCACAACAGACTGTGGGAATGCTTAGTTCCTGGAAGAAGACTCACTCTAGAGAACTGAAAAATAATAATAAAGATGGATAAAGAGGGCCAACTTGTTCTCTCATTATCACTATACAGGAAACATTCCTGCAGTGAGATTGTCACAGTTTCCTCCCTGTGTTACCTTCAGTGTTCACAGTCACCTGCCATCTACTCCCTCTGAGTTACTTGTCTCTCTGAAAGTCAAAGTTCCTGGCTTGTAATAGTAACTTTTCAGATGTGTTCTATAAACAAGCAAATCTATGGAAAATCTTTCAACTCTAACTATAAGGTCCATCTGAGACAACCTTGGAATGAAAAAAGAATTTTTCTTTTGACCTTCAGAAGTTTAGAAAGACCTTCCTTTCTTCTTTTACTCTTTCAAAGCAAGATGATCTTTTAAAGATACCTGCTCCATTCTAAAATTCAGTATGTCCTTGGGTCAACTTCACAAACTAGCATCCCTCTCCTATCAACTAAATGACCTTTCAGTCACTGAAAAGTAATTTTTAATCAAAACTTGAATTGAGTTCCACCATGTTCCTTTTAATAGTTTATTTTGATCTACCAGTGAGTTACGGTTATATAGTTTTGATTGCTCCTACTTTCAAAAGTGAAACAAACCAGAGCAATAGTGCTGTCTGGTGCCAGCCAGCTCCCTCCCCAGATTCACAGCCTACTTACTATCAGTCATTGTTGAAATGTTTCTTCTCAATATTGTGATATTTTAGATGTCTTCCAGATTACATGATGATCAAATTATGTTTCCTTATTGTTCCAGCTATTTCAAATAATGGGGAGGGAAGATTGGCCTCAACAGCTAAATAAAAAATTCAACTCAAGAGAGCTCAGAATTGCCCAGCCTAAATTTTCATTCCCAGGGAACCAGGTACCTAATGCTCTTCATGTAGCTGAACCCACCAAAGTGGCTTATTTCCCCAGCAGGATCTACACCATTGATTTTTGTAGAGTAAATCATAACAGCCTATTAACATCCCATTATGTGGAGCATAGCTCTAATAGGGAGCATCTCCAAGGTCAGAGATCAGAAGTAGACCTGAAGATGCATTCTTCAAAAGAGGGTTGAATGGAAAATGAAGATGGGGAGCCAGCTTCATGGGTGTGTCTTTTATGAGAGTTCCCATGTGGCCTAGGGTAAATCTTGGGAAGACAAATTGAGGCTGTGTCTGACTTCTTGCTAACTGAACCAAGAAACTGTAGACCACTGGAATGTTCTAGTTCCATCTAGTGCTTTCCTAGTGGAGTGAGATACTCTTTGAGCAGAATTTCTCATGGAGGTTTAACAGCTGGGAGTGGTGGTGTCTTGTGTGGATCCCTATAAAGTAGAGCAAGTGCTCATCACTCAGGGAGATCTGCTATAAGTGACGGGAGGAAATGCCCCTGCTGTTGTAGCTATTGTCAGGAGACAATGAGTGACCCTTTACGGGTGTCAGATTGAGCATGGCAGTTGAATAGTGTTGAAATTTCTCAATAGAATCTGGAAGACCATGCTAGGAGAAGTAGCTGCAAACTTGAGAATTAGTTACATTAAGAGTAAAATTAACAAAAATGTTGGTCTTTACTGTGTACCAAATACTTGTACCAAACTATGAGAAACCCTCCCTGAAGACACAACTCCAGTGAACTCACACCCAGAAGGCTCGACTGCCTATTAATGGTAGGCTTCAGAATACTTCTGTAAACACGAAGGAAAGTTAAAGTAGATGTGGCTTTACTCCTTCAGCCATGGATTAACCAGTCATTGTTTGTGTGGGAATTGAGCAAGAAGTTAAGTATCTTGAGGATGTAATAGGAAGGAATAGACAAACAGAGGGATTATCAGGAGAAAATGGAGGGAAGAGATTATTTCCAGAAGGAAAGGTTGGGTCAGCTCCATCACCTGCTCCAGAGAAGACAGGTACAGATAAGCTCACCAAACTGAATCTCAGTGACACAGACTTAATTGGTGACCTCTGGGGAGACTTTGGTGTGTGGTGTGTGTGTGTGTGTGTGTGTGTGTGTGTGTTCACAGGGGGGCTGCTGAGGAAAACAGGAAGGAAGCAGAAATCCAATACAGTATTCTTTGGGAGAAGGGGTGGGTTCTCCCAAATGAGAAGTGAAAGAGACTGAGTCACAGAACAGACTGCCATTTTCTAAGTGTACATCATCTAAAAGTTCTTTAGTCATTCTGGGCCTTAATAGTTCTGTGTCTTTAAAAAGATGTAGCCAATGACTTGAGGGAGTCAAGTGAGTTAGTTAACCCCACCATATGGATGGGTAAGATTCCTTTAAAAAATTTCTTTCAAGACAGAGATTTCTTTGTGTAACAACCCTGTTTGTCTTGGAACTTGTTTTTTAGACTAGGCTGGCCTTGAACTCCTAGAGACCCACTTATCTTTGCAGATCCAAATTTTAGAGCTACTATGAACATTCAATGATGATTCAAAAGAGCAGTTATTCTTGTTTTTTATGCATGTGTGAGATTTTAAGAAAATATTTATTTTTTTCTATTAACATATAGAGTATCATGTGTCATTATGGTAGTTTTGACTAAAATTTGTTTTATTTGCTTCTTCTCCCCCATCTGTATCCTTCCATATTCCATGGAGAGATTCCCTCCCACCCACCCCCATCATGGTCTCATTCTGTAGTTCAAGCTGACCTGGAACTCAGTATGTTTAGATTGGCCTTCCACTCACAGTAATTGTCCCTTCTCAGTGCTGTGGTTACAGGTGTAAGTCACCACTCCCAGTTTTTGTTTTTTGTTTTTTGTTTTTTTTTTTAATATTTTTCATGATACTAAATGGAAAATGTATTATCTTAACTATACAATTCAGTACTGCAAAGTATATTTGTGTCTTTGTATTCCCAATCTCAGACTATGGGAATTCTGACCACAACTAAACATCAATCTGTATTCCCCTCTCTCTCTTCCTCTCAACAACCACCATTGTTCTTCTGTTTCTATGTTTGCCTGCCCTAGTGTTCCCCCTGAGTTTGAAGCACAACATGTGACTTAGTGGCTGGTGTATGTCATCTTTGCATTATCCACAAGGCTCGTTGGTGTTGTAGGAGAGCATCAAAATGTCTGTCAGATTTTGTACATGCATTTGGGTTTCTTGTGCATACTGGTGATTATATATGGGTATACATCTATCTGTCCTCTTTATAAAGCAAGTGACAAATTCTCTCCTCTGCTGAATGGCTGGTCAAGGCCAACATGAGGATGCATCCTGTGATGGAGGCAGACTAGCATTCAGAGGGAACAAAGATAGATGGCTTACTTCCTTTAAAACCTAGACTTATGACCCACAAGATTGCTGCCTTTGCCGTATTTTCTTCCAATAAAGAAAGAAAGCATTTCTCTTTAGTTTTCTTTTAAAATTTGCATTCCAGCGGAACTCCAGGTACCCCTCCCATTGTATTGGTCAACAGAAATACTTTTCTATACTGTGCAGCTTATTCGCTTAGGTTGTATTATTTGCTTATGTTGTGGAGGGCTGTGGCACTGAAGGACTGGGGTCTTCTAGACAGATGAAGAACACTTTGCAAAAGTCCTGCTGTGAGACATTGCAAAGCTTGGTTCAGCAGGTGGCTGGACATGGTCCCTCTCCTGATGATGCCTGCTCATGTCCTGGTGTCTCCAGCCTTTGCCTTGTTTAATTACTGCTTCTTTTCCCACTATGGAATGATGAGGAGAGCACAGCATCATCTTTGCAAACATGGCTGTCTCTAGTCCTCTTGGAGAAGAAGCTGCACTCAACCCGGCAACCTGAGCATGGGTGGAGGTCTTCACCTATGGGATGTCGGCCCAGGAGTCCAGTTGACTGCATTCTTCAGACCCAGAAGAGCGCAACCTCTAGACAGCTTGGTACCTCAAGAGTGAACCATAAGACCAACACTTACCCCTCCATCTTAAAAATTTACCAACTAAGTTTTCTGTAACATGAATAAGAAAAACCCGGAGACAGATATTGGGGTTCAACCTGACAAGCAGAAAAGCAAAGCAACCAGACAATAGCTCTGACCAAATGGGTGATCCTGTCTCCACAAATCCTCAGAGGCAAATGAAGACTGCACTGCTTTCCACCAAGCCTCAGACTGCAACCCTCTGAGCTCCTGTCGCCTCTGGCCTTATATTCCTGTCTTTGTCCATCCCTATCATTCCTGTCTCCACCTCCCTACTGCTAGGATTAAAGGCGTGTGATCCCAAGTTCTAGGATCACCTTTGTGTGAACTGTTTCACTTTTAGACTGGATCAATTTCATGTAGTGCAGTGTGGCCTTGAACTAACAGAGATCCATCTGCCTCTGTCTACCAAGTCCTAGGATTAAAGGTGTGTACCACCACTAGCCTCTCTGGCTGGCTAGTGTGGCTGCTGGGATTAAAGGTGTGTATCACCACTGCCTCTGGCCCTATGGCTGTGACTAGCTTTACCTTTTGATCTCTAGTTGCTTTATTAAGTCACAAACAATATATCACCACAGTTTTCTTCAATGGCTTGAATTTGAATCAACTGTGTGAAGAACTGGATGCAGTTCTTTGCATTATCCACAAGGCTCGTTGGTGTTTGTCTTTTCTTATACTTTGTCTTTTCTGGATTAAACACAAGACTGATAATAAAAGAAGGGAGAAGGAGGAGAGTGTCTTGAATAAGCCACCCGTAGTGATCACAGTGGGTTTTAAGGAAGGGGCTGTTCACAGCAGATTTCCTAGGCCCAGCTGGGGACACACTTGTAATGAGTATGTTTTTCCCGATGGCCGCGGGTCTGGTCCCACCGCTGCACCAGCCCCAAATAACACACTGAGACTCTGTATTTGACATAACACTGTTGGCCAGGTACTAATTTTTACCAGCTAGTTCTGTCTTAATGATTAACCCATTTCTACTTATCTAAGTATTTCCACGTGGTCATCTTATCCGAGAGCGGGCCAGTGTGCTGCTCTTTCCAGGCTTTTCATGCTGACTCCTCCTTACCTCTTTCCTCTTTCCTCCTTGTCTCCTAGCCCCGCCTATCTTGCTTTCCTATTGGCCAACAGTGCTTTATTCATTAACCAGTATGACAAACATATTAACAGAGTAACATCTCCCATTACACACTTACCTGTTCGTTCATTTAGTTTCTGAGGACAGTTTCTTGCCATTTTCAGATCTCCCTCCCTAGTTACCATCTAAACTCTTTTGAACTTTAGTTATTTTTTCTTTCTAATGATTTATTTATTTTGATTTTAAGTGAATTGGCGTTTTGCCTGCATGTATGTCAGTGTGAGGGTGTCAGATCACCTGGAACTAACAGACAGTTGTGAGCTGCCATGTGAGTGTTGGGATTGAATCCAGGTCCTTTGAAAGAGTAACCAGTGTTCTTAACTGCCGAGCCATCTCTCCAGGTCCCATCTTTTGAACTTAAAAGGAAAACCTAGTTCTTGAGTTCCTTTAAATTTAACGTCAGATGCATAAAAAGTTACAACTCACTAAAATCATGTTAAGGATATGACCTTCTGCCTTTAGGATGTCTAAAACACATCTTCATCAGATTTTCTCTACCATTTTTTTCCGGGGGGGGGGAGGGGGATGGCAGCTATCTAGGCTGCTCAGTTGAGAACTGGGGACTTCTGCTAGAACTGACCTTACCACTGGACACAGAGCATTCTTTAGGCTTTTGAGTGGAGTTTGTGCAGGATCCTGATGATCTGTTTCCCATAAGTCTGTCACTTTAAAGTTAGGAGGTTAACTGCTATTTGGACATGAGATAGGATGGAGGCCTTATACCCAATCTTACCTTCCTGTGGGACTGGGTATCATTCTCCTCAAAAGGCTGGTGCTGTTACATTTTTACAGGCTTTTAAATGTTGGATTAGCACCTAAATAGGAGTGTTTTTTCAGAATAATAACTTCTGAAAAATGGTGAGTCCTAGAACTTAAGCTAATACCGGGACTCAAGAGAACAGGATCCCCTGTCTCCCTTGTCCAGATACCTGTGTCCTCTGAGGTCAGTGGGGTCACAGTTTCCATAAACACAAATGGTTTTGGTGGATGAGTTTTAGAGAGATTGTACTCACCCTACTTTTAGAAAATTTTAAATTCTTATTCTTGACCTTTAATGAAGGAAGGGAGAAGGGACTGGGAAAGAATCAGAAAGCAGGAAGGTGGCACTCTCGGGGACAGGCAGAGGAAAGTGGGGGCATGGATGTAGTCTTAGGTACCCTGCATGGGCTTGGCATTGGGAAGAGGTGGATTTTAGGCAGGACAAGGAGGCAAAACCTTGAGCACTTGGTTTTCAGTGTGTGTGTGTTAGTGTTACTTCATTGGTAGTACAGAATATCAAAACACAAAGCTTTAAAAGCATAGAATATGGTGGGACACACCTGTCATTTGAGTATTCTAGAGGCAGAAGCAGAAAGGTTGCAACGAATTTAAGATAAATGTTGGTTATATAGTGAGTACCACCAGGCCAGCTTGTGCTACATACACTTTCTCATGAATATAAAAACAACCAAAAGCTTCAAAACAGCAACATACATACACTAACTATTCAATCCCCACAAAACAACACACACATACACAAAACGCACAACAATGATAGACAAAAATCCCACAAAACAAGTGTTCACATACACACACACACACACACACACACACACACACACACACACACACACACACATCCCATACACCCCACCCCCACCATCAACAGATACAATATAGATTTATCTTTATTTTTGGAAGCCAAGTCTTACTATTTTCTACTTGCAAGTAGACTAATAGACTTAACTTCTGTCTTTTTCTAGTCTCTTCCTGGAGTTATTTCTCTTTCCTCAGCCTTTCTGCTGCCCTAGGGGGCTGAGTCTACACTACTGTGGTGGTCACACCCCCACCCCGATAAGAGATTCTTGCCTCTTCCATGATTTGCCTATTTTGCTGATTTGACTATTGGAGAAAGCTGGGGTACTAACTACGCCCTTATCTGAAGAAGGTTTATGTAAAGGATGTAATAGGTAGGCATTCTGTCAGGGGGATTGATCCTCAAAGCCAGTAAGTGATGGTGGGGCCTTGGGTACTTTGACAAAAAACTCAGGAAGAGATTCCTTGGGCTTGCTTCTGATATATTTTAAGTAGCTGCTTAAAGAGTCACATTTATGGCAGTGTGTCAGTACATCCTCAGCAATGAGGGTTAGTTTTTACATCACAGTTTTCTTGTATTCAACCCCAGAAGTTTTTATTAAATATGAGGGCTGGTGGGGATGCACATGAGTCACGGTATTTTCATGAAGTGGTATACAGTTTCCTGGGGCAGGCTCTTAGGTGTTAAAGGAGGTGATACAGTCTCTCAGGTTATGGTTCTCTTCATCAAGGAGGGCAAAAAGGGCCAATGATCCTCTGTAATGAATGAGCTTGGCAATTGGTTATAGTCTGAAAATGGTAGAAGTGGCTGTGTGTTCTATTTGTGTGTTCAGTAACTGCTTACTGATCTAGCATTCATTTGGGTCTGCTAGTCCAGTTGCTAAGCCTGAACGTTGGTAGACATTTGCTTGATAAAGCCATGTTTGTGATTCCTGGCCCTGACCCCTCACCCTGCCATATTAGTCATGTTAGTGGGAATGAAATCTTTTATATAAAACAATGCTTCAAGACACTGTAGTCTGTGGCACAGTGGTTCTCACCTTGTGGGGTGAGACCCCTTTGGGCCTTGCATATCAGATATACTGCATGTCAGATATTTACATTATGATTCATAACAACAAAATTAGTTTTTGAAACAAAGTTATGAAGTAGCAATGAAATAATTTTATGGTTGGGAGTCACCACAACCGAAAGAATGTATTAAAGTGTCACAGCATTAGGACAACTTCGTATAGCACATCAATAAGAATACCATTTATTAGCTGGCCAGTGGTGGTGTATGCCTTTAATCCCAGTACTTGGGAGGCAGAGGCAGGCAGATCTCTGTGAGTTCAAGGCCAGCATGGTCTACAGAGTGTTTTCCAGGACAGTCAGAGCTGTAACACAAAGAAACTGCATCTTGAAAAACAAACAAAACAACAATAAAAGAATGTCATTTATTTATTCATTTATTTGTTTAAGACAGGGTATTAAATAATCCAGTCTGTTCTCAAGTTTGCTATGTTAGCAAAGGATGACTTTGAATTCCTGATCCACTGCCTCTACCTCTCAAGTGCTGGAATCACAAATCACAAATTTGGCAAAATTCTTAAGTTAATGGATCAGTTTCTTTAGTCTGTCATTCTTTTTTTGTCAGAATACTTATGCATCTGTAGATATAAATGTGGTAAAATTGATTAAAGCACCTATCTGTCACAGGGCGAAAAGATACAGTTTTGTACCTTCTTGATTGGTTAAAATGAGAATGGTATGTATTTTTTTATTATAATTTGTTATACTATAATATGAAGAGAACTAGGCTGAGGCACTTTATTATTATTTAACTGCTAACTATCCTTGAAGACAATGCTTAAACCATTTCTGATGGCGTTTCAGGAACTTGGGACTCTTGTGTTTTCAGTCAGTATTTTCTACAGAGAAGTAGGTCACATTTACCATGAAAGTGAGCATTGTACAATCACTTAGTTAAAGCTGACCTACGGTGCTGGTCTGAAGTGCCTGTTTTTTTTTTTTGTTTGTTTGTTTGTTTTTTTGCTTATTTGAGTTACAGTTGCAAACACTTACTGAAACATGCCAGAAGTGAAGACAGCTTTTCAAAGAGAAGACAAGTACATGGTTCCCTAGAATGATTAGGAAGAAAGAATGATTAAAAAGAATGGTCAGAAAGCAATGTTTTGTTCTTTCTTGACTGATTTCCATCGAAAAGCAAGAGAGGGCGTGCTGGTGTGTCTTCTGAGAAGTGCTTTCTCCTCCCAGCTGGCCAGGTTCTTTTAGCATGGCATTGAAGCTTTGAGTTGTTGTGACTCAACAAATGGACAACAACAAATGTTCAGCCTCCTTATTGGTGTCAAGCCCAGGAAATTGGCAAATTAGATGAACAGGCCACATGCTTCAGCAGTTCTTAGGGCCAAGTGTGCCGAAGGAGCAGGCAGCAGCTGGCTCAGTCCTCCAGGCGGGAATGCCCCTCCTCAGCTTTGACTCTCATGCCTCCCAGGTCAAGACATGTCAGCTCAAGGAGTCCAGGGCTCTGGAGGAACAAATTGTCTCTTTTAACTTTCAGCAACTGGAACTTTTGCACACTAAACAGAGGGAGATGCAGAGATGTTTATGCTCCCCTGTGTAATTCCCAAGTCATTCATATTAGTGGTAAAACAAGCATACATGTCTACAACATTGATATAAAACATCCCTCCATGGTCTGTCATAGCCTTCCACAGAGGCTGTCCTAAATGGGTGAATAGTGTTCATATTGGTGCCTCAGGTATAAACAGGCTGCCCTTGATCGTCAATTTGAATTCAATATACATCTGAGTGAAAAATAGTCTTTCCTTCTGTCCTAAAATCAATTTGTTTTTTTAGTATCTGTTATGGTTTTCTTCTTTCCTTGCTCCCCCCAAATAACCGCATTAAAAGTTGTGCATGTGCGTGTGTGTGTGTGTGTGTGTGTGTGTGTGTGTGTGTGTGTGTGTGTGTGTGGTGGTGGTGGTGGTGGTGGTGGTGATATATATCTTTAATCCAAGCTTGGGAGGCCTGAGGAGTACTGTAGTTGGAAGTTTTTCTCTGTTCTGCTGGTCCCCCTGGACTGGTTTCTTTCCTGTTTGTAGGTCCCCACAGCCAAGTATGAAATAATCACTCAAAGGTAAATAGTAAATATAATTATTCGGCCAATGGCTCAGGCTTATTACTAGCTAGTTCTCCCTTATAAATTAACCCATTTTTAATGATTTGTGTATCACCACATGTCCGTGGCTTACCCGTATATTTTGGCATCTTACCCCTTGGTGGCTACATGGTGTCTCTCCGACTCCACCTTCTTCCTTTCCATAACCTGTTTGGATTTCCTGCCTAGCTGTATTCTGCCTGGCCATTGGCTGAAACAGCTTTATTCATCAACCAATAAAAACAACACATATTCACAGCATACAGAGGACCATCCCACTTCAAAGTACTCCATGTTTGAGGCCAGCCTGGACTAGCTAGTAGTCCCAGGCCATCCTGGAATCCATAGTGGGACCCTTTCTCAAAAACCTAAGCAAACATTTGTGCTGGAGGACTGCTTCATTCTAAGTGAAATGGAATATATGAGGTTCACTGTTGGTAAAGAATTTAATATGGGAACGAGTCATTTCCTGTCAAGACAATAAAGCCTGCTTCCTATTTCCCTGTGGACAGTCAGTGATTGGTAAAAGAGACTTTGGACTTAGTTGATCCTTTCACTGTTTTGGATCAAAATAAATTGGTGAGTCACTTTGTTTATAAATGTCCCTTAAGAATTTCAACATAAGGCCTCACTTTTTGACTATGAGTGGCCTGTCTCTTGATGGTACTTAATGAACATCTCAGGCTACACTCACACTTGCAGCTATCCTCCTGTCTCAGCCACCAGAGTGTAGGGATTGCAGGCTCGATGCTTGGCTATTCAACCCCCGTTTTGAGTGATTTTATGTGTCAGGAGATAATTTCCATGGATATTTTATTTAGACAGAAAAATGAAACCGATATCTCAAACCATCATTTAAAATTGCCACGAAGTCCTAGGTTGTCATTTTGGTTGCAGAGAGTTTTCTTCCTGGCTATGCTGTGTGCTGGCTACATGTGTGTCTGAAGGGCATGCATTTTAAAGGCAAGGGAGATTGAAGGGTGTAATTTGGTGACATTTTGCTGACTGCACTCCTTGCTGTATGTCTCTTTTAGAGACTTTGCTATTTTAGCCATGGTCAGTTACTTCAAAGCCTTACTCCGGGCAGGCCTCACAACGTCTTGACTCTCTTGCATGTACAAACGCCAGAGGATATGTCCAAGACATGAATGATCCTTTGCTATCATTAGGCATTTCCCCCCATATGTGAATTAGTATTTAACAAGAGAAAACTCTCTGAATGCTGTTGAATGGTTTGTCTTTATTTTGATCTGTGTCCTGCACCGATTTCCAGTTTTCAAATTGGAATCTACAGCTTAACTACCGCCTTTAACTCCCTGCCTTTTAATTTTGAAGATCGAATATGGTAGTTCAGGTGGCCAAGGGGACCTTTTCTGACCTTGAATGTGGTTTGCTGGTATTTCATTAAAAGGAGGAGTGTGAGGAGGAAGGTAAAAAGGAAAGAGGAGGAGGAGAAAGAGGAAGAGGAGGCTGTCTTTATTTGCTGTTTTAGGTTGCATGAGCTCTTGGGTTGTAAAAGGACCATTTCACTGTCTGACATGCAGCTGTCCACCTCCATTTTTAGCGCCTTCCTGGTCTTCACGCTTCAGTGACTCAGGAATGCAGAGCGAGCAGGGTTAGGGTGCTACAAGGCTCCAGACGCCTCATGTCTGACAGACACCATGTCTGCACTGTCATTGCCTTTGGGCCTGGGTTCAACAGTCTCCTGACCTCCATGACTGTCAGGGGGATGTTCACCAAGACTGGTTTCTTTCCATTTGCACAGGATTAACACTGAAAGCAAAACAGCACAAGCGCGATTTAATATTTATTTATTTATTAAATCTGTCATCCAAATAGTAATTCACACCATAGGTGTAGCTGAAGTCACCTCAGGAGCCTAGGCTTTGTGGGTGGAGTGTTCATGGAGATGTATTCCAAAAATATGTTATACCCATTGTTTTGTTTTTAAATATGATATTGGTTAGTAGGAACTTAACTTTGTGTGTGTGTGTGTGTGTGTTTGTGCTTTTAAACTCAGGCTAAGATGTTGTAATATATACATTTTACTTAATGTGTATGTGTATGGTCACTTTTGCTACAGGGAAGGTGTGGGGATCAGAAGAAACTTACTTGGCTTCTGAGAACTGAGCTCAGGCTTAGTAGCAGGTGCCTTTACCAGCTGAGACATTTCTTCAGCCTGGCGTTGTTCTTAGTGTGTTTTCTCAGACTATCTAGAAAGTGTGAGGGCTTAGCTTTGCAGTGTATGTGGGACCATCTTGTGTTGCAAGTTCATTTCTATGCAGTCAGAGAGCTCTTGACTCTATACTGTAGGACGGATAATCTTATTAGAAGGCTCTTTAAAATCAGTGATCATTTGAAAAAAAAAACTTAAAAGGATTGTAGCACATCCTTTTATTATAAGGATATTTTAATTACACTATTCTATTAAATATACCACGTTGGTTATTAAAAGAGAGTTTTATCTTCAGTGTAAGATCACAGCTGTCGAAAGGATGTGTCAAAGATGTGTCCTGTCATTGTTTTTCAGATCTCTGTTCTCTGCCATTGTAGGCCCTAAACCTTGAAGTGGTCATTTTGTTGAAAAGACTTCTCTAATACCTCTCTTTCCCATAAGACCCCCCCTTTCTTTATCCAGTCTGAGCATCAGTTACAAAATACTGCTGGAGTGTGAAGTGTTCCCAAGCAGACCCTTCCTGAGGGTCCACTCTTCAGTCTCATCTAGAGGCTGGAGACCACTGTACTGGTGTAGCCTACAGGTACTGAGCAAATCTCCAACTTGATGAGAAACCAGGGTGTTGGGAAGGACCCTGAAGTTGAGTTGAACCTACAGATGTTTTCTGTTACTTGCCCTCCCTTCCTCTGTGGGTATTTTCCTGGCAAAAGGGAGGTAGGCGATGCTCTTATCTCTGTAGCCAGAGTGTTTTCAATCATGCTTGCAAGTATGGAGAACACGGTTTTGTTAGACTCTCCCAAACAAGACCAGTTTCATGCCAAGTGGGAAATCTACCCAAACATTATCAATCTGACATAAACAACAAAGATGTTTGCATCTTTTAATAAGAACATTTAGAAACTTAGACTGTCTGAAGGCCTCCTTTTCTTTTGGCCCAAGGTATGAAGAATGGGTAGGTACATGATCCCAAAATACAGGGTAGCTTCAAGGTATTTTTTAAGGTTGGTAGTGAGTTTCGACTCCTGTGAACTAGTGGCATGTTAAGACATCCCATTGGTCATCTTTTTAATGAGGGTAGCTGACCACTAACACTTAGGTCAGTTGCACTAATTTAAATCACGACAAGTGGGTTAACATGCTATACAACTTTGGTATAGAAAGCTTAGGCAGGGTCCTGAATCCTGAAGTATGTTCTCAAAGCTTTGTCTCTCTCACAGTGGGGGACCCTTGGTTGGAAAGACAAGTGCTGATGGTTAAGCTATAGTACAGATGTGGCTAAGGCAGGAGTTCCCAACCCGTGAGTTGAGGCCCCTTTGGAAGTTTGAATGACCCTTTCATAATGGTAGCAAAATTACAGTTATGAAGTAGCAATGAAATAATTTTATGGTTGGGGTCACCATAGCATGAGGAACTGTATTAAAGGCCCACAGCATTAGGAAGTTTGAGAACCACTGGGCTGAGCTCTGGTAAGGTCTGAGGATGCCTATCTTTGGGCATGGTGTTTCTAAGTACCTGTGTTCTGTGCTCTGTTACAGGTGTGAATGAGTGATGGCCATCCAGTGACCAATGGGGATATATTGCCTTGAAGGCACGCATGTGTATGATTAAGGGATATACATGTATGACTCCAGGATTTACTTCCTTCCTGTCCCACAGAGTTACTGAAGGGAGTGAGTTATGGGATAATTTATAATGCGGCATGCCCCTTCTCAAGACAGCCCTCGTCGAAACAGGAAGATGAAACTCAGGTTTCAACAAGGAGGCTGCAGCTTGGGATACTGTCTGGATATACCTCTTAATTACAAGCAGAAAAGTCTTCATACTCTTCCAACTCCTGTGCCCCCAGAGAGATGTCTGCTTTAAGGTTAGTATGTCCATCCTGTTAAAGTATGTGAACACGGTTTAATGTGCTTTCCACCCTTTCTCTCTTTTCTTTCAGACAGGATGCCATGTAGCCCAGGCTGGCTTCACCTCCTTTACTATCTGAGCATACATAACCTTGAACTTCAGGTCCTCCTGCCTCTACCTTCATCTACTGATGTTACAAGTGTGCAATGCACCACCAATCCCAGTTTTATGTAGTGCTGGGCATTGAACCCTGGGCTTCTCGAATGACTGAAGCATTCTTCTAACTGAGCAACATTTTTAGCCCTCTTTCACACTTTTGTTTCTCAAGTCTTTATGCTGCCGGGGCAAATAAAGAAACTTGGCTGATGAATTGCAGAACAAAGCTTCTATTTACAAAGGCCAGAGAATCTATGAGCTAGGAAGAAAGACTGAGCAAGCATTCTGTGCGAGATGAGACCCACCCTGTCTGGCCTGTTTCTTCCAATCTTTCCTTTTGGTTTGCATATACTTGCTCCAGTTTAAAGTTGGTAAAGTGTCTGTGTGTGTGTGTGTGTGTGTGTGTGTGTGTGTGTGTGTGTGTGTATAGGGGGGGGGGCCCAGGTGGATACTTTCTATTTTGGGCTCCAGAACAGCTCAGTGGTAGACCTTCTACTAAGCATCCACAAAGCCCTGGGTTACATCTCCAGCACTAAAGAAGGACTCAAAACTTTCTTTGCTGTGTGTATTTAGCCTAAAGGATTTAGCTGGCTTTGAGAGGGCTTTTGCCGTGTGTGTGTGTGTGTGTGTGTGTGTGTGTGTGTGTGTGTGTGTGTGTGTGTGTGTTTGTGTGTGTGTGTGTATGTGTGTGTGTGTGTGTGTGTGTGTTACAAGCAAGCAAATATAGGAGAACCTTTGACAGTACAAGGGGATTTGTTTCATCGCCAGTGATGCTAAGTTTAGGCTTCTGTGCTTTGTTTTCATCTTCAAACCCTAGCTTCAGCATGTATTGTAAGAATCATTCTCCATTTAAAGTGTCTGTGCACTCTGGGATTGCTGTCAGAGGTTCCTCTGCACAGTCTCATTTGGGGGAGCCTTCTGAGTGGTTCTCATTGATAACGTTGGATTCCTGAACACCAAGTTCACCAAGTGATATTTTTAAGGTAAAAAATGCCAAGTTCATCTTTTACTTTGGAATGCCCCAGCGGTTGGCAGCAACTTCGTGTATTAGAGAGTATACGGAGGAAGCAGGAAGAGTTCCAGGCTCTTCCTTCTGTCCCGTCTGCCCCAAGTGACTACAACAGCCCCATAAATTACTGGTGCCCTTTTGAACTGACCTTCAGGTTCAGGAGATGTAAATATTGATGGCCTTGACACCGCCTGCACCCCACACTGGCATGCACTCTGCTCAGGAGATGGAATCTCTTCAGCTAACTGAAAGCAGGTGGGCTTATGGATCAACAACTCTACATACTTGGCCATGCACAGTTCTGGCCTCAGTGAAAGGAGAATGTCATAGGCAAAGGGATCCCCAGAGTGCATCCACTTGTTTCGTTAGCCACTTTCTCTCTATTGGACTGCTGTTAGTTTAGCCCTTAATATGGTGGCTCCTAGGACACAGAACATGTAAGTGACAACTTCCATATGAGATATATATATATATATATATATATATATATATATATATATATATATAAATTAAAATCAAGGAAGCACTGCCACTAGCATGTTGCTGTACGGTCGATGGTTTAGGCCGTGTTATGGCCTCCTTCTAGCAATGTGGTCTTAGGTAAATTATTTAACATCTCTGTCTCAATTTCCTTAATTATTAAATTAGAATAATCAAAATACTTACCTTGACTTACTATTATCATTATCTTCATCATCATTTCTAACTAGTTAGCGTGTGTGTGTGTGTGTGTGTGTGTGTGTGTGTGTGTGTGTGTGTGTGTTTGTGAGACAGGTCCCTTGGGGTCAGGGGACAATTTGGGGGAGTCAGTTCTCTGCTTCCAGTGTGGGCTCCAGGAATTGAAAGGTTTGCACAGCAAGGGCCTTTACCATCTAGGCTGGTCCCTCCTTTTCTTTTTTTGGAAAGAATTAAAGGAGAGCAATCCACTGGAGTAAATGTTTCTTCAATAAACATTAAGCTTTCAGGACTCCTCTGCCCATGAGAGAAATACATAAGTGTGGTAAGGCCTACAGCCTAGGAACACCCTCAGTGTGTGTACTCTGATTTCTGAAGCAGATGCTTCTCTTCATAATATAGAGATCGTGGTTGGGGGTGGATGTGTATAGCTCTGAGTTTTCAAAAAGGGTTGAATGAGTTTTACTTTGCCGCTGGTTGTAATGTTTCTGGGCTTATGTAATGTATGCATTAGGAAGGGGATTATCGGAATAATTGCTTGGTCGTATTGCCAGGTATTGTCAGTAGTTCTGGTTTATAGACCCACTGTATTGCAGGCTGAGTCAGAGAGGCGCCCCCTGTAGGGACTGTGATAGCACTGTAGGGGTTGGGGCTATGTCGCTTTGGGTAATTTTTCACTTAGAAGAGAGGGCATGAGGAGATAGTGCTTACCCATCTGTCTGTGGGAACATTTGTATGTATATTACCTGAGCATTTAGGCCCACCATGGAGAGAGAGGATTTAAAATGGAGAAGAAAAAAGGTGGAAAAAAAAAAAAGAGAAAATAAATGCAATAGAAACAACAGAAGCGTCTTTGCAGAGAAAACCCCAGCAGTTCTTAAAATCAGACTTAACAGCCAGTAGCAATGCCCTGTGCTATTGTCTTTTAGAATCAAAACCCAACACACAGAGCTGAAGCTGAAATAAGAACCTGGAAATGTTTCAGGAATGCCCAGCAGTGCAAGCTTCCAGTCTCAGATTCAAAGGGCTGGGGGGATGAGGGTGGGGGGTGGGGAATCCATTTTGCAAAGTAACTTCTTACATTGATTGCTAGCTGTCAGTGTTTGATGGGTAGATCACGAAACATTAACTGATTGAATTCTTCAGTGCTGTGTGGTCGTAATGGTGGCCCTCCCTCTGCTGCTCTACCCTCCTAAATTTGTGCCCTCCCTCTGCTGCTCTACCCTCCTAAATTTGTGCATGGACACATGAGGCATGTGCTAAATGAGGAGTGGTGAGCAGAGCTGAACGCTTTGGCATCAGCTTGTTCTTTCCTGAAGAGAACTGGTGGAAAGACCTAGAATAGGGTTGAAATACTATTTATTGATTGCTTATGCTTTGCAGCAGCTAATAAATTGTTCAGCGCCAAACACTTCCCTACCCCACCCCGGTGCCCAATCCTCCCATTCCAGATACAGTGAAGCCCAGGCACATTGTAGGAATACAGGGTGATGGTGTCTGTCTTCCTCACACCTCTGGGCTCCTAACCGGCTCCTTCCCTTTGGCACTGAAGACTGCCTTATTTCTTTTCTTGTCTTCCATAAACTACTTTGAGAGTAAGGCAACTTAAGAGAAAAAGGGCTTATTTTGGCTCATGGTTCAGGGGCATAGTCTATCCTGTCAAAGGAGCGAGGGCTTCAGGAGTTAGATGCAGCTGGTCAAATCATATTTACAACAAAAAGCAGACAGTGAAGAATGTCTGCTGCTGCTCAGCTCCCTCCCTTTCTCCACTGCATCCACGGGGCTCAGCCATGAGAATGGTCCCCACAGTGAGCAGATCTTCCCCATATCAGTAGACGCCATCACAGTAGCCCCACAGGCCCATCTCCCAGGTCGTCCTCCATTCTGTCATGTTGGTAGTTGATACTAACCATCACAGGGCAGTCCCAGTTTGTGCTGCCACGTAAGAGCGAGAGACGTGTCTAACTCACATATTGAATGGTCTCAACGCTTTTGTTTTTAAGCTTAGGAGCTTCACAGCTCAGATTTCCGAGAGCAGTGATGTTCCTCTGCTTGGCAGGCATCTAATGCTCAGGAGTCTGTGTTTCCCTCTGGATCCAAATGCCTCTAGACTAATGACCTTCTGAAGATTCAGGTGGCAAGAGGCTGTAGAGATCAAGTTCCTTAGGAAGTTGTAGAAACCAGGTTCTGGAAGGTAGAGAGCATTCAGCCCATATGTGACAGGGTACCACACTTAGCTAGTGCTGGCCCTGCGGGGTTTGATAGATAGAAAAGTGCTAAAGGAGAACAGATGAGGTAGAGCAAGGAATATCGCTCAGGCCTTGGGATTTCATACAAGACAGAAGGAAGAGATTGAAAGCACAGTGAAGATGGGTGTATTTCCCAAGAGTAGCAGTTTACTTTCTATTGAACGTAGGAACAATGCATATTCACTCATTGGCAGGCAATTTAGGTTAATGGAGTGTGGACAATTTCTGATTTTTACCTCCTTGCCTCCTGTGGTCAGTGGTGCCTTTTGTTGTGTTAGAAAAAAAGGGGGGTGGTGTGTGTGTCGGGGGGGGGGGGTAAAAGAGAAAGCAAGTGAAATGCTTTCCAGATCTGATAACTTCAGAGATCTCAGGAGAAAACTCTGGCTCGGGTCCCAGGATGAGGTCACACAGTCTGCCGTTGGATTTATGTTGGGATGTCAACCACACCAAAGACATGCTGCCACACTCTCTCTGCAGTCGTTTATCAGGGTGAAGGAATGGCTTTTGGGTCACTTGTGTATATGCCCTGTGACTGCTCAGAACTACTCAGAAGGGTAGCCTGTTCAGGGTGGATAAAGCATTAAGTATTCTTTTCAGTTGAACACTGTGCAACTTTCATGTCATGAAATTCAAATCTTTTATCTTCGCCACCTTGTAAAACCTTCATGCAAATATTTTAATTCTTCCTTACCTGGTGAAATCTTTGTTTACACAAAGGCCCTGCAGCATTCTCCAAACTCAAGTGGCCCACCCCTGCCCTCTCTCCCTCCTTTCCTTTGTGCTGACTTTTTTTTTTTTTTTAAACTAGCCAATTGTGAAAGATTATGAAGTCCGGCCCCAGTCAATGGGAATGACCAAGTGCTAGCCAGGTGGGGTTGGCTTCTATTCACAAGAATGGCCGTGCTGAGCGGCTGTCACTTTGCTTGTTTCTTTTTGTGAAGCTGAGATTGTTTTCTTTGTAACATTGAGCAGAGGTGGATGTTTTCTTGAACATGTCTGAACATGTCTGGAGGCCCGGTGCTTTTGTTTCCCTAAGTCTTTTTGTGATTGTCCCTGGATTTGGGGCAAAGACCTCTTCCTCTGTGAAGCCATGGTTGAATTTGAAGCATCAAAGACAAAATGCCACACAGTCAAAGCACAGGGTAGCTGGTGAGCGTTAGCTCTGGGGAAGAAAGACAGAAGAGTTCCAGAGGAAAGCGCCAATGGAAACAGGGTTCAGGCAATAGGGCTGCATTACTGCTGGTGGGTGGATAGGCAATACAATACAGCAGGGGCCTGGAATAAGGCTTCAGTCCTACCCTGCTAAGAAAGTACCTACTCTTAAGGATTCTGAGGGTGTGTGTGTGTGTGTGTGTGTGTGTGTGTGTGTGTGTGTGTGTGTGTGTGTATGGGGCGGGGGAGGATGCTGCACTGTAGGGAAACAGGCTTTGTTAATATGTGACCCATGTTATATGACAGAGGTGAGGAAGTAACAGTCATGTGACTCAGACTACATGTCAAGAGTCAATTTCTTTCCTCTGGGTAAGAAAGTGGAGCTTGGTTGATGTGGTCTGTAAGACATGACCATTGTCAGGCTGCCTTCAGCGCTCCACCCTTGGGAAATGTGTGTTGGGGGAATAGGTGTGTGTTTGCATATCTTGTTCCCAGAGGCCTTTTTTGCTTAGGGCTTGCTTCTGATGATCAAGTAGAACTTTCCTGGACAGCTGTGATAGGAAAGTTACTTGGGCCAAGAATTTGAATTGGTCTGGGTACCATAGAAAGAGCCTATCTCTCTCTCATTCATTCATTCATTCATTCATTCATTCATTCATTCATTCATACATGTACAGAAATGTATATGTTAAGTATATGTATATGACAATGGTGTTCACAATAACTAGCATTTATTGAGATCTTATTGCAACCTGTATAGCATTCTAAGAGCCTAACAAATCTTTTCAACATATGCAGTTTGTGCTGCTAACCTGATTTACAGAAAAAGGTATTAGAGCAGGGAAAGTAAATGGATGCACATACAGTCTAAAAGTCTGAAGATGAACATACCACTCACTGAGACAATAAGCTGTGTGCTTAGTAGCAAACTGAACTTGTTAATGTGTTCCCTCCTAATACTTGCCCAAAGGAGTTCACAACTGAGTGGAGCAGTATTTTTTTTAATGTAAACCAAGCTTGGAAATATGTTACTAGAGGGAAGGTGATTTCAAGAGAGTGTGCTAACAATTACATGGATAATTCTGCAGTTGAATCCCTCCTGTGATCATTTTGAAAACAAGAGAAATTGAACCGTGTTAATAGTAAGAGCAAAACACACATGAAAACAGATTCCTTCAAACCCATGTGCCATGTTGAATATATGAAGCAGTAACTGACCATCTCTGGGATGGAGTTGATCATGAGAGAACATAGCCTACTCAACCATGGGACAAGATGTCGTCATTTACATCTCAACGTTAGCACTTTTGGCACTGGCTTCTGATAGGTAGGGGTCACTTGGGTGTGGGCAGGTAGGAAGAGAGGCAGTGGAAGAGCTTGTGGCGACTGAAGAGAGGCTACAATGAGCTTTGGTTTGCTCTGTCAGTCACCTCCCTGGGAGCCCATGATATTTGCTCATGGTCGTATGTGTGAGACCAGAGGTAAGACCCCTAGGGAAGCAGTAATGGCTATGGACAGAAAACCATACTTCAGTTTTGGATGTCTGGGAAAATACCATTTCAGTAAATGTCCCTTAGTGGGTGTGAATTCCAGCAGCTTCCTTAGGTCTCGGCTCTCTCTCCCACTCTTGTAAAATTATTAGCAAATAAAAGTGACCTTCTTGGACTCATTTGAAATTGAAATAGGTGAAAATAAAAGGCTAGTCTTGAGGACAGTAGTGATTACATAAGGGACGTTTCTGATGTCAGTGATGAAGTGAGCATAATCTGTTGCTTAAAGTAAACAGTTTCCGGGTTACCCCCACTCTGCAGTGACCCAGGGCAAACTTCACCTCCAGGAGACTGAAATGAGACTGGTTGGGGTGATGAGATGCATACAATTGAAAAAAGTAATTAAGTGTTAATGTCTAGGTCTGTCTGTTCACCTCTGTAGGCCAGGATTACCTTTAGAGGTTCTTCCCATACATTCAGATGCACACTGGTGACCAAAGACAGCTCAGGGTTCAGAGATCTGTCTTAGTGTCTTATAGATGGTGGTACACGATAGGCAGCAAGGTAACATTCTGTGATCTGTCTTCCTGTTGGTAGATCCCTTTCTGTAATATCCTGTCCTCATTGACCCAGAGTCTTAGCTAGGTTTCTAGAGCACTACAGTGGGACTTCCTTTTTGATAGTTCTTTTTGATTTATACTCCAACACTGTAAGCCAGTCTCACCAGGAACTTACTGCGTAGTCCAGGCTTGCCTCACATTGTAGATTGTCCTGCCTTTGCTTCCCAAGTCCTAAGATCACAGCTTATGCCACCATGCCCACCTCTTAAAATTCTATTTAATTTTTTTTTGAGACTGGGTCTCAAGCGTCCCAGGCTGACCTCAAACTCAGTATGTAACCGAAGATAACATTGAACTCATTGTCTTCACCTCTGGGTGGAATAATTTTCCATGGAAAAAATTATTATTTGTATATTTCTGGTAGTATGCAGTTTGATTTGTTGACTGAATATTTTCTAGCTCCACTCTAAGGTCTTAGAAAATGTATCTATTAATTTTTCTCCCTCTAAAATGATATAGTTTATCATTTAAAAAAAAGTATATGATGGTGGCTTATTTCTGCACTGTCAGCCCTTGGGAAGCTGATGTAGAAAATGTTCCAAGAATCTGAGGCAAGTCTCTATACTGCAGTGCAAGATCCTGGCTCCAAACAAAACAAATCATTTTTTCTTTTAATTTTGATGTACTGGAGATACAACCCAGATCCTTGCATACACAGGCAAGTTCTCTACAGCTGAGCCCATTTCCAGCCTCTTCTGTTAATTTCCCTGAACCTCAGTTTCCTTGTGACTTAATAAACAGGTAGGACAGAGGTCAGCATGTGCAGTAAGCTGAATGCTACTCCCTGTGACATCAAATACAAATACTTTGCACACACTTGCTGTTCTTAGGATGTTGCGTTAGAAACAGCCCCGTAGCAGTGTACCCTCCCAACTTCTCATGTCCCCTATCCAATGAGATCCCCCAATCCCTTTAGGCTGACTGCCTCAAGGCCATTTACCTTTTGCTAAAAGCCCAAGAACCCAATCTCCAGGGTTTAGTATTGATCCCATCTAGTCCAGAGAGAATATGCTAATCATCTTTGCTAAGTGCTTTTGGCCAAAGGTGTAAAAGCCTGATTCCATTTGGGTTGTAAAAGAGAAAACCCCTGAAATTTTCATCTTGGAATGTGTGATTATGGAATTTGCATCTTGAAAGGCAGTAGTATCTCAAATTTAATGATAAGCCATTTTCAGTGAAGTATTCATAATTTTTTTTCATGACCTCTCTGGTTAAAAGAACTATAGTAGGGTATAGATTTCTGTGGCATACTATTTAATTTCTCTAAAAAATTATGCAAATCCTTCCTTTCTTTCTGTATCAGCTGGTATGGCTTTGGGGGCGGGGGTGCTTAAAGCTATTCATTTGCAAGAAGCAAAACTTTTAAAGGATGGTACTTAGGCTGTCAGCCTGCCTCAGTTTCTTCATCAGTGAATATAACCCTGGCCAGCTGCATGCCTCCTTGGAACATTAGGATGAATAGCTCCGAGCTTGTAAAGTACTTTAAATGTCTTGGATGAAAGGGTCCCTGTAAGTACAGGTCTTAGGAAGGTATTATATGTGGTCTTTCAAAACTGCCGTGCAGCCTGTTTGGCAGGAACGCTAATGCACTTCTGGCTTTAGAATTGTAAAGATATACATTGAGAAGCCTCGGGCTTCGTCTTGTGAGTTCTTGAGGCAATCTGCCTCCACTTGCTTCCCTGGTGTGGAGATTCTGTCTGGAGCACAGGTACCTGCAAGTGTGCACATGCAGAGCCATTCTGTAGATGACAGGTTGCCTTGGCTGCTCTGCTATTGAGAAAGCTTGGGCTGTTAGTGAGAGGAGGGGCCCTGGGTCCTCTTGGGACCCTGTGGGGCTGCTTTACGAGAGAGAGAGAGAGAGAGAGAGAGAGAGAGAGAGAGAGAGAGAGAGAGAGAGAGAGAGAGAGAGAGAGAGAGAGAGAGAGAGAGAACAAACACATGTAATGCTGAGGGAGAAGTTTGTCCTGGCTGATTTGGGGGTCTGGATTTTCCAATTAGTGGCCCAGTTGCATTAGGCAAGTTGACTAACTGTTTTGAAACTCGGTTTCCTGGTCAGACAAGCCCCACCCCTAATATTTGTGTTACCCAAAGCCAGAATCTAAATGGAGACACAGATACACATGATGAAAAATTGGTAGATTAAAGAGCTGCCCAAAAAAGTGTACATGACAATCCTGTTGTGCACAGAACTGTGCCTTTACATAGAACTTGAAGGCCAGCTTTAAATGAGTTTTGAGACTCTTAAGAATCCCCTACTTACCAGCTAGTATGGAAAGATGCAGCCAGTATGGAAAGTTTGTGTACGATTGGTAAATGCACACATGTATGCGCGCTCACATACGCACACATTTTTAAAACTTCAGGCAGGGTTTCATTCTTAGTCCCAGGTTAGTGTCAAACATACCACATAGTCCTGGGTGCTATCAAACTCAAGGCCATCTTCCTGCCTTGGCTGCCTTAGTGCTGGGATCCTTCCTCAGTGGGTTGTATATTGAAGACAAGGTATCTGTGGTCAGTGTGCCTGAGGGAAAATCTTAATAGCCCGATTAGTAGTTCATTCAGGCTGGTGGGGTTGGGAATTTCGAGGTCCTAGTACCTGGCACCTGATCTTGAAGAGGATATAGGACTTTTGGTGTTTGTTAGCACACAGAATTGTGGCCTGTGGGCAAGGACATTTTACCATACTATTGCCCAGTATCAAGATAGTCCTGCATATAGGGTAGCATTGACCTTCTTCCTAGTGTTAGGATCATAGGTGTGCACCACCGTGCTGGTCTATGGTACTGATGCTAGATAGGGAACTAGGGACTTCATGAATGCTAGGCAAACACTGTAGAGAAAGCATGCTACATCTTCAGCTCATGCACATCCTTTTTAGAGTATGTGTAATTATGCTCTTAGGAAAGATAATATAAAGCATGAAAAACTCTCTTAGCAGAAAGGCCTCAGACCAGAGTAAATCATGTCCACACTTATCAAAGACAAGAGTGAGGGCTATGTCCTAGCAAATAGAAGGATGTTTATGTTTGGGTCTCTAGGACTCAGGAAAATGCTCTGTTGTTACTTAGTATCAAATCTATTAATTTCATATCACAAATACAACACATACTTTTGGCTACTTCTGGCCTAAGCATTATCCTGGCTTACTGACAATAGAAGTGAATAGATACGGCTTCCTATCTTCACAGAGTAAATCCTTCATAAAACAGAAAGTGAGATGTAAGGGTAATTGTAAAACTGTGCTGTTTCCTTGAGAGTGGCTTCTTCTATGGGCACTCATTGGTTTCGCACTGATTCGTTATATCTTCAGGTCAATGACCAGGGAGCACTTCCTCTAGCAGACATAATAGAGAGCCACCACAGAACAAGAGAACAGGCCATTGCTTAATGTAATGACTTTGGTTTTGTATAGTGCTATGTTCAAATGCTCAGGTTCTCACTGTTGTAAATAGCCATGTTCTTTGGAGCACTGATGTTCTGGAATGCTAGCTTTTTCACCCATTGGTCTTTGCTCTGTTTAAGGTGTTGCCCTGGGCTCTATGAGACATTTCAGAGACAGTGTAGCATATAAAAGAACTTCAGAGCAGTTGTTGGTATGTCCTAACCTGTCAGTGTTAACTGGCCGTACTACTTATCTGCCCAAATCCTTGCTGATGAATTGAGTTCTTCCTTTTCCCTGACTTCTTTAGTGTTCCTAGAGGAAGTTGTCCCTGAATCCTGCCACGCAGTAGCTGCATGTGGAACATATTATTTTTCAACACCCAGAGTGCTGTCCTTGTGGTTCAGCTGACTTCTCATGAGGACTTCTTCCTGAAGACATTGGTAGTAATTATCACAGCTACTGGAAGGCTGCTGAGAAATACCAGGTGGATCTGGATGTAAACTAAGTGTGAAATCCAGCACAGAAAAAGTCACTGCCTCCTTTGCCTCTCTTCTCTTCAACTCAATGCATTTTAAAGTCTTTTGGTTCAGATAAATATATGTTATGTGATCTGTTGCTAAAGGGCCCACCCTTCCTGGTTTGAGACAAATCCTTCCCTGAAGCAAAGAGATACCTTGACTGATGACACCCCTTTCTGGTGACAATCATAGGCTAGTTTGCTAATCAAACATGTAATGCAATAATAGCTTTATGGAGAGGTGTAATGAATGTTGTTGATAATCAGGAACTTTTTGCTGTGTGTGGAAGGGTCAGTTCTCACTATAAAATTTTCACAATCTGCTGCTCACCATGGGTTATCTCTACGAGTATGACTTTTCTGTTTTTTTTTTTTTTTAAATTTTCTATATTAACTATAATCTATTCAGAAAGAGGTTGATTTTTGCCAATAAGCAACAAAGTGTGGTGAAATTCTAAAGGGATGAGAAGAAAGATTTACCAGATTTTATGATTTTGCTAAATAAAAAATGTGATTTAAAACAAAGTAAAGCAATCAATTTTGGATTTCATTTCTAGCATGTTGTTGGTGTTAGCAGGTTGTTCAAGGAGTCTGGGTCTTCTCTTTTCCTCCCTCCCTCCGTCCCTCCCTCTCTTTACCTAAGATGGAACCTAGTACCTCATTTATGCTAGGCAAGCAGTCTATCATGGAGATGTATCCCTATCCCTGGATCCTTTTATTCTATCTAGTATTTTTGGTATAACATTTCTTTTGAGTTTAAAGTTCAATGATTAATAAAAGACCCTTTGAAGCTGCAGTATTTCTTAAACCTAACTATATATTATAATTAAGAGACTTGTGTTGTTACATCTAAAGTTGGTGTGGTAGCAGGTAATTTTAGTTCCACTAGGGCCAAGAGAATCACTTAAGTTAGGAGTTTGAGACTAACTTGAGCATTATAGCCCAAGTCTAAAAATGAATTCAAGAATGAATGTGCATGAAAAAACGTGCCCTCCTGTCAGTCAGTATTCTAGATTAGCATGCCTAGGTGTGGCCTTTGGAGCATCAGGTCCCTAGGGACTCAAGTTATAGTTGATTGTAAGTCACCATATGGGGGCTGGGAATTGGACCCATGTTCTGTAGAAAAGCCAATGGGCTTAACCACTGAGCCATCTCTCCAGTCCCTGGATATGTATATTTTATGTAAATTCCCCTGTGAGGAGAACTACTCGTATTTGTAGTGGGGAGGATGGTATGAATCCCTGAAAATTCAGGAAGGCTCTAGAATTTCATCTTCAGACTGCTATAAATATGCATCAATTTAAAAACTCTATCTCAAAGGTAATCATGTATCCTATATATTTAACAAGCTTAGATAAAACTCTCCTGAGTCCCTTTTAGGAGTTTGCTCTTAGAAATTTTACCAATCCATGTCATCATTATGAAGAGGATGGAATTGCAGTGATTGCTTGTGTGTCTGGGGTAAGCTCCCATTGCTGGGAATCACAGACCTGGGGCTGGAGGCCCAGACATTCTGATGGAACTGAGAAATTGTGGATACAGAGAAATCCATCTCCACACCCCTCCCTGTGTGTTTTTTTATGGCTGGTTTTGGCCTCATTTGCTCAGATTTGACCTTTCTGATAAGTTTCTTGGCTTCTCTGGAATGCAAAGTTGGGGATACTAATATTTGCTACCAGGTAATATTTGCTCAGCAATGTGAGAACCTGGGCATTAGGTGACTGCAAGTGTGATCATTAACAGGTCCCGGGGAAAATGTCTCCAGAGATAATGGCGCATTTGTTGTCTCTGACACCCCACTCCCCTCCATGGCACTTGGGGAAAAATGGTATTTGTTATCATATCGGACCGGGAATTTGGAAATAATCAAGAGGCTGCATTCTTTCTAACAGCTCATTCTTGTAGTCACAAGCATCTTTCTTCCACGGATAGATAAAAAGTCTTGACCAGGCATTAATTTGTTCTATCTTCTATCACCAGAGTCTTAAGAAATCTGAAGGACCCTCTATCTCCTTTCTGCCTCCTTTTTCTGAAAGTGTACTTATTATGTGGTGATCATTTAAGGAGCGCTGAGGACAAACAGTGACAATCAGTTTGAGGACAATCAGTAGGTTCTCAAGGAAGGAAAATTCTGTAGTCTTTGGAAAGCTGATGCTGTACTTCTGTGGAGGAGGATGGTGATGGTGATGGCAAATTCCACTTCCATAAAGTATACCAGGGCTTTAAGCAAATAGCTACATGTTCACATGTTCATTGGTTGGATCAAGACTGGGTATCAAAAACAATTAAAAAAAAAAACCCTCAAGTTACCTAACCATCAAATGTTTTGTAATCAAACATCTGCCTTTTGTTGTTGGTTATACTTGCTTTGATTACTGCTTTGTTCTGGCCGAAGCCTGACTGTTACTGGCCTCATTGTAACCTGCTTAGGAGGGAGATGGCAGTGAGAGAAAGAAAGGGCATGCTTAGGAAGGATTGTAGTAGTTCATTCTGAAAGCACTTAAAGTTATTTCTACCCTGCCAATCCTCTTGCCATTTAAATGCCCCCCCCCAAGGATATTTGAAAAAGCCTTTTGAAACTTACTGTAATCAAACACAGACACACACACACACACACACACACACACACACACACACACACACACACCCCTCTTGAGTTTAATTGGAGTTGACTCTACACAGGGGTAACTCCCCGCAAAGCCATGGGTTGCTAAATAAAAAGCCCAGTGCCAGGTGTGAGATAGTTCCTCTTCAGAGGTCAGAGGTGTCTCAAAGACATTCAAAATAATATAGGATATAGCCACTGATTTTTTTTCCTTGTCTGTTGGAACTTAATGGTAATGACCCTGATGCTGAAGAATTGCACACTTTGGTTTCAAGGGCATGAAAAAAAAAATGATGTTCAAATTGCCTAGGAAGCTTCCTCTCTGTTGACCAACTGCTATAATACTGGAGAGTGCTAAAAACCATCAATAGTCTTGTCTAGCTGTGAAGCCTGTGGACTACATTAATGACCAGTGTGGGAAGCTTCACAAAGGGGTGTAATAGTGGCATAAATATTACGGAGGTAAACAACCACTTTCTGCTTGGTTTTAAGTTCTGCTTCACAGAAAGTAATGCATGCCAGGTTGGTTGGGGAGCTCACTGGCCACAATGGTGAACTTATTACCATTATCACTACCAAATATAGTATGCAACTGCCCCTAGACTAGTGTCTCTATACTCAGAAAGTAGTGCAGATAATTAGCTCTCATCACAGACATTTCTTTATGTAGCAGATGGAGGTTAAAGCAGAAACTCACACATGGTGAAGCTCAGAGAGTAAGTGTCAGCAGAGTGCTTAGCTACAAATGCAGAGTCTACATCATTTCCATCTCCATAGTCCCAGACCATATGTGAAGAGAGAGCAGAAGGAGTTAAGAGCCAGAGGTAAGGAAAGACTGGATCAAAACAGTGTCTTCTGGACAGTGACAGGACCATCACATTAATGAATTTGAAGCTCCTCTAACTACCTGTACAAGGTCAACATTCCAACATGTAAGAGGGAGTGGCTTGAGAGCCTCCACCCTGAGATGCTTGTGACAGCAGATGACTCAGAGGGGAAGGAGAATCAGTTTTCTGACTTACAAACCATACTCCAGTGGAAAACCCCCTCAACCATGTATATATGGACCTAATGAATTAGACACAAAATTGAGAGTAGGTAATGAGCTGGGGTAGATGTGGGAGGAGTTAAGGGAGAAGTTTGAGATGAATATGGTCAAAATGTCTTGGAAGCAATCTTTTTTTTTTCAATCAAAAGGTAATTTTATTTTGGGCACAGCTTTCTTTGTGCACTTATATTCTTCCTTCCTTCCTTCCTTCCTTCCTTCCTTCCTTCCTTCCTTCCTTCCTTTTCCTTCTTTCTTGTTAGATTTATATTAGAAACAATCTTATTTTATATATCAATCCCAGTTCCTTCTCTCTCCCATTCTACCATGACCCTCGCTGGCACCCTTTTCATCCCTCTTCTGTTCCATAGAAAGGGTGAAGCCTTCCATGGGGAATCATCAAAGTCTGTTACATCATTTGGGGCAGGGCCTAGGCCATCCCCCATGTGTCTAGGCTGAGAGAGTATCCCTCTATGTGGAATAGGCTCCCAATATCCATTTGTATACTAGGGATAAATGCTGTTCTACTACCAAAGGCCCCATAGAATGCCCAGGCCTCTTAACTGACACCCACATTCGGGGGACCTGGTTCCATCCTATGCTGGCTTCTGAGCTGTCAGTCTTGGGTCCCCCTTGCTCCCCCCCTTGCTCAGGTCAGCTGTTTCTGTGGGCTTCCCCAGCCTGCTCTTGACATCTTTGCTCATCACTCCTCCCTCTCTACAATTGGATTTCAGGAATTTGGCTCATTGCTTAGCTGTAGGTATATGCTTCTGCTTCCATCAGCTACTGGATGAAGGCTCTAGGTTGGCATATAAGGTAGTCATCAATCTCATTATAGAGGAGGGGCATTTAAGATAGCCTCTCCCCTGTTGCTTAGTTTCTTAGTTGGGGTCATCCTTGTAGATCTCTGGACATTCTTGGAAGCAATTTTTAAAGAATTAATACAAACATTACTTTTTTAAAAATAACATGCTTCAGTGATGTTGTACAGCACCCTCTGGACCATGGACCACTTTGCAATGAAGTGTTTCCTTTCCTTGTATTTACAGGAACCATTTTGAAATGGCAGACTTGGGTACATAGTAGCTCTGTTACCATCCAGAAAAGAAGGTGTTGTTTTTCTGTGTTGTCAGTAAGAGCGTTGATCTGTTTGGGGTAGGTACCATGAGCCTGCTCCTTTGGGTCTTCTGTTCTTACTTCCTGATACTCTGTCACTGACCTGGAACTGACACCTGATATGACATCATCTGGGAATGTCACTAGTACTACCCCCTCCCTGCCCTTTTTCTCAGTAGGTCTTTATAAGTTATTTTCCCCTTTCAAAACAGAAAACAGACAATTTTGGCTTATGTTGCATACCCTATAGGTATGTCTGGCGGTTTCTGATGAGTGAGCTATTGTCCTCGTGGTTACTTCCTTCCAAGAAAATGTCTGTTGCCATGCTATGCATTTCAATCATCTTTATTATACCACAGCTTTAAAAACCTTTAGGGCAAGTCAGAGAGGCCCTATCCACTACCCTCTTGAAGCCCCTAGAAGACAGGCTGAACCAGATCCAGCGGTTCAGATTTCTGTGTTTTTTCAAGATTCCTTTAGTGATAATCAAGCATTTCATTCAGAAGTGCATGCTAGGGGAGGGGACTGGTCTCCAGGTGTTGTTTTTCTCCCTTGAATATCAGTCTTGTGTGGAAGTGGCTCTAGGGGGACCACTTTGCCTAATTAGTGAACAAGGCAGAAGAGCTCAGGGCAGGGCAGGCATTTGGAGCTCCCAGACACTGGTCCTTTGCATTCCTGGCCCCTTGGAATCTTTCAAAGCCTTGCGCTATGGAAGACTTCTGTTAAGATGTGTAAGACCACAATTTACCATCCACATGTTTGGTGGCATTGGTCCTTCTGGGTTCTGGCAATGGGCAAATGCTTATTTTTCTACAGCTCTGGCCTGGTGCTTCCCTTCCATCTCTGTTGGCTCTTGAGGAAAAAGACTATGCCAGAGTCCCTTTGCTCTCTCCTTCTACCACAGGGCCCTGCCAGTGGCTTTACACACTTAGACTCTTTCCCCTGGGTCCTTGTAATATCTCCCTCTTTCTCCAGTTTGATTTCTCATTTGCCTCCTCACTATTATAAATACAATTTTTTCTTTGTTTTACCTTGGAATGACCTGCTCCAGGAAGGGTTAATGGGTAGGCAGGCAGGTGTGAGTGTGCATACACATGAACACTCTCTCTCTCTCTCTCTCTCTCTCTCTCTCTCTCTCTCTCTCTCTCTCTCTCTCTCTCTCTGAAGGGAGAGAGGATGGTGGAAAACTGAAGATGATGTGTCATGGTTTTGATTAGGATTGTCTGTCATCTTTGGGCTCAGTTTAGCAGTCATCATGCCCTGTGCAGGATGGATGGACTAGGCAGCTGGCGGGCTTGTTTATCATTTTTCCCTTCCAGAGATGGAGTTCATGATGGGGAGTAGAACACGGCCTCACTATTCATGTTTCTGATGATTCTGTAGAAAAAGTATTGCACAAACTCTGAGACAATAGGACTTTAATGTTAAAATTTGTTTTCAGCTAGTGCTTACTAAGGAAAAATAAAGATACATCTCTTGTATCTGATTTCTTCTAAGCACTGGCCTTCAACAAACATTGTAAATCACTGATTGCTAAACCTTTATCTTCATTCATTGAAAAGAAAATTAAAACGATATTTACTGATTTTGTGTGTGCCAGGGTGTATCTATGTATGTATGTGCACTCATGCCATGGTGTTTGTGTAGTCAATCTCTCCTTCTGTGATGTAGGTCCTAGGGATCGAACTCAGGTTGTTCTCAGAGCTGTCTTACCAGTCCCACCTTCATTCTTTTTATTGTCTTAAAACTACCTCCTTTGAGGTAGTGAGAGATCACTGACTCATGTCTGACAAGTGGGGAATCTTCGTAAGACCGAACTAGACTTTATGAGACCAAACTGGTGACACAATGGTGTGACTGGGACAGATATATGGGGCCATTGGCAGTGGGGCCAAGACCTAACACTAATGCACAAACTGACTTAGTGGAGCCCATTCTATATGGAGAGATACCATGGGTAGCCTAGACACAGGGGTGTGGGGGTGGAGAGGTGCCTTGGTCCTGCCTCAACTAGATGATGGGATAGATTTAGTAGACTTCCTAGGGGAGGCCTTACCCTCTCTGTGGAGCAGATGGGAGGAGCAGGAAATGGAGGGAGTGGGAGGAAAGGAGGGAGGGGGAACTGGGATTGGAATGTAAAAAATAAATTTAAAACAAAACACAACGCAACAAAACAAAACAAAACTACCTCCCTGTCTCCAAGGTACTGTGCTATGTTTCCATCTTCCTGTCTAGACATACCAAGTTAAACTTGAATATGCTTAATGCTCTTCTATTCTTTTTGTTATTCAACTCCCTGTAACTCTGTGTCCATTCTATCATACTCAATTGCCCAAGTAAGTGGATGCTTGTTTCTTTATCCACATGGCCAGCTGGCTCTCCAAGTGTTTTTCATTTTACTTACTAAATATCCCTGGGCGTACTCATCATTCTCTCTATTTACCTGCTTATTACTTAGTTCGCTTCCTTATTATTTCTTCCCAGAAAAAAAAGAGATGTTACTTGAACCTTGACTCAGGGTGTTTGAGGAAATTCTTATCATTGTCCTCCCTAGCCTTGAAGCATTGATTATAGTTAGATCCTTGGCTTTTCCATGTCCTTTTGGTACCCCATCCCTTTTCCTGCCATGTGCCATGTGCCATAACTTCTAGTGTTACTAAGAATCCATGCCTTGCCACACTTTCCCTGTGATTGGACCGGTCCTATGTTCTGCTCACTCCCTTCTCTCTTCTTGGTGGTCTCCTGCCCACTTGAATGCCAAACCTCAGTTTCTTTCCTGTGGAACCTTTGTCAATATAAATTTGTCTGTGGCTCCTTTGTAGGGAGAAATTGCACAATTGGGTGGTGGTGGCTCACACCTTTAATCCTGGCACTTGGGAAGCAGAGGCAGGCAGGCTCATCTCTGAGTTTGAAGCCGGACTGGTCTACAGAAGAGTTTCATGACAGCCAGGGCTACACAGAAAAACCATGTCTCAAAACAAACAAACAAACAAACAAACAAACAAACAAACAAAGAATGAAAAGAGATTATAATTTGTTTGAATGCCTATCTTTCCTGCTGAACTGGATATTTTTCAGAAGTGTCAGCTGAGGATGAAGTCTCTGCTTGCAAGGTTTGTTTGTTTCCTTTGTTGTGAGTCATGGTAAAAATTATGAATTTTATGTCTAAAATGGTTACATTGCTACTGGTGCAAATGAGACAAGAATTTAAAATTTGAAAACTCAAAAATGGGGTGAGTGTGGGAAGGAGTTAGGACGTTTGGCTTTGGAGGGTCCTGCGGCAATTTAAAAATTCAAATCTCAGGAATATTACCACTATTCACACTTAATACTGAAATAAATCTTAGCTAATTGCTTTATACATTGTAACGGAACATCTTGATTCTGGCTCCTGCCCTTATTAAAGACAAACTATACCTTCTAGATTAGAAAATCTCTCTGTCAGTGTGTGAAAGTCACTTACCTTTTAGAATGTGAGATCTTTCTAATCATCATGTTTAAGTTCAGCTCAGGCACAAACTGACTGGGCAAACTTACATTTTATTGTACTGCTCCTTAACGGAATAGTTCTACTAATAACACATTTCAGCAAGTCATAGTTTCAAGTGAATAACCCAATACTATCATTCTTTTAAGTGTCCCCTTGTTCTTGGCCCCTTTCACATGGTAGGTAACAAAACAGGGTTCCATGTCATGTTGGAGCCTTTAGGTTCAGTCATAGAGTGGTTGGTCACTCCAGTGCCATCCATGCCACTATTGTACCAGTGGTCATATCTTGTCAGGCTAGTTATTGATAACTTATTGCTACACCTGTATATCAAAGCACCCATCCTCAAGAAGCTTTTTCTTGCAGTCAATGACAATTAACACAGATCCCCTCAACTGTACTCAATAGGCAGAGAAGTAAAAAGAAAAAAAAGTGAAATGCTCATTCCTAAATGGGACACAGATGTCATACTGTCCTCTCCAAGTGTCAGGGATCTTTGTGGAAGAAGGGGTATAAAGACTAAGGAAGCAATGTTTTCCAGACACAATAGGAATTGTGACAGCATGCACAAGGCCAATATATACTCGAGGCAGAAAAATATCGTTGTTTAGAGGGGAGAAGGTGGACACAATATTCCAGCCTTAGCTCAAGAGCTATTGGCATTGATAGCTACTGGGAAAGGGAGAGTCAGTGTTCTCTAATGATGACCACTGGTAGGTTTCCTACACGCCAGGGCAAGCTCCACTCCTAAGACTAGATGAGCCAGGTCTGGGGCTGGAGAGATGGCTCAGAGGTAAAGAGCACTTACTTGCTGCTCTTCCAGAGGACCCAGCACCCCCATGGGAACTCAAAGTTTCCCAGGGACTCCATGCACTCTTCTGACCTCTGTGCTCTGCATGCATGTGACACACAGACATGCATGTAGGCAAGTTAGGCAACACAAATAGGACTTGATGGCAAAGAAGAGGAGGAGGAAGACAACTACCAAAGTTGGGTTGGAGGGGAGGGCGGGCCGGAGTTATGGGAAGAATTGGAGGTGGATATGTCCAAAATGCATTGCCTGAAATTCTCAAAGGATTAATAAAGATATTTTTACACATAAATAGAGCATTTAATGTTTGGAAAAATAATAGGTAGCAAGAAGATGACTAGATTAAATGCTTTTTAAATATCTTATGAGACATACATGATAATTTTTTACTTCTAACCATTTGTAGATTCCTTGTTGGTCTTCAGTTTAATTATGTCATCATCTGAGAACATGTATCATAGAATAGAAAATTGGAGAGGTGGTTTGCTGCTGTTTCTTAGGATGCAAGGTATTATCTGTTTTGTTGAATAATTTTTACTATAAAGATAACACTTTTTTTTTTCTGGTATTGGCTGGAATGTAATACACATCCCAACTATTTCCACTTTGTTGTTTCGACAGTTCTTTGCTCAGCTTCCTGATTTTCTGTTTTGGCTGAAACTGTAGATTTAGTTGTTAGTTTTTAAAAGTCATTTTTAAAAATGTATTTTAAACTATGCTATATGTATGTCTATTTATGACCTTTATTTTCTTGGTGACTATTTTTGATTATGTGATATTTCTACTTATCTGTGATTTCATTTGTTCTGTAGTCTACTTTGTGTAGTATCAACACAGCTATTAATTTTTATTTAAAAATAATCATTGTATTTCAAGACAGCTGCAGATTTCATGTGCAAGTGCACGAGCAATACAGGGAATCATATGGATTCTTTACCTATTTATATCCCATAGCGGTTATCTTATAAAACAGAGCATAACAGCATAACTAGGAAACAGCATGAATAAATTAAGAAATCACTGATCTTATTAAAAATTTCTCCAATTTTTAAGGGTTCTGTCTGTCTCTGTTTCTTTCTGTGTGTTGTGTATGTGTGTATTTGTATATATTTAGTTGACATGACTTTACCACACACACTGAGGTTCAGAGCATCCCGTACTGCTTACATCACTCCCCTTGACCTTTCTATAACCATGTCCATCTTTCTCTTTCTGCACTGCCTGGACCCTGGAGTCCCTGGTTCCTGGTGACAACTGATTTTTTTTTTTTCATTTCTTTGATTTTTCCCCTCTCTGATATGTAATAGAAGTAGTGTTATACAGCGTGTGACTTCTTAAGATTGACTGCTCCCGCATGTTGTAGACGCAACCCACTTGGCTGTTTTGATGACTTGTTCAGTGTCGTTGCTGATTACTTTCCCAATGTTTAACTTCTCGAGAAACATCTAAATTGTTTTCCAGAGTAGCAAATCACTTTATATCCCATCTGCAGTGTGCATGTGATCCAGGTGGTGCATTTTTTCCAGAACATTTTTTTTTTTTTTTTTTTTGCTATGTTTTAACTGTTTTGATAGGTGTATTGTGACATCATGTTGTGGTTTTAATTTGCATTTTGCTGATGGCTAATAATGTCTACATGTGCTTTTTCACTGTCCCTGCATGTCTTCTACAGAAATGTCTGTTTATGTCTTTTGCTATTTTTCTGTTTGGATTATTTTCATGCTTTCTGTTTTGGAAAGAGCTTCCTATAAATAATATATAGTCAGGTCTGTCTCTTTCTCTTTCTCTGTCTCTGCCTCTGCCTCTGCCTCTGCCTCTGTTCCCCCTTCCCATGTGTGTATGTGTGTGTTTGTTTCCAGGGTTTAGTGCAATGAGAGACAGACAAAGCCGCGGGGTTGGGGGCGTGGGGGAGGATAGGGGGTGGGTGTAACTTAAGTAGAGATAAGAAGAGGTTTCCACTTTACACAATGTTAGGAGATTCCTTGTGAGTTCCATGGGCCAGAGCTGAGTTATCGCTTTGTCATTCGCCACCCCCTCACCCCTGTCTGGAACTTCTGGGCTTCCAGCTAGATTACTTCTCTCCAGAAGTTTCTGCTGCTTGTTTGATTGTGGTTTTGTTTCCTCGGCCTTCTATGATTGGCTGTTTCCAATAGCCATGCAATTTCTTCTGCTCAGGCTTGGTAGTTCTCTCTAATGGAGATATGAGTAAAGTGTGTTTATTCCATCTGACCCAGAAAGTAGAATCTACCCTGCCCTGAGTGATCATGGGAGAGCTGCTTCCTTCTACTTGAAAGCAGTCAGTCATGAGACTGACTGTTCTCATTTTTATATTGGTCATGAGCTCTACATGGTTTTAGGTATTCCTGGATTATGAAATATCAGTAGATTACACTCCCCTCCCTCCAGGAGATCTTTGTGAGAAAGGCACATGACATATGTCACACACACACACACACACACACACACACACACACACTGACCGTTTAGGGCCTGGGCAATCCTCCAGATACCATGGAATTATCTTCTACTCAGGGACCATCATTCTGTTCCAATTTTTGAAGAAGGAAAAGTATAGTTTTAACTAAGTTTAAAGCTTTGTATCTGTCTGCATTCCTGGGTATCCTTGAGCTTGTGTGACCTGTTGGAGACCATGTGGTCTCAGGTTGGTTACACTTCCTAGGGCATCACAAGTCAAGTCCCTACCTGAGTGCCTGTGTAGGCTTTTAATGTAATATGTTAGGAGGGATGCAAGCTTATACCTATCAGACCAAAACCCACCAAAGTACTACTTTTACAGGACTTCTAATGAATTTGACGTTTAGGTCCTGTCTCCATATGTCAACAAGTGACCATCATGAACAGATTCTGGAGCATCACTCTAGAGCTCGTACGATGTGATTGGCTTCTCATCACTCATAAAGCATTTTTGTTTTAAACTTGGAAGTGATTTCCAGCCCTCACGTTCAGCTCTTGCTTATGTCTTATTTCATCTAGACCTTTATCATCACTGCCTGAATATAGCTAGACTAGCTAGGTCAGTATGTTATTTCTTCTACCCAGTGGTTTGGGGGAGGGAGAGTGCTTCTTACTCCTTAAAGTAAGGAAAGTTGTGAGGAGCATAGGGTTTGGATTTGAGCTGGGTGTGGGGGTTCATGCCTGTAGTGTCAGTACTCAGGAAGCTGATGTCGGAGGAGCATTGCCAAGAGATCTAGGCCAGAATGGACTACAAAATGAAACCTTGTTTCAAATCTCAGTAGCAAAAAGGGGCAGATCTAGCTAATGCACAGAGTAGCCTTTTAAAATTAGCCAGTAGCCAGCTTTGAAAGTGGGCTAGGAGGCCACAGAGGTTTTATTTCAGGAAACTGACTTTAAAACCATCCATTTCCCCTTCATGTGTTTGTATCCTGTAATTTTGCTTCTGAAAACTTCTAGCTAGCCTCCCTCACCAACAAACATTAGTGCATCATATTCTCTCAGATCCCAAGATGAACTTACCAGAAATATAAAGAATTGCCCCATGTTTGCCACATTAAAAAAAAAAAAAAGATGAACAATGAGGTGACAGATATGGCACACAGCACTCTGACAGATGGAGTGTTTTTTTTCTCTCTGCACTGGCTGGCATGTGTGAGCTCATATTCTTGCTGTAGCTTAACTAAATTGTTTAGACACTTCTGATGGTTAGGTATTCGTCTACTGTACCCAGCTGATTCATGTACTAGATTTCCAAAGAACATCCCTTTAATTACTTAGTATGAAGCAAGAGTGGCTAATTTTGTGCTAAAAATTGCTGTGCGAAGTTCTTGGTAGCCCAGGGAGTTAACAAATATCAATTTCCACAAGAAAAGAGCCCACGATTCTTTGAAATACAGTGGAACTCAGTTCTATAACTGCTCTAGCTACAACATTGGCAATTTATGAAGTCATTTTTTCCTTTTATTTTCTTCCACAAGCCATCCAGCATGTTATGAAGACAGGAATATTATGTTTTGAAAGAAGGAGGCGGAGGCTCAGGGATTTCGAGGACTTGGGCCCAGAGGCATTCAGTGAGAAAGTGGTAATAATAAGAGCCCCAGTGTGTTGAGTGTACTGGGCTTTCAGAGCACTTGTAGAGTGCTTTCCACATATTAAAATTTTAAATGTTCGCATCAGTCCTGGGAGGGAGGTGCTGTTATCATCACATTTTACTCTGGGGATGGCAAGGCACAAATACGCTAAGTAACATATTTGAGATTGTTGTAAATGCAGTACCCAGATATTCTTGGGGCCTGGGTTTTATGGCGATGCAGCCCTTACCCATGCATTTGGCTTCAAGTCCAGGGCCATAGATGCTTATAGCAGTGCCACACAATCCTGTAACTCATGAGGATGAGTGGCCATCATTCCCTGATCAGCACCATTAGTGCATGTCTTAGCTCAGTGTCTAACACAGATAAAAGGAGGTGGGTGGAAGTCTCTTGATTAGATCTGAATTGAAATCTAATTCCATTTTCCTATCTTGTCTTTGTATATGTGCATTCATGTTGTGTTCTCAAACACTCTACATCAGGCTGTGAGGCAACATTTTCTTCTTCTTTTTTTTTTTTTTTTTAAACACTGTATTTCGTTAAGTATGGTTGTGTATGTGCTATGGTGTGCTTGTGCAGGTCACAGAACAACTTTCTAAGGGTTGTCTACTTCCACTTTGTTTTAAAGGCAGGTCTCTATTGTTTCTGTAGCTGTGTTGATCAACTTTCTAGTTTCCATCTCCTATTTCTTGGTAGGGGTTCTGGGACTGGGATTGTAGACTGGATCCATGGCACCCAATTTTATTTATGTATGTTCTGGGGGTAACAATTCTAATGGTCAGAGTTGTATGGCAAGCATGGTTTACCCACTGAGCTATTTATTCAGCCTGTGATACACTTTGATGGCCTTCAATTTTATACATTCATGAGTCTATTTTATAGCCTAGGCTGGCTTTAAATGAATACTCCTCTGGCCTCTGCCTCCTCTGAGAGGAGCGCTCCCATACCTAAGTGCTTATGACCTTCCTGGAGTCTGATTCTGTTTGCATTGTGTTATTTGGTCTCAAAGACTAAGCTCATACAAGGAATCTCCTTCCCTGTCATAGCCTTCCCATAAGGGCTGTTCTTCAGAATTTTCTTAGTTGTTCTTATGTTTTCTTAGTACCATCTTTAAAGTGGATTATTATATTTTTTATATATCATGCTACATATATTTTTCTTATATTTTTGAGATAGGCTAGCCTCAGTATGTAGTTTAGGCTGACACTGAACTCCTAAAAGTCTTGCATCTGTCTCCCAAGAGCTGGGATTATAAACATGTACTATTTGCCTCACTTAATACCCTATTGATTTTTGTTTTTGTTTTTGTCCAGACAGGGTTTCTCTGAGTAACAGCCCTGGCTGTCCTGGGACTCACTCTGTGGATCAGACTGGCCATGCTATTGTTTTTGTTAGCATGATATTTGCTTTTTAGATCACTTTGAGGAAAACTGAGATCATTTTTCTTTTGAATCTATCCATTCATAAACACAAGTTTCCACATACTGTTTTGCTTCATTTTAAACAGTTAGTTTATAACCTTTTGTTGAATCTCTGAAACTGTGTACCTCGAATTCGGGTTGTTAGTGAGTTATTTTTCCCAGCTATATTTCTTTATTATTTGAGCCAAGGACTCACATTGCAGCTCAGATGGTCTTGGAACTTATTTGTGTACTTCAAACTGACCTCAAACTCTTGGCAATCCTACTGCCTCTGCCTCCCAAGTATGAGAGGATAGACATGACCTACCACACCTGACCTTCCTAGTATGCGTGTAAATGATTTAAAAATGTTAATGTACTCAATGATTTTGAATTTTTAATGTACTCAAAAACCTAATTAACTTCTTTTTAATTCTATTAAATTTTTAGATTGTGTAGATTTATTATGTAGACAATTTACACTAATGTGGGCAGTTAGACATTTTCATTTCTAGCAATTCATCATTATTTTTATTATTAATACTGTTACTATTATTACTTTATGTCATTGGTTAGGATGTTTAGTACAATGTTGAGTTAAAGCATTCACAATACATTCTTGCCCTTTTTATGTTTCCTCATTCATTCTGATGTTTCCATAGTTTTTCTTATTAAATTATAAATGTGAAATATACCAAAACCACCCATTTCTCTTAAGAAATTTCTAACCCCAAATGGAAAGAACCATTAATATGTTCCATTAATATGAACCATTAATATGAACCATTCTCCTGGTTCATAGAGCTGTACCTGTTAAATTATGCATTCACACACATTCTGTAAAATAACTAGTATATTTGTGCATATGCTTATTTTACTTATTTTATACTCATTTGATAGAAAATGTAGCACATTTATAAGCTCAATTCATTGCTTCTTAAAGACGTTTCTCCTCCCTCCCTTCCTCCCTCCCTCCCTTCCTTCCTTCCCTCCCTCTTCTCTCTTTTCTCCTTCCCTCTCTCCTTCCTTCCTTGTATATGTGTGTTTTTCGGTGTGAATTTATTTGGCCCACTTGTGTGCAAGAGCCCATGGAAGCATTATAGGAGACTGTGAACCACCACACAGGTCAAAAATCAGTAAGTGTCTTAACCCTAGAGGTGTCTTTCCAGCTTGTAATTCATTCTAATGTTTAATGGCTAAATAATGCACCACTGTAGGGTATGTTACTGTGTTTAAAATTCCCTACTGGTCAATTTGCCATCTGCAAACCGTGCCAAAATTTGAACTAATCTACAAATGAAATACAGAAGATTTTCAACCTCTGTACATATACTACAGATTTGTATTATGGCTTCAGGGAATGTTCTTCAAAGAAGCCTCTCAGTGAAAAGATAGACTTCATATGATATGTATACTCAATTACATACTAATATAGGCAATCTTCATGTGCTTGCATCCAGCCATGGCCAATTAATGGCACATCTAGTTTCATGTGTACACATACATGCTGTCCTTCTGCAAATGGATATTTACAAATTCCAGACACCATGTCGTTCATCCTGAACTATTTTACCATTTACCTTAAGAATATAAAGTCTACTTTTAGAAACATGAAAAATACCATTATACTTTAAAAGCATACCATTAATTCCTCAATATTAGCACAGATATGCAGCTTTCAAAAGCACAGTAACGCAGCTTTCAAATCTCTGATGTGTTGAAAAGTCTCTGCATCTTTCTTTTAATGCAGATTCAACGAACACCTTATTGCAACTAGTTACTATGTCTTTTAGACTTTGATTAATCTACAGGTCTCTTCTTTTCTCCATCAATTCTTCTGTTGAAGAAAGCATGCTGCAACTTTTCCTTTTTTTTTTTTTAAGGTTTGCTAATGACATCAGCTCTTTTATTCTTTTTATGTCCTATGAACTAGCAGATGGTTGTCAAGCTGTGTTGTCCAGTAAAATGCCCACTAGCTCTGTGTAACTTCTGTAAATGAGTTAAAGACAAATCAAGGTGCAAATTGAGTTCCTTAGCGACCCTGGGGGCATTTAGATGGCTGAATGACCATATGTGGCAGTGAGGACCCTTTGTTGGAGGCCACCAGTATGATGCCTGGTCTAGAGGTTGGCTGGGACCTGTTTTCTTTCTCTCCTCTTTCCATGGCAAAAGTAACTTATTGATGACTTTGCAGTCTTCCATCTGTGATAGGGAGGGTTGGCTACTTGGTGTATGCAGATGATCCCCAAATGCTCACAGACTCTTGGCTGCTGTTTCCAGGTCCAGGTCTTTCCCTGATAAGAGTCTCCTTGCAATGTGAGCCAGTGCTCCCACAGAGGGAGTTAGAGCTGGGAGGGGCTTGGGAGGGGGGGAGCAAATAACAGTCTCCTGTAATCAGCATTTTATTACCGTCCTCAGGAAGTAGGAATAGGGAAAAAAAAAAAAGTAGGCTGGAGCAAGGAAAGTTAATTATGTGAGGTTGTTTGACAGGAAATTACTAAATACAAACAGACAGAAGAAGCCCATTTGAAAGCTGGGTAGGAAATCTCAAGTCACTCCACTGGGTGCATTCAGACCCCAAAGCAAGTTCTGAAAATAGTAGATTAAACAAAAGCTATCTTATCTGGTAGAAGCATTTCAAAGGCAAAGGGGAATTTATATATTGGGCAGCCTGTCTTAAAATAAACCGATTTTGTTGATAGTACTGCAAATTTAATTGTGGGAAATCCCCTTCAGATGTCTGAATTTATTTTGTAAATGTTTTGAATTTATTTTGAGTTTGACATTTTGGCTCTGAAGGGAGGTGTGTGTGTGTGTGTGTGTGTGTGTGTGTGTGTGTGTGTGTGTGTGTGTGTGTGTGTGTGTATTTTCTCCCTGTGTTTGTATGTGCATGTCTTTGTGTATGTCTATCTATATATCTGTGTCTGTATGTGCATCTTGCATCTCTCTGTATGTGTGTATCTGTGTATGTATGTCTATATTTGTGTCTCTGTATGTGTATCTATATGTATGTGTCTGTTTGTATTTATGTGTATGTATATATGTCTGTTGTATATTTTGTATGTGTATGTATATCTCTGTGTGTATATAAATGTATTTCACCCTGTAAAATCTGAAGTAAATACAAAGTACTTTGTATTAATGTTTCTTTGCAACATTTCAACATTGTTGTGAGATTACTATTAATGAGGCAAACCACAAAGCTCTGAGAAAGTGTTGTCTAAAATATTTTTTCAGACTTTATATATTTAAAGTATTTTACTTCTTCTGTAATTATTACTTTCATTTTATTTTATATGGCTGTTTGAAGTAATGAACAATTTTTTCATCATCACTTTTGAAATGAACCAAACAGTGGTTTTTTTTTTTTTTTTTTTTTTAGTTCAAGGACTGGGTGACTGAGACATGGAATCTTCTACCCTTATTTGCATCTGGCCTTGCAAGGGTCAGCTTCTGGAATCTCAGAAAGGAGCAAGAGAAAGGGCTGCTGAATAACCTGACCCTTCTAATGAAGGTTGTCATTCTTGAAAAACTAAGAATCTATATGCCTGGACACGCACATATGGACCTAATTATCTATGACTTTTGTAAGCGAAAGATGAAGACAGCCCATTTTCAGGGTCTTTATAGTGGGATTCTTTAAGGGCATTAAAAGAAATAGTTGAAATGAGTTATATTGTAGAAACTGGATGGCTGGAAAGTTGCACAGTCTGTGGGTAAAGTTACACATTCCATGCTAGTTCAAAGAGAAAGCAGTATTTTGAAAACATCAATGGAGCTCAAAGTCTGCATTCCTTTTGAGGGGCCAGCACCTGTGGGAGGAAGGCAGGCTGTTCCCATTTGACCTTCAGCTGGGCAGCAGGGAGAGGTACTTCAGATGTTGTCATGGTTAGGTAGGGATGTCTGTTCACACTGGTGTCTCCCGAGTGCACCTGCCCTGCTCTGCGGTCAGAGGGGAAAACAAGGCGACAGGAGACAGGCATGCTTCTGACCCTGTGTCGCCGTTCCATTGCATACTGCCGAACCACAAGGTGATAGATGAGTGGGTGGAAGAAGGCACAAGCCCTCTGAGCAATCAGGCTTCCATTTCCCAGGTCCCGGGACACCCCAGGCAGAGATGCCAGTAGAGTTAGCTGGAGTCCTTTGTGAGAAGTCTTCGGGTATAAAGACTTCATTGATGTTCCAGATGGCTTCTCAACATGCATGAATAGTTTCTGAGCATGGAGGTAGCTGCCTGGAGTGATAATGTCTCTCCTTGAGGCCACTCACATTAGTTCAACAGTTGGTTGTAGTTTCTGAAGAACTAAATATACAATTTGGTAGTTCTACATAGAATAATATTCTCCTGAGTAAAGAGTGGATTTGCCCACAAAATTGCCTCATGTGTCCATGATTCATTAATCCTGCATTCTTTTATTTCACAAACACTTCCGGATTGTCTGAGACAAGGCAAGGCATGAGGTTAAGGCTGGAAATGAGGAGCTGGTCCACACACAAATATATAAATGCTCAAACATACACACATAGACTCATCCACAGACACACCATCACTGGCCATAAAGTTGAGGCTGGAAATGTAACCTTGCCCCTCTCCATGGACCTAGTGGTTCATAGTCATGCTGCCATGTAATCCTTTATACCCTAGCTTAGCGACTGCTAACAAGGGTTTTTTCTTTTCTATAAATTAACGAGTTTTTCTAGATGGCTAACCAAGTTTTGTTCAGTGCCCATTTTATTCTGGATATATTTGGTGGTTAAATGGTTTTTTATATATTTAACCTTTATTTTGGTGTGTGTGTGTGTGTGTGTGTGTGTGTGTGTGTGTGTGTGTGTGTGTATCATATGTATGCCATAGGAACCAGCAGAGGCTGGAAGAGAATGTTGGAGCTTCTGGTGCTAGAGGTGTAGGCAATTATGAGCTGTCCGACACTGCTTCTGGGAACTGAACTCAGGTTCTCTGTAAGGGTAGCAAAAGCTCTTAACTTCTCCAGCCCTGGTTAACTATTTTTATCTTTGTGACACAATTTGGTGCTCCTGTGAAAACATGCGCGTGGTTTACGCAGCCAAGCAGCTTCTCTGTTTGTAAGATTAGACTCATTGCTTTGATCTCCCCCAGGGTAGTTACTCTTCCTTGGTTTCTACCATTGTGTATCTTCAAGCTCTTTGCCTGCTCACATAGGCGTGCAGTTTCCTGGGATGCGGGAAAGCACGAATTTCCACAGATGTTGGAAACTCTTCCAACTTTGCTGAGGTATGGTCTTAAACACAGAAGACCATTGTTCCATGTGTTCCTTTACTGAATCCCAGCCCTGGGGCAGCAACGTTGGCTTTTGCTCAGCTTTGGTGCTAGCACACAAAACTGTAGTTCAGAACGGATGGGTCCTCCACACTCAGTATTCCTGGTAATGTTGATAGACTCAATCACTGTGTCTAGTGTCTGTTTCTGTAAACAAGATTCATATTCAGACACAGATAGGTCCCTCTATTTATGTCTTTAACTGTTTATGGGCTACAGGACACAGCAGAGTCATCAGTACACAGCATGGCTCACAAAGCCCAAAATGCTTGTTACTTATCTCACTTCACAGAAATGTATACAGCTGAAATCTCTCCTTCCCCCACCCCCCTCTCTTTCTTTCTCTCTCTTACACACATACGCACACACACACACTTTGAGACTATGGTCTCAACTTTAAAACCCAGTCTAGCCATGAACTCATGCAATCCTGCCTCATTCTCTCAGTAGTGGGATTACAGTATGTCCTACTCTAGATTTTAAGATATATTAGATCATGAAGTATGTAGTTTCTTTTAGAAACGGATAGTGCCCCCCACTCGCCATGTGTGTAGCAAAGGCTTACATTGCATGTTTTCCTCAATTGCTTTGAATTTTATTTTTTGAGACAGGGTCTCTCAAAAACCTGAAGCTCACTGAGAAGCCCTAGTTTGTCTCTGCAGCAGGCTCAATGGAGCCTGCAGGCCCCACTTCCCCAGTCCTGGGATTAGAACACCTATAGTGCCTGGTTTTTCTATCCCCTATGGATGCTAGTGATCTTTATGCTTACACAGCAAAGCACATTGCCAGCTGTGTTATCTCTCCAGCCTCTTGTCTGAGAAAGGGTTGTTGTCAGTGTGCAATGTTTCTCTTACCCGCAATGCAGAGAACAGGGTTTGGTAGACATAGCAGGAGTCTCCCTTCCTCTTTGCTAGAGTTGTGTCTGTGGGCTAGATGCACAAATCAGCACCCTACATTGCTGCTGAAGCATTTTTGTCTGACTGAGTGCCTGGTCCTTTGGAAATGAGTTCTTGTGAGGATGGAGTTGAAGGCTCCTTCTGTGGAATGTGGCCCAACCAGGCATCCATCCAATGGCTCTTCGATTTTGGACTTGCCCCCAGAACTGTAAGGAATCAATTTCTTTATTTATAAAGTACCGGATAGAAGGTGCCTTTATTTTTATTTTATTTATAGCAGTAGCAGCAACAGAGTCCTTGACACAAGTGGTGTCCTTTTCCTTAGGAGTGGTGTTTGAAGCCTGTGCTGTGGATTGCAGCCCAGACAATGGTGACTAGGGAGTCCCTGCCTCCACAGTCTGACCTCATCACTTCTGGGTTCTCCCCTTAACTCTGGCCTGTTGGGGAGGAGAAACACTAACACCCTAAAGGCAAGGTCAATGCAGGCGCATAGGTTTGTGAAGCGCAAATGTAGCCACACAGCTGCACTGTTTGTACCTCAAAGAGCACGTCCCCCCTCCCCCGTCCTCAGGCTTTCTCAGGTTCTGGCCCTGCCTTCCTTGATGGTGTCTACCCCTTCCTGTGGCATTTCATAGCACCCTTTCCCTCTTCCTAAGGGACTTTATAATTAATAGAGATAAAGACAGGAAGACTATAATGAAGTACCAACTCTCATGTGTGCCAGATTCTCTCTCTTACACACACACACACACACACACACACACACACACACACACACACACACACACGAGATCAAAGGGTGGCCTCAGGACTGGGCTGCTGGTGGCTCTTTTCCCAGGCAACCCACATCCTGCCCCTCTGCAGCTGAGATAGGAGGAAGTGGAGCTCAGCACACTTTTCAGTACTCTGTCTTTGCCTGGGATTCCAGGCCTCTGCCTGGCTCTATGGGAATGTTAGCTCACATCTGTTCATAAACAGCTCCAGGAGGCCTGGGTTAAATTACTACCAACCTCGGCCAGCCCTTCCCCCGTAATCCTCTAAAGATGGCAGGTAAAGATAAACCTGGGAGAGGCAGGGCACTGCCTAACAGCCCCATATCAAATAGCCAGAGAGCTAGAGGGTCGCATTGCTCCAGAAATACCCTAATCTTGATTGTATTGTTTTTCCTGCCCCAGAAGGGGAGGGTTTACTCTGGGAGGTGGGAGGAGAGTCAATCCTGGGTTGCTGGTGCCCTGTAAGGAAGAAGCACAGGCTGCTGGCTCCATTGTGAGGCCTGAGCAAAAATGGCCACCAGACAACAGACACGCATGTCCCTCTTCCTAATGCTTCTTGCCGCTATTGGATACACACAGTCCTGCAAGTGCTTTAAGAGTTACTGGGGAGAGACTGCTATCACTGGGAAGGGAATCTGAGTTTGGGCTTTGTGGGATTCTGGACTCATCACCTGGAGTACAGACATGGCAGGTGACCTGGGGGTGGATGGGCAGGGCTGCGAGTGACCCCTCTCTCTTGTGCAGGGCCGGCTGCACTCAGAAAGTCCACAACCGCTCAGGGATTTCTACTTCCTGTCCAGCCTCTCAGGGCTTCTGTGGATATACTTAGCTATTACAATACCGGCTTGGGAATTTCCCTAGGACGGGCCAGGACTTGTTTCCAAAATAACACCTTCCAAAGCAGCCAGGGCCTTTTAAAAATTAGATAATTGTGTGATATTTATAAAACGAATTACATTGTGTTAACAATGTCTGTGCAGCTGGTTCCGAGGTTGCAGTAAATAACACCTTATGATTCATTAAGGGCAGCCAGAGAAAGGGCTTTCTTAAAAAGTTTTTACTGTGCGGCTGAGTCTTTACCAAAGAAACGCAGGCAACTGACACAGTAGATTTTTGAGGCGTAGTCCTTAAGTCTGGGTGTGTGTGGGAGGAGGGTGCAAGGTTGCATTGTCCAGATTCACTCACCGCCAGGGAGTGTGTTACACACACTTAGCACTGCGTGCTGAGAGTTAGGAATGTGAAGCTAAGTCCCTCTGGCCCTCCACGCATTGGCGCTCAGGCTGCTGAGGGAGACACATGTGTACATAGATAACTGCCACACATTAAGCTAAGTGCTAACAGGTGTGGAGAAGAAATGTCACAATGGTATGAGGGCTATCAATTTACAGTGCAGTTGGAGAGGGGACAGCAGCTCTACAGCGGACGTCACATTTGAGAAATATGTGAGGAGAGAGAGGAATTTTGTAAGCGAAGGAGATGTGAGCTGCTTTGGGGTTTGTGTTCTCTAAAACTACCCCAGGGCCTTTGCACATTTTTTAAAAAAACATTTTCTTTGTATATATTGTGGGTGGGTGGGTGGGTGGGTACTTGTGTGCCACAATGGGTGTGGAAGTCAGAAGACAGTCTCTGGTGTGGGTTGTCATCTTCCACCTTGTGTGAGGCAGGATCTGTTCTGATTTCCTGCCGCTGGATATGACACAGTAGCTGTCCCCTTACTTCAGGGATTCTTCTACATCAGTCCCTCATGTCATCACAGGAGCATGGTGATGACAGGCTCACACTGCCATGACCCACTCTCTGTGGGTCCTGGGAATCAGAACTCAGGCTCTTACCGATGAGTGAGCACTGTGCTCACTGAGCCAAGTCCTAATCTTGTTCACCTGTGACCCCATTTGCTCACCAGTGTCCGCTCTCACCCTTCTTGTTCCTGTTGCTGCTTCTCATCCACCTGCTTGGGAATCATCTCCTGTGTTTTTACCTAGTTCCATATGACGGAGAGCAGATGCTGTGTCCCTTTGTCAGGAGAACCTGACTCCATGGGCTCAGGATCAAATCCATGGTCTTACACCTGCTCACTCACCAGGTGCTTCTCCTAGCAGCAGTTAGCACTGCTACGATTTCCCCTCTTTGCATGCTTATTTGCATAATGTGTTTTCTCAACAGACAGAGACTGCCTCTCCTTGTTCAGTCTTTTCCTCCCCTCTAAATAAACATTTGTCGAATCCATTGGGAGAAGGGCATCACAGTTGTGGAAACAGCACCAGACAGAGAATGCCTAGTGACTGGGTTTTGTAGTTTGACTCTCAAGTATTCCCAATGGTTTCATGCATGCTTTGGATGCCTGTTTCCAAGCTACTGGCACTGATTTTTGGAGACTTAGGGACCCTTAGATGGTGGAGATGGACTTTTGAAGGCTGTATTCCAATCCCATCTGCTCTTCCTTTTGGTCTATTATAGGTAGACCAAACATATACATAGGTATATGAACATCCACTGCAACCTATCCCTGATGCTACAGGGCTGTGTGCCATGGTGTGAACATCTACTGAAACCCATCCCTATTGCTACAGGGCAGGCTATGAGCCTTTCTCCGTGATATACTTGTACTGTAAAACTTTGAGCCTCAAACAAATCTTTCCTCCCTTACATTGCCCTGTCGCCACGTAGTAAAAATAACTAGTGCTCTAGGCATGCTGAATCTTGAGGTATCTGGTTTGTGGAAAGATGAAGATTAACCCACTGAAGATGCTTTGAAGATCTAAGTCTCTGTTTATATATTAGCTAATTTAATACTTTTATGTATTAAGAGAAAGTTCAAAGGTCTACCTCTTAATTGCTAAATTATCATCAGATAATGTAAGTTGATACATGATAATGAAGTATTATCAAAATTATTTGGCATAGACCTTATGTCTTAGATATACTCTTTCAAAGTCTGGGCCAGTGAAATGGCTGAGCAGGTACAGGTGCTTATTGCCACCAAGATGGATGATCCGAATTTTTATGTGGCAATAAGAACTGACTTCCACTAATTGGTCTTTGACCTACACACACACACACACACACACACACACACACACACACACACACACACACACACACACACACAGCACACGTGCACCAATGCAATAAAAAAAGTGTGGTCTGTATGTTGTGTGATGGCTTATTAAATCCCTACTGTGCAAGCACAAGGAATGAAGTTTGGATTTCCAGCATCTGTGTGAAATGTTGGGTATAGTGACAGACAGCCAATCCTAGTGTCAGACAGGTTGAAACAGGCAGGTCTTCCAGAATCCACAAGCTCTGAGCTCAGTGAGATACCTTGTCTCAAACAAATAAATAGAGAGTGATGGAGAAAGTCCCAATGTCAACCTCTTGCCTCCACATGTAGCTGTGTGTGTTCACACACAGAGATGAACATGTGCACATGAAATACACAAACAGTGGTCATAGAGAAAATATACCACACATGAGTCTACACCTGCAAGAATTCTCATAAGGTTAACATGACATGAATCTCAGACGTCAAGAGGTTGGTTTACACAGTTTGACCCGAGAACATTCTTATGGGCACTGCTTTGGAAATAGGAGAAATCGAGACAGAAGATTCTGCATGGGACACTAAGAAGTTTCAGGCTGTCTGGACAGCAAAGTCAAGGGTCCTCATTTAATGCTTCCTGCTTGTTCTGCCTCTCAGCCAGGTGCAGGAATGTGACATGAAAGGCCCCTGAACCACCTCCAGGCAGGGCTGGAGTGTGCAGGTGGGGTGGGCCCACTTTGTAGACTGCAATGGGACAGGACCTCCTGTCGCTGTCCTCAGCAGGGGTGTTGTTCCTCACAGTTCCCACTGGCCTGTAGCCAGGAGGCAGAGCAGAGCCTTTTTTAGTCCAGTATCACAGAGAAGGAGTAGAAGACTCAAATAGCTGCCAGAATATCTTCATGCCCTGGAGAACCTGGGACCGAATGCCTGCTCTGCCACTCCAGCGTGTCGTAGTCAGCGGGAGTTAATTTCTGAGTCTAACTTTCCTGATTTACTATGTGAGGCCTTAATGCAAGTGGGCTTAGATGCCGAGAGACGACCACTCACCCTGGTGTCGATCAAGTGTTTGATAAAATAGGAAATCTCTCTAGCTGAAGAAAAAGAACCTGTTCAATTTTACTTTAAGAAAGGATGTATCCATAATGGGCTACAAAAACAATGGAGGCTTTGAGAGAGTTAAAGAAAATAATTTCTGAACTGAGGGAGATGGCTCAGCCAATAAGGTCCTTGCTGTACAAGGATGAGACCTGAGGTGGATCTTTATCACCCATATAAAAAAGAAAACCCTGCTATGGTGATGCACGCCTATAATTCCGTGCTGGGGAAGCAGAGCCAGGAGAGCCAGGAGCCTTGCTGGTCAGCCAGTCCAGCTGAGCCAGTGAGCTTCTGGTTCAGTGAAAGGACCTGTCCCAAAACTTAAGGTGGAGAGCAATAGATGAAGGCACTAGGTGCTGACCTCTGGCATCCACAGGGATGTGCACATATGTGCTTGTGTACCCTCACACATGCACATGACCATGAATACAGACAGGTACACACAGAGAAAGTGATGGAGGAGAGGCATAATGAATAATTTGCTAAACTGGATTTTCAGATGTAATGTGATACTCAAATGATACCCTCTTGTTAAGTCAAGAAACTAGAGGACATGGCTTAAATTTTAAAAATAGAGAAAATTTAAAACTAGTTTGGGAGTGGCAGACCTGTGGGTAAGAATGAAACTGTTGCCGAGCATGGATCGAAAGGACAGGCAGCTTCTGCTCTGGTCTGAGCTTCGGATGTTAAATGACCAAGAGATCCGTTCAGAGCCACATCTCTGGCTGGAGCTGAGGCTCTCAGGGCTCTATTGAGAAGATATTTAGGCTATTTCTAAACAGCACAAGCAATGTGAATTTCTGTGGGTAGAAAGATAGTCTCTCATGTGTCTAGTCTTGTAAGATGAAAAATAAAAGGATTCAGAGACTAATATTGGGTTTCAAGCTTGAAGCTGAAGACCAGAGAAACAAACCAGCCAAGCCAGTAGATCTTACCTCTACCCAGCTGAAATGGCAATCCCATCTCCATGAGTCCTCAGAGGCAAAAACTTTCAGTTTCTGTCTCCACCTGCCATTTATTACTTTCTCTGCCCAGCCATTTCACTCCTGTATCCACCTCCCTAATGCTAAGTTTAAAGGCTTGTGATCCCAGGTTCTGAGATCACCTTTGTGTGAGCTGTTTCTTTTAGGACTGGATCAATTTCATGTAGTCAGTGTGACCTTGAACTAACAGAGACCCATTCACTTCTTAGTCCTGAATCCTAGGATTAAAGGTGTGTACCTGGCTAGCTAGTATGGCTGTTGGGATTAAAGGTGTATATCACCACTGCCTGACTTCTATAGCTTGTGGCTGGCTTTGCTTTCTGAATCCTCAGGCAAGCTTTAACAAATCATAAAGAATATATCACCACATAGTCTGTTCTGACCGTCAAGAGTGAGATTAAATCTAAATAACATATTTCAGCTCTCTCAAGAGTTGGTTAAATAGTTTTATTTCCTAACACACTAGACAATTCTAACCCACAATTCATGGATTTTGTTTTGGAAGTTGGAGGATTTTTTTTATCAAAGTGCATCATGTGATTTGGGGTCATTGTTCCCCCCTGTAAAAGTTTAATTCTGCAGATATTTATGCAAAGCCTTTAATGTGGGCCCTTGAGCTATATAGTATAAGTTAATGATGCAGCCTAGATTTCATGGAGTCCTTATGAGGTTTAAAGATATCCAGCTTAAAAAAAAAATAAAAATCTTGGGCACTCAGTGAGATGTTTGTGCTAAAAGAGAGCAGAGTGAGCTCAGGTGTGTACAACACAGAAGATAACCAGACACAAATGCTATTCAAAGATGCTGGTTAGTATCACTCTCTGGTCCTAGACCTAACATATGCCCTGGGATGTCATAGGAAAACCTTAACACAGAATGTATAATTACTTAAATGTTCCTTAAAGGAATCTAAAATGGGTTTTGAATAGACCTACTTAAAATTATAATTATTATTATTAGTGTGTGTGTGTGTGTGTGTGTGTGTGTGTGTGTATGTATGTATGTACTGTGGTGAGTGTGACATGGTGTGCATGTAGAGGTCAGAGGGCAAGCTATGGACATAGGTTCTCTCCTTCTACCCTGGGGACATTTGGAACTTGATCTCAGGTCTTCAGGCTTGGTGGCAGTGAAGCCTCTGAAATCTCTCTCTGGTCTAGATTTTGGAGTTCCTTTATCTGTATATTAACCCTTTGCAGGATGCATATCTGACCGGTGTTTTCCTGTAGACTGTCTCCCTGTACAACAAGCTTTCATCTGGGCTTATTTTCTTTCCATTCATAAATTCTTCAGATATTCTGGTAGTAAGAGCTTTCTGACCATAATTAAAGTCTTTAATTTGCTTTTTAGTTTTAAAGGGTATTTTTGGACATCCTTTCTTTTAGCTCATTGAAAGTACCATTTCTAATAATAAGTATTGGGGTTGCTATGTGCCCTTGGAGAGTCTGTTGGTCTTACTTACTATTATTTGAAAATGGTCTTTTCCAAAATGGTATTTCCACAAATACCTCTTCGTGAGTACCTTGAATTATCTCGTCTTTCATTTCCCACAGTTCTCCCCACCCCCACCCCCGACACAGGGTTTCTTGCTGTCCTGAAATTCAACTAGTCAACCAGGCTGGCCTCAAAATAAATCTGCCTGTCTCTGCCTTCTGAGTGCTTCGATTAAAGACTTGTGCCAGCATACCCAGCTTCATTTTTCCAGTTTTATGATTTTACTTAACCTTTAATTTCCAACAATTTTGTTGTGATATTCTAGGTGTGGATTTCCTTGTTTCTATGGTCTGAAAATGTTTAGCACGTTTGAATCTGGCATGATTTTCTCCATTGGTTTTGGGAAACTGTCTATCACAATCTCCTCAGAGATTGCTTTAATTCCATTCTCTGCTCTGGGAATACTTTTTCTCGTGCTTGAAACTGTGCTTCAGGCCTTGTGAGATTGCACAGCTGCTAAAGGCACTGAGTTCTACCTCTGGGTCTCAAATAGTGGAACAGAGAACTGACTCTTGTAAGTTACCCTCTAACCTGCACACATGCAGTGTGTACACACACACACACACACACACACACACACACACACACACACACCCATTCATCACACATACACACCCTCACAAACATCCTCATGCACTCATATCTCTCTCTCTCTCTCTCTCTCTCTCTCTCTCTCTCTCTCTCTCTCTCACACACACACACACACACACACATTCATCTCTCTCACACAAGCAACACATCACACACCATGTACACACATTCATCTCTCTCTCTCTCTCTCTCTCTCTCTCTCTCTCTCTCTCTCACACACACACACACACACACACACACACTCATCACACTCATACACCACGCCACACACACTCACACATTCATCTCTCTGTCTCTCTCTCATACACACACACACACACACACACACACACACACACACACACACACACACCACATACCACACACACTGTGTAATATGGAAAGAGACAGTGTTCCATCAGTCATTTCTTATCCATTTTCTCTCCATGCTTTAATCTGGATATTTTCTTCTGCAATATCATCTGCTTCACTTTTATCTTAGCTGTGTGTGACATTCAGTGATTCTCATCTTTTGACTATGCTCCTACCAGTGATTATATTTCAGCTGACAGAATATGTCTTTGATCACTTTATACTACATCATTTCTAGTTTATTGTTTGATTATGAAACATACTAGTCACTAGTGATTCTAAAGTTCCCCTTTATTAACTACTATGTCTCAACTCCCTATGGGTCTGTTTATGACTTTTCTCTGGACTTCTGGCTTGTTCTTATTTTTGTAAGCATAGTTAATTCTCATGATGACTGGGAATTATTTATTAAAGACGCAGAGATAATATTTAGCTGTGGCTGATGTTACTTTCCCCTGTGGATCACCACTTTGATCCAGGCAGGGGTTAAACTGTCCCCAAGATGCCCTTCAATTTTCCTGAACCCTGGTGTTTCTAGCTTGGGCCCTTGGGATCCAGCTGAACAGTTGTGTTCTTACCAGGGCCCTCTTGCCCTTAGAAGGCCATGAACTCAATTTTTGCCTGTGTAGACTGGAATTTTGCTTTGTGGGACTGGAATAAGCCTTATTCAGTTCTTGAGTTTTTCCACTGTCTTTAAATGGGTTAAAGACAGGTCAAAGGTCAGCTCTCCACAGTGCTGACCCTTAAAGTCAAGGAGCCCGACAGTCCTCCAGTGCCTACGAAGAGAGGCTATTTTAAACAATTGTTTTGCTTCTTGGCCATTTTAGTCACTGGTGGGAAGACTGCTCTGCTCTAATCACATCCATTTTACAGGAGCAGAAGTCGAAGGACTTGAAAAATTCTGCCCAAACTGACATGCTCTCATCCTTCATGCAGCTTTCTAATCATTTGGAATGACATACTGTCGGTCAGCCTGGTTGTCGCCTAGTTTATTAGCAATTCTTGATGAAGCTCTTGGAGATCTTTTTCTGGAGTTATAATAGAAACTTCTCAGCCATGCCATGTAGTTGCAAGCAAGACACAGCTTACATATTTTACTTATATGATTGTATTTAAGTTTTCCAACCGACAGCTGATGTCAAACATCTCAATTAAATTCTGCAGGTGAATTATCTGCCATTTTATTTAGTGAATAAATTGTGTCTGCATTAATTTTTCTCTCAAAAGGAAGATAAATACTGGAGGAAACAGGTATGAGGAAGAGGGAGCATTTGAGAGGAATTTGAAAGGTTCAAAATTAGATAAGGGGATTTGGTGACCAGGTAATTATAGAATAAGGAAGATGATGATCAATTTGGATCACACTGAGGGAAAGTGACTTACTTTTTATATTGGAAAAAGAACTATTTTTTTTCCAGGTCAGTAAGAAATGCAAACATTAATAGTAAGTTAATGGTCCTTCCAGGAGGGAGTTAAAGGTAATCTCAACATGGTCAGATGTTTTCTAGTGATACATAAACAAGCACCTCCTTACCTCCCCAGGTAGAGTACCAACAAGAAATCAAAGAAATGATTCCATTCAAGTCTCATTTGGAGAATCAATGAGCTTAATTGGGTTTATAGAACCTGGGTGAGGTGTTACTTAAGGGACTGTATGGACAACTCAGGAGCAGTACACTGTGGAAAGAAATGTCTTTTCCTCAGCCATCATTAACTTCTTTATATCCTCAGAAGAAGGGCCCCGGTCTTCATAGTCTCTATATCCTCAAGGAGAGGTGGGAGTGTCTTGGCCATCTTCCCCAGCAACCATTAACTCCCTGCATCTGAGAGAGTAGAGGCCTCATGGAGCTCCTCTGTGCCTCCATGATAGACCTTAGTGGACCCAATCTTGTTTGAGTTACCTGCCAGTAATCTCAGCTGCAGATAGATGGAGAAGGCAAAAGCTGTGACTTGCCTAGAGGCCAGCATCCACAACAGTGCTTTAGGGAGGGGGGGAAGATAAGCTCCAGCAACCTTGAAAAACAGCCTAAAAGTAGAAGGAGTTAGCACCTCCTCTTCCTTCTGTCCCCCCTTGTCCATGTGGATGGCTAAGTGCCAGCTCTGTCCCATGCATGTGCTTGCACCCTTACTGAGGGCTTTGTTTTGCTTTCCCTGTGAGACAATTCCTCTAATGGTCCCTGTTTTACAGTCATGTCCGCTGGTCAGGAAACAAGGCCTTGTCCTTAATAGAGCCAAGTCGTGAGTCATTAAACTGACTGAGAGCAATGCAGGCCATCACGGTGCCAGCACTGAGTCCAAGCCTGTGCTTTAGGTTTTAACTTGAAGTGACTAGCCCAGATGGAGCAGCACAGTTTCCAAAAGATGGTGCACACAGGACAGACTCGAACCTGCAAGACAATTGCTTTGCTGATTGAGCCACTACGTAGGAGGGAAGGAACTGTCTCCTGGGATAGACACTGAGAGAAAGGGGAAGAGAACCACTTGGTAGCAACAACCTATGGCAGCTGTGGCTGGTTCTGTCCCTTTGGGCTGCAGTCACTCATGCTTATTTCTGACACAACTCTGGCGAGTTCCCATTTTATTCACTCATATTCAGCATGCAATGCATGACAGATATGGTGGATAGAAGCAACAGAAAACTAAAGAAATCAGAGTCTGTGTGTCCTAAAGGATCAATGTCACAGTTTGTATATTCAAAACAAAACAGAAAAACAATGTTTCAATAAAGAAAGAAAAGTATAAAGAAGATGAAAGATAAAGGAGAAAAAGAAGCAATCACAAAGCTGGAGGCCAACATTTAACAGGAAACCAAAATGAATGAAGGGGACAGGGAGGGGTAGGGTCAGGGAGGCCTGGCTAAAGCAGGAGGTGGTTCTCTATTGAGTGGGAAGGAATAGTTAGCATGTCTGTCCTTGGATGGATATGCCCTTCTTCACTTTTCTTGTCTTCACAGTCCTCATCAAGTCCTGACCTTTCCCACTCTGAAATGGCAACTCTTTGTACCTTTTCTCTTCTTTGTGGTCCCATTCAAGTAAATGGGTTTATTATGTACTGTGTCCTACTAGAGTAACCTCCATCCATTCCTTGTCCCCCCGCCCCACTCTCTCCATCCTCAGCAGTGCTACCCATCTAGGACCGAGTTCAATTCCTGGATAGGAAAAGAACTGGCTGTGGTGATGCGTGACAGGAACAGGAGGATCACCAGGGCTCCCAGGCCAGTCAGTCTGGCCCATCTTGGCAAATTCCATGCCTGAGAGAGATCTGCGCTCAACAAAAGCCAAGGTGGAAAGCACTTGAGGAACGACAACTTAGACTTCCTTTAGCCCCCATAAAATAAAAATACATGCATACACACACACACACACACACACACACACACACACACACACACACACAGAGTGGATTTTAGTATGTTTAGTACCTCCAGGATAATGGTCATTTGTGCGGCTGTACATTTTGACATGATAGTAATGGAGTAAAATAACATCAACAAAGCATGTCATGGTATTGACAGCTTTTCTATTTCCTATGACATGTTTTCATTTCTTTTGGCAACTGATTTTAGTGCTATGTGCCCAATTATCTGATTGATAAAGCTTCTGCTTAATAAAGGTTCTGATGAACTCTAAAATATCCCAAATAGCGGACAGTGGGATGGGGTGTGGGGGATCCCTTACTTTGTAGGGTAGAACATTAGAGAATTCTTGGGAATGACTACTGGTTTGCTAAAGCAGATCAGAAAAGGCTGGATTGCAACATAGAATGGAGCTGTGGGACAGACAGAGGGGCAGCAAAACTCATTAATTCAGTTGTAGATTGAGAATTTTTATTTTAGAAAAGAAAGGATAATAAAAACGATTTGCTGCCTCATCTAGAATCTAACATGATGCACTGAAAAATTATGACTATGTGGTCATTAGCCAGTAGGCAGCCCCCCTCAGAGGCTCATTGTGTGGTGGGAAGTCATGGACCTTGGGGTGGCATTTTTATCTGTTTTTGGAGGGAGATTTGTACTCCGGTTGTTGTGTGTCATTTGGCTATCTCTTCTAATGCGGCAGTGTTAGCATGTGCTTCATTTTGGAAGCTCCAGGGACCAGGATGGAATTGATTCTATCTGCAGCTTGGTGACAAGCACACTGTTAAAGAAAAATAAATATTTACTACAGTATTTATTAGTTCTTGGCCAATCGTAAATTAAAGCTACGAACGAGTTTAAGTAGCTTTCCTCAATCCCTGGGATTTATAGCTCCCTCAGTTATCTGTTGAATGAAGGTGGAACCCAGCCATTCTCTGGGATGGTGGGGCTTAAGGGAGTTTAGCTTTTCCCTTCCATCTAGCTTTGAAATGTGATGTTGATAGGGGACTAGGGACTCGACTTTTATCTAAATCCCCCCTTTTCCCTTAGGTAGACTCCGAATTTCAGATTTCATGGATGAATAACTAAACTTAGGGAGCGATTTGGGACTATACTACATAAAAATATGTCAATAGTTCAGGATGACAGATAGCTCCCCTGTAACCAAGGCCACCTGCAATTTTTTATAGTCCCACATCGAACGCCATTCTGAACAGATAATCGATTCTATCACACTGTAACCTCAGCTCATCAAGGAGGCAAACACTCTCCAAGCAGCATTAAGAAAAAAAAAAATCATAGGCTACAGTGCATATGACCAGAACTTTTGAAACTTCAGGCCATTTGTGAAAGCTAGCCTTGACTTCTCTGCCATGGTCACAAGATCAGGAGGCCTTACTTCCCCAGCTGTAAAAAAGACAGGTGAGTTCCTCATTGGCCTGTTCCCCTGAGTGCATATGACTCTTCCCCCCCCCTCTCTCTCATAGGCTTTTGATAGTACTGAATGTGTTTGAGTAACAGTTCTTGCCACTGTTGTCAGGGTTTTGATCTTCAGTGCATTTGGAGAAAACTCACTTATTTCTTCTCAAATTACATTTCAGGTTTTGTTACAGCCACAACCTGGTGATAGCAATAGTTTGTTCTCCTTTAGCTTTTTTTCTGCATTTTAGTGAATTAAAAATACACTCTGATTTTGAAATTGGAACTTCTAAAAGGCCTCATGTTTTCACTAAAAATATGATTGTGACTTTAATGGTTTTTATTAAAGCTGATTTTTTACTTATGTTGGTTCATCTGTTTCTTTTTTCATCTGTTAGAATACCATGAGAGGTTTTACATTCATTTATTTTTGTTTCAGTGTGGCACACATTAGTCATGGCTGCCAGTGGAGAAGTTAGTGCAATTCGGGTACGAACCAAAGGCATTCAGATAGTCCCTGAGTCTCGAAAGGGCCCAGGGTATGGACTACATGTGTTGGTACTGGAGACCTGGTAGTGAGCATCATGAGGTTCCTGGGTTACAAGATGACATTGGAAGATGCAGATGAACAGCTGGTGTCTGTCTGTCCCAGTCCACCCCTCCTCTTGCATTTGGAACCACTGCATAACTCAGTGATTCTGTATTTTCTAAATGATTTTGAATGTGGTTGATGTAAGCAAATGCTTTATATGTGGGTCAAAGATAAAATGAATGTCCTGGGGAGATGAGTGTCAGAGTGAGAAGGAATCTCTGCTCATTGATGGATGCTTCAATTCCTTAGAAGCCACCAATTTTTCAGTTTTAGTATACCAAACAGAATAGCCACAGATATCTGAAAACGCTTTTGCCTGATTTCTCATCTTGTAACTTTGTACCATAATGAGGATGGATTTTTTAAAATACACTTCTGCTCAGCAAAATATGCTGTGCCAGATTAATAACAGCCAGTTGGAAATTCCAGCTGTCTTTTATTAAGCAAGATGATGGGAGATGTTATTCTGTATATATGTTTCTCATACTGGTTAATAAAGCTCTGTGGCCAATGAGATAGCAAGGGGCTAGGAGACAAGGAGGAAAGAGGAAGTAGTAGGGTGGAGTCAAGATGTAGCCCAGGGAAGAAGTAGGTCGCCTGCCGCGGCTCCCCAATAAGAAGACCACGTGGAAATACTTAGATAAGTAGAAATGGGTTAATAATTAAGACAGAGCTAGCCCATAAACAGTAATGGTAACTGGCCAACAGGATTGTATCAAATACAGAGTCTCTGAGTGTTATTTGGGGCTGGCGCGGCTGTGGGCCCAGACTGGCTGGTTGGTGGGCTGGCGGAAACATACACGCTACAGATGGCGCCCAACGTGGCTATAAGAACTTTCACTTAAAATTAATGAGAGCTTAAAAAATAGTTTTTAGAAACAAAGGAACAGAGACTTCTTAGTAGCAGCATTTTCTCGGTTGGATTTGTTTTGCTGTAGACAGAGATTTGCGTGGTTCCTTTAAGGGAGGTTTCCAAAATTAGCATAAGCGGCAAAAAAGCCGCTTTGCTTTTAAAGAGCTCTGCTAACAATTCATTGATGTGTATGAGAGCTGCAATGAAGGTTTACACTGTGTTTTAAAAAATACGCTGGCTTGGGAGAGAAAAGGAAACAGGATACAATGGTTTAAAAAGCAAAAAGGAAGTAAAATGGATGGTTGTGTTGCCAAATGCCATTAATCCCAGCACTCGGGAGACAGATGCAAGCAGATCTCTGTGATTTCAAAGCAAACCTGGTATGCACTGAATTCCAGGACAGATAAAAGTTACACAGAGAAACCCTGTCTCAAAATATGTAAAAATAGAAGTAGAAATAATAGAGTAATAAAAAAGCCACGTAAAGATGGAAAACACAGAGAGATTTTGGATATTATACGCGCTTCTGTTGTCTTTAAATTATTTGATTGCTGAGAAAATAACAACTGCTGATAAAAGAAATGCTGCTAGATTAATTCAATTTATATATTTTAAAAATGCTTTGACTCAAAAATTTAAGCCTAAGGACAAGTTATTGGGGAAAAGGATTTCTAATTTTGTTTCCACAGAAAATGAAAAGTTATGGATTCTTTCCAGACTTATGTGGTTTGATCAAGCCAGACCCCCTGAAACAATGCCCCAGATGATCCAGCATTCAAAGCAGTTGAGACAAAGTCTTGCAGACTACTGTCAAGATTTCTACATCTTCTTTGGATCCCCATGACAGCGCCCTCTACCAGCAGGAAGTAGTTTGAAAAGAACGACGCCCAAATTCCCAAATATTGTTTATAAATGTTTGTTTTCATTTAAATGGACTTGGTTATAAATGGCTATAACCACAAACAATCTTTGTAAAGGTAAAAAGGGAATTATGGTATAGATATGAATACTTTGCTTTGGAATGGATTTTCTTTTATTGATACAATTTAAGGTCAATTTTGTAATATGTATATTTCTCCTCTTGTTTAGGTATTGTGTTTATATAGCTCATTGGAAAATGTAATGTATAATTTAGTACAGATTAGAGAGTTACCTATGATAGTCAAACTTGGAGTTAAGTTAGTTAGGATTTCTAGATATATAGAGATGTATTTGAGATGAATAGGCATTCTTCAAACCTTTCAAAGACCTACAGAATATGGCATTTAAAATAGTTTAGGGCTTTTCTTGACAGTGAGGCACAACTGCTCCTGGTAACACCACCTACATAAGAAAGGAAGATGGACATTGAAGAAACTCGTTATGAAGTTTGCTTCTAATATGGCAAGACTAGACATTTGGGCAAGGTACTGCTCTTCTGGACTGTTTGACTTTATGTTGTAGAAACTGGACATGCAGGACCCACAAAAAGGTGACTGCTGATTTAAGATGGACACTGCTACAGGATTTCTGCTTCATGGAAGAGGCTGCCAGACAGCCAGACAGTCTACAGGACACAGAGAAAAATGACTGACACATTGTCAATACAGGTGGACAGTTTAAAGTTTCTTGCTTGGTTGAGGAGTCTGGAGACACACTATGGCCTATGGGCTGAAGATGGAACATTACAGAAGAACTTCGGGTGACTGACCAGGCAATGAGTTGTCTCTGTCATTTCTAGAGTTTGTATATTATCCTTCTGTGTTCTTTGAAGGAGTTGAAGACAGATAGTTATGGTTACAGTTTTCCTTAGTTAGGATTAAAGATAAGTTACATATAGGACTTTAGACTCACAAAGATAGGATAGATGCTATTTTCTTTAAGTCTTACAAAATGTTAATGGACTAAATATTGTTAACTGTGATTCTTATTTGATAACTATTGTATGTTATATTTTGCTATGTTAAGGTTAAACCCCTTCTTTTACTTTAGACAGAAAAGAGGAGATGATGGGAGATGTTATTCTGTATATATGTTTCTCATACTGGTTAATAAAGCCCTGTGGCCAAAAGGAAACAAGATAGGCGGGGCTAGGAGACCAGGAGGAGGAAAGAGGAAGTAGTAGGGAGGAGTCGAGATGTAGCCCAGGGAGGAAGGAGGATGCCGGCCGCAGCTCCCCGATAGGACGACCACGTGGAAATACTTAGATAAGTAGAAATGGGTTAATAATTAAGGCAGAGCTAGCCCATAAACAGTAATGGTAATTGGCCAACAGGATTGTATCAAATACGGAGTCTCAGAGTGTTATTTGGGGTGGCGCGGCTGAGGGCACAGACTGGTGGGCTGGCGGAAACATACATGCTACAGTTTTAGTATACCAAACAGAATAGCCACAGATATCTGAAAATGCTTTTGCCTGATTTCTCATCTTGTAACTTTGTACCACAATGAGGATGGATTTTTTAAAATACACTTCTGCTCAGCAAAATATGCTGTGCCAGATTAATAACAGCCAGTTGGAAATTCCAGCTGTCTTTTATTAAGCAAGACACATTTTTTTTTCCACCAATAGAAAACAATGCCATTCTTGTTACTAAATGTTTTGAGAAAATTGGGTTATTATTACATTTGCAAAATATTATAAAATGTTAGTTTTGTTTGTAGTGGGTGATACTTTGAAAAAAATTAATTTTTTCTTTTTTTCTATATGTGTTTTCTGTATGTGTGTTTTTCCTGAATGGATTTCTATGCACCACTTGCTTGCAATACCCATGGGGGACAGAAGAGGGCATTGAGTCCCCAGGAACTGGAGTTGCAGATGGTTGTGCCCTAATATATGGGTACTGGGAATCAAACTGTAGTTTTCTGGAAGAGTAGCCAGTGCTCTTAACCACTGAGCCATCTCTCCATCCCCATAATGCATTATTTTTTAAAGGAATTAAAGTTATTAAGCATTACTAAGAACTAATATAGCTTGATATAAATCTTGCGACCAAAATCTCAGTGGACACATCAGTAATTTTTAAATTTAGTAACAGTATTCTAAGATAAACTGCCTAAGAACCACTTGTCTAAAGAAATCTCTCAGCAAATCCACCTTCCTGGAGGTTGAAGTGCAGAGTCAGTGTTTGCACTGGTTAGATTCATGGGGTCTGGGAGCCTTTCAGTGTGTGAGGCAGGTTTTTTTTAGGAGGTTTCCATAGGGTCTTCCTAGTAGCTTGCAAATAACTGTTCAGTATACTGTGCTAAGGGCTAAAGCAAAGGCTGAAATGGGCTAGTCCATTTTCAATATCCTGTCTCCAGTGTCCAATTCCAAGGTTACAGACTCCTCTAGGTTCTTTTCTAGGTTTCTAACCTCAGCTACTAAAGATGGAACCTTTTACTGTAGTTACACGATGTTTATTCTTTAAGGAGCTGTAGCTTTTAACCCCCCCCCCCAAATGCCTGAAGGCAATCATAAATGCTATCCAACTGTTTCTCGCCTATCTGGACATGAAGAACACAGCCTGTCCACTTCCTCCTCTATTGGAAGCCATACCAAGCCAACTTCTCAGTCTGGATGTGTTCTCAAGGTCACATATGTAATTTCCTCCCCTCCAAAGCCCGAATGTCCTTAGTATTCTCAGAGATAATAGTGCTAAACCCATCAGTCATCATTTTCCTGTCCTCAATTTTCTAATCCTGGGTCCCTGTGATTCCTTCCCACGGAGGCTTAAGTGGCCCCATTTAGAACCAATTTTCAGCTAATATTTGATGCATTCTTTCAAAATAGCCCAGCCATTTTTTGCTCTATAGGCTTTGTGTCTTTGGATTACACAAAACCAGAGGCCTAGAAATGGAGTAAAATGATGGGGTTGCTTTTTCTGTGTAGGGGTACGTTTGTTACATTGCTTGAGGGGGAAAAATGGAGAAATCTTTAGAAACTGTTGGAAGACATGTGTTTGTGAAAACTTAATTTAAGGGTGTAGTTCAGTCATTAATAGAGAGGAAGGTTCTTTCTGTTTCTCACAGCACACCAAGCCCTATGGTGCAGGCTAAGGATGGTTGACAGTGGGCGGGTGAGGGTGGGCTACATGAGTAAAGAAGGCATAGTTTTTTTCTGGAACTTCCTTCCTTCTGCACTCCCTAGGGTACCTTGCCTCTGGCCTGCCCTGTAAGCTGATCCAGTTCATGTCTTGTGGGTAGAATAGATGAACCATACAAAACTCCTCCTCCTCCTCCTACTCTTCTTCTTCTCTCCTTCTCCTTCTCCTTCTTCTTTTAAAGAAATTTTAATTCCTTCTTGTCAGACTAGACCAAAGCCCATGAGTGACAATAGCTTTGCTTTTCATTTATGAAGGAGAAAGCCACAGTGCACCTGGTATTTCAGTGAATGATAGACAGAAAGGCACACATGTGAATACAGGCGCACACACATTTTCTCATAGACATACCTAAAAAGAGGGAAGAAAAACATTTTAAAAATTAAGCTTTTAAGTACACAGCTTGGTTACTAGGGACCAGGATTTTATTAAGACAGATCCATCCTTTTTTTTACCTGCCAGAAGTCTATTTATTTCTCTAAGTTGTTCTAAGTCTTTAAAAATTTTAACTGTTCCACACAATTATTTGGTTTTTCTTTTTTCCCCTTCTTCTTCTTTTGCTTCTACTCAAATTTCATTCTTAGTTATCTTCTATGAAGCAAAGTATTAAAATATGGCATTTTATATGATGAAAATTACCTCTCACAACATGATATTTGACTGAATTGACTGTCTTCAATATCCTGAAGTGGGGTCTTGGGAGTTCATTAGGGGTTAGAGGAGGGGTTTGGAGGTGGCTCAAGATGAGGGGGGTTCTAACTGGTGGCTAGTGAGTTGGTTAGTTCACTCACCAACTGGGAAGTTTGAGTAAGCTAGAAACTGGGATCCTCCTCAGAGATAATGTGAAGTGTAGTCCAAAAGAGCAGAGGTTTAAATGATGCCCAGGTTTTCCTTGCAAATATACAGTGAGCTCTCATTCATGTTGGGGTCAGTTCAGGAAGCTATGACGAAGTGTTCTAGACTTAGAACAAAAGATCTGTAGATTTGAGTCATCTGGAGCCCAGAATACTAAAATGAAGGTACAACATGGTGTACATCTGTTAGAGATACTCTCATTGATTGTAGACTGCCAGTTTCTTGTATCTAAACAGAGTTGTAAGTGAGAGAGGCTCTTCGTACTAGTTCTATTCATGAGGGTTGCACTTAGATGCACGAATCACTTTCCAAAGTGCCCACTTCTGGGTACCAGCAAATCTGTTGGATAGAGAATTTCAACATGTGTCCATAGCAATGATCCCGACAGATGTCAGGCTGTTCTTATTTCTACTTGTAAGAGTTGCTTAGAGATTTGGAGTTAATAACAATGACTATGAGAAGCCAGGCGTGGTGGCTTATGGCCTTAATTCCATCCCTTTGAAGGCAGAGGCAAGCAGATCTCTGATTCAGACCAGCCTGAGATGAGGTAGAATCTCAATGTAAATATTATTTCCTTGGTGGCTAAGGATGTTGAACATTTTTAAAATTTTATGTATTTATTGGCAATTTGTTCATTTTGTTGCTTTCTTGCTTAGTAGTTTTATATTTCTAGAATATATATGTATATTCTAGAGATATGAATTCCCCTTTAAGTGGATAGCTAACCAAGTTGGTAGGTGGTCTCTTCACTCAGTTGTTTTCTTTGTTGTTCAGCAAGTTTCTTATTCATGTGATGCAATTTGTCAATCATTACAATTATTTCCTTTGCTGTCCAGGACCTTTCTGATTCATGTGATGCTATTTGTCAATTATTGCAATTATTTCCTGAGCCATGGGAGTTCTTTTGAAAGTTTCTTGCCTTTGGTCACATCTTGAGGTGTTTTCATCAACAAGGAGTTTTGGGATTTTAAGTCACACATTATGGTCTTTGATGCACTTTGAATTCTTATTTATTTATTTATTTATTGGATGAGAGTAATGGATTGTCCTATTCTTCTGTATGCATATCTGTGGTCCTCCCTGGGACACTTACTGGAGATGTTCTTTTTCTCCAGAGTATGTTTTTTTTTTTTTTCACCCCTTCCTCAAAACTTAAACGGCAGCGGGGGTTGCCTGGGTGTATCTCTGGATTCTCAGTTCTACCAAACTAATTTCTGCATCTGATTTTGTGCTGGTATTGTTTTTGTTACAATGTTGTGTGGTCAAGTTTGAACTCAGGTGTTGTGATACCTAGATTAATGTCCATTTTACCCAGGATTGCCTTAGCATCTCCTATGCTTCCATGGAAATGGAATTCAACATCGCTTCTCCAGTTTTGTGAAGAGTGGCTTGGTGATTACATCACTCTGTAGATAGTTTTCAGTAGTTTTCCTATTTTCATGATATTAGTTTTGCCAGGCCAGCAGCATGGAAGGTCATTTTTCTTCTGTTGTCTTCTTCATATCTTCTTTCAGTATTTTAAAGCTTACACATAGAGGTCTACATCTGCAAATGATTTAGTCTAAGTTTTTATGGCTTTTGTGTGTGTGTGTGTGTGTGTGTGGAGGGCACTAGAATCCCACCATGATGTTTCTGACTTTTCAGCCTATTCAGTCCCCAGGAACCTCCAGTTAAGTCAGCGACACATCACATTTCGCTTTTACAGAGCGTTAAACATTATGCATTTTTATTAATTTATTCTCTGCTCCTTTCTTAGGAAGATATGCAGAGACAAATTGAATTCTCTCTTATCGTAATAAATGCTGAGTTGTCAAGGCTATATAAGCATTAACAAAGTATAAAATGAAAGGAGACACCAATTGGCAGTGGGAGGTGAGATTTCAACCAGAGCCTGCAAGAATGAGCCATGAAAGATTAACAAGAAAGAAGAAAATTTGGAGTATGTGTTTTCTTTTTTTCAGCAATGGAGAATTTTGGAATCCTCACCATGTTTGTGCCCATGGTTATGGAAACACAGGCATTAGGAGCTCTGGTACTGGAGTTTCAGAAACATCTAATGTGTACATAGTAACTGGTACACTGCCTCAACGCCTGTGTTTCCTCTCCAGATTCCATCTCCATGTACTATGTAACCCTGACTAGATAGTATTCTAAATCTTGGGCACATTTGCATTTTTTGAGAAGTACCATAGAATGAAAATAAAACACTTAGGATTCTTCATAAACCTTTTGTTTCAAGATTTTCTCACTTACAGATGTCAAGAGTATACACAGTGATTCAGAACTCAGGCAGACTCTCTGTGTACAGGCACATTTCAACCCCATCATTTAGTTTAGAGAGGAGGTCTAGGTTGGCCTAGGTTAGCCTTGAACTTGCAACCCTACCTAACTCAGCCTTATAACTGCTGGGGTTTATAGGTGTGGCATTGAAAGAAGAAATTAATGAAGTTGTGGGAGGTATCCCTGTCACACAAGCCTTATAAACATTAGCTGGTATCTAATTCATGGAAATCACATTTGGAAGTCTTTCCATACTCTTTGCTACTAACCCACTGAGGATTCATCCAAGACCACTTGCTTGGAAGTATAGATAGTGCTTGATAAGTTCTACACACACAAACACACACACACACACACACACACACACACACACACACACACACAGTTAGGCACACATTAAAGGTCACAACTTAATGAATCAGAATAATTACTTTGTGAATTCCTTCTAGAGTTTTGATCCACAATACTAACCAAAGCTTCAGAAGGTTAGTGTATGGATGTGGGGCACCGCTGTGTATGCATGACTCAGCTGTAATTCTGACACCCCCACCCCTGACCATAATAAAACAATGGCTTTTCTCTCTAGGTGGAGCAACTAGGGGAGCCCTTCCACTATTCGCTGAGTTCTCCTTGTGCATGTGGATGTTTTGACAGCTTCAGCTTTGGACTTGGTGTCAGTCTTACCAGCTGAAGGTAAATGCTTACTCTGTTTATTTAAATGTGTACTGCTAGTTCTGGAGCTTGGGGGACAATTGTGTGCTTTGAAACATACAATCCAGTGAAAGATTCATTTTGGCTTTGCATGTATAGTGCTGCCGATCAGACCCAGGCCTACCTGATTGCTAAGCGAGTGATCTATACTGAGCGTACTCCCCCAGCCCAGAGTTCTAGTGTCTTCATGTTGATAAAATTAATTATGAAATACAAGTATAAAAGGAGAGGGAGAAATATACATTGCAATGAATGTAGAAAATAGTTTCTCTTTAATATTGTTGAAATCTTCATAATAACTGTCTTTGTATCCACTTACAATATTTACAGTGCTTGCAATATTCTAAAACAGAAGGAAAACAAACAAGAGGCAGCCCACTGCAGGACTGAAGGAGCCGATAAACTATATAAAAATGCTGAAAAATGCAAACATTGCTTGAAAAAGCTACAGGAAGTGAGTCTGGATTTGCTCACCTCCTGAGAATTTAAGGATACAAGGAACTGGATAGGGGTGGGATCCCTTCTAAGACAGGCCTTTTCTATTTGTGCCCAAGTAAATTGTTCTCTAGTGTTTGACATGGAAAACATTTCTGTAAAGGGTGGACATGAGAAATTTCCAAGTGTGTTTTATTTTCCATTTTTCTTCTCTCTTTTTCCTCACTGGGGTTGTTCTTAATTTCCTGCATTCAGCTCAGGCTGTCTCTCCTTCCTGAACAGGTCCCTCAGCCAGCCAGAGCAACTGTTGTAGCTGGTCTCTCCTTTCCACTTCCCTTCCATGCTCAAACAGCTGGCCAGAACTCCTATACTACCCTTTTCAACAGTTGCAAGCCAGCTACATCTCACGTCCCACCTTCCCATACTCTCAGACCCCCATCCCTTTTCTCTTTCTTTTTTAAAATCAAATCATCACAATTATCTATGTATTCATGCACATGTATGTATGTATGTATGCAGCTGTGTGAATGTGCATGTACCATTGTGTACATGTGAAGGTCAGAAGGAAACTTGAAGAATTCTGTTCATGTCTTCTACTTTGTGGGCCATGGGGATCAAACTCAGGTTCTCTGGTGTTGTGGAATATTACTTTAACTATGTAAAGGTATGTTACATTTGTTTATGCTGCATTTGTTTAATGATGTAAAGATGTGTTGCTATGCTTGCCTAAGGCACCTGATTGGTCTAATAAAAAGCTGAACAGCCAATAGCTAGGCAGGAAAGGAATAGGAAGGGCTGGTGGGCAGAGAGAAGTAGGAAGAGCAATCTAGGATAGGTGGCAGGGAAGGAGGAGGGAGAATGAGGAAGAAAGAGAGGGAGATTCCTGGGGCCAGCCAACCAGCTGCCAGCTAGCCAGACATGGAGGAAACTGTGAAAGTAGGACATACAAAATAAAACAAAGATAAAAAGCTCCTAGGCAAATGTAGATGATGAGATGCAGGTTCAACTAAGTTATAAGAGCTAGTGGGACAAACCCAAGCTAAGGCCGAGCATTCATAGTGAATAATAAGTCTCTGTGTCTTGATTTGGGAGCTGGTTGGTGGTCCTCACAAAGCCTGCAACACTCTGGCTTGCCACCAAGTGCCTTTACCTGCTAAGCCACCTTGCTAGTAGTCTCCCCTGCCCCCTTCTTTTTATTACCCACCAGTTTGGGTGCTTCACTTTTCCCTGCCTAGTAATTATGGTTTTGTCTGATAAGCTTTCTTTCCTTTGGTGATTTTGATTTAAGCGAAAATTCATTCACATGCCTTATATTTTAGTCTGTTTTAAATGATGTTTGAGATTGAATCCAAGGCCTTGTTCAACAAGGACAAAAGCTCACAGTTCCCTTATGTGTTTAAAGCTTCGAGTTCAGCAGGTCTCAGAATATTTCTGAAGATTCTATGAGGATTATCAGAACGGTTTTCATTTCCCCCAGAAGGAATTCTGTATCCACTAATGCTTACTCTTCCTGCCCATGTTCCTACAATCTCTAAAGTCATTAGTCTAGCATTTGTCTACTTTAGATAGTTCATGTAAGTGGGAATCATGATTTGTGACTCTGTGTATCTGATTTCAGACAACATGTGATTTTCCAAGTCTGTTTCTGTTTGTCTGTTGTAGCATTTCTGGAACTTCCTTACTGAGTCGATGACATGTTTTGGAATGTGACAGTTTTTTTGTTTGTTTTGGGGAGTCCAGTCATCATTTGAGGAGTACTTGAGGTGCCCCCAGTTTTAATATATTGCTGTTAACATTCTTCTGCATGTTTTGTGCACATCTAAGTGTGGAATTGCTAGATGTTAATTCTGTGCTAAATAGTGTGAGATGCTGTCAAACCATTTTCTTTATTGTGTGCTCTTGTGCGTGCAATTACATGTTTGTGTGAGTATGCAGGTTTATGTGTGAAGCTCATACTTGGGCGTCTTCCTCAGGTGCCATCCACCTTGTTTTTGAGACAGGGTCTCTTTGAATGGTTCTCAACTTTCCCAATGCTGCAACCCTTTAATATAGTACCTCATGTTGTCACCTCCAATGATAAAATTCTTTCGTTGTTACTTCATGACTCTAATTTTGCTACTGTTGTGTAGCTAGTTGTTTTCCGCCAGCCCACCTGGTCCCACCACCGCGCCAGCCCCAAATAACACTCAGAGACTCTGTATTTGATACAATCCTGTTGGCCAGTTACTATCATTGTTTATCGGCTAACTCTGTCTTAATGATTAACCCATTTCTACTATTCTAAGTATTTCCACATGGCTCATCTTACTGGCCAGAGTGGCTGGCTGGCGTTCTACCTCTCCCGGCTCTCCATGTTGACCCCTCCTTACTACTTCCTCTTTCCTCTTTGTCTCCTAGTCCCTCCTATCTTCCTTTCCTATTGGCCAACAGTGCTTTATTCATTAACCAATACAAGAAACATATTTATAGACTAATATCTCCCATCACTGTTGTGAATCACAATGTAAATATTTTTGGAGATAGAGGTTTCCAAAGAGGTTGTAACCTATAAGTTAAGCACCACTGAGTTAGGATTACACTGGCTGACTGGCCAAGGAGCCATAGCTTTCTGCTTGTTCCTGCTTCTCCAGTCCTGGGATCACACACATATGCCATTGCACTTACCTTTTAATGTGTGTTTTATGTATTGAATTAAGATCCTCATACTAGCAAAACAAGTGCTTTATTGATTAGCTTATCTCCTCAGCCCTGTAAAAATCACAGTCACTCCAGTTTGTTATCCCACTGATGATATATGAGGACTCAGCTTGTTCTTTGTCTGCCCAGCACATGCTGTTGTCTGTCATTGTTATGGCCAACCTGGTGAACACAGAGCATGTGTGTATTGGTGGTCACTTTCTCTGGGGAGCTCCACTGAGCTCCCTGATTCTCCCTCCGCTGTGCTTCCCTTATATCCTGTGCTTATCCTGTGACGTCCCTCATAGCCCTGAATTGTAATTGTCTGTTAACTTTATCTCCTCTACCAGGGTGTGAACCTGTTGGAGAGAGTACTAAAATATCCTGTGGCATCTCCCACTTTAACACAATGCCTCACACGGTTATTTTGGTCTCAGTACTTTTTTCCTTTAGGCATTAGGGGAGCTTGTAGGTCTAGCCTTGTGAAACACTCCCTTTTCACTTCAGTGCTGGAGGAGTAGCATGGCAGTATTCTTCAGACTCATTCTTCTTCAGCAGATGCATTCTTGTCACTGAGTGGAAGCACAATGTCTAGTATGTTTGACTTCTAGAAAATCACATTCTCTTTGCTGTTCTGCTAAGATAGTACTATTTACAACTTTACTAAATGTTGTGAAAAAGGCCTGGGTGATAGTGAAAAGAAATAATCTAATAACAACACTTCTTTGTTTAACTCCCTAGCACCCTTTCCTTCTCTTCCTCGCAATCTGATTCCTCTCTTTTTCTTCCCCAAAGAAATCCTCTTTCTAGTTCCATGTCACAAGTATTTGTGTGTGTGTGTGTGTGTGTGTGTGTGTGTGTGTGTGTGTGTGTGTGTACACATACATGTGAAATTCATAAGAGAAGAGTATAATGTTTGCCTTTCTATGTCTGGTATAGTGTATTAAATATGATGGTCTATCTGTAACTCCATCCATTTTTTCCCTTCAAATAACATATGTTTCTGTCTGAATTAAACTCCACTGTAGATATACACCACATTCTCCATGTGTGCTCATGCGATGATGGACGCCCAGCCCATCCTATTTTACTGTTAAAAGCAAGGCTGTTTGAGAACTCTGTTAGGTTTCAAAAATAATGCCAGTTACACACACTAGACTAAAATGTTTCCAGATGTGGAGGGGAGGCAAGGTTAGTGTCATAAGTGAAGGTTGTGGACTTGAGAACTATTGCTGAGTGCAGACACTGTCCTTCTAGTGTCAGGAGACAGATTTGTTAGCATTGGAGTTGAACAGATAGGACTGGTACTGTAGAACAAAGCCAGATGCTGAATCAAACATAATTAAAGACCTAAAATATAACACTGGATTAGAAAGTAATCCAACGTCAGATTTGACTCATACTAAATTATAATGTCCTGTGTATAAATATAGATTTAGTGACATATTTCAATGAGCTCTTTTGGTAATCTCCCCCCCCCCCAAGTATTTGACCGTAGAGTCAATGTTCGGATAAATTTTTTCTGTTATTTATGATCCTATGAAGGTTTGTCTTAGAATTTATCCTGCATGGAATAAAGCTACCCTTATTCAACAGTGTTTTCAGTGTCTTCCCAGGAATTTCTGCAGTCTTTTCTCCCTGGTTTTTGCATGTTTCTGGAACAGACAGGAAGTGGGGAAGGGAGAGATGGAGAGAAACAAATGGGAGAGAGAGAGAGAGAGAGAGATTGGACCCAGATCAGTGAGATAGTATCAGGCAGGGCAGAGATGAACTTGGAGGATGTGCTTCTCATGTTTCGCACTTGAGCACGCCTGTATTGCTGCCTGGAATTCCCCTCGCATTTCTCTCATTCCTCTAAGATTTTTCTTCAGCTTTGGTAACAAACCTTAGCTTTAAATAGGAGCCAGGAATGAATACTGAAAAAAAAATGTGCTATGAATGGCTATGTTGCCATTATATATAGTTTGACTGGTAAGGAGGCTGTGGATGCTTTTAACATAATGGCAAAGAGTAGCAGAACTGTCACTTTGGCAAATTAGTCTTTAAGAATCTGTCTTTCTTTATATATAAAATATATACATTACTTTTCCTTTTATAGTGTTTTGATATAAATATATTTAATGGCACATGGCATTGAACAAATACTAGTGGCCTTAAAATTGTCCTATATCAATACTTGAAAAAATAGCGCAATAACCTCATGATGAATATGAGAATTTTTATGAAATATTCATTCAAATCAGCTATGTATTTTATTCTGTTCATGATGAGTTTAGATATGACTGGCAGCTAGCTGTATAGTTTTGGTTTTTTATATACATATGGCAGAAAAAAATAGGAAGAAAATTTGAATGTGTAACTTTATGTAGAAGATATACTATGCTACCCTCTGACACTATGTACTTAGAATAGCAAGGGGCCAGTATTATTTTATTTCTTGTGGTATTCAGACCATGCAAGTAACTGAGAATTATTTTTAAAATATGCACATCGTACATACTCCTGTCCAAAGAAATAATGTACCATATAACCTCCCTAAAACTCCATTTCTTTTTATTTGAAAAAAGTACCTCTCACTTTTAAAGTCATTTAGGTCTTAAGTAGGTATAAACATTATCTAGTTTTCATGTAACCGACCTACTCGCTTGTTTAGCCTTCCCCCAACCTGTCATTTCTTTTTTCCTTTCCTAGTTGTTTGAGGTGCTCCCACTGTGTTGCCTAGGCTGGCCTAGGACTTACTGTATAGAACAGATTGACCTTGGACTTGCAGCAATCCTCCTGCCTCGGACTCCCAAACACTGGGATTAAAAACATAAGCATCCCTTTGCATCAAAAGGGATGTGTACAACATCCTCTGTACAATAATCAAAACCAGGATGCTGATGTCATTAGTTTACACTTCTGAAGTCTAACCCGGTTTCCATTTTACATTTTCATCTGCTTTTAGTTTGTAGAGATTGATTAGGTGATCCATTGATTGGCTACATAGCCCAAGCTGCTCTCAAATTTGAGATCCTTGTGCTGATGCTTCTCCAATGGTAACTGCAAGTATGTGCCACCATGCTTGACTGCATTTACAGAGTTGAGTGCTTGAGGGCTCTGTACTTGCTAAGGATGGCCTCCCTCACTCACTTTTCTAGTGGTTTTCTTTCATTTCATTTTTGAGACACAGCCTCACATGGATGATGTTGGCCTCCAATTTGCTTTGTGGCAGTGCTGACCTTGAACTGCTGAGTGCTCTGCTTCTACCTCTCCATCCAGTGCTGGCATCATGGACATGTAGTTTATCTTAGCTTGTTTTCAATTGAGTCTACTTTTTGGGGAAACCAGTATACTCACTGAAAGGCACTGTGAAGTCATATAGCCTTTGGATTGATGGCAGCTTTGCCACCATGTCACTCTGTGGACCTCACTCAGCATCCATGGAGGCTCATTCCTTCATCAGTGAAAGGAATATTCTAATCTTGGGAAGCCACATAGAAAGAGCCTTTTCAGAAAATGGTTGTTTTAAGCTTGTTGATATCCTCTCATGGTTTACATCAAAATCTTGAACTTGTACTAGGTAATGTGTGATTCCTTCCTATCTCGTAACAAGTGACTGGATTAGAACAATGCAGTGAATATACCTGCCTACCTCTGTTTTTCCTGAATAGCCACTCTTCTCTACCCTCTTCCTATCTGGTAGACCCAATGCCGTTACTCCCCTTTTATATTTGATTTCTCCTCTTGTATGATATGGATGCTGTGGGATGCAGTATGCTTTAGTTAGAAGTTCATTCTTCTTCTCCATGTGTTATTGAATTTGGTTAGATATTTGGTGTGTGTGCATGCACACACATTAGCTTGTGGGAGTTGCTGTTCTCCTTCACCATGTGAACCTTGGGATCAAACTCAGGTTACCAGGCTTGGCATTAAGTTCCTTCTCCTGCTAAGCCAACTCATTAGCTCTGTTTTAAATAGATAACAATTCTGGTTTATAATTACAGTGTTGGTTATAGTCTTGGCAGATACCCATGGCAAACCTAGGCTCGTGCCATTGGCCATTTGGGATCTGTGCACAAAATCCATCCACTAGTTTACATGGAGATTGTAGCTTTCCATTGCTATGACACCATGTATGAAACAACCACTATAGAAGGAGGAAAGATTTGTCTTGGCTCACAGTCTCAGAGGTCTCACTTCTTGGACACTTGTCCTGTTGCCCTGGACCTGTAGCACTGGAGTGTGTCACGGTATAAATGTGGTAGAAGAGGCCCTTTCCCCTCATGATGGCCAGGAAGCAGAGAAAGATAAGATGGGTAGGTGGCTGGGGTCCCAGTACCCCTTCAAGGGCGTGCATTCCAGTAGACCAACTTCTTCCTTGTAGGCCCCACCTTTTAAAGTTCCACCCCCACCCCCTGATTTGTCCCAGAGGCTAGTGACCAAGCCTTTAATACACACTCCAGGTCCAAACTGTAGCCACCGTGTTGAGTTGTTAAGTACTGCTGCCTATTCTCTGTGGCCTCGGTGATGACAGGGAGCCAGAACCATGCAGAGTGACTAGAATACCACACCTTCTCATCTTTCTTCTTGGGATCATGTGTATAGGTGTGGACTCAAGTTCTGTGCCTTGATTAGTATCATCCATCCTTTAGCCCAGGAGTGTTTAATTCCAAGAAAGTTATGACTTTAGCTCTAGCTAAATAGTTTCTCTAAAGCTTCAATAACTGCACATTAGTTAGACTTTTGGTTTCAGGAGGCCACAAGGGTGCCCTCATGAGAAGGCAGTATTCAGTTATTTGGTGATAGAAATTTTAGTCTGCTTTCTTTTTTGTGTATCAAATGGAAACTGGTGAAGACCATGCTGACCCTCTCTACTCTCCCCCTCTTTTATCCCTTACCTCCCCTCCCAGTGTTAATCTATTAAAATCAGCCTGTCTTTTCACACATATCCACCCTATTTTGCATCTTCCCACTTTCTAAAGAGAAAAGCTGCTCTTCATAGTCCTACAACTTACTTTGCTGTTTAAGGTGCTTTAAGATGTCTCTCTGTGTCAAAATAACCCTGTGTGCATTCTCAAGTGGCACATTGCTTCCTGCTTTGATTTTTGGCCCCAGTCAGTCAGACAAGTCAGGGCTGACATTGGGGTGAAAAGTTCACTGTCCAGAAGTGCAGTCAGTACCCAGAACAGCCTGCCCCGCCCTCCTCTGGCCCTGGGATATGACACTTTGGAGGAGGCAACAGCAGAAAGGCATATTCTCTTGTCTGCTTGCTGTTGGCTCTTGATCTTAAGTTTGTGACCCTCAGCTGGTGATGAATGCAGGACGCTCTCAATTATTCCTGGGACCCATTACACCTCTCCTAAGTGTCTGCCTCAGGATTTTAGGTAGAAAGTTGTAATCTGCAATCATTGTAGTTGCCAGAGATCAACACTAAAAATAAAATAGGGAATACAGGGTGTCTTATGTGTGGCTTGAGTGTGTTGCCTTGTGAAAATTGTGTGTGGTGATCCACATGTATACCTTCACCTTCACAGGGCTCCATTTGTATGTGTCCTTTTTTTGTTATCCTTGTTCAGGCTCCAACCAAAGTGTTCACTCGCACTTGTCAGTGTGTGCATTATAAAAAACATTGTTTATTGTAATTGCATTTTTAATTTATATAAGTTATGGATCCCATTTATTTCTTTGTATCTTCTCCCCTGGGCATTATATTTTCAGTTGCTCCTTCGTGTATGCACATTAAATTCATTGCATTCAACTGCTCATGGTGTGGCCTAATTTTATTCATGCTCTCCCCCCAGGGCCAAGAGTCACATTGTCTCCATATCATATGACTGTTATGGAAAGCCGTAGACACATACCTTATTGGAAAACAAACACCAAGGGAAAGTTATTTTAGATCTAAATAAATTTACTGTATCGTAGGGTACACGGACACATGCTTTGCATGCTTTTAGTGTGATTTTGTAAAGCACTTTCAGACTCCTCATCAGTGGGAGACCCCATCAGCTTGAGTGTTAAATACCAATTTCCCCTGTGTTACGTGGCATTATGAAACTTTCTATTTTTCCCTCTTTCTAAGGTAAATACATTTGCTTTGTTTTCTTTGGTCATTGATGAGTGGTTATGTCTTTATGCTTTTCCTTTGAAAAATATTCTCTTCTATAAATATTCTCTTCTATAAATTTCCCTTCCCATTTGTTTTATATTTTCCCAATAAAAGATTTTATATTTTTTCTATTGATATGTCGATGTCTCCTGTATACATACTCTGGGAGACTTTGCATGATTCCTCTATGTGGCAAGCATTTCTCCTTCTGGCACTTCTCTGTGAATATTGAAGACTATAATCGTGTGTGTGTTCCTGTCACAACTTGCAGGTAGAGGTCAAAGGATAACATGGGCTGTCATTCCTTTTACTGTGTTTGTAGCAGAGACTCTGTTGTTCTTAGCTGTGAATGCCTGGCTAGCTGCAGACTTCCTTGTCAGCCTCTCCTATTGCCCCTTAAGGACCTCTGGGCTTTACCAAGTGCCCAAGTCCTCTCTTAAGTTCTGGGGATTTGAACTCAAGTTCCCACACTTGTATGAAAAGTGCTTTTACTAACGGAGCCATCTCTCCATCCCCATTATATTCTTTATTGAAAAGAACTTGTTAGTTTTGATGGGATTCAATACATTGGTATTTTTTTGTTCTGTAAAAAATAACACCTCTCCATTCTTCTTTTATAGACTTAGCCATAGCTTTGACTTTTTGGCTGCATGTTTATCATTTGTGTCTTTAGCCTCCAGAACACATGTGCATTTATTGGTAGGAGCCAGTTTCATTTTCCTGTTCTGAGAGTGGTTGCTATTTTTTCTTTCTCTGATGTGTGTGTCCCTCTGTTTTTCTTCTCTTTCATGTTCATGCTGTCATGCTACGCTAATGTGTTAATTTTGTTTAACAGTACAGTAAAGCCTTACTTATTTTGTTACAGCAGCAGAAAAGAAACACAAGTTTCTTCTAAACTCCTGGAGCTAATACATGACCAAGATGATAATGCATATAACCCATAAAATGAGGCTAAAATAGCTACAGAAACTGGGGATTTAGTGTTGAGCTCTTCATTTCCAAAGTGGATTTGGGTATATATAAACTTTAATTCTCTATGTAAAATTTTCAATATTATTAATATATTAAATTTTCTAATTTTCAAATGGAACTTTGATGCAAATTTGGGTTCAAATGTCAACTTACACATTGTCTCTCCATTTGCTTCATCACATTCTATGAAACTTTTATTATTATTCTTTAATATTTATTTATTGAAGTTTTTCTAGACAGGGTTTCTCTGTGTAGCCCTGGCTGTTCTGGAATTCACTCTGTAGACCAGACTGGTCTTGGACTCACAGACATCTGCCTGCCTCTGCCTCCTGAGTGCTGGGATCAAAGTCATACACCACCATATGAACCTTCTTTTTGCTCAGACTATTCTTCAAAGATACGGAACTTGCCACAATCGAATGCAGAGTCTCCAGTGACCCTTGTGTTAAAGGGTGGTTCCCAGCTCTGCACTGTTGGGAGGTGATGGGAGACTCTGTGGCCCTGTGGGTGGCATGTTCTTAAAGTGTATTATGGAACCACAGTTCCTCCTCTTCCTCTCTCACTTCCAGGCTACAATGTAAACAGTTTTGCTCTGTCACATACCTCTACTATGACATGCTTTTGCCAAAAGACATTAGTAATAAAATGAACCTATCATGAAACTGGAATTCCCAAAACCAAGAGGAAAAACAAAACAAAACAAAAAACACTATCGACAAAAACCCTTTTGTCTTTATAAGTTGATTATTTCAGGTATTTTGTTACAGCAATAAAATATCAACTTACACAAGATTTCTTCTAAAGACTTGTTGCTAATACATGACATAGATGAATAATACATATCTTCCATAAAATGATTCTAAAATAGCTACAGAAATTGAGAATTTTGTAATTCTCAGTGGAAATATTATCATTTGAGCATAGAATAATTTCTTCTAGGACATATCTTAAGGATAATGCCAGATGCTTTAACATATCATAAGTAAGAACATTAATTGTCATGAGGTAGGTAAAATGACTCCTTTGAGAGTGAGTTAGACTGTGAGAGAGAGTTGACTTGAAATCTGGCTTTCTATTCATGATCAGATCAATGGCTTTTGCCAACAAACCATGCCCCAGTAACCATTTGTCCCGAATTGCATGGCCTTTAATATGTGGCTTCAGCCCAGTAACTAATACTAAGGTTTGCTTTTGATTTCTGTTAAATTAAATTCTCATCTCTCTGAAGATCATACAAAGAATGACTTGCCAAAGTCATAGACAGAATGAAAAGGACTTCTTTTTGGGGGCTGTGGTGTGTGTGTGTGTGTGTGTGTGTGTGTGTGTGTGTGTGTGTGTGTGTGTGAGAGAGAGAGAGAGAGAGAGAGAGAGAGAGAGAGAGAGAGAGAGAGAGAGAGAGAGAGAGAGAGAGAGAGAGAGAGTTTGGTTCATGTACATGTATTTGTGGAGGTCAGAGTTTAACATTGGGTTTCTCCTCTGTTGCACAGCACCTTAATTTTTTGAGGCAAAGTCTCTCACTGAATGGGCTGGGGGTGGGGTGGGGCTGCTGGTTAAGCTGAGCCCTGGAATTATAGGCATGAGGCCCTCCACAGCTGGTTCATTCTATGGGTGCTGGAGATCCAAACCTAGGTGTTAGTGTTACAGCTCTGAGGGAAAAGGTACCTGGCAGTCAGGAGCCAAGGAATACCAGAGTAACACCACACATAAACCTTACCCAAGAGACTTACTGGGGAAAACACAGGAAAGTGTCTGTCTCTGCTAGGAAGAGAACTGACCAGCGGGTAGGCTGTATGCAGAATTTCTTGGCAGGAGAGCTTTTTGGGGTATGGGATTTTGTGGCCTGATCTTAGGCTTTTTTTTTTTTTTTCCCTGAGGATGGAGGTTGGCTGTCTGGGTCTGGAGGAGCTGGGTCCCTACGCTGTGTAGAAAGTATTTTACTGTCTAGGCCACTGGCTACTCCCCTCCCACATACAATTAATGATATGAACCAGAATTTGGAGTCATTTTTCAGCAGTTATGTCTTCAACTTTCTGGCTGCGTTTATTGGAGACTTTCAACCATATACACAGTGGGGCTTACACATTACATGTGAGCAGGCTGATGAGATTTCAGAGTGCTGAGTGAGTATGGCCAGCACACCCAGGAGGGAAAGAAAGGTTTTGTCTATCATCACTTGTCCTCGAAGTGGAGTCTCCCAGGCCACAGAGCCTAATGGGTTGCAACTCCAAGTCACCTTAGGATGCTTCTTCCTTACTGATACACATGTCTTTTTCTTCCCACGGGCTTGTGGAAACATAGACTTTGCTGTCTTTAACCCACCTAGTTTCCCCCCAGATAAGGTAATTTGGGGCAGAGATGAGTACTCTGTTTTTTTAAGGCAGACTGTCAAACCCATAAGGGAGCAATTATAAGACTAATTCTTCTGTTCTAATGACATCAATTGAATAACATCAGACAGTCAAAGCCTACATGATTTCACAGCATTTTAACACTGTGCATATGAATCTAAATAACATGGCATTTTGCTTGTCATTTAGAGTAGTCTGTATAGAAGGGCTATTAAGTTAAAGCTGTGTGTGTGTGTGTGTGTGTGTGTGTGTGTGTGTGTGTGTGTGAGAACTCACATGTGTGCCTGCAATTCTGTGCTTTTTGTAGCATCACTGGCAGGAGCCTCTTGTGTTTTCTGAATGTCAGGAAGATACTGGTCTGTACCAATAGCCAACACAGCTATCACACTTCCTTATAGGGATGACACAGAAATGTTCCTCAGCTAACATATGACCAAGTGAGCCCTTCCCACCATCATAAGGGTCAGTGTCTTCTTAGTTATTTTCAATTTAAGTCCATATTTCTACCTATCTGTTCCATACACTATCTCATTAGCTAATATATCTACTGTTGACAGCTCACAGCCAGACCACCTTTGGATTCCTGTTGCTGTAGTTGTTAGCAGTACATTTGTACAATTAGTGGCTAAGTTCTTTGAAAGCCTAACTCCAGATACTGTTTGCTAATCTCTATGGGTTACCTATATCTGATCCCCATCTTCTATCCTGAAACTTTTTATTTATTTACTTATTTATTTATTTGAGATGAAGCTTCATATAGCCTAGAGTGCCCATGAACTCCCTCTGTAGCCAAGGATGACCTTGAATGTCTGGTTTTCCAGCCTCTACCTCCTGAGTATTGGAATTACAGGCTCACTGTCTCACAATGCAGGCCTCAGTAGTCAGGGCATAGTCCTTAGTCTATTGTTATCCTGCCATACTATTGATCAAAGCATCCCATGCCTTTGTGGTTAAATGTGTTCATTTATCTGTCCATCTTGGGTGATATCTAATTTCTTTTCCTGTTACTGTGATAAAATATGCTGACAAAAGAACTTCAGGGAGGAAGGATTTATTTTGGCTTAGATTTCAAAGTACAGTCCATCATGGTAAGAAGCTCAGGACAGCCTGAGCTTGAAGCAGCTGGTCACATTATGTCCATATTTAGAAGAGAACAGGGAATGCCTTTGCTGCCCAGTTTCCTTTCTCCATTTACAGTTTGGGATCTCCTACCCAGGGAATGGTCTCTGCACAGTGAGAGTGTCTCCCCATACCAGTTAATGGCAATCAAGATAATCCCCCATAACATGCAGACTGTATCAAATTGACAACTGTCATTTAATTTTTACCAACCTGCCTTTGTTTTCTCATTCATCAAGTTTAGACAGGGCCTAACAACTTGAAGAATTCCTATAAGAGTTAAGGGTAAAGTCAGTTCAGTATTATTGCGGTTTAATAAGGGTCAGGATAAACAAATAGGCCGAATAGATGTTTATTCAAGGCGAAAAAACTCACAACACAGCAGTTGGAACCAGATGCTTCTCTCTCCGTGTACCGCCAGAAAGAGAGCATTCCTCACCTCCTTCTCAGACCTAGTTCCACAGGTCCCTTCTGCCCCTGGCTTCACCCCTCAATGGGTGTGGTCAGTTCCACAGAAGCAGACAAAGTGAATATCCCACTACACAGTATAGCATCTGGTAAGCAATGGATGTTCAACATAAATCACATCCCCCCACCCCACCCCAAGTGTGTTGAATGTTGATTTCTTTATTTTCCAATAACTAGGCCATTTCTTTCTTGCCATTGGTCCTGAGAACTTCTTTTAAAAAATTTTATCCCAGAGTTTACATTCCTCAATTACTAAATCAAATACAGTCTGCCCAGTCTTGCGTACTCATTATTCAACATACCATGTGTATATTTTTTGCCCTTTTCATTCCCCTGTTTTTGGATTTACCTAAGTTAAAGTTTGTCATTTTCCTCATGGCTGCACTAGAATGTAAGCTTAATCATTATACCTTCAGTCTTTGCTGCTTCAGTCTGAGATAAATGAAATAGTCTCAGACATCTTCCCAAGGTGACAGAGTTGGTCTCAGTTTTCATCTACACGGGCAGTGGGCTCTTGGGTCATTGAACATCTACAGCAGGCACAGCAAGAAACTAGGAGGAGAATCTGGTAATGATGAAGATTCAGCTAAGGAGGTGGTAGATACTACTATGATTTGAGGGTGAAATGTGCCTCATGGGCTCGTGTGTTGGAACACTTGCTCACCTCTTGGTGCTGCTGCTTTAGCAGATGGTGGAATCCTTAGGAGGTGTATCCATACTAGAGGAAGTGGGTCGCTAGGGAGAGTTTATGGAATTTTTGGTTCATACACTTAACCTACTTCCTATTCTGTCTCTATTCATGATCCACAGAGATGTAACAAGCTATGTCAAAGGCTTCCAGCACCAAGGATGAAGCCCTGACCACCATGTCATCTACTACTGTGTGCCTGTAAACTGGGAGCCAAAATGAAACCCTGTTATGAGTAGGTGCCCCCCCCCCACCACAGGTCTGGTCCCGCCACCACTCCAGCCCCCAATAACACGCTGAGACTCTGTATTTGATATAATGCTGTTGGCCAGTTACTATCATTTCTTATCTGCTAGCTCTGTCTTAATGATTAACCCGTATCTACTTATCTAAGTATTTCCTCATGGTTATCTTATCAGACAGCCAGCAGGTGAGCTGTACTCTTTAGGCTCTCCATGCTGACTCCTCCTTACTCCTTCCTCTTTCCTCCTAGTCTCCTAGCCCTGCCTATCTTGCTTTCCTATTGGCCAACAGTGCTTTATTCATTAACCAGTATGAGAAACATATTTACAGAATAACATCTCCCATCAAAACCCTTCTTTCCGTAAGTTATCTTGCTAGGTATTTGGTCACAGCAAGTAGAAGAGTAGCTAATACAAGTTCCTACCTTTACAGGAGACTCTGCTTTAGCATTTCCAAACAATAGAATTTTCTTTTGTTAGACCAGAAAGAACTTTCTTTGTCACTTTTTTTTTTTAATGCCTATGCCATTTTTGTCTTTTACTTTTCTTCAGCCAGAATCCCAGTCCCTGTTTGTGCCTCAGCCTTCACTGTTCATGGTCATGACTCAAACTCCTGTCTATTACCTTGCTTGAGGACACTCAGTCCTGCTTTGTGTGCACTGGCTTGGCTTTGCTAAAGGGCGTCTCTGTTTCTGACTCTGCATCTTTCTACTCTGCCTCTTGTGAGCATACCTCTTCGTCCAGCTGAGGAACAATGGAAGACCTGCTCTGTCAGCCAGTGACAGTTTTCTCACTCCGTGAACGAAGAGTAACCACTTGCCTTTGTTGACCATTTCAAATCTGTTTATTAAACCACAGTGTGAACAGCACATGCTGCAGGCCAACGTGACTTCCGTGCATCTGGGAGCTCTTCTCTCACGCTGCTTTTGGGCTGCCTTCCATTGAATTCACCACTCTGTCTGCATCTGTCTATATCTCGGTGCTGTGGAGAAAGCTCTCAGCGATACTCCAGCCACTGTAGAATAAGCTGGGCATTTCTTAGCATGATATTTTAGGCTTGTCCTAGATGAGCAGTGTTCTGTCACCAGCCATGATTCCCAAACGAATTCTGTGCTCTGCCCAAGGTGTATATGCCCGAAGCTCCTATGTTTCACAACTGAGTTTCTACTGTTGACATCTCCTCTACTTCTCCTTGAAGAGCTATGCTGAACCCTACTGTCTTTCCTAGTTTAATTTATAGTTACTCAAGGGGGTTTCTCTATGTTGCTCTTAGAAAACAGCATCCTTACCCTTGAGTCTTTATTTTTTTAATCCCTCTATTTATTTGACATCCCAGCCATAACCTCCCCCCATCCAGTCCTTCCTGTCCCTCTCCTGATTCCCCCTCTAACCCCCTAATCTCCTCCTTTTCCATAGACAGCTTTGTTCCTGCTGTTAGCAGTCCTGTAAAAGGACAAAGCTACACAACTATAACGTATATGCAGAGTGTGGAGGAGGAGAATGGATCATAGGAGCCATGGGACCAAGGACACCATAAGAAGGCTCATACAGTTAACTAACCTGGACTCATAGGGGTTCACAGAAACTGAATTGAGTATTTTATGCTGCGATCCTCACTTGCTAATAGATCTTCCAGTGTCACTCATCTCTATCAGAGTATGTTTGTCCAACCTACAACATTTGAGACTATCATAAAGAAATTTTGATTATTTTCAAAACAAAATATTAAATCAGGTGAAATAATAGCACCTATAATTCAACATTTATCGATTTATTGATTTCCCTCTCTCTCTCTCTCTCTCGTGTGTGTGTGTGTGTGTGTGTGTGTGTGTGTGTGTGTGTTTATTTGAGAACAATTTGTAGCAGTCAGTTCTTTTACCACATAAGTTTTGAGGATCAAATTCAGTTCTTCAGGCTTGAATACAAGTACATTTATTTTCTGAACTATGTCACAGGCCAATGATACAAGTAATTCTGGCTACCTGGCAGGCTGAGGTATAAGGACTGCCTAAACCAAATAGTTGGAACTCAATCCGTGCAACCAAAAAGCCAACTAGAAAAACTGTAAATGCATTGGTTGTCTATTATAGCTGATATGATGCTATTGCCCAGTTTTATGAATATTGGCTTTCATACTGTCCAAGGAGTAGTTTGTCTCTATTATCTCACCTAATTTTCTCAATCACAAACCTTGTAGTGTGAAACACTTACTTTACGGAGATAAATAGAAACTTACTGGATTTAGCTACCAGTTATAGAATTCTGATTATAAGGCTTGAGTCTTTGGGCTGACACTCAGAGTGACCCATAACATCTGAATTGCAGGGAAAGATCTCAGCAAAGGAGAGGTTGCTAATGTAACCTGAACACTTGGCAACCTTGCATCAAAGACGGGGTGAAGAAGAGTCAAGGCTCGGACATGTGCATTACTAGTGCACACCATAATTATTCATTATGCGAAACTATTTTTAATTTTTCCTTCTGAGATGAAGGGCCAACCAATTCAGTTGACTCAGGTAATTGGAGGTATTGAAAAATAGAAAGTAACATATCAATAATATCTGAAATGTGTTTTAGCCAGTGGTTTTCCACATTTTTCATTAGTGATATTTATATGGGAGTAAGCTGTTGGGTTTGGGCAGCTCGTCTTTCTTCTGTGCCTTTTAAAGGAATCAGCATGTGGGAGGAATATTGGCTTCAGGGCAGGTCAAATGCAGTTTTAGATTTCTACTGAGTGCAAGAGGAGGGGGAAGTGAATATAATTTCTCAGTAATCTGCTGTGAAACTGCGGTAATAAAACCTCAATGTTTAAATTAATTTTTAATCCTACTGAGTATATATCCTCATACATTCATATTTCTCTCTCTCTTCCCCTCCCTCTGTGTGTGTATACACACATCCATTTATTTTTCTCAAAGATTTCTATTTTTTATGATGAGTTCAAATTATTGACCTGCACCATTTACTTACATCTTAAATGATACCTGAATCTAAATATAGACTATGCTTTCTATGCATTTTTTTTGGTACACACATCACAATTTGCTATAATTTTATTATTTCACTCAGGAGCAACTTCAGCAAGCCAGAGGGTCACATAACTACTGAGTTCTGAGTCAATATTGATGTCAACTTTTGATGCAATGTCCTAAGACAGGAATAGCTTTGGAATAAAATTCTAAGAAATTTGGGGCAGATAATGTCCTCTGAGCACTGATGCTTCAAAATTCAAAAGTAGGGATTAGACTAGATGGTTCCTAAGGCCTTTGTAGCTGTTTGTGTTCCTTGTTGTTGTTCCTTAGAAGAACTTTTGACTTAAGTGCACATCTTGTTTTATTATTCTCTCTTGCAAAACAAAGCTGATGTCTAACAATGTGTGAAGAAACAGAAAGAGCCTGTTTCTAGTGACTGGAAAGATGGCTGGGGTGATTGTTCAAGACAGCAATGCCTTGTTGTCCATGAACACACAAGACCAATCGAAGACTCCCTCTTGTTTTGAGTGATAAAGAAGTTTTTACAGACTGGATTATAGGATGGGACCTGATTGTACAGAGTCTTGTGAAGTGAGGTGGTAATTGCTTCAAACTATTATTGCTTGTTAAATTAAAGACAATCCTATGGTAATGGGGCAGGAAAGAGCCTATTTATTGTTTGCTTTCTGTATACAGAACACTGTTACTGTTGTTGATTCAGTAGTAGGTCAGAGAAGGAGACTAAGCTTTAGCCAGACGTGGCCTCACGGTCACACAAAGGAGAACTGTGGCACCCAGTGCAGTTGTGCCTGTGTGTCCCTCAATCCTAGGCTGTTTCTATTTTGTCTGCTTCTATCAGTACCACCCTTTCTATCTGAGCTACCATTTTATGGGCTGCAGCAGTCTGTCATTCATGGTGTACAATGCATGCTGAAGTTTACTACCAGATGTGTTTTGCTGTTGTGACTTAATTAAATGTTGAATAATAACGAAGGCACACATTGGTAGGAAGTGTGAAAACACTGTTTACACCTGACAGAATCATCTCACTGTTATGTCTATCAAGGTACAAGAATGCAAATTGTTAGGTGCTAGACAGAGGTGCTTTCTGCCATCTCATTCTTAAAATTAAGGCTAGACAATGCCAACTGAGTGAAGTGAACTTTTTACAGCTTTAAATTCAACTTTATTTCATGTGCATTGGTATGAAGATGTCAGATTCCCAGGAACTAGAGTTACATTCAGTTGTGAGCTGCTTTCAGTGCTGGGGATTGAACTCGGCTCGCTTGGAAGAGCAGCCAATGCTCTTAACCATTGAGCTATCTCTTCAACATGAAAAAAAATTTTTTTTTAGATTGTGTTTTTCCTTCCTAAGTACTAACAAAGCAACCAACTTTCATTTTTTTTTCAAACAACTCCTTCCTTTTTCTTTTTTATATCCTGATGTCATCTGCAGAGTATTTCAACTTACAGAAAAATGAAATGATGTTTGTAATACTTCAAAGTACAAACACATTTGGGTTGATGTCCCATGTCAACTTTTATTGTGTGTTTTGGTTATTTCTTATCACTGTTATGAACCTGAAAAAAGCAGCTTAGGGGAGGAAGAATTTATTTGAGCCCACAGTTTGATGTGATAAGTCCCCATGATGAGAAGACATGGGTGAGTTCACAGTGGTTTGCAGATGTAATAACCAGAAGAAGGTGAGGCAGCTAATTGAGTTTATTAGGAGACAGGAAGTTAAGGCTGGAACTGGGCTTGGCTATGACTCACTTCTTCCAGATAGGCTGTAGGCTAGTTGAAATATGAGCCTAAGGGGACACTTTATATTCAGACATAACACCCTGGTGTCTGCACTTATGATGTTGAGAGCCCACTGTGTTTGGCCTATTATAACTCTGGTTCCAGATTTCTTTTTCTGTTTTTGAATTTAAAATTATTTTGAACCATTAGGATTCACTGGTGATTTGGGGTGGCCCTTTGAATCAAGTAAAAAAAAAATCTGATTTAGATTTCTAGGGCCCTTATGTCCAATATAGTAGTTGCCAATGGCATCTGACTTTTTAAATTTGAAATGAAATACACCAGCAATAGAGTGAAAATTCAGGTCCTCAATTATCAGAATCCTATTTCAAATGATTAATATCTTAGCCAGGTGGAGAAGTAGTTGGCATATGCATTATTTTTCCTACTACAGAAAGTTGTAATGGACAGTGGTGATCAGGTTCATTGCAATGATATGCTTTTAGTTATTTGTTTATTTGGATGGGTTTTTCACATCTGGGAGTCAGATCCTACAGCTAGAAGAGGATCTAATATGCATACTATTCTTTGGAATCTCTAGAGCATGTGCAATAGTGTTGGCCACTACCGTTTTTCTATTGCTTCTGAGCCTGGATTCTGGCCAGTTACCATTTTTTGCATATACTCACTAAACCCCTGTTTTGCTTAGTTGTGCCCTTGGCAAGTGAATCTGGTAAGCAGCAGCCTTAAGCTCACACTAGTTTAGCACAGGGTGCATATTCAGGGCATCTTGAGTTACAAAATTGCTGTGTAAAGTCTCTTTGTAGTCAGGGCATGGTCCTATAGAAAATTACCCTTGAAAGCCATGGGGAGCTCAGCTGCCTGTCTGGTGGCTGTCTGTCCAAATTCCTTAAGGCAGAGAATGGAGACAATGGCTCAGTGTTTTCTGGAAGCATTATTGAATGTATTTAGTCCCAAGTTTGGAATAATGTGTTTGACTAGAGATATTTTTTTTTTTGCAGTGATATACAGTTTCTTCAGTATGAAATTTAATCCCCACAGTATCTTTAGCATAAGGTTAAAGCTTGCCAGGTTCTTTTATCTGCTCCCAGGCTCTGGGTACATGTCCAAATGCCTATGATTCCTTAAAAATCATTTCTCCAATCTGCATTGCGGAGTGGATATCAGTAGTAACAAGTAGGAAGTTTGGGGATGTATATGCTAAAACACTGTTTAAGATCATTTATGCTTTCTGGATCTGGATGCCTCCAAACCCACTTGTCTCTCTTCTTTCTTTCTTCTTACCCTTTTTTCCTTCCTTCCTTCCTTCCTCCCTGCTTTCCTCCCTCCCTCCCTCATCTCTTTCCATTCCTTACTGAATACATAGAGCTATGGTAAAAACAAAATTACAAACTATCCAGCTAGCTCTAAAGGTATTAAAGGGACATCCATAGCATTGTGAATCTGGAGGACAATTTTGCTATAGAACCACTATTGCTAGTCATTTTTTAAAATGTTTTGTGAAAACAGAAACAAACATTAAACTAAGGCTTGGGAGATAGCTCAGTGGCTAAAGTGCTTGCTGCAAAAGCCCAATGACCCATAATACCGCTGTAACCAACAACAAACTGACTGCCGTGGCTCTGTCTGTAGTCATATTAGTCTTAGGTCAGTATGGGAGGCGAAGACAAGAGCATCTCTTAGAAGCTTAGAGTATGCAAAGTGGAAGAAAGAAGACAGAACCCCCTCCAAAAAGGTACAAAGAGTGAACTAAATCCCAGAAGTTGTGCTCTGACTGCCAGTGTGTACCCTAGCATTCAGGTACACATAATCAAGCACAACACACACACACACACACACACACACACACACACACACACACACACACACACACACTTCATAAAGTAAAAATAAAATCTTTTCTAGTTACAGCTATCTTAATTTAAAATTGTGCCTTATGTGTGTATATGTGCCTTTTGTTTTGCTAGAGTGTTGTCCAGGCTAGTCTGGAGCTCACTATATAGTACAGGCTGGCCTCAAACTCAAAATCTTCCTCCCCCAGTCTCCTGGAGTGCTGGGATTACAGGTCTGTTCTAGTGTTCTAGGCAAGCCTCTTTGCTCTTTAGCAGACTCTGGGCATATGATAAACATGTCACCTCACAGAGCCTCAGCAGCCTTCCTTTGAGATCTATTTATGGAAGAGATGAAAGCAGCAGTTTGTGGGCGGATGCCTGACTCCAGGGATGCAATCTTGGGCTCCTGTTTATCATCCTTCTGCATTATCTAAAGCAATCCTGGTTGGACTAGAACTAGAAAGCTTTGGTACTCAATCAAAGTGGGTGCCAGAGAGTCAGTCTGGCAGATAGTTCCTATCCTAAAAGTTTTCACTCTTTAAATTATAACCTGACCTCCTGCAGTTGCCATGCTTGTAGATGGCTTTTTCCAAATTTGGCAAATTGTGTAGATTACATTTGTTTTATAGGTCAGTGTGCTTTTTAAATAATTTGACAACTTTAGTTAGTACAGTTATTTAGTTAGTTAGAGAAGATAAAACTTCTCCCTCTGTGTAAATGATTCCCTAAGACTTGGGGTATCATTTATTATTATTTATTATAATTATTGTTATTATTTCCTAAATAGCAACTGAGCTACTTTTCCCAAGGGAAGGGCCTGGGGGCTTATTATTTTTCAAGACAGTACTTTTTAGAGTCAAGTTTTCATCTTTTGAGACAGTTTCATATAGACCAGGCTAACTTCCATCTCACTATATACCCAAGCTGACCCTGAACTTCCAATTCTCCTGCCTCCATCTTTAGAGTGTGGGGATTGCAGGTGTGTAACACCATGCTAGGTGTGTGTGATACTGGGGATGGAATCCAGAGTTTCATGCACGTTGGCATGCACCCTACCACAACTCAGCTATATCCCAGTCCAAAGTGACACTTCAAATTGTCTTTAGACTTGGAAGTTCAGAACGGAAATGGAAAATGGGAGCACCTTTATGCTTCAAAGAAGCAGCTGACTGAGTGTTAGGCAGAGATGCTTCCATATTAAGCTTTATTTGATTAAGTAGCTGGGAAGATCAGCGACTATTGGTTGTCTGTTCTTAAAATAACTGCTAAAGTTCTAGACACTTCTCTAACAGTGAATATATAGGGAGGAGGTGAAAACAAAATAGGAAGGCGTTGGGGGAAAGTTTGCTTTAAAAAGTATAAAGTCCTTTGTTCCCAGTCCCTGCTTGGTATTGTGGATTTGGGAGAAAACACTATGCATTTCTATTTTCATTTCACTTGATTTTCTAATCTTTCATAGTTGGCCAGCCCCTTTCTGAGAACATATTGTACACATGTTTTGATACTGTTTGAAGGCCCTCTGGGATGCAAGAGTTGATTGAAAGCTCTCAGCTCGACTGAAGTGGGTGGCCAGGAGCTGGAGCTGAGCAGCTGCTGTCCACTCATTGAACTTTTGTCATTTATAAATTATTTTTCATGCCATCTGGAGCAAGAATGGTGCCATGGCTCCAAGAACTCTTGGTGGGGTGTGCTGGTACTCAGGGTTTATGCTTGTTCATTACCACATTCAGCTGAAGTTGTGAAATCTTTATTTGCTTAGGGACTCAAGGCTGGGAATATATAAGAGCGATTTCTCTAAGTATGCATTGAAAGACACCACCATCTCTCCCAATATTTTTCCTACACTCTCCCTTCCAGTGACTACAACCTGCCCAGTTTTTGGTTCCACTGGAAAAATGCATCAATCCCAGCGTCTCTATGAGATTTCTTATTTGATGACGTTGTTAGAAATCCTTCTCCCATTGCCCCTGAGCCGCTGTCTGGATGTGATGTTGTCTTGGGTGGCAATATTAAACTTCTACCCCCCCATTAAAAATAATAATAAAAACAAAAATGATACAGGCTATAAACTCAAGGTTTTAAATGCATTCGCATGCTATTAAAGGGAAGGTAGCTGTGGGCACGTCTGCTGTGCTGGTTGGGAGTTTCATCAATCTGAAGATCTGTGCTGGCAGCAGATGCAGTGCCTGGTGCTCCCGGTGCATATGGCACAGGCCTCAGCAATGCCACCAGCAGAAGGTGTTTGAACTGCTCCGGTAGCTTCTGTCACAGCAGCTCGTGGAAAAATACGGCAAACCCTTGACTCCCCAAATGGGTAGTGTGGATTTAGGCTAGGTAGCTTCTCCTCACAGCCCCCTCCGTGGCAGCCTGTTTACCTAATGAGTTTTTGCCTTTGGTGTCCCTCACAGAAGCTGGGGACCAGAAAACCACTAAGAAGATTCAGAAATCAAAAGGAGGCGATGTCTTAAAATGAGGAAAGCCAAAGATAACATCTGACACCCAGAGTGGATTTTACAAAAATTCTGAAGCTGAGTTGCTGCAAAGGAGAACAGCAGTGACTGTTGGAGGGAAGGAGCCTTGACATAAAAGTCAAACCAAGATTATCCTGTTTGAATGCCAGAGGGCATGCACACTCTTACAAGCTTGGGTATTATTGGCACACGAAGCGAAACATATGCTTAAATATGGATTTCCTTTGCTATTTGGAGACCCTTTCTCTGTTTTGCTGTTTTGGTAGGCTGCCATTTCCCTCCATTTAGTTGGCTTGGATGGAATATTTCTTGCCTTGGATCTTACAGATCCAAGCCTGGTGGCACCTGGTCATGATGAGAGCAAGGAAGAGAACTGTCCTGAGGGTTTTCAAGTCCTGAATGTATGGGGCTTCATGATTCTTCCCCCTTATGTAACAATGGATCCCAGGGTTAGCTCAGGGTACACTGGAGAGAAAGAGGGCATATAGTGAATGCTGGAACTTCAAGAAGGCTGTCTTAGTTACATTTCCATTGCTGTAATAAAATGCCGCAACCACTGCAACTTATAAAAGAAGGCTCTTCATTTGGCTTATGGTTTCAGAGGGTTTATAGAGTTCATGGTGGTTCAGTGAAACTGAGGCTTACATTTAATCTACAACTGAGCAATGGAGGGAGGGGAGAGAGAGAGAGAGAGAGAGAGAGAGAGAGAGAGAGAGAGAGAGAGAGAGAGAGAGAGAGAGAGAGAGAGAGACTCTGGGACTAACTAGTAGGATTGTTTTGAAACCCTATAGCCCACCCCCAGTGGCACACCCTCTCCAACAAGGCAATCCCTCCTAATCTTTCGCAAACAGTTCCACCAACTGGGAATACTGAGGGCCACGTATTCAAATATATGAGCCTATGGGGGGCATTCTCATTCAAATCATCACAAGCAATAAATAAAGATCTCCAGTGAGTGGGAAGCCTTGGAAGCTGGGGCAGTGTGGTCTTTTGTAATTCTTCAGGTCAGAACCATCTTTGGGATATCCATATTAAATTGCAAACAAGGCTACATCTTTCACAGCTGCTTTCTTTGTGACTTGGGAGCCTGCAGCAACTCCAGGAGGGAAACCATGCATATGGTCATTTGGAACAACTGAGAACTTCCCCACAGCACACCAATGATTACCACTGACCAGTGAATGACAACTTGGAATTTTGCATTTCAAGAGCCCCAGATCTGTTCTAGTGGCCAGTGGTCACATGGCCAGTTGCTGAGTACCAAACCTCAACATACATATCCCAAACTGTTTAGTCTTGCTCTGTGATAATGGACCCCTGGTATGAGGAAGGACCTTAGCTATCACCTATGATTGGTGAGTCTCTTTACTCAGATGGCCTGTGACCAACTGAGGGAAAGGAGGGTGATCATTCTTTTTGTTTAAATCTATAGTGCAGCTTGGTTCAACTCGACCATCTCATAAATCATAGTGAGTTATATGTTTCAAGACATCGATGGACGAAATGATTCTTTATGGGCGCTCTGGGCCCTTTAGTGAAGCTGCTTTTCAGATAACGCCTCTTACTTTTTGTCAGTTTTTTTGTTACCTTGTTACCTGTGTGTCTGTAGTTTTCCTATGCCAGGTTTGGGCTGAAATGTCAGAGGAGGCGAGGCTTGAGGTTAAATAACAGCTCTGCAGGTTTGAAGCTTTGTCACATCCAATGAGTCATTTCTCTGCAGCAAAAAATGGGAAATAAAGGGCCAGCAAGATGGCTCAGAAGGACAATGCATTTACTGCCGAGATCGAGCCTCTTGATCTCCAGGCCCCACACTGTGGAAGGAGAGAAGTGACTTTCTCTGGCCTTCACAAATGCACCCTGGCACATAGGCAGTCATACTTGTGTATACACACACAAAATTAATACAAACAATGTATTTAAGGGAAATAATGTTCTCAATTTTTTCTTTTGTGAAGATTCTTATCTGAGCAGGCTTATAGGTAAGGGGAATGGAGTGCCATACAAATACTGGTTTTCATTTGGCATTTTGCAATATAATAAATATTCATTCATCAAGCAAAGGATGGAGGACAAAACCCCACCTCTGGGTACCTTCTGGTAGGCTGGCACTGACTAGATGGTGACAGTGCCCTGACTTTCCTATTTATTAGCCTAACAAACTGCCCACACATCCAGCACATGCCTTTACATCATGAACTTTAAGTTGTCAGGAGTGCCATTGTCTAATTCCCCACTTAAGCCCAAATATATCATGTCCACTGAAGTCCCTCTATCTGCCAAGCTGCTAGCCTTGTCAAAGGAGGAAATGAGGTTTGCTTTGTCCCTGTGGAGCCAACACTGTCTAGCAGGACCGACACTTGCTTTTCCATGCTGTCACAGCCCATTTTCTTAACACTCCCAGGATCTTGTCCAGAATCTACAGTCAAAGCACTGATGTCATGTGGGATGCAACCCCCACCCCCATCCTGTGTTTCTATCCTATTGTTTTGAAGTCAGGAACTTTATTCTCCTCATCTTTGGTCTTCTGGTTCCAAATCTGCTTTTTCCATCGGGATTTACAACAAAGGATGGCCAGGAGCCACCATGTCAGGTCCAGGTGGCATTCACAGTGTATTTTGATCACTGCTCTCATTTCTGCTGAGAATGCTGTGAACGCGGCATGAGTTGTGTTTGCCCTTGTAACATCACCATGGCTAAAGTCTTCATGTTGAAAAGGCCATAGAAATGTGTTCGGGTATGTGATCAATGCATTTAAAAATACAGTGTTGCTTTCAGCCCCCATATGAAAACAGAACCCATGTCATAAAAGGTCACTATGCTCTTTTATATTAATATTAAATGTATTGTAACATTTTATTTTATGGCAGACCGAATTATATGTTTCATTGTTGAAAAGTCTAGATTTAAAGATATATCGGGGGCTAGATATGTAACTCAGTTTGTAGAATGCTTATCTGGCATGCACAAAGTCATGGGTTTTGTTACCAGAATCTCATAAATCAGGCATGTAGGTGTACATATGTAACCCTAGCACTTCAGAGGTGCGAAGGCAAGATAAGAGGATCAAAGTCATCTTTAGCTACATAGTGAGTCCAAGGCCAGCAGCTATGTAAGAGACAGACACAGACAGCCAGAAACACGCACACACACACACACACACACACACACACACACACAGGTGCGCGCGTTCACGCACATGCACACATGCACACTGCATGGGGGCTGGGAGGATGGAGGTTGTGATTGATTTGGTGTTAAAAAAGCCCAAAGTCCATTTGAGGCCAGCCTGGCCTACATAGTTAGTCCTAGGCTAGCCAGACTTATATAATAGGATCTTGTGTAAAACAAAAAGCAAAAGAAATGAACAAAAACAACTAAAATGAGCCCACAGACTATTATATGGAATTTATACTTGGTGTAGCTTAATGTTAACATGAACAAAATAGCCTAATTTGAAATTATTTCTTCTTAGTGCTTTATTTGAAATACGATAATACTAATACAAATTTCTACTTAGTAAATAAATACTGTATTTTTACCTTATGTCAGATGGTTGACATGTTTGTCTTATATAATACAATTACTGGGTTTAGACAGGGTTTGCAATGAGAAAGCTGAGTCTTAGGCAGCCTCTCTGAACAATGGAGGGACTGAGTAGGACTTGGATTTAGATCTGGTGCAGGCTCTAGACTCATCATTCTATTCCATTGTGACTTAGAGTGATGTTTGACTTTCGCATCTTGACTTTCTGGTATCCAGATGACTGTGTGGTGTGACCTGTGACTTGCGCGCTGGCAGTGGGAATCACTTTAATAAGGCTGTGTATGATTATAAGCTGATTGCTGTGCTAGAATACTGTGTACACTTCAGATTAAAAGTTATTTCCCCGGGACACAAAGAGCTGTCTTTCTTCATTGCTAGAAGACTTTGTTATGTTATGCTTGTTACAAATGGGTTGATACATTTTCTCCCTGAATACTTATCTATCAGAGCCTAGTGGCTCCCAGTGTTAAGGATGGCACACCTGGAGGAAAGCCATTCTCCTCTATCATTTTGTCAGGAATTGGCCATAAAGATGGGTTAATTCCTTTAGGCTCACTCTAATACTTTGTTTTATGAAAATAAAAATTGTACTGATAATATTTCATGATCCGTAATAACAGAAGGCTTTGCCCCTCTTTGCTGAGTAAGGATTAATTTCTGGAGCTTTTAGCACATGTAGGTCAGTGGTACAGTGTTTGCCTGGCATGTAGTAGGCCCATGTGTTCCAGCCCCCAGCATCACATACAAAATAGAATCTTTCCAGGACAAAGGGCTTCAAGCTACTTTCTTCTTTTCATTACAACACTGAACCCAATGCCAAATGCCATAAAATGCCTTAGATAGAGTGTGCTCTGTTTCCCACGGCTTGGTTTGGCATTTAAACCATTTTAACGGGGAACTGTATAAGAAAATCTAATATAATACCTAAAAATGGTACAGCTGCAGACCTGGTAGAGGAGGATGCTTGCTGGCTTGAGTTCAAGATTTTTGTAAGAAAAAATATTTAGCTGCTAGAAACAGGGTCTCAATGTATACCCCAAGCTAGCCTTGAACTCTGTGATCCTCCTGTTTCAGCTTCTTTAGTGCTAGAACTATCTATAGGCATGAACCATTAGGCCTTGTTCAAAAACACTTTTGGAAAGGGAACTTTTCATTAACGGGCTTGTCAAAGTTGTGTTTTTACCAGTAGGAACACAATCAAGCCAGTATATTTTTTGCTCCTATCCTGCCATAGCCTGTTGTCAGCAGACAGTAAGTAGGACCTAGGGCTGGATCCATGGAGTCTTAGATGAAGATGTGACTGCTAACCCCTGAATACTTGTGATAAGTGTGGTTGAAACTGGAGGATACAGCTTCCACAACACTTATGGAACTACACTTCGAAAGCAGTTAGACCTTTAATGTCCTCTCTACTGAGCCAAGTATTTGTGAAAATTTATGTTTCTTCAGTGCATGTTTATTCCCAAGCTGAAAAATTTTAAACCGGTTTTAGCCCCTTCCTTCAAGGATATTGCTTGGCTTTTTGATTTATACAAATTATATTATTTAGGCCAAATCCTTGACTAGAAACTCATCTAAATAAGGTTTACCTTGGAATCCCATGTTTAAATAGCACTGAAAAGAAATCTGCTTAGCTCCATGGTTTTTCCCTAAACTAAGACAGCCAAGCCAGCCCTGAGTATTTCTTTTGTTTGCGTTCCTCAGTACTTTAATATTATAGCCTATTTTAGGGATAGTAAAGTGGGTTTTTTAATGCTCACTTCTCCTGTGATATGTTAGAAAACGTTTATATTTTTATTATACAAAACTTTAAACATCTTGTGTCTAGACCATCTCTCTTGCTGGTCATCTCTTTACAGATATGAACTATCAGCCCTGTTCATTTTCCCACAGCATACGCTTTTATTTTTTCCTTTACTTTTGTTTTTTAAACAATCTTATTTTACATACCAATTCCAGTTACCTGTCCCTGCTACCCTCCCTGTGGCTTGGGCAGTTTATGGGGCTTCCAGCAGTGGAACCAGTATTCATCCCTAAGCATGAACTGGCTTTTTGGAGCTGATTCCCTATGGAGGGATGGATACTTTGCTCAGCATAAGTTTTACTGTCTCGAATTACTTGATTTCTAGAGGTTAAATAAGTGATTAGCATTTGTTTAAAAAAATGGTGAGACTCTTAACATATGAATATATTTATTTCATTGTCCTTCAGTCAACACTTGAGGTGAAAAGAATACTCATGTCCCTAAAAATAAATTGCTTATTCATTTTCCCATGAGAAGTAATCTACCTTTCACCTAATTAAAAACATTTTTTTTTTTTTTTTGGTTTGTCTTTCCTCACTCAGACACTACTCCAAATGACTGATATTTTGAATCAACTTAGCCACCATGAATGTAGCTGGGCTAAATTATGCCATTATCAACTTTATTATTTTAATTCCAAATGTAAAACCATATGCTGAGCCATTAACCAAGTCTTTATAATTTAAAAGGAGTTGAAATCATGCAGTGTTTTCTTCGACAATAGTGGAATTAAATTAGAAGTTAATAATAGAAAGCCACGAAGAAAATCCCTAATATTTAGAAATTAAACAACATACTTCCAGATAACCTGTAGGTCAAAGAAGAACCCAAAAGGGAAATTGGAATGCATGCTGAAATAATGATAATGTACACCCAATATATCAAAATCTGTAGGAGCTATAGCAAGGTTTTCCTTTAGAAAGACATTTGTTTTCAATTATTTTTTATTAGGTATAAAGTAAGACTTTCAAACCATGCAAATACAACATTATCAACTGATGTAAGTTAAACCTGCATGTATTGACTAATGTACACCTGTCATCCTAGCATTTGGGAAGTTGAGACAAGAAGAATGCTAAGAGTTCAAAACTAACCTGGGCCACATAAGGAGTCCTAGGCCAGAATGAGGCACAATATGACACACAGAGTCTCAAAATAGACAAAAAAGAAAAAAAAATGCAATATAAGAATCAATGTGTGGTTGTCCCTCAGATTGGGGGACTGATATGAAAGTAGTCACAGAGATACCATAACTGTGTGTTTTTGGAAACTGATGTGTTCTATTGATAACTATTCTGGGTTGAATTGTGATATTCTAAAACTTCTATATGGGAGTCTCAAATCCTAGCACATCACAATATGAATGTGATTAAGTTATCATAGATACTTTAAGGTAATTAAGTTGCCAGGAAGCCATATTCCAACATGACAAGTGTCCTTACAAGGAGAAAGTCAGGCTGAAGGGAGGTGTCAATACAGTGATAATCTTGGGAAGAGGCTTCTAGGAGATGGTTCTGAACGAAGCAGTGAGAACTTAGACGAAACCAGCACTGCCTATATCATGACCCCGGATGTCCAGCCTTCTGAGCTGTGAAACTACATATCTCTGTTCTTTAAAGCCACCTAGGGCAGGGCTTTTCTTATATCAACCTGTTCTGGATAGTGTTTTATCAATTCCCAAGCTAGAGTCATTTGGAAAGATGAAACTCAATTAAGAACATGATTCAACCAGACTGGCTTGTGATTGATGTGGGCCCAGCTTACTGTGAGCAGTACCACCATTGGGCAGGTGGTCCTGAGCTAAGCAGGCAAGCAGCACACTAAGATGGCAGGCTAAGCTAGAGGAGGAAGCTGATGGCGCTCCTCTATAGTTTATAGTTCCTGTCTCTAGGCTCCTGCCTTGAGTTCCTGTCCTTACTTCCTTGGATAGTGGACCATGCCCCGAGATTTGTAAGTAAAATAATCCCTTTCCTCCCCATATTGCTTTGGTAATGGCGTTTTATCTTGGCAACAGACACCTAATGATAACACTGCCCTAGCAAGCTAATACATTTTGAATGGATTACCATGCATGTAGCTATGCTAAATTATGCTGCTAGACACTTTTATTATTTTAATTGTGAATGTTTAGACTGTATGCTGAGCCACTAAACTAGTCTCTTTGATTGGATAGGAATCAAAATCATGCAAAGCTGTATTTATGCATATGTGCATGCGTTCATATACCTGAGTGGGCACGCGCGAGTGTGTGTGTGTGTGTGTGTGTGTGTGTGTGTGTGCGTGTGTGTGCAGGCCTGTCTATGTTCAGATGTCTGTGTGTATACATATGATTGGAGAAGGACAACCTTGGGTGTCATCCCCAAGACCCAAATTACCTCCTATGAGACAGAGTCTCTCACTGCCTTCATCTCACCTGTTGTGCTACTCTGCCTATCTCTGCCTCCCCAGTATTTGAATTACAAGCATTTACCACAATTCTCAGTTTTTTCCTTTAAATTTCATTTTCTAACATGGATGCAGTGGATTGAACTCAGAATCAGTGTGCTCAAAGCTCTTGCTTTGGTCTATTTCCCCAGCCCTGAAAACAGTATTTATTTTATTGTTTTGATGTGTATGGTGTTTTTGCTATATATCTGTATGCTGTATATACCTGGGTGCTTTCTTGATAATCACCCCCCCCACACACACACAAATACATATACAGCACCCCTGTCCTCTGCCCGGGCAATCAGTGTGCTTAACCTCTGAGGCATCCCTTCAGTCCCCAACAAAGCATTTTGAAAGAATTTTTTTATTCTTAGTTGTGTCTTGATTTTTGTATTTAATATTTTATAAGTTAGTTGCAAATGAATAAATTGCTAATGTCATAGTGAGGCTTCCTGTGTCAAAGCATGTTGATGACATTTTTCAGGATCCCAGCTTTAATGTTTAAACACACAGGAGTGGCTGTGTGTAAATATTTAAAATGTGATGGACAATACTATCACTTCTGTTTCTATACCTCACTGTTGTGAAGTTTAAGGAAAAACCTGGGTCAAATTTGTGTTTCCTGTGCCTGCCATAATAGTGTGAGCCACTTACTGCTTCCAGTGCTATCATTTATTATGATTATTTTGTTGCAATTTAGTTTTTTTTTTTTTTTGAAAGGTACAGAGTTGCGGAATCAATCTTATACCGTGGATGTCCAGAAACAGGGGTAAGTCAAATGTGCTGAGAAAATGGCTGTTTCATGTTGGCCTGAGGTTAAAGCATTTGGAGAGCAATTGTGAGTGTCCTCCTAGGGCCAGGCTTATCTCCACTCTGCCTCCAGCGCCAATGTAGTTTTCTGCCTTTGGGGACTGGGCAGCAGCAGCGACAGATAATAAGAGACAAATTTGCTATTTCAGGGCGACTTCTGCTTTTAATACCTCATGTGGGCTTTTCCCCAGAGGCAGGTAGAAAAAGAATAGGGATGAGTTACTACTTTGGAGTCAAGCTTTTGACCTGGTCTGCTTTGGGGTCTTGTTCGTGGACATGTGCATGCATGAATGTTTGCCTGTGTACATGGACCTAGAGCATATGTAAGTATTTATTTGCTTTCAGGATGACATTCATAGCCAAATTGCTACCGTATGAGAAATGAAAACTATGCTGCTCACTGAGCAGTTGGAATTAGGCAATCTTTCAGAAAACTCTGCCTCTAAATAAAACTCATTTTAACTCTTTTCATGGTTCTCCTCATCCCCACCCCCCACTGCTCTGCCAAATTGTCTGGCTTCTCCTGCCTCCCTTTTTCTGTCTCTCCCTTTCTCTTTCCCCATTTCCCCCTGGTACCTGGGATTTTATAATTAGAAAGTTAGTCATTGGATAAAAGATTCTGGGGGCTTGCCCAGGAATTTCCATTTAAGTGATGAATGTTCATGGAAGGTAAGATGTGGCTTCGTCAGAAGGATAAGAATACTTTATGGCTTCTGCTGGTGTTTCTGGTCTGACAGAGGGGGATGAAGGCATGTGCTTGGAGCATATCCTGGGCACTGGCAGTTCACACTGTAGAACACATAGTCACTTGTCTACTAGAACATATTAGCTTCTTGTTTTCAAACACGTTCTCAATTTTTGCAATGATTGTGTCCATACCATGAAATTTCAGCCCCCGTGTTTGTTCATATTTCTGCTTATGTCCATGTTTTTAGTTAACAATTGTCTTGAGAATGAGTGTGTTAATCAAGCCAGAAATATTTGAGTAGGCATCATCATTTTTTGATATGTATATGAGTAGGCCTAGTTAAGAAAGAATCCCGGCCGTGAGTCAATGCCATATTCACCTGTCCCAATACTTATGAGTAGTATTATTAAGTTGTGTCAGCCTTCATAGGGCTTTTTATATAAATTCTCGTTCTATAGTTGTGTGGGCATTATATACAAGCTTAAGCAATTTATTCCTAGCTATGTTTGCATGAATTTTGAAAACACAATAAACTTAGGTCTCCATATCTCCATGTTCAGTCAGCTACAGGTGAAAATTACATGGGAAAAATTATGTCTATGCTGAACTTATGAAGATTTCTTTTCCTGTTCTTTTTCCTTAAGCATGATAATATGGCAATGACCCACATAGTCCTTACATTGTGATACGTATTATTAGCAATCTAGAGATAAGAGAAGGTATGCAGGAAGGTGGACAAGGTGTACATACAAATGCTATTCCACTTGATGTAAGATGTAAGATGTTTCAGCTGTGAATTTTGGTATCCATGAGGGATTTTAGACAAATAATATATATAATCATGAGTGTTTGTAATTTGTCAATATTGTATTAATGTCTACTGCCTTTTAATATAGTAAAATGGTTGATGCTGAGTTCTTTCAAAAGACAAAAGGTTTATTTAGTTTACAGTTCTGGGAGTTTCAAAGACATAACATTGGCTCTGGTGAGGTCCTCATGGTAAAAGGTGTCATGGTGACATATAAGAGAGATTTCTTAGAGAGACAGAAGTTAGAGAGTGACAGACAGGTTCTGATCTAGTGGCCTCCCACTTGGTTCCATATATAAAGGTTTGGCCACCTCGTACCATAGAACATTGAAAACCATAGTCTTGACCTAGAGACCTTTGGGAATACAACCGGTCCATACATAAACCATAATGAGTAAACATTAGTATATTTTTAGAGTTTAGGAAATGGTAGTCTGGTCTGTGGCATAGAATGCAAAGTCACAGTGAAGGCTATAATGGGAGGTCATGGAAGAGAGATGGACAGAAGGAGACCAAGATTCAAGAATTGAGTACTTAAGGATGAAGATACAGGTGTCTTGTAGATGGCTGGGATAAATACAAGGTAACTAGAAAGTGATTTCAGAAGTGCCACCCTTAGCCTACCACAAACTTGATCTGCTTCACAAAGTGGCCTTCATAGCTTGCTCTTTGAGTAGGTTATAAACCAATGGAAGAACTATTAAGAAAGATTTAATGTCTTTCCTCTGCATAACTTTAAAACACAAATGCATTTATAAAGTGATTTATTGTGAAAATTTGGGTCAGTGACCTGGACAAGGCAAGATGAAGTGTGGTCAGTCCCATTCATTCAGCTGCTGGAGAGTTCACAGGGCACATGTGGGGATTGTGCCAGCAAGGAGATCTGAACGAGGGTTAATATGAAGGGAGGCTACACAAGTGGACAGAGACCAAACCTTCAGTCACAGATATTAGATGCATATCCCAGTCTAATGCCAAATTCATGTGCTTAAATGTCAAGGTAGTACACACACGCACGCATGCACGCATATAGCACAAACCCATGGGGAGATCATAGGACAACTTATGGGAGTCACTTCTCTTACACAGTGTGGGTACTGCAAAATCTTTCAAGCTTGGCAACAGGGCCTTTTCCCCTTTAACCATATTGCCTGCATGAACTGTTTATTTTTGTATCCAAAGGATCAGCTTTATGTCAAGTTCATATTAAGAGACTAACATCCCCAAGTTTAGTCTACGGTCAACACATATTTACAGGAGAAGAACAAGCTAAATGCTCTGAAGGTCTCTTTTAGTTTAATGGAAGATAAATGCTAATGCCCTTGAAAATAAACATAGGTTGAAAAGTTGACATATTGGTGGTTATCCTGGTGTAGAAAAAACCAATGATAGCATGCAAGGAAACATGTCTCAACGGCTGGGCATAACCTTTCCTGCACAATTCAGCCATTTTTCATGATAGTTGGGATGTATTCATCAGACCAACATAAAACTTGAGAGTGTCATTTTCTTTAGAATTGCACTAAAGCTTATTGACTATAAGGGTGCTTATGCTTCAGTATGTGACTGTATGCATGCGCATTTCATTACATCTATGAGAACATGTAATTTACACATTGTGCAGATACTGAGGACCCTTTCAGGGTGTGATGTGCTGCAAAACTGTTTATACACAGCCATTTTCTCCCACTGCTGCGATGGGGGAATGCAGTAATGGGAACTTCACAGAGGAAGGGGCCAAGGCTCCCTTGGACAGCAGCGACTTGAGCACACTGACTGGAAGACGGATTAAGTTTGTAGTGTACACTCTGTCACTTTGGTTTTACATTATCATCAGTCAGCAAAATCTCCACCCTTCCTGAAGGACCAAGGCACATGAGGGTGGGGTGGCTTGTTATTTTTTCACCAAGCGATTAATGGCACTGATCTTTAATATGTGGAATTAACTACCACCAGATTAACTGTGCCTAGGGAAAATGATGGAGGGAGAGCTATTTCAGAAGGCACACAAAAAGTGCAGGAAAGGGTTGAATCGTGAGGCATGCTTGACAATGAATCATGGACATCAAGAAGAACGAGACTAGAAGGGAAGGACACATAATCAGGGAAGCGTTACAGAAACTAGAGGATCCTACAGAAAGGAATGAGTTTCAGATCTTCCCTTAAATGATACCTTTTGTTGAATTAATCTACATCCATTTGACGATGAAGTGACTTTTTGAATGTATCATTTTGAAGAGAGGTTTGTAAAATGTGTAATAAAATAGAAAGGTTTTTTTTTTTTTTCTTTTTTGTACAGCATGAACTAAGGATTTTAAGACTTGAGTTTATCTTGCGTGGCTTCTTTCTTTTTTGACTTGGGACGTGGAGAAAGACATAATGTGTTTCATGTTCAAGTGATTCTTGGTAGCGTGACCTCTGTGTCCTGTAGAAACGTGTTGAAGCACATGCAGATTAAAGTATGGAGAACCGATGCAAGTAAGGGACAATGTTGCACCTGCCCATGACTCCACACATATGTCAACATGAAAATCAGAAATGAGATGGTTTACTGGATTTCCCAGCAAAAGTTATTGCTTGTCTAAAATTGTCATTTCACTTCCCTGCAGGAGACAGATGGGATTTAGTGCCTGCTAGTATTTGCTTCAAATGAAGTTGCCCATCAAGACTTCTCAGTTCCCTTTCAATGAGAAATCCATGCAATACCACCAAGCAGAGTGCAGTGAAGGTTGCGGTAATTTTGTATTGCAGCTACAGCATTCAGGATAGGTCTTTTACTCAGATTGCAGGGATACGCCAGCATCACTGTGGACACAGTACTTCCTGTCTCTCAGCTATGCTCAAAGAACTTCCTGGGTATTGTCAGCCCGCTTTCCCAACCCCAGTTGAATAGCTATTACTTTATCCTCACTTGTCAACTGAGGAAACTTAGTGAGCTCTGGAGAAGGCATTGGCTGGTAAGAAGGCACACCTCTCATAAGAAGCAGAGCCAGTGTTTTGCAAGAACAAATTTAGATGTTCCTATATCTGTGCCACAGAAGGGTAATTCTAATTGCAGAAACTGCTTTTTATAGTGTCTTGGCCATTGTGCAGTAATGTATTGGTTGCTCTTTTCCTGTGGAAAAAATCTAGTCTTTGGTATGTGAACCATCCACTAGTAATGCTGCAATGCATATTATATAGTAATCTAAATTCTGACCATTATTTTTCCATGTCATTCTGGTAATTTTGTACTGCATTCTATCCTGTTATCATATCTAAGCAATTCATTAGATGTTATACTGGTAAATTGTTCCATATTCTGTCTGGGTGTATACTCTGTTTGCTCTCAGGTTAAGAATTCTGTTTGGATGCATGTTGATTCAGACACTGATATTTTTCACCAATATTGAAAGCTGTTCCGTCTAAACTTGTTTCCTCCACAGGGAGCTCTTCCATATAGTGGCTGCCATGTTTTGGTAGTGGAATGTCATTGAACACTTCTTTAAAGAAATTATTATTATTTTCATTTTATGAGCATTAGTGTTTACCTGAATCTATATCTGTTGAGGGTATTGGTTCCCCTGGAACTGGAATTATAGATAGTTGTGAGCTGCCGTGTGGGTGCTAGGAATTGAACCCAGGTCCTCTGGCAGAGCAGTCACTATTGTTAACTGTTGAGCCATCTCTCCAGCCCCACTGGACGTTTCTTAAAGGGCAGAAACCATATCCTGGGGGGGGGTGATTAAAATGAATCTTGTTCCTGTACTCACAAAACCACCTCTGCCTGCGATGGTAGGCATACAGTAGACGTGAACTCTTACTACACAGCATGGAAATCCAGGACTATCATTTTTTGAAAGGACTGAATGTGTCATCTAGTCCATTCATCCATGTGTCCTATTCTCAAGGTATCCACTTGAAGGTTCAATTTAGAGATCTTAGTTGATCACGATCTTTAGATTCCAAAGTAGGTCTGAAGATTTTTCAAGGAAATAAAAGTGTGCTTAATTCTTCAGTCATTGTAATTGTCAGCTTCTAATTTCACACTGAAAATTTAGTGAGGACTCCTACAGCCTTTGGATAGCTGCAGCACAGACTTTCCAATTCACCTATATGTAGATGCGGAGTATCTGTTATGCTGAAATAAAATACTGTGTTTTCAATACTGTACCAAAACTAAGTCATTAGAGAATGCTCTCGGCTAAGTCCTCAGTTCACTGTTAGTTGGAGGAACAGTCTTATAGGCTTCAGTCAGGACTTCTTGGCTTTTTTTGCTATCCTTTTCTATGTGAGAGATTCCTATGTGACCCCCGTGTATATAGGAATGCATAATAGACATGCAGTGGTAGGGATCAAGCCTGACCTGTGGTTAGTGTCACTAGGGCCCTAATGAAACATATGCTGATAACATCACAGATACATTTATCTTAAAGCAATTCTTCATCATACATACAACTTTACCATCTATTAAAGATGAAAGCAAATTTTTCACCTAGTGAGATGACTGTGTTTGTGTAGCTTTGCATAAAAACTTAAATCTTGGGGTTGGAGAGACAGCTCGATGCTCAGGCAATAGCATTTGTTGCTCTTCTAGAGGACCTGGGTTATGGTGACTCAAAACCAACTGTAACTTCAATTCCACGGTTTCCTTCCTTCCTTCCTTCCTTTCTCCCTCCTTCTCTTCCTCTCTCCCTCTCTCCCTCCCTCCCTCCCCCCCTCACTTTTGAAAATGCTTGGAAAATGTTTTCCAACAGAAGTGGGAACTGTACAGTTGCAGTACATTTAATACATAATACAGCAGGCAAATGTATCTACACAAACTGACCATTTCATTCTGATCCACTGGCACCCACACAATCTCACCCAAAGCCGGCGGCCCCTCTGGCAGCCCCAGAACAGGAAATGACATAAAGGGCACTTTTAAAGAGACCACACTTCCCATATTCCCCACCACTTCCTCAGGCCTCTGGAGTAATCAGCTAATCCCTAATAAGTAGAACTGTTTGTGTTTCAGGTTTCCCAGGGGCACAGATAACAAGGGCCAGCGCTTCCACTTATCCGCTGGTTTTTATAAAATATTCCCTTTAGAGGAGAAATGTCTACAGACACTCTGGGGCAGAGAGGCTACACAATAGACACCCATACTGCAAAGTCATCTTGAGAAATGTCAGAGGACATCCAATAAACTACTCAGGAGTTACCACCACCTCATTACAGATGCTGGACAATTCTGGAAAGAATCGTGTACATCATATTGTCAGTTCCCACAAAGAAGAATTCAAAGTCACATTTTAAAACACACAAAAAATGTAACTTTGGGAGGTTGAGGTACCAATTCCCCTTGTGTTCCTCCCATGACAAGAGTGGAGACACGCCCTTGAATCAATATTAATTACAAGGGGGGGGAGTGAGGGAAGGTAAAGTGGAGGAGTTGATATATTTAAAGACGGAAACAAACATCTTTAGAAAAACACAATCACTGTCTCTTTAAAACCAGACCCCAGCTGGGCAGTTATCTGGAGTGGACACCTCAGTTCCACTGTTTTTCTGTCCTCTGAGGATGCCCATGTGGTACACAGACATATATGCAGACAAAACACCCATATACATCATCATCATCATCATCATCACAAACATTTTAAAAATAATTAAATCTTGGCTGAGCATTTGATACTACAGGGTGAGCATCTTCAACATTTTCCCGAGTTGGTTGATATTTAATTTTGTATTTATCAATGCCAAATGTTTCCCACATAAATATGTAATGCTAATTTTCATAAACTGTCAGAAACTCTATCCTGATCAAAATTCAGAAGTCATTGAATGATTTTATTAAACTCAAGTCAGCGATTCACACACCAATTTAAAAAAGACTTATTTTTGTATTTAACTCTGTGTATATGTGTGTGGCTTTGTATGTGAGTTCAATGCCCTTTTATACTAAAGGCATTGGTTGGTTACCCTGGAGCTGGAGTTATGAGTAGTTATGAGCTGCCTGATATGTGTGCTGGGAACTGAACTTGGGTCCTCTGGGAGAGCAGTATGCACTCTTAAATGGGTTATCACTCCTAATCCTCAAACATCAATGTTCAAAATCAAATGTTCTAGCATTGTCAAATCCAAAGAGGTACTTACATGCTTATATGCTGAGAGATAACAGTAGGAAGATATTGAAAGTCTTAAAGAAAAACAAAATGAATTGTTTTGTTTCTGTCTGTAAGAGTAGGGAACTTTTATGCACAGTAAAAAACACTGCACTGCATAGCATGCACCTGTTTGGAATGTGGGCTGAGGTGTTTCGGGTAGCTTTTGTTGTGTGTGTTGTGCAGAATGCAGAGTGAGCCTTTGTTTATTTCGAACCGAGCCTGGAGTGAAGTTACGCATGAATCGTGTTATTAGAAACAACGTGGATTTGATTCAGATTTCATTTGGGGCTGTTTTACATTCAGAAAACTTTTACTGTTGCCAGACTTTTCATGACCCTCACATTAATTATGTGATCCCATCTGCAGCTATGGCCTATAGTTTAAGAGTTGTGTGAGTCCATGTTCAAGAATATTTCATTTGCCTTTTATTTTTTGTTTTGCACTTACATACAGTGCATAGGGAACAGGTTACTCCCTTCAATGAGGACAACCCCCAAACAGTTTCATCACCACACAGTGTCATCCCATCATTCCTAGATAGAGCTGTACCTTCAGTCAGTCTCCTACTTCCTGTATCCTGCAGCATCTCCCAGCATTACTTGAAGATGGGGATGTGGACAGAAGGGAATGTATTTCAGACTGGAACTGTGTGTGGGGTCCTCACTGCACCCTTGCTACCATGGTTTCCTGTGGAATTCAAGGGACTTATGTGCAAGTTCACAGGAAGGTGGGGTTTTATTTCAAATGACGCAGGATGAAAAAGATAGTTGAGGGTAGACATTCAAGAAGAGAGATGTGCAGGAAACAGTAGGATGAATGCATGTTGTACAAACAAAGAGGAAGTGCTTTTGACTAAAGGTGAGATTGTCTGGATAAGAAATACTATGATGTAAAAATCTATAGTGTACAAAAGAACTGAATGGTGAATGTATGTTTTATTTTGATGTCAAACATAATTTAGAGTCAGATTGCTAAATTATTTTTTTCTCCTTTGAGATAGCATTTCTTGTAGCCTAGACTGGCTGTTTAACTAAATATGACCTTGAACTTTTGATCCTCTTGCCTCTGTCTTCAGAGTGCTGGGATTATAGGCATTTACCCCATGCCCAATTTGATGCTATGCTTTTGGATCAAAGCTCAGGGCTTGATAGTACTGGTCAAGCACTCTGCCAACTAAGCCACATTCCCAGCTAAGATTGTTAGATCATTGTTTCATTGTTGTATTTAATTTATTTGTGATATGTGTATGGGTGTTTTGCCTGAATATATATGCACCACATTCATGCCTGGTGATAATTTGTGTCATCTCTGTTACTATAACATAGGCTTTTCCCATCTCAGAATACATGCAAACAGCTCCCACGGTTCTAGCTTTCTGTGAATTGTTGATTGGAGAATGTAGGCTCACACTGTGCTGTGTAGGCAGATGCAGGAAGCAACACTTTGGAAGAAGACAGCAAGAGGAAGAAAGTTTGACTTAGGGATGTTTTCCATCACTTTGTCTGCCTCTAGCTTTGTGTCCCCACAGGTCTATAGCCTTAAAATACAGAGGAGTCTAAAAATGTTCATATTACCTCAAAATTGTTGATAGGAATGAACTAAAAACCAAAACAAAACAAAACCCATAAAACAAAACCGACCAACCAAACAAAATTAAACCTCTGTTTTTTATTCATTGATACTGAGGTTGAAGACTTTTTAATCCTCTTTGATCATATTGGTCAACTGTAGTATATTTGTATATGTTACAACTATATTTATGTAGAAATACATTTTACATATTAAATAACACTATAATAGGATGATTTGATATAGTTGTAACAGAAGACAAAACGGAAAAAAATTGAAGCTGTAATACCATCCCCCAGAACAAAATAATTTTTTTTCAATCACTTTTTCTATGTTGGTCACCATCACCAGTGTATTCAGTGGCCACTAATTGATATTGACAATGGCAATAGCATTAAACAGCAAACCTAACTTCCATGATCATTGTCTCAAAGGACCAATACATGCTGGAAAATTTAGGAATACAGACATGTACAGAGTAAGTACCATGAAATAACATGGTATTTGTTATTTCAGTGTAAATATGTTGAATTCACAGATGTGCTGTAGTGATGAGGAGGAGCAGCAGGAGGAAAACACAAACTTACAACTATGAGTTGAAATTAGAAGAAGAAAGCTTTCTATTGTCTTAGAACTAGTGTCCTTTTGACTCTGCTCTATCCTTTTCACCACCTATTTATTACCCTCTCTTCACTTCTTTTCTATAGATTTCTATATCCACACTTAAACCTGCATTATCTATCTTAATTAGTGATTCTTTGGAGAATGTTACTATCAGTGGCAAGATAGAGAACATTCCATAGCTACCCACATTTCCTGTGACATTCCACTTTCTTAATCACGCCATACTACTGAAGGAAGGTTTACTGGGACCTAGTGTACTCCATAAAGCCATGGTAGGACGAGACAGGGTCCCACCACACTGGCAGATGTGAACAAGGCTTTGAATTTTGTTTCTGTTATCCTGCCTCTGAGAGCCCATTCTGACAGGTTGCTTGGATAGAACCATGTGGTTTGCCCAGTACTTCTATTTTACACGGTCTACTTTTGGATTATCAAAGGGCCATGGGCATTTGAGCCTAAAGATTACTTTTTCCTCTTACCACATTTGAAGGAAATTGGGTGGAAAATAGGGCTATTTCAGTAGATGCTCAATTGCTTTCACTGCTTTTCCTGTCTACATTTAAGATCACGTCCTTTTCTAGATCTTGAAGTGAGAGTCAAAGAAATATGTCTTAGTTAAAATTAGCCAACAGAGTAGCAGATCTAGAGAAATTCTAGGAGAATCAGTGAGTCAATGAACTGATTGTTAGTCATAAATTCCTTTAGTTATAATTCATTTTTTACAAATACGGGTTAAAACCTTCAAAATATTGGTTAAATATTATTTCGGCAGAGGGATCAACTATGTTTCAACTGAATTTTAGAATTTATAATATATGCCTGCATTAATTTTTAAAAATATTTCTATTAATTCTTTAATAATATACAATTTAAAAATAATATTTACACTCCTCCCCTCAACTTTTCTCAGCTCTACCCTTATTTTCCTATTTCACCACACTGTCCTCTTTTGTTTTAAATTTAATAACCAACCAATTCCAATTTGAGCTGTCTATATACTTATGGGTGAGATGATCCATTGGAACATGGTCAACCTACCCTTAAAGAAAACTGGCTCTCTAACCTCCAGAAGGTATCAACTCTCCACAGTTCCACAGGTGGGTGAAAGGGATCATGAACCCTTCCCATACCACATTAGAATGTTGTCTGACTTGATCTTATGCAGGCAACCACAGCTACTTTTAGTTCATAGGTACAGAGGTCCCTTGCTGGAAGACAGTGTTTTACTCAGATTCTTCCTAACCTCTGCCTCCTAAAATCTGTCCCTTCTTTCTTGATGGTCCATGAACCTTGGGAGGTGTGATGTACATGGCCCATTTGTGGCTGCATTTCACAGTCACTTATTCTCTGCACTTTGACTACTTGTATATGTCTGCATCAATAATCTACTACAAAAAATAAACTTATCCTATAAGGTCTTAGAGCTGCACTAACCCATGGGTAGAGTGAGATCCAAGTTTAAAGAGTAGCTTGATACCACACCCACTTAATAATAGTTTACCCCTGGGGCTTGTGAGCTCCCCGACTATGAGTTCTTGGATAGATTTGCAGTATCAAGGATGTGTTTTGTACTATGGCATGGCCTTTTTTTTTTTTTTTTTTGTCAGCACAGTGGCTGCACCTGAATCCTATGCCATTTCAGCTACTGACTTCGGCTCCACCATCAGTGCCCAGCTTCTCAGGCCAAGTCCAGGCGGGACTTCTGCATCCTACTGGAACCATCTCTGCCTCTGCAGCCAAATGTAGTTTTTAACTAAGTCACCATTGTTCTATTTTGCCAATTAAGGCTTGGGATTCAGATACTCAGGTGAAAACCTTTTAGCTCAGAGAGGCCAAGAAGCAGCCAGTTGCCCTTCCTCCTTAGCCAGAGACCCAGTAAGAGAAGAGTGTCTTCTATTCTCCCAAATCAAAAGACCTGCCAAACTCAAAAGTCCCTCCCTACTACTTCCTGTGCATTTCTCCATCCATTTTCCAGATTCCCTCTAACTCTCTATGGCTACTTCCTTTCAACTAGTTGCTGGCTCCACCTCCTGACTTGAGGTTTTATTTAATTAATGCAGACTTAGGGTTCATAGTGTGATTAAACGTCCTGCAATAGGTCTTAAATTCAAATCAGAAGGTGATTGGTTTACTCCCATCATATTAATGCTATTATTGCACCCATGAACATGTCTTGCCATGCTATGCCATTTAAGGGGTGGGGGGGATGAGGGGAGTAGGAGGTTTGGGAAAAATAAGTGAATTCTAAGGATTTTTGAGAAGTCATTTGTAAAATTTCTACTCATATAAAAAGTCCAATTTAAGTTACCCTATCTAGGTGGTTATGGTCATCTCAGAAGCCATAAGTTACTATATAAAAAGCTCAGTGCCAGTGTGGCATGTTTCCCCTTGAGTTGTTGGTTATAGATGACCCAGAGAACAGGACAACCTTGGTTCCTGGTGGTCCACCTAAACTTGAAAGTAAGATCCCAGTGCTGAAGACATCACACACACTGGTCATAGGATATGGAGGATCACAAGAAGCTTCCTTCCTATCACTTAGCTCTCATGTTATTTCAAGATGCTATGTAAGCCATTGGAGAGAAAAATCTTCAACAGTCTTACCCAGCTGTTACCCCTGTAAATTTAAAACATTAAAATGTTTTTTAAAATGGTGTCATACTTGCCGAAGTCCATGTGCCAGATTTCTTCTGTAATTCCTTGAAATGTAGATATAGGACAAAATTAGGGGAAATGAGGGAAAATAATAGGATTAAATTTAAATCCCAAATTCATAGAAGTTATTATGATTCAGTCCATAATTTAAGTAGATAATCATGAGTTTCAAGAGGATCATTTAAAAACTAAGTTATTTGGGCATAGCCTTCCCTAGCCTTTTCATTCATTCATTTATTTACTTTAGTATGCTCATTCTATTTCCTTGGTCACCCTACATGGGCAATGTTTCTTTATATCCAAATGGGATCTCTCTTTAAGCCATCCCAGAAAGTCATGTGTGTAGCTATTCTCTTTGGCTTTGTTTGTGTCTGGTCCTCTTGGAGATTTTCAAAATAATCAAAAAACACTTATGTCATAGACAGTGTTTACTGTCTTTAACAATAGTTTACTTTTAAAAAAATAAGTGGTATGTTGGAACATGTATTTGTGAACCAGTATGGATAGCAGCAGATTGAGTGTGAGACACTACAGTCATACTCTTTGGATCCAGATCCTGGCACTGCAATGTTTTGAGAGTGTAACCTTGGATGACTTAACCTGGCCTTGCTTTATCTTTTTGTAAATTAAAGTAGGTGATGATACTGACTGATAAAGCTTGTGTGTGTGTGTGTGTGTGTGTGTGTGTGTGTGTGTGTGTGTGTGTGTATGTAAATATTTAAGAGCTTAGGATTAGGTATTTAATGTATATTAAACTAAAGCATTAATATTAAAGTTATTATTACCAAATAAGTTTGTGAAAAGCATTAAGCCATGATTTTTGGGTTGCATTTCTTTAAAAAGTAGTTTCACTTTTCCTCTGTGGTTCTGATCAGTTACCTGGAGAGTAATATAGGCAATAGCAGGACATTGTAATCTTTTGTTTCTAATACAGTTATTAAGAGGCCTTCAGTTGGCATATAGGTTCAATTGTTAGGTGTTTGGGGTTGTTTGCAGAATCCATGTCACTTATCATCAATTATTGCCAAGCTCTTGTATGTCTGTCTGTGTGGCCTTATAGATGCCTTCTGGCTTCATATACCTTCTAGAAGCTCGAAGACCACCAAGAAGTTTACTTAGTTTGCTTTCCTAATTTCAGAAACCCTGTAAGGCTCTTTGACATAGACTTATAGTGTATAGGCTTCTGGTCTTCTGGTCTACTTTGAGCATGAATGCTGTCTTTGTTAGCATGGCTCTCAGTGAGAAGCCTAAAAACCTTAAATCTTTTAGGCCCATTGAGGAACGTATCTATCTATTTATCTATCTATTTATTTATTTGGGGGCATAATGTTAAGTCATTAAAACCATCTTACTAGTTAACCATAATTTATGTACTTAGTCAGATTCTACAGAATTATTTATTGCCACGAGTGACTTTGAAATTGGCAGCTGGATATTTTTAGATGGCTTTTGCTAACTGGATATTTGTCTTTGGAATATGTTAAGAACTATTACCCCTGTATGAGTATAATCTCATCTCTGAAGTATGTCCAAGTTGTTTAGTTTAGAAATCTTCCTGATAGTGTGCTATTGAAATAAGAAAAAACTATGATATATGGTTGAGAAATCCCCAAACCTCTTTGGCCCCACCCCCTGAATTCTTTCTCTAAGTGAGTTCTACAGGAACACCACATTACTCTTTCTACTTTGTTTGGATCAAAGACTTCTAACTCAACTTTAGTCTAACACATGGCTTCAGCCTTGTAGGGTATATTTTGCCTGGATTATGCCATCCTTGTCTCAAGTTGAAAGGTCTTTGGGAGACTCATTTCCCAAATTAACCTTTATATTTCATTCTCTTACATTCCCCTCTTTTCTTCTTTCCATTTTCTTTTCCGCTTTGCTTTCCTTCCTCTTGTCCTTCACCCCTTCTTTCCTGCCTTTGCCCTCTTTATTCCATCCTTCCTCCTTCACCCCATCATTCCACATTCTTCTTTATTTTATTCTAACTCTTTGGAATTATCTTCATGTTTCCACTTAGGTATCTCCTACCTGTCCTACTATTTTCTAATACTCAATTCAAGCATCTCCATCTCCTTCTCATGCCCATTTCTGATGAAAGACTCACAACACTGTACTCTCTGCTTCTCATTTCTTGTCTTGTCTGACTACTTAACTCTCACCTGTGCATTTTATAACTCCCCAAGGGTCCAATCCAGGCAAAACATCCCCTGCAAGGCTGATGCCAAGTTCTGTTATCCCTAATTCTGTTACTCTCACTCAGTTACATTCTCTAGAAATGCCATCCTAGGCAAGTCCAGGGTAATTCTAAATCCAGTCAAGTTGACGTGATTGACATGATCAACTGTCACTGGGTGTGAGTGATGATTAGCACTTGATGACTAGAATGAAAGAGGGTGATTAGCACATCTTCTTTCTCTGATAAATGTGTCTTTATTAATTTTCTGACTCCTGGATGGAAGTGATCCAAGCCCATGAACACACTGCTTGTATTTTCTCCTTTAGAGACTTTTGGTTGCTGCCCCAGCCACATCTAACTTGGTATCCTTTGTAGATTCCAGGACTGTGATTATCACCAGTAATCACCTTGTTACTTGTCCATTGCCCCACCAGTCAGATGTCCTTAAACCTAACTGAAGAAAATAGAATATGCTTGATGGTACAATCCTCCACACTGCCCCTCCCCCACCAACCCCATAATATACCCTTTTTTTCTTTTCTTTTCTTTTCTTTTCTTTTCTTTTCTTTTCTTTTCTCTTGTGTATATAGTGTTCTGCCTGTGTGTATGCCTGTAGGCCAGAAGAAGGTACCAGATCTCGTTATAGATGGTTGGGAAGGGTCATGTGGTTGCTGGGAATTGAAGGCAGGATACCTAGAAGAGCAGTCAGTGCTCTTAACCTCTGAGCCTTCTCTCCAGCCTCAACTTTTTCTTTTCTAAAATATACTTTTTTGTTTTATTTTGTTTCTTTGAGACAGGTTCTCATGCCCTCAGGCTGGTCTTTAGCTTGCTAGCTAAGGATGACTTTGAACTTCTGACCTTTGTCTCCCAAATGCTGCACCTGCAGCCTTGTTCCTGTATAACTTATGCAGTGCTGAGGATCAAACCCAGGCTGTTGTGCATGTTGGATACACATTCCACCAACTGAGATGCCAGCTTAGAAATTTCTAGTGCATTTTGTTTGAAAAAGAATGAGACGTGAAATTTTTCTTAGGTGTGGGTGGTTATGAGTGATTTAAGTATAGCTTAAACATTGTGTTTTGAGACTATTAAACTTCCAGGTCCTTTTCACAGTGATGTATCAGAGGGGGAGATGATGAGAGAGTACAGGGCAGAGGAGTTCAACATTCAAACATTTACTACACTCTGCAGATTGTCAGATCCCAACATGCTGCTACTGTCACGCCTGTTTACAACACTGAAATCAGCATAGTAAGAGACAAAGTCTGTCTGTTCTACTGTACCCATTTTCAATTCAGTTTCGTATGTGGAAGACTGTTGGCATCAGGTATTGCCTGCTCCAGATCTGATCAGTTGTTCATCCCGCACACATAATTTGCTGTCCCCTCCAAACACTTCCCTAAGCTAGCTCCTTGTTTCCAGTTTTACACTCGTCCCTCATCATGTCCTCTTGTTCATCTCAGTTGGCTGTCTAGTCTTCTGTGGTTGATATCCTTTAGTGCTTCCACTTCTGAGATGGGAAATGGGTCTTACCATGTTTATTTGATTGTTATCTAAAAGCACATGCCAGACTTTCTTAACATTTATTGTCTCGTCTGATTTGTTCCTTGAATATTCCCATTCCTATGCTCATTGATGTCTCTGATTTGATACTCTTGTCCTGATGCAGATTTTGAGCTAACTCTGGAGATGGATTTATGTAAATGTTCCCATGTCTATCATTACCTCTTCTAGTCACTGAGTACTCTAAATGAAGGTTACATGGGCATCCTTGACTAGTCCACACCAGTCATCTTGTGTCTTCTGATGACCTTTGATCTTGAGTATGTCTCTTTTGACCCCAGTGCTACTCAGACCCAGGCCTTTTCTATGCTTTCATATTGTGGCTCAAGTTTGGCACTCTCCCATCCATCTTGTGCTAATCTCTCTGTTTTCACTTGAATTCTTGAATCTAAGAATTGATTAGCTACTATGTTTGGCCGCATAATAAGCTTCAGCATCTTGACAACTGGTGTATTTTCCATCTGATTGAGATTGGTGATTGTTGATGGTGGCCCCCAAGATCACTTAGGAGGTATCTCTTTGATCACTTTCACGTTTATTTTTTGCAACTATACAACAAATGAATGCAAGTCTGACTCAAGACCATACTCATGATGCTGAGGTACTTTCTGCCAGGTATACTAGATAAGAGCCCTTTCCTTGTCTCTTTCAGACCCCATTGGAAATGGGCAATACTTGGCTTGTAGCTAAATCATTTCAAATTCTCCCTCCTCTTTGATCATATTGCCTGTGTCTAGTTTGATCACCTGCTGCCTCCCTCTTACAAAGCATCCTCATGGGATAATCCAGAACCATCTCTCTACCTCAAGATGGCTACATAAATCATATCCACATCAAAAAGTCACATTCTAGGTCTGGAGAGATGGATACTCTGATAAAAGTGTTTGGTGCCCAGTCTGACAGTCTGACTCCCTGAGTTAGGTCCAACATGGTGGAAGGAGAGTATGGGCTTTTGCATGTTGTCTTCTGACCATGTGCATGGAATGAACTGGCAGAGGTGGCGGGATGAGGGGAGGTAGTAGTGGCTTCTGGCTGGAGACAAGCAGGAATGGAGCCAGAAAAGCCAAAGGCATGCTAATTTCTTTTTTCTTTTTTCTTTCTTTTTTTTTTATTTTATTTTACATGTCAATCCCAGTTCCCTCTCCCTGCCTCCCTTCCTCCCTCCCTCTTACCCTTTCTTCCCCTTCACAAGCTCCTGAAGTCTGTTTGTGCACCAGGAATACATCCTGGTTCCACTGTCTGAGGTCCCTTAGACTGCTCAGGCCTTCTAGCTGAGACCCATGTTCAGGGAGTCTGAGTCAGTCCCATGCTGGATTCCCAGGCATGCTAATTTCTGTAAATAGCCAGTAGCAGGACATTTAAGAGTAGCAGAAAGGCTCACTTAGGATAAAACATGGTGTTGTAAGCTGAGTAATTGCCCCAGTGCTACCAGTGACTCTTCATTGATTACGTTTGGTGTGTGTACTTGTGTGTGCACATGCTCATGCGTGTCTTTGTGTGTATGTGTTTCAATTCTCTATTCAAATCCTCATCGTGTGGTTTTCCATTTCCTGCAAGGACCTTGCAATGAAGGACTTCCCAATTGGCTTCATTGTTTCATTTAACTGGGTCTTTGCTAAACAACACATATGATGACATGTGGAATTGCCTTTTCTTTGTGTATTAGTGAAATATTGTTCCTTTGCAAGCTTCAGATGCTCTGATGTTTTTCCCAGGCCCACTCTCTTTCTGTTCACCCCCAGCTTTGTGTTTATGCTTGCCTCAAAACTCAGCCACATTGTATTAATATTTTAGTTTGTCAGAGTGTTTGCTAGGCTTCAAGTTTAATGAGAACAAGGGCTTGGACATTATTTAACATTTTTATCTTAGCCTGACATATAGCTCCTAATAAATTTTTCTGTAGTGTTAATCCATAATGTTTTTAATTAATTGATCACAATATAAGGTTTCAATAATTCTGAATGTCTTAAGATATATGTAGATTTAACATCTTCCTTCTAATTTCTTTATAGACCCACAGGTAAGCTGAGTATGGCAACCACAGTGTTTCTTTCCAATGTAGATTGACGAAAATGAAATGTCTTCTATATTTTATATTTTTTCCCTGTGTGGGGATGGGTATTACCCTAACCCTTTGTTGTGGTTTGGCTATAATGTGCTTCTCCGCCCCAGGCTCATGTGTTTAAAGACTTGGCCCAAAGTGATGGAGGATGTGGGACCTTTAGGAGGGGAAGCCTTTGTTGAGTGAGTGGGTAGTGGTGGAATGTCTCAGGAGTGACAGGCAGACCCTTCCTCTCCCCCACTTTTGTCTGTCTGCTTTTCTCTCCTCCCTCCTGCTCTACAATTCCTCTGCTGAGGGGATGTACCCAGCTGTCTCACTGTGTTTCCCTCCTCCAGAGCACAGTGATGGACTGGATCCCCAGAAACAACTATGCTCATCATAACCCTGCCTTTCCTTAGGTTGCTTCTGTTTACAATTTAGTTGCAACAAGGAGACAAAAGTAACAGGTACCCCTCTCCCCAGAACACCAGATTTGTTTTCTAAGAGACTTTTCTAAGCCTGAAGAGCTACCAGGGTAATGTTGCTTGTCCTCTAGTCCATCCAGAGTTAAGCAAGAATTAGGAATTTCATCTCTGAGGATTTTGGATTGTGTGTTGAAACAGGACTGTTTTCCTTTCCTTTTTTTTTTTTTCCTGGGTGTTTTGGTTTGTCTGAGTGGATGTGAATTTCTGAGTTTTCTTCCCCATATAGTCCCTAGGAGCTGGGACAGAGTTGCCTGTGTCTCCCTGATGGCCAGTGCTGTGCCTCCCGGGGTTTGCTCTATTGCATAGCTGGCTGGCATATGTTTCCTGTTTCTGCAGCTGCAAATCTTTCAGACACTCATAGAGAGAGCTGGTATTTTATTACATTGCATGTCTCATATTTATGAGAAACTCAAAGGGCTTTGAGGATTTTCTGCCAGTATCTAATCTTCTCATGGCTCTCTGAGGTAGGTAGCAGGAAGTGTTATCTCCATTTTGCAGATGTTACAGCAGAGGCAAAGCCCGACCTGATGAAGGTTCCACAGCAAATCAAGGCAAGCAGAGTCTTTCAACATTCATTCCAGAGATTTGATGTCAGATGACTTAAATCTAATTTTAGCACCTCTGTCCATTTTAGGTTTGCACGTATTTTTACTGCTGTGCCCAGCACTGCAGGTATAATTCTCATTTTTCTTTAACATTTTTTATTGCATGTATTTTGTGTATACATACTCACGTGCATGTATGTGCATGCCTTGGATCCCATTTGGAAGTCACAGGACAATATGTAGGAGTCACTCTTTCCTTACAGCATGTAGGTCTCAGGGATGGAGCTAAAGTCACCAGAATTGGTGGCAAGCACCTATACCTGCTGAGCCTTCTCTGTGGTCCCTCAATACTAATCTTTTTTAATCTACTGTGTTTCTCCTGAGATTCCTTCTCGTTTTATTGCACACATACTCATAAGCATGCCTTTGTATGTGTGCATGTATGAATAAAAATGTATGTTCTTAAAAATATGTCTTGTTGAATCAGAATAAAGAGTTTCTTTGTTCTGAGGACTATGTAAATATGTGAGATTTAGCCTTATGTGAATGTCTACTAATCCAGAACTTTCTTATTTTTTCAGCTTGTCATGTATGTATTATCTGTAGACAAGATACCATTAAACGATGCTATCTGAAACAGTGGGAAATGTAAGAGATGGTATAAAATGTACCAGGCATAATGGTGTGTGCCAGCAATCTCAGTACTGGTGCGAAGGTGGTAAGGTCTAGAATGTGAACCCAGCCTGGGTTAAACACAAAGACACTGTCTCAGAAAAACAGAACCACATCCAACACCCCACTCCACCTCCCAACCCCAGTCACACAACAACACCCCCCCCCCCCCCCCCCCCAGTCACACAAGTAAGCAAATGGAAGAAACACTGAATGCCAGATACTGTTGGGTCAGTGAAATGAGCATTTTATTTGACCACTTCTTTGCAAAAGATGGTGGACTGAGCAAGAACAGACTCTTAACATAGATGTCTCCCTGCGCCTGCCACCCTATCATAACATTCTTTTGAAAATTCACTAGAAATCAGTTAATGTAGCTTTACAAATTTATGTTGCTAGTGTAATTCCAGTTCAGGTCTGCCTGGTCTTTTATAGGGAGTGCTTGTAAGGACTGTGTAGTTTCAGCAAAGATGCTTTTTTCTGAGTTTGGATTGATATTCTCTCTCTCTCTCTCTCTCTCTCTCTCTCTCTCTCTCTCTCTCTCTCTCTCTCTCTCTCTCTCTCTCTCTCTCTCCCTCTCTCCCTCCCTCCCTCTCTCCCTCTCTGTCAATAATAATTATGCTCTTGCTCTGCAAAGCCCAGGAATAGGGAGTCTGCAGCTTTGTACTTTGACTGGTCCAGGCTTTCACTACTGTGGGATGCTGAGTAGGTAGGCTCAGCAGCCTTAGGGGAGTTATCCCTGTGACCTCTTTATGATTTCCTAAAGCCCTGGCATGGTCACACTTAGATCGTGCCGTGCCCCCCCCCCCCCCCCCCCCGAGTCTGTGAACTTTTTCCCCTCCCTTCTCTGCATTTAAGAGTACCACCCAGCAGCAGTGGCTTTAGCCCTGGAACCATTTGGAGCTGCTGGAAGTGAGGCCACCCAGGGCTTCTGTGAGCAGCTGGGGCTGCAGGTCTTCCACTGGCCACACAGACAATGTTCCCACTTATCTATACTGAGCATGGGTGGCCTCCATCCCTAGGCTAATGTGATTTTCACTGTCTGGAGGTGGAAGCTATTGTCTTTTCCAGCTTGTTTGAAGTTCTTTTCTGAGGCTCGAATCTTCTGCAGACTGGGAGTGGGGTGGGTGTGCTCCTTACCAGCTTGCCCCCTCTCATTCTAATGGTTTCAGGGCAGGAGGCCATGGCTTATATAGTACATTCTCTCCAAGGTGCAGAGAACTCTTAGGTCCACCCAGTCTGCTTGTGTCCTGCTTCCATGTATGTGCTTCTACATCCTGCCTTCCCTCCTGTCCCCCGGGCTGAGCCACAGGCCTGAATTCAACTCCCATTAGATGCCAATGGGCAGAGTTCCTGGAGACTGCATGGTTGAGCAAGTCAGAGGATGCCACTTTTGCTTCTCAGCTAGAAACCTGCCATTTCTAATGAACATTTTATGAAGAGGGCTCCTTCACTTACCTCCCTTGATTGTGCTAAAAAGCAATGAAAACATATGAAGAACTCGATTCATGGCGTGTGCACCTGGCCTCTTTGTGAGCCTCTGCAGTATGTCATGTGAGTGATACATTTATAAGGCAGACAAATCAGGCTTAGGCGCAACAGCAGCTTATAGCTGCTGCTTCCCTCCCCTGACAAGGATAGACATCCCAGAGTTTTGTGAGATTTGGCAGGCTGAGATCATAGTTCAGCTTTCCTTTTTAATGACGCTTAAACCACGTTGGTGAGTTCTGGGGTCAGAATGCCAATGGAAGACTCAGTTGTGGTAATATATTTTCAGGTAAGAAAATAATGTTCTTGGTTTAGCAAAGAAAAAGAATGAGTGGGGTTTTTATTAGTTAAGGAACAAATGACAGTGTGCTAGGCAGCATTCCTACCTGGTATCATGTGTAAAAACTTCTTATAAGTAACAGGCACTAATTTGTGCACTGGGAAAACCCACTGATATTGAGTCCCCTGTTTTGTGCAAGCCAGCACTTGCATGACTAATGAAATTGCTTAATTGATAACATTTGCACTTTCCTCAGTGATAGTCTCGACTTTGACCAAGATGCAAAAATAGCCCCTGTCTTCTCTTTTAATGTCATTAGTTCATGGAAATGCAACCAAAGAGATGGAAAACAAAATTTTCTCATGTTTTACAACACAGCTCCCCTGAGCCCCTGGGCCTAATTTGTTCTTAATAATTTTCAAAAGAGACTCTGTCTTGTAGCTCCCAGCAGCCTCTGGACTGTCTGAAAGCAAGCTGCAGCCTGGCACAGGAGCTCTGCCAATTTCTAGACAGTGGAAGGTTCTGGAAAAAGTAGATTATTTCCCTCTGCAGTCGGAATGATTTAAGTTTTCGATGTGTTGTGTGCATGTGTGTGTATGGTGTTCATTTGACACAGACCCATGTAGTTTCTAGCTCCCTCGGTTTTGTCTGAGTTGGTTGTGTCTTGAATGCAGAGTCTAACAAACAGAGGCCCTGTCTGTGGAGACGCTGAACATCCTGCCCAAGTTCTAGCTCTTGTTCCAGGCCTCAGGGGACACAGACAGACTCGTTTTCCAGCCTGCCCTGCAGCTTCACAGCCCTCGCAGATTGACACAGCTGCCTTTCTGTGTGTGTGGAGTCTTGCCTCCAGCCTCTCACAGTGTGGGGAGAGAGAGCAGGATGAAGTGGGAGTGGGGAAATGAATTATTCAGCCCCTGCTAAATGCCAGGCTCCGCACTGGGTGCCTCATGTCCATCTCACTGAAAAGCAAGCCATTGATCATGAGGCATGAGGCATCCTAGACCTTCAGACTCAGACTTTGGAGCCAGACCACTGAAATTTGAATTATAAATTGTGCCACAGTTTCCCCACTCATTAAAGTGTGCTATTAGCATAACCAACTGCTATTGTCTATTGTTGGGTTAAATAAATTGCATTCAGAATTGTATGAAGGCCAAAAGAGAGCCTGCAATGCAGTGTTTGTTAATAATAATAATAATAATAATAATAATAATAATAATAATAATAATAAAGCATTGGAAACAGAAGTGAATTCACTTCATCAGTTCAAGTAGCATGTAGACTAGCTAGGGCAGAATTTGAACTTTGAACTTAAAAGAGAGACCCCCACGGCCACACATCCTTTTCCTTCTTTCTAGTTAAAGCCCATTTAGTGTCTTGAATGTATGGTGCTACCAAAGAGTAAACCAGTGTGCCAGAAGTCAGTATGATACTCATTTCAAATGTCACATAACACTCTCTTTGCTCAACAAAAGGTCCAAGCTGGGACTTTGGATGGGACTGGATCAAGCTGGATCTTGACTTGCCTCATGCAGAAACATCATAGAAACATCATTCAGGGCTTACAATGATAAGGCTGTCCATTCAGGCTTTGGGATTGGCCTGGCCATCTTCATAATGAATCTTTTTAAGGGCTGAATAAATGATCTTTTGTTTTTCTTCATAGTTGTTTTTTTTTGTTTAATTTTTAAATGTTGCTCTGTAACTCATTAAGGATAGAAGCACTTGGGGGTCAGAATCCATGCTATCTGTAAGTCTGTTATGCTATCCCAGGCAACGGACTCACTACCCAGTACAGGGGTTCAATGTATAGGTGTTGGAAGGGAGGGGAGAGATTACCATATCAATCTGATCTTCTTCTTGTCTCTAGGATAAACTGTTACGTGTTGGCTTTCCTGACCCTTTCCTGGTGGCAGGGGCAGAAGTGTGTGGTTGGATGTGGAGATCTTTTATCTGCCTCATTCACCTGACACTTTCCACTGACCTTTCTCTTCTAAGTCTGCATGCTGTCTGCTAGTTCCTCCCAATGTTGTGGCATTTGCATGTACATATGTGTCTGTTGCCAATCTTTGCCTCTTAAGAAGTGCTTTCTGCAGCTGTAGAACATGTTTGCAAAGTCCTTAGGTGTGAGAAATGTCACATTTAGTCTCCACTAAGGAAAATATAGAAAGGGTTCTATTACTTTTGCCCCAATCCCACCCCCACAGACCTACACATGTCCAGTTGATTTCAGATGGGACTTTTCAATAATATTAAGATTTGTCTAAATGACAGTGGGATTTTTGACTAAGGATGCAGGGTCTTTAGGGCAAGACAGCACTATTAATAGAATGTGGATGTGTGTGGTTTATTTGTTTTCAAAATGGAAATGTTTCCTTGGGGTTTTGGCATGTTCTTTGATATGTTGAAAGATGAGAAAACATCGTTTGGAAACTCAGCACTTATACCATATTAGGAAATTTACAGTGCCTCAGATTTCACATTTAATGTTTTAATTGCCTGGTTTGGTAATAGAAAAAAATGTCAAGCTTCTCTCTTTCAGTTCAAGTTACCACCACTTATTTTCCCCTTTGCAGTTGTGAGCTGCTGCCAGCTTCAACTTCCTGCCCTGGTCCCAGCTTGGACTGTTTGCTGAGCGAGGAGTGTCACGTGACATCGGAAATGAGTATCATACTGACTTCTGACACACTGGTTTACTCTCTGGTGATACCACACATGCAGTTGTTTCCTGTGGTGCTTGTAAATATCCTGGACGCGCATCTGACATGGAGCTGTGCGTCTGAAACCTTTAAGTTGCCTTTGAACTAAGGATGCTGTTCTGCAAGTTGAATAAAGCAGCAAAGAAATCAAAGACTATGCCACCATCTTGGTCTGAAGGCGGTGTTTCAGAGGCAAGCCTGTGCACTGTCAAAGAAGGCAGCCAGATGCAGCTAGCTGGAGGCATAAACCACATGGAGCCTGGGCTTGGGCATGGGGAGGAAAGGAGGTGCTGTATGTTCTATAGTTGCCCAGAGCCTGTAGTTTAGACTCCTTCGAAAGATTAAGATTCAAAATAGGGTTGAACCTTGCTCTTTTATAACTGCTTTCTCTGGAGTAAAACAGTGATGAGAGACTTCCTGAAAGGAGTTTGTTGTGGAAAGAACAATCTTGCATATTTGAGTTATCTATGCACACATATATGGGATGATGAGAAGTAAATTCAGGGCACATCGTAGGAAAGTTCTCTGCAGCTGAGTTATATCTCCAGTCCCATCTCCATGGATTTTAGTATCATACATAGTTTCAGGATGGGCTCGTATGGAAAATGAGAGGCTCCTCCCTGGACAACTGAGAACATGGACTACTTTCTTTTCCACGTATGGCTACCTCTAAATATTATTTTCACTTGTCAACCAAAATCATTATTCTCTTTCTCCCTCTCTCTCTCTCTCTCTCTCTCTCTCTCTCTCTCTCTCTCTCTCTCTCTCTCTGTGTGTGTGTGTGTGTGTGTGTGTGTGTGTTACTTTTCATCTTGCTGCAATAAAATGTCTTACAAGCAGCTAAGGGAGATGGGCTTATTTTGGCTCATAGTTGGAAGGGTCTATGAATGAGGCAAGTAGTCGCATTGCATTTGCAGCTAGGAATCAGTGAGTGGTGGGTGTTTGTGCTTTGCTCACTTTCTCCTGTTTATTCAGTTTGGGATATGGCCCATGGGATGGTGCTCCCCACATTTAGCATGGGTGCTCCCTCCTCAGTGAAATTCTTCTGGAAATGCTCTTAGAGAGCTTCTCTGATGCCCATCTCTTTATTGGTTCAGATCTCATCAAGTTGGCAATCAAGATTGACCACCGGAATATAAATAATTACTATTTTTTAAGAAGAGACAAGATCTTGACATATTTTCTAGGCTGGCCATGAGTACCTGGGCTCAAGTGGTCCTCAGACTCAGTGGCAGATAGCTGAGACAGCAGGTTTAAGTCACATCTGCCACTCAAATGTAACTTTTGACTACATGGCAATTCATGCTGATTATAGAAAACTCAGACAATGTAAAAAAGCAAAAGCAAAAAAAAAAAAAAAAAAAAAAAACTACAGTCATATAATCCAGAGAGAATTTTTGTTGTCTTTCCTTATTGTTAAGAGAGAGAAATGTGAGTTCATTGTGTATATGTGTGTGTGTGTGTGTGTGTGTGTGTGTGTGTGTGTGTGTGCGCACATGCACGCGCGCACACACACCCCCACACACTTACTTTTGGCCTTCTAAGCAATACAATAAACACTGTATTTAGTTTAGCTCAGTATAGAGTGTGTATGTGCTTAATGTGTGTGAAGCTATGGGTTTCATCCCCAGGTCCAGAAAATGAGGGGGGTCCAATCAGCATTACATCTAGTGGGTGTATTATGATTCGTGCTATGCCTGTGTCACAATTCATATTATCATTTCAAGATGGGTTTGGAGCTTTGTTTGAGGTGGTGTGGTGATGTTAGTATTGGTTTGATGTTTAAGTCATGCTGTTTGTGCAGAAATACTTTTCCTGAATTCATAATTATTTAACCAATTTATATTTCTGTTTTGAGAACTATTTTGTCTTTTTAAGGGTCCCTAAATACCTCAAAATGTTGCTTCTCAGGGAAGTTATACTCTCTCAATACTAGTATTTCAAATTGCCCACCTTGCTTTTCTGATCTTCCTTTTGAAAAAAAAATGCTTTCCTAGAGCTGGAGAGATGGCTCAACGGGTAAAAGCAATTGCTTCATAAACATGAGGGTCTGTGTTCAAATTGCCAGAAACTGTATAAACACAAGCCCCATTCTGCAAGTGTCTGTATTCTCATCTTTCCTACCAGGAGCTCTCAGGTAAGATAGCCTGCTGTATACAGCAGAGGAAAGGGAGAGAGAGAGAGAGAGAGAGAGAGAGAGAGAGAGAGAGAGAGAGAGAGAGAGAGAGAGAGAGAGAGAGAGAGAGAGAGAGAGAGAGAGAGAGATCCTCTCAAGGTAGAAGACAATGATTGACATTCAAGGTTGTCCTCTGACCTTTCATTGGTGAATCCACATTCATATAAATGGATACACACAAAGGTGCATACATACACCTCTAACATGAAAAATACTTTTCTATAACTTTAAGTTTTGTTTCTTTGTAATTCTTCTTATTTGGTCAGAACTTACATTCTTAGGTTTTATTGGCTATTGAACTGGATGCTGTAACTTTTTTTCAAACCCCCCTTTTATGTTTTTCTGCTGGGGCTTAAGGATGATTTCATTGATCTGTGTGGCTTTTTATTCATTTTAACTCCTTGTTTTGTGGGCATTTAAGTGTTAAGTGTCTCGTAATAAATCATTTGTATCCTCAGTTTTCTTATCTCCTCTAGTTTCCCTCTGCGAATACAGCCTTCAAAGTTTCCTTTCCTTCCCTGTGTGTTCATATCTTTTGCCTGCTCCACAGTTTTTCCCATCCTACCTTTCCAAATTCATGGCTGGCAACATCAAACCTGGTCGTCCTCACCAGCTTTTCTCTGTTCTTGCTATGGGCCTGCCAAACAGCTTCCAGATCTATCTGTATTTCTCTTCCACTAACAGCTCTTTTTTCATTGTATGTGCTGAGCTGGTGGAGACCCAGTTTTGCAGTGTTCCTCATTGCTGTAGTCTGTAACCCTCCAATTGCAGGAAGGGCCCTGAGGTGTGCTATCACATCACCATCCTGTGTTAATTTTTTTTTTATGTTGTGTCCTGTTTTTATTTCTTTCAGCACTCTCTAAGCTGGCATGAGGATCATTTAGAGGGCTTCTGCTGGGAGCCACCTTCTACACCCACCCGCATGTCAATACATATGATATACATTCTCTTTACAGGATCACATGGTCATCTGTCACAGAATCTTGAAGCCAAAGCATTTTATGTTGGTGTTTATTCACTGTGACAGAATACCTGAGGAAATCAACCTCAAAGGAAGAAAGGTTTACTTTGGTACACAGTTGGAGAGATCTTGATCCATGGTCATTTGGCCCTGTCACCTTGTGGTGGGGCAGAGGAAAGCTCTGTACATTATGGTGGCCAAGAAGCAGAGAGAGGGAGGATGGGACCTGGGTACCACTCTCCCTTCCCTTTAAGATCATACCTCAGTGATGTACTCTTCCATTTGGCCTCATCTTCTCAAGTTCCTATCACCTAATAGCATGTCATCTGGAGACCATCAGAACTTGAGCCTTTGAAGGGTCCACTTAAGACCTAAAAGAATACAACACCATCAGAAACTGAACAGGGAGCCATTTTACTCACACAAGTTTGGTTTTCTTGGCAGCTGTCTTGGTGTTATTTTCTGACTCTCAATAAACTTCTTGGCTTTGACCTTCTGTACCGAATCCTGCATTTTATAACCCAGACTTGCCCCTGTTCTGGCCCTCCAGATTTGGCTGCAATGCTGCGGGAGGTCTTCCCTGCATTTAGGAATGGGGCCTCACATACAAGGTAAAGCATGGAGAGAGGAAAGTGATTGTGGGATGATGAAAGGTTCGAACACACTAGGTCGGAAGACAAATTATTAAGCAAATAAGAAAAGAGGCTGGTTTGCTTAAGATTGTCTTCATAAGTGCAGGTGTGGTCCATTAGGGATCCCAGAGTGTGATAACATGTAGATGTGGTGTGCCCAAAGCAAGAATGCTGAGCTGTCAGAGGGAGAAGAGTCTAAGACCCAACACCATTCTTAATCTTCCAGATTGAGTTTCCTTAACAAAAACATCTCAAAATCAAATGCCCTGAAACCTAACTTTTCAGGTGATAGCATGATGCCACATTTTTTCTTTTGCAATTTCATATACTGCAAAATCTAAAATATAGAAATATAACTATACTGAACTATTCTCAGCCCCAAGCACTTTTTAATTGAGATATTGAACTTACAGCCACATTTATGAGAGGGTATACATGAGAAGCTGTGACTGAACAGAGTCAGTCTGTGCTGTTTTGGAAACCTACACTTCATTTCTAGAGCTTTTCATGGAGCCCATAACTCAGTTATTCTGTGACTACTGCTATTCCTGTTGTCCTGTACGAATCCTTTTTTTTTTTTTTTCCCTTCTTAGCCTCTTAAGGGACATACCTAATATGGAGATTTATTCAAATTTCCATAGATCATTTTCAGTACAAGATTTTCTTTGATGGCTCTTAATAATCTTGGGCAGGTGCTCCACTATTTTCAAACCAGGGATCTCAGGTTCTTGGAGCTGAAGTAACTCTTCTGAAACTATGGGACTAAGAGGCAGCAGAAGGCTCTGCTCATACTTAATGTTTATTCCTACATCCCTTACTTTTTGTACATCTCCATGGGCTTCTATTGCATGCTAGTCTCAAAGTTGAGGTATGTTGTGGGGTATTTGTTTACATTGTGAAGATGTGTCTTTGCCAAGGCACCTTCTAATTGGTTTAATAAAGAGCTGAATGGTCAATAGCGAGCCAGAAAGAGGCTAGGCAGAACTTGTGGGGACAGAGAACTCTGGGAAGAAGAAAGGTGGAGTCATCAGTCAGATGTAGAGGAAGCATGATACGGAGTACAGCATAAAGTTAACCGAGCCACATAAAAGAAAGTAGATTAAAAGATATGGGTTAATTTAAGTTATAAAAACTACATAGGAACAAGCCTAAGCTAAGGCCAAGTTTCCATAACTAATACTCAGTCTCCCTGTTATTTGCAAGGAAAGGAAATAGGAAAGTCCATCCACAGAGGTAAGGTAAGTGTAGACAAGGGGCTGTCCTGCTCTAGTTGCATGGGTGTCAGAAGGAAATGCAGGATGACTGACATATTAGTTACTTTCTCATTGTTAACAGAAAGCAAGTTAAGGGAAGAGGCTTCATCATCACTGTTAGAGGAATGCATCCGATGTGGTTGAAAAGCAAGACAGTAGGAGATGCTTGGTCTGTGGCACTGACAAGTACTCAGTTGGCTTTCTCCTTTCCCCACTGTATTTGATCTGTTGCCCCACCTTATGATACGGTGCTGACATTCAGAATGGATCCTCTTGTCAGTTAAACCTCTGGAAACACTGCCCTGGACACAACCAGAGAGTGCTGGACACTTCAGAAGGACAAGAAATCTATAAAATTTTACAGAGACCGAGGCTTTGTGAGAGGAATACTGTCTGAGGTGAAATGTTGAGAAATGGTGCCATTCTATAAGCTGGACTAAGTAACTAAAAGACCGAGAGAGAGAGAGAGAGAGAGAGAGAGAGAGAGAGAGAGAGAGAGAGAGAGAGAGAGAGAGAGAGAGAGAGTCAACTTACCTGGAGTTCAGAGCTCTCACTTTTCCATCAGGTGTAGTCAACCATGATCTGAAAATGCTTTCATGCAGTAAGGAACTAAGAGGCTTTGAGATAGGGAGGAGGAGGGGACTGAAACAAGGAAAAGAGACAGACATTCCCATAAGTAACATTCTGAAATAAAATGTAGTCTTTGTTGTGATTTCTCTGTTATTGTTAATCTCTTACTATGTTAACTTGCAAGTTCAAATGTTATCATAGGAATATACTTACACGAACAGCATAGTGTGTATACAAGGTGGTGTGTGCATATGGAAGCAGCAGGGTGTGTGCACAGAGTGGGTGTATACAGAAGAGCAGCATGGTCTGCACAGAGTGTGTACATATAGGAACATCATGGTGTGGATAGGGGTCAGCATCCTGCATAGTTCAGTATCACCTAGAATATTTGAACTTATATCAAATATTCAAAACCCGATAAGTGGTCTCCTGAATTAAGGCAACTAAAATTCATGGAATTTGCCTGGAATGTTCAGTGCCACAGTACTGCAGTAGATGAAGCTACACAGGGTAGTTGGTGCAGTAAACCATGCTTGGGGCTGGGTATTTCCCAAAGCAGCACAATGAACTTTCTGTAAGGCGGGGAGCGGCCTCTAGGTGCTGGGTCAGAGCTGTGGTGAGACACATTCCACTGGTGCACCGGGGAGGACAGGCTGCTACCTGCAGGCCTTGTCACAGTCTGCTGAAGCAGGGCCTTTAGCCTGGGTAGCAGGAGGAACTTGCTACCCAGCCTGTGGAGTCAGGCTGTGAAGGAATTGAAATCCTTTCTAGAGCAGAGCTAAAAACAGTGGGGATGGGAAAGTGGAATTTGCTATCTTCCAGTTTCCTTCCAGATACAGCCTGCTGCTGACCTCCTTAGCATCTCAGAAACTCCACCAGGTCAACACAGACCAGGGGTCCATATGAGCCCAAGCAAGCCTTGAATTTCATTAAAATATATATATATAATATATATATATATATATGTTTTATTTTTATTTTTCTTTCTGCCTACTCATAGGGCTTAAAAAGAACAAGCTGTTTTGTTTATTTTTTTTTAACTTCCCTCCCACAAGTTTTGAATAACTCCAGTGTCTATATATTAAAATTTAGTGTAAATTTTAAATCTCCGAAATATAAAATGTAGCTCAAAGTAGCCAAGCATGTTCATGAACACAGCTGCATTATTTACTTAAACACATTTTCCTAGCCCTTTCTGCATTTTACTTTCAAGCAATTCCCTTCTGAGACCCAGCTCTCTGCCTGCACAGGGTGGTGATAGGACATGGGTTGGGGCTGATGTAGAAGAATCCAGAGAAGGGGTGTGGGAGGACCTCATACAAACCCAGGCCCTCCCAGTCACTGGATAACCCTGAACTTGGCTGCCTCCCTCTTTGCTGAGGTCCCTCAGGTGGCCTCATTGTTTCTATTACCTTGGTAGAAAGAGTATGTGAAGGCCTCGCCTGGCTGGCAGTCTCGTTGCCATGGAAACTTCCATTCCACACACCTGATTCACACATCATGCTTGGCTAAATCCAGACAGAGGTCACAGACTGGCATTTGCCCTTTGTTTCCCCTTCTTGTGTGTTTCCAGGCACTTAATGGATAGAGAGAGAGGGGCAGTGGGCAGCCTTGTGACAAAGCTTTGGTGTGAGGCCAGGAAGTATGTGAATTTCCAGAAAGAAAAAAAAAAAAAGAAAGAAAGAAAAAGAAAAGGAAAAAGACTGGTAGCTGTGAGGGCAGAACCGAGGCACTGGGGAAGTCTGTGACGATCCGGGCTCCTCCCAGCAGGCAGCTTCAGTCCTGGGTAGCATCTGAAAGTGATTTTCTGGGTTCCCGGGTGAGTGTGGAAATGAGTCTAGCAGATTCCGGAGCTCTGGCTCCTTGGGGGGTTTTCTGTCCCATTTCACTGAGTTGCCTAATAACCTCAGCGCCAGGGTGTGTTCTTCAGGATTACAGTGTGGGCTGAGGCACACATTAGCCACAGCTGTCTATTAAGAACCAATGATTTGATGATGTGTCTCAGACCCTGGCTTCACTTTGTCCATGTGTAATATTTCAGAAGGGATACACAATCTGAAGGACATTCTTTTTCAGGAAAGTTAATGTATGAAGAATGCTTCCGGTGTCCCTCAGTTTTTTTTTTTTTTTTGTTTGTTTGTTTTGTTTTTTGTTTGTTTTGTTTTGTCTCTGTTGCTTACCTCATCCATTTTCTATATCTAGAGAAAAGGAGATGATAAGATACCAGATTATTAACTGTTCTCAGCCAGAATTTCTTCTCCTTGCCTTGATTCATATTCTTTTGATTCTTATTTGTTTAGGTGGTACCCAGGGTTTGAACCTAGGGCCTGTCACATACTAGGCAAATGCGAAACAACTGAGCCATATATCTGGCCCTTGGTTTTTGTTTCTGGGGTTAAATTTTAAGGATGTTTTTAAAAGAGAATAAAAAGGCATTCATGGGAAATGACATCAGCCCTCATGCACTGAGATTTTGATATCATAAATGATTTGTGGAGGAGGCTGGCGTGTCTTTCAGCAGTCTTAGCAAGAGTTTCTGCATGTGTTCATCTCTTCTGACTTCCATTTCCTCTCATTTGTTAATGCTCCTCCATTTAGTCAGCCTTAGTTGACAAGCATAATCTCACACTCAGCAGCCGTACACTAGACCTGAGTTTAAAATACCACTTCCTTGCATCCTTAAACAAAGTATTTTGTTTTATTAAATTTAGTTTACTCATCAGTGTTTGTAGGAAAAGAGTGCTCTGAAAGTAATCAGAAATATTAATGCAGTATTGCTACATATCCAGTATGCTTCCTATCCTGCCAGATCATTCAGAAATAGTATTTATCTGAAAGAATATTCTTGCCATTTGAATAGGTTTCACTTTCCCAACTTTGCCCATGCGAGGATGTGTGAAGCTTAGTAGGTAGGTAGTGGGCTGAGAGAACAAATATTTAAAAAATAGAATGTGTACACACTTTCTCTCACCTCTGTATATTCACTCGGTCCATTTTGTGACTCACTGTAGATTTATGTTGGAAAATAAGAAGGCTGTACTCTTCTCAGAAGGTAAATTGTCACCCCTGATACTGGTTCAGACAGCGGCTGCAGTGGTCCTCCATCACATTTTCTGAAGCTGTGGAGGCATGTGTGTGGATTTTGATAACCATCAGCCAAGGCCTGCTTTGCCTTCTGGTATCTTTCTCCTTCCTCTTCATGCTTTTCTTCTGCTCTCCCTTCCCTGACTTCTCCCCTCTGTCCAGTTCTTCCTTCTCTTCTTCCCTTTCTTTTATAGTTATTTGGACAATAACATTGATCACCGTAAGTGCTTTAAGATGTCTGATGGCATGAAGTAGTTACACACTATTTGTAGGCATCACCCCCACCCCCACCTCCCATAACTGTTTCATCTTTCCTATTGGAAACTGTTAAACACTAACTCTCCATTCCCACTACACACCAGCCCCTGAGACCAACCATTCTTTTTGTCTTTGTGAATCTGTAGATATAGAAGTTGTGTGATGTGATGAGCATCTTATTACTTGCTTTAAATTATGTATAGGCATGTGTACCTATGTGAGTTTATGTGTAATTTATGTGCTCAGGAGCCCACAGAGACCAGAAGATGGTACTTTATCCTGTGTGAATTACAGATAGTTATGAGCTGCCCAATGTGGGTACTGAGAACTGAACCCGAGTTCTCTGTAGTAGCGATCACTTCCAGTTGCTGACTCATCTCTGGTGTGTGTATGTGCATGTGCACATGTGTTTGTTTTTTAAAATAAGTATCATTGCAAATCCTTTGCCTATTTTTATTCAAATAGTTTTGTTATGTTGAAGTTTAGCTGTTCTAAATCCATAATCTGAATATTATTATAACAAGAGGGTTTTTTTTTTTTTTTTTGTCCCAGCTGGTCCCACCACCCTTGGACCCCAAATAAACACACAGGTGCTATATTAGTAATAAAAAAATTTGCCAATGACTAGGACTTCTTATTCGATAGCTTTGTCTTAAGTATTAACCCATTTCTAAGTAATCTAAATATTTCCACATGGCCTTATCTTACCAGAGAAAGGTCCGGACCTCAAACTCCTTTGACAGCTCACATGGCGACTGCTCTGCCTACCTTTCCCAGAATTCTCCTCTTCCCTAGTCCTGCCTATCTTCCTGCCTTATTAGTCAAGAGTGTTTTATTCATCAACCAATAAGAGAAACATATATACAGAAGGACTTTCCCCATCACTTTATGGGATACATCATTTGTAAATGTTTCTGCTTTTCCTTGGGTTACCATTTCACACTGTTGCTATTATCCTTTGATAAGGAAGTTTTTCATATTTTTTTCCATGAAGTACTATTTGTCTGTATTTGTTGCTTATTGCCTACCTGTGTCTTTAGTGTCCTGTCTAAAAATTCCTTGCCAAACAATATCATTAAGGCCATGAAGATTTGGTTAGGTTCTCTCCTAAGAGTTTTAAGTCTATATTCCATTTTATTTTTTGTACATGCATGCATTATGAGTGTGTTTTTTAACATATATGTTCACATATGTTTGTAGTTGCTATTGCACATATGTGTACTTGGGTGTAAGGCCCAAGGATGGCATTGGCTGTCTTCTTTCATCACTTTCCATTTTATTCATTGTGGAAAAGCTCTCATTTAAAACCAAAGCTTACTGATGAACTACTCTAGTTAGCCAGCTTGTTCCAGATACTCTGTTTCTGTCTTCCCAGGGCTGGTATTAAAGGCACTTTGCTATGCCTACTCAGGTTTTTTTTTTGTTTTGTTTTGTTTTGTTTTTTTGTTTTTTTACATGGTATCTTAGTCAACGTTCTGTTATTATGAAGAGATGTCATGATCATGGCAACTCTTATAATAGAAAACATTTAATTGGGCCTGGCTTATACTTTCAGAAGTTTAGTCATGGCATAGACCCTGGCAGCACAGAGGACGATATGATTCTGGAGAAGGAGAGCTCTTCATTCAGGTCAAAAAGCAACAGGAAGGGAGAGCCTCTGGGCCTAGCATGGGCTTTTGAAACCTCAGTGACATACTTCCTCCAATAAGGCCACACCTCCTAAACCTTTCAAACCTACCATTCCTTAAACATTCAAGTATATGAGTCTATGAGGATAATCCTTATTCAAACCTCTACACATGGGTTCTACAGATCCCAGTTCTAATCCTTATGGTTAGGTAATAAGCACTCTACCCACCAAACCATCTCACCAGCCCAAGTAATAAGGATCTGACTTCATCTAGCTTTGTTCCTTCTCAAGATAGTTTTGGTTCTTTCCTTGTTTTTTTATAATTCCATGTGACTATTAGGGTGGTTTTCTATTTCTACTAAAAAAAGTCATTTGGATTTTGGCATAGACTTCATTAAATCCATATAATGTCTTGTGTAGAATTGACATCTCGGCATGATTAATTGTTCCAATCTATGAACATGGAATATAATTTCATTTTTGTTTTAAATTTCTTTGATCAATGTTTATATAAATCTTCACCTTAATAATTAATTACTAAGTGTTTCATTATTTTTCTACTCCTGTAATAGAATCTGTTTTGTAATTTCCTTTAGAGAGTGTTCATTCTTTGTGTAGAGAAATACAGAAATGATTTTTGCATAGACTGAAGATCTGAAGCTCACCTACCTGCTCTACTGGCCTACTTGCTTCTCTGGTAGGCTTAGCTGGCAGGTTCCCAGAGAATGCCTGTTGGAGTTGGAGGCTGGGATAACAGGATGAGTGGGGAGGAAGGTTGGAGGAGAAGGTCTGTGTGATTCACTGCAGATGAGGGCAGAGAAGAGGTGCAAGCCACAGCAGTGGTCCACTATGGAGCTGGGGATTGGAGTTAGAAGAGGGAGAGATGAAGACCTGAAGTCATGCTACCTGCTTGCCTGGTTGGAGTACCTCTTCTATTCATTTCTGTTCGAGGATCTCCAGCCCCATATAGAATAAAGTGCCTAGAGCAAATGGACTTTACTGCTTTGCTCATTACTGATCTGGGAGTTGTCATTTTGTTGTTGTTGTTTGGTTTTGAAATAGTCTCTCACCACATATCTCAGTCTAGTTCCCACTTGACAGGTATGACTGGTTGGCTAAGACCTCACATCTTCCTGCATGTTCTCCTGAGTTCTCAGCTTTTAGGCCCACAGCACATGCCTAGCTTCTTACTGATCTGAAAGGAAGATTTTTTTTAAACTTCTGCCATTGGCTGCAATGTTCTCTATAGGGTTTTCATATATAGCTTCAATTATGCTGAGGTGATTCCCTTTGCTTCCTAGTTTATTGAGTGTTTTCATTAAGAAGGGCATTAGATTTCTTTGGGTTTGGGTTTTTTTTTTTCTACTTATAGAGACCATGTAAGTTTTGTCTTCTTTGCCTCTTAATGTCCTCAATTACCTTGATTGGTTTTAGTGTCATAAATCACCCTCTTTCCCTTTACTGCTGAACTGATTTTGCTAATACTTCATTAGGATTTTTTTGTTTTGCATCAATGTTACTGAGAGACATTGAGCTATAGTTTTCTATTCTCCTTCTCTTTATATTTCTATCTTATTTATATCTATATCCAGTCTGTCTGGCTTTGATATCAGGATAGTACTTAGACACTGAGTTAAGAAATTGTTCCATACCTTCTCTTTCAGTTTCTGAAAAAGTCTATAAATGGTTGGCTGAATTGATTTTTGAGATGGCAGTGGAAGGTTATGTATTAAAAAATAATTCTAATGAATGTATTGAAAGCAATCAGAAAATGGGAATTTTATATTTAGAATGAGGAGAGGCTTGGGAGAGTATAGGACTCTCAGATCAGTTATTGTAATTCCCTCCCTCCCTCCCTCCTTCCCTCCCTCCCTCCCTCCTTCCCTCCCTCCCTCCCTCCCTCTCTTGTAGTGCTGGCTTGGTTCTTTGCTCTTCTAAAGCCTTACTACACAATTGAAGGCTGAGTCTGGTCTGCGTCCTGTGGCCTGACCAATGGCCTGTTGTTGCTCTTTCATCCTTTAGGAGTTCTGGATAAGAATAGTAGGCATTTTCTCACAGCAATGACTCAGAGGGAAATGTAGTCCCAGATGTAAAAGCTGCCTCCCAAAACAGCTATGTTTCATTTATTTTCACCCATTTGATCCACTCATTCTATGTTGATGTAAAAATATTAATGCTGATCTTAGATCAATTTTTAAAGTCTCTTTCTCCACTTTTATTTTCATTCATCCATCTATCTGCACTTGCAGCATGCTCAGAACAATGCAGTCCAATGTAAACATAATACAAGTCACACAGATGACTTTAAAAAGAAGAAAAGAGGCAGACACATCCATCTTAATGGTCTATTTTATGTAACCTAACATGTAAAATATGATCTCAATATTTAAATAAGAAAACAATTAAAGAGATGTCTTACTATATTTTTCATATATACTTTTTGAAATCCACGGGGCATTTTAAACTTATGATGTACTTCTGTTTGCACTGGCCACATGTCAAGTGCTTAGAGGCCATGTTATCTAGCAGCAATTATATTGATAAATCTAGAGCTAGTTTATTTGGTCCTGAGGATGTAATGTCCGAAAGAGGTCAGTTCTTACCTCTGCCTAGTGGACAGGGCTGATCAATGAAACATTTAAAAATGGTGTTGAGTACCTGGGGAGGAACTGAGCATGACATGAAGTGTTGGGAGCCCAGAAGATGGGCTCAAAGTCTGACCTGTGAGCCCAGGCCTCTGGCAACGGACACAGATTGTTTCACTAAATCTCATTTCTTTGAAGTCGTCCCCTGTGGGAGGCCACTGAGCTGGAGTTTGGCACAGATCCCAGTCTGTCAAACATTGACTTTTGGCTCATGCAAGAAGAGCCATTGGCAAGTTCACATTTACTTACAGGCTCTGCTCTGGCCACAGGTCTATGGGTTGTGATTTCACCATCCCAAATGGGTCTGCTTTTCATTCTGGCTTGCCTTTTAGTCTCCAGGCAGAGTTGCTCTCCTGTTCGGAAGATTGCTCCCCAGCAGGCATACCACCTTGTTCCTCTTTACAGCACCAAGGGAGAGGCTTGGAAGTGTGATGGTGAGAAAGGCAAAGAACATTTCGATTTTCTTCCTTGTCCAGTTTTATCTGGGAAGCTGTCCCAAGAGCTCTCTGACTGTTACTGGAAAGGTCATTGTTTGGGCTACATGCCATATACCCTGTCCCTACCTGCTCACCATACTTGCCCATCTTCTCTCTTGGAGTTACAGAGGCCTCTAATATAGATGGCATGGCTCACACACTTAGGCAAGTCTGTGCATCTCCCCAGACTCCCTGCGTGGGGTAGTACTAGGGAGATGTTTACAGCCAGCCAGCCAGCCAGTCAGCCAGGAAGTGCCAGGGAAGAGGAGGAGCTGTTTCCACTTATCCTCCCACCTCCTCTTGGCTTCCTTTTCTGGCATCTCCTACAGCCCGAAGAGGGATGGGAATTTGGCAGGGTGAAAGTATCTCATTGTGCTTCTTCACCCCTCCGTCTCACCTCCCTCCCAAGACTTTTGCACTGTCCAGGTCACTTACCACTCAGAATCTGCAATTTCCTTTCTTAGTGCTGATGTGGATGAGGCTGGGAAACATGTTCCTTTCCAGGAGATGAGTGATACACAGGAAGACAGGGTCAAATAAGGCCAGGTATCCAGGGCCAGAATCTTACCAAATCTTGCAGACAGCAATGTGAAGGCCAGGCATACTGCTCTGATAAGGGGGCAAGGCTTGGGGGCCGGGGGGGGGGTGTTACTCCACATTGCATACCTTTCTTTGTTGATGAGTCAGGGTAGATAGCGAGACTGTGGGAGTCTAGTCCCTCAGGAGTCTCTTTTAGCACATGTTGTTGACATGGTAAATGATTAACTGGTAACTATTGCCAGCCTGGGCTAAGGCTCTGATATGCCACCTAGTCTTCTGTTTCAGCCATTTTTGGAGACTATATTGTTGACATAGATTGGGGGGTAATTCCATATGCTTTCTATTTCCCAGAGGAGTCAATCGAAGATATAAAAATCTCACCAATCTTATTCCTTTCCTGAAGAAGAGAGACAAAGGTAAGTTAAATATAGAAAAATACCCAGCTATGATGACACATGTTTGAAATCCTATCATCCAGAAGGTAGAAGTTGGAGGATCGGAAGTTCAAGGCCATTGTCTGCTGCATATTGAGTTGGGAGACCAGTTGGGGCTACAGGAGACCTTGTTTGAAAAACAAAATAAACAACAATGATGAAAACAGAAGAAAACAAAACAGTAGTTCTTTTCATTACTCCACAACTCAAAAATCTAAATCTCAAAATGGATGCTAGTAAATAGGCCTGTTACCAAGCCTGATGATGAGTTTAACCCCCGGGACTCACATGGTGCAGAATGAGCCATCTCCTTCAAATTGTCCTCTAATGTCCACATGCACACTGTGGGAGCATGTGCGCACATGCACACACACACACACACACACACACACACACACATACACATACACACAAATGTAATAAAAGTGTATTATAACCAGTGTTATTTATATTGAAAAGAAAATTATAAATTTAAAGTTAAATGAGAAAAATCAAAACTCAGAACATTTGAAAAGGCCATATAGGATTTGAATATAATACACACATACTTCTTTTCTTACCTTTTGACACTTTCCATATGCTTATATAATAAATATTATCCATTTTCATGGCCGATCCCCCTCTTCTACCACCACCTGTCTTCCAAGTTTCCTTCATACTTTCGTGTCTTTGTTTGTGGCCCATTGAATTTAGTTAGAGTTTTTTGCCTGAGTGTGACTGAGAGGTAACTTCCAGGGACAAGGACAACTTGTCAGTGACTATACAGTAGAATAAAATGATACCCCATTGCTCAACAACCATTAATTTACAACAGTCCCTTATAGAGGGGTGTGGACTCATGGGTCCCCATCTTGTCCATGATAAAATGTTCATAGTTTTGTGTGACTTATGTAGACAACCACAGCTGCAGTGAGTTCATGAGTTAGCCATGGCCAGAAGATGTTTTTTTGCAATTCATCTCCCCATTCTCTTACATCCTTTCTACCCTTCTGTGATGTTTCCTGAACCTTAGAGGAGCTAAGAGCTATCCCATTTGGTGATGAGTATTACATCATTACTTACTCTTGTCACTTTGAGCTGTTATAGGTCTCTACATTAACTACTGTCTGCTGTGGGAAGAGCTTCTATGACTAAGGTTAAGAGCAGCACTACTCTATGGTTATAGAGGGGATATTTAAAGGGAAAGTCGACAACAATACCATTTATCCCAAACAATGGTAGTAGGTCCCTTGCTATGGCCTATGACCTTTCTAGCCATGGGCTCTTAATCAGATTTACAGAAGCAGGCATGAGGTCCCTCCTGTAAAGCAGGCCTCAAATCCATCATGAAACTGGTTGGTTGTTTCCATAACAGCTGTGTCACCAATGCATCAGAGGCTACATCTTGCCTGTCAGGTCATTATAGCAACTGTTAAGATTGATGGCTGGGTGAAGCTGCTGATGACTTTTCTCTCCCAGCAGCCTGCAAACTTCTGTCACCATGAAGGGAAGAAGCGTGTAGTTCAGTTCCAGCTTGTTTCTTTGAGTATGGGTATATTCAGCAATATAGCCTTCCTATCAAGTTCCAATTAACCACAGAGAAAGATGGCAATGGCTTGTATTGTTTTGGGATCTTGTTGGCTAACAGCTTGTAGGGAGATGTCCCACACCTGGCACTGGAATTTTTTTTTTTTTAATAACTCACAGCTTCCAGAAGGAGCCTTATCCTTCACTCAATTCTTTTCATTTTGATATTATTTTTTATGTGCTTGGGTATGTGCCCGAGTGTACCTGAGTGTGTATGTGTGAACCACACATAAGAAGGAGCCTGCAGAAGTGAAAAGAGAACTTGGAGTTGCAGACAGGCGTGAGCTACTTGGTGTGAGTGCTAGGCTGGGACCTAAGTCCTTTGCAAGAGCAGTATGTGCGCTGCCCCAATGAGCATCTCTATGTCTTTTTTTTCACCTTATAAATTAGTAGGTTTTTCTATATGGCTTTTAGATATATCTTCATTTTTGTTATTCATCTTCTTCTCCTATCCCCCAACTCCCCACCTGCTTGGCCCTTTCTATCCCTGTTACCCCCCTCCCTTTCATATCTGATGGATTTTATATCTCAACTTTTTAACAACAGCTTCTTTTTTCTTTCTGGCCTTTACAGCACTTAATGCTAGTCATAGGATTCCAAAAATCTGTGGGTTATAATTCACACACAAGAGGAGAACATGTGACATTTGTCTCTGTGGACCTGGGTTACCACACTGAACATAACTGTCCATATCTATCCATTTTCCTGCAATTTTCTGACTTTATTCTTCCTTACCACTGAATAAATTTCCATTGTGTATAACACATACTTTTTCCTAGAGACCATAAAAGATCAGTATGATGGATGGAGCCTCTGGCTGTATGCATTTTGACACCCAGATATTTTATGTTTGGCTCAATTTTTCAAAATGAGTTGAGTGATATTTTGAGTTCCTTCAACAGATCAATAACCAAAGCAGTGATAGCTGGGCTTGACATCAGTGTGGTCAGGCATTCACTGGGAGAGACCTCCCATACAGCAAAATTGTTGCCCTGGGTTTCAGTCTTGGCTCCATTGTTAATCAACACCATGTAAGTTACTCAACCTTCCTTACCCTCACTGTATTCTGTAAAATTGCAATGACACATTTATATTCATGGATAAAATTGTTCATGGAAGACATTTAGTCCATAGTGCCTGACAAATATTAAATTCTGAGGAACCATTAATTGCTATTATTATCATTTCAGCTGAAAATGCTGTTTTGTTGGGAATAAATAGCTGCTTTGTTTAGTTCTACCAGCTACAAAGCAATGCATCAATACATTGATTGCTTAATGCTTGCTTAACCTCTTTGGAAAGCTCTTTATGTATGTTTTGTCTGTGGGGCTCTGCAATTTGCAAGCTTGTGTGTTTTCTCTGTGTCTGTCCCTCTGTGTGTGTCTCTGTATCTTTCTCTCTCCCTCCCTCTCTCTCTCTCTCTCTCTCTCTCTCTCTCTCTCTCTCTCTCTCTCTCTGTGTGTGTGTGTGTGTGTGTGTGTGTGTGTGTGTATGTTAGGAGGTCAGTAATAGTCAGAACACAGTCTTTCCCCATGGCAACCAACCCCCCTCCCCCAAATTAAGCCAAAACCATAATTTACATAATTGACTTAGATGGATAGAAGAGTGTAAGGATATGAAAGTTCCCGTAGGTTGTGGTCTTATCTAGTTCAAGGTGTTGGGTAAAGATTCAGAGTTTCTACTGAGCAACTGAGTTGGCTGCTGCTGCTGGCTTTGAAGTAAGGAAGCTAACTGGTCAGGAGTACAAGTGGGAGAGAAGTTGAGGTTTCATGAAGGAAGGTCATCATTAATGTTTCCATGGCCTTAGCAGTTTAAAAGCTGGGAGTTTAAGTAAGGTTGTTGGTTGTGGGGACAAAAAGCCCACAAACATTCAGACGTGGTCAAAGTTTCGTCTCTTGGTCTTTCCTTTTAATCTGAAAATAGACAAGGTTTCTGAATTGCACAGCAAAAGGATCACTTCCTACTAGTTTCCATGGTTAGTGCCTGTTCATAGAAGCACAAGATTCAGAAAGATACTTGGTTCCTCTCATATCCTGGTGGTCTACAGATATCTTGGTGGTGGTGGTGGTGGTGATGTGTGTGTGTGTGTGGGTGGGGGACAGGGTTTTTCTGTGTAGCCTTGGCTGTCCTAGAACTCACTCTGTAGACCAGGCTGGCCTAGAACTCACAGAGAACCACCCGCCTCTGCCTCCTGAGTGCTGGGATTAAAGGTATGTACCACAACTGCCCAACTACAGACTGGTTTTTTTTTTTTTCCCTTGGGAAAAGAATGTTAGGGCTTTGGATTTAAAAGCCCTTCTTTCAAAATAGAAATATTCCTTGAACTCCCAAATTAAAGCTTTAGCATCAAACACAAGCCATGCTCTCTTTTCTCACACCTATAAGATGGTACATATGTACATCCTCTTTGTATTGTACAAGGAGTGACAAGGAAGGTTTGGCTAATTTAGTTGGGAGTTGGGATTGACTTTTCACTGGTAGTTTGATCCTTTTGATTCCAGAACAAAGAGAGATAAAACATTAGCATCTCTACAGTGACCCCTGAAAAAATATCAGATGTGTGACGGCTGTCATCCATGTGACACTTTCTCTCACATGACACTAAGTAGACAAGAGGAGGAGGAAGTACATTGAATTAGTAGCCCAAGTAAATATTTGACATCAGTTACTCCTAAATTATTGAGAGCAGGCTGGAAACCCACAATCTTCATTGTCTGACCTCCATCAACTATAATTGCCCCAAGGCCCCAAAATTGCTATTGGTAAAGCAAAAATCAATAAAAGCAAAATCCATAACCATATCCTTCTTGCTCAGCCCTTTTCATGGTGGTCAGCTGGGGGATATTAACCTCACTTTGACCTGGAAATCCCATTCAGTGAAGGGTTTGGGTTTCCTTGATCCTTTCTGGGAATTTCATATTCCCGGCTTCTATCCTGAAAAACCGTGGGAGCTACAAACTTCTGTCTTCCCACTATTAGCCTTCCTAACAGTCACAGGATAAAAAACAAAGTTGAAAAGCTAGAAGAAGAAATGGAAGAGATGAAATTTTCTTTAACACAGAGAGCTAAGAGCCTTTGCAAAGCACTTTTTAAAGCTTCTGCCTTTCCCTGCTTCTGTCTGGAATTCAGGGAAGAGCAGTCTTCAGTCATTTCTTCTTAGTCCACCATTCTAAGTCATGTTGCCTATCATTTGTGGGTTTTATATTTTGCATTTTGTTTCTGTGGTTGTTTTTTCCAGTCTCTTCATTAAAGAGTGAGTAGAACTTCCTATGTTCTATCAGTCCCTCTGCCCAAACCAACAGTGGACATTTACTGAAGTGACTGTGCTTATTCTAATAAATTTAGCATGCCTCCTGTCTCAGAGGGCTTGTTTATAGCCTTGCCCTGAACACATTTGTCATATGAAGATCCTTGATAAATTCTGAAGATATGTAATTAACATCTTACCAGGAAGGAAAGAATTCAAGGTCTGTGTCAAAGTGGTAGACAATATATAAAAGTCCATTTGAAAACCAGGAGTAGCCGAGTGGTGGTGGTGCAAGCCTTTAGTCCCAGCACTCGGGAGGCAGAGGCAGGTGGATCTCTGTGACCCACCTGTCTGGTCTACAAGAGCTAGTTCCAGGACAGCCTCCAAAACCACAGAGAAACCCTGCCTTAAAAAAGAAAGAAAGAAAACCAGGAAATATATAAATAATATAAAAATAGTACACCCATAATACCAGCTTTGGGAGATTGAAGCAGGAGCATTTCTAGTTCAAGGACAACCTGGACTACATAGTGAGACAATGTTATGAATCAAGTACAAACTTTTTTCCAGTGACATAGTAGAGATTTTTAGTCACAGATTTAATCTTTGCTGCTATGTGAAATTATAAATATGACAGAATAGCTTGATGTCAGTGGACCTCACATCCTTATTCACGAATTAGAATTTAGACTAACTCATGAAGACCCATCTCTCTATACTATGATTTTGTGCCTAACTGTATGACAATCTATAGCTATTTTATTAGAGGCTACAATAATATTTGAATCGTATATTGCCCAGAGAATATCATCTGTTGTTCAAGACTGACCATTTCTCTTACTGTACTCAACACAGCTAATTTTTTTAGCACTGTGTAGTCTGCCCCACCCAGTGGAGGAGAGAGGTCAAGGCCAGTTGGCTCATACAATCCACTACTGATCTTTAGTGAGGAAACTTTGGTATCTGATCTTTTTCTGGATCTTTGGGACTATGTAACTGTAAGATAATCTTAGTTCATGATGGGGTATTGCCTTAGAATAATGTTTTAGAAGCTTTGGAAATGGAATCATCTAGTCAGAATGTTCTAGGTCTTCTGTGAGGGAGGGTTTTGATTATTGCCCTGCAAAGTCTGTTTTACAAACATAACAAGTGTTTTGATGTTTCTGTTAGCAGGGGCTTCTGTTGGGATCTTATGGAATCTTTCAATAGAATATAGGAGCTCCCAGGTGCTCCGGAAGCCAACCACAGCTATAGTGGGAAGGCAGAAGTGAGGTCTAGTCCTCAGACAGATGAACAGTGAGCCAGACTTTGTTCTTGTTTTTGTGATAAACATTTGCAGGCCAGCAGTTGGTTCTGATGAACCATCCAGGGAGCCATTAAATGCAGGAGCTTTTCATTGGTAGGGGACCAACTGAATTGAGCTGTTTGTAACCATGTGTACCTTTCCAATACAAACAGAAGTTCTGGAGTCAGATGCTTTTTATGTTAGCTTACATATAGCATCACATGAAAGCCTTTTTTTTTATTTCATGTCATCCGGATCCTTAGGCATTCATATTTCCTGGTGACAGTAAGTGATGTAGGCTGTTCTTTTTGCAAATTAACATAAGTCACAGTTACTATATTTTATACTGGTCAAAAGATAGTACTAATGCAAATGTCACAACCAGGGCTTACATTTAGGGAGTAGTATTTTAAAGCTATTTCTACTTTCAACCTTAAACAACACTCCCCACCCCGCCCCTGTTTGTGAGTTGACTACAGAGTAAACTTGGGTGTCACCTTTTGTGTGCTCTCCATCTTTTGTATTTGTTTGTATTTTTTGAGAGATGCTCTTTCACTGGCCTGGAATTCACCAAGTAGGCTAGGCTGGCTGGCTGGTGCTGGTAACCATCTTCTCTGAGCTTCCTGTCTACCAAAAAGTGAGGAACAACTCAAACCCTTTATGCCACCATAATGGGGCCCAGAAACCATGAACTCAAACTTGAAACTGTGAGCCAAAGTGAATCCTTTAAACTTCTATCAGGCATTTTGATCATAGCAATGCAAAATAACACCCTATTGTATTCTCGGTCTTATTTAATCCTCCAGACATATTTAAGAGGAGAGTCATTCTCAGAGTCTATACACTGTTTCCATAGTGAAAACCAAGCACCGTGTTGTACCTTTATTTCTCTTTATATACTAATTCAAACATATGGGAAGAGATGGCTCTTGCTCTCTTTGTAACTACTTAACATTGAATGTTCTAGGGTGTTTTATCTGTATAGTTTCATGGTAACTGCCTGATCTTTCTTGGCCTCATGTGCTTGTTGCAACAGATACTCTTGGTTTCAGGAAGTAGGGAACTTGTCCACTGGGAATTTTTGATATAGACTTTTTTGTTCAGAAATAAAACGTTGTTTTGGTTCCTTTCACATCTTTTTGTCTCAGCATGGAGAGAAAATAACAAGAGACCTCTGGAAAACAGAAATGAATCGTAACTAACTTACATGTTTCTTTATAGTAGCTGAGAAGATTTCACATTTAAAAGATAACATGGTTTATCTGTGTATTAGATATTCTCATATATAGAAGGTTTAGCTTAAGTATAAGCTGTAATGGTGATTGTGGGCTGACTACTTCTATTTGACAGATATGGAAGTAGGCTGAGTGGCAAGTTGGTTGGCTCAAAGCTTATGCTAATAAGTACTGTGGATTATTCCTGGTGTGCGTGCTTCAAAGCACTGCCTGTATGTATACTTGCAAAGTATAGTAAGCTAATGGAAACTTAGTGAATGCCATTCCCATTGTGCAGTCCATCTGTGATTTCCCATCTTACAGGGTATAGATAGAAAAACCACATTAGAGATGGTTCCACAGAGACTCTTCACATCATCATAGCGTAAACGTGATACTCATTTTCTAGAAATTGTGCTTCAGATTTTGCTTTTTATTCCAAGTTAGCCATATATGATGTAATACTCTGGTGACACTGGCCAGCCATGGGGAGCTATGGCTGACAGTCAGCCATGCGATTATGAGAGGAAACAATTGATAGCCCATATGTTGAATATTTTAGGTTTATAATCATCTAAGGATTCTTCCTTTTTTTTTTTTGGTGAGTTTGTTGGAACTCTATATTCTAGGATCATGTTTTAACTTTATATTTATATATTTATTTGTTGTTAATTTTTTTTTAATCTGTGTGTCTATTCACTGATGTGAGCACAGGTCCACACATGCCACAGCACCTATGTGAAGGTCAGAGGACAATCTCAGGAGTGCTGTTGACAGCTGTTTGACTTGAAGGAGATGCTTGTGACACTCAGGGTGACCTTTGTCCAAGTGTCTCCTGGGATACTGGGAGGTGGCGAATGTGGTTCTTCTTTCTACCCTCATCCTTACTGCATCTTCTCCTTTTCCTTCTTGCTTCTTATCTTCTCCATTCCTCTTCCTCCGTTTTCTTCTACATTTTCTGTTTGAATTTTGTCTTGCTCTGTGCCTACTGAGGGGACAGGAGTAAACAAAACCATCTCCAGTGATGTTTTTTTTTTATAATTATAAATTTTTTTCTGCACTGTATTCTGATATTATTTCTTGTTCTTTCCAAAAAAAAATTCTATACCCATGCCTTTGCATTCGAACATTTCTTTCTTGTTGCCTAAGAACCCATCAATCATTGTGTCTCTTAGAATTTTTCTGTGAGCTATCCTTTGTAAACACAATGGCAGCCCATTGTGAGGATTTCTCTTTGGTTTAGTACCTGAAACGTACTAATTTGGGGATTTTACTAGGACAGCAAAATTGTCACATTTAAGTAACTTGTAACTCCCAGCAGAGTTTTAAAGCTGCCTGTGACATGATGTTAAATAGTTTGTGTCTGTAAGAAACTTTGCAGATGGCTCTGTATGAAGGGCATGGTTTATATTTTGACTTACTGCTTCTTCAATTATGTAACATAATTGAATTCCATTGAATTTTCCGTGATCTCCAGGGAAATGATTTTCTCATTGTTAATCATAGATATCGTCAACTGCAATGAGGTCTGTGACCGACAAGGGTTAAATGGATAGAGTTTACTTCTGTTTTCATGCATGTTTGGATGTGTGTGTGTGTGTGTGTGTGTGTGTGTGTGTGTGTGTGTGTGTGTGTGTGAGTGTATCAATATGAGAGAGAGAGAGAGAGAGAGAGAGAGAGAGAGAGAGAGAGAGAGAGAGAGAATGGTGTATCAGAATGTGTGAATGCATCTACCTCTGCATTCACAGAGGCCAGAAGAGGATGACAGATGTCCTGCTCTGCTATTTCCTGCTTTATTCCCTGAGACAGAGTCTTTCGCTGAACATGGAGCTAGCCTAGCAGTCAACAAACAAGCCACAATGATCCTGTTTCTACGCCATATAGCACAGGGTTTGTATGTGTGTCTCCACGTCCATCTTTTTATATAGGTGCTGGGAATTTGAATTCAGGTCTTGGTACTTGTGTTGCAAGCATTCTTAATTCTTAAATCACTGAGCCATCTTCCTTGTCCCAAATTTACTTATCTCTTTAAGCTATTCACAGAAATTTAGTGTACACATATTTGTTGAGAAAAACATTAGTAAAATATCCCAGAACTGGCTATTATAATCAAGGTATTTCCTTGTTTTATTTATTTATTTATTTATTTATTTATTTATTTATTTATTTATTTATTTGTGTGTGTGTGTGTGTGTGTGTGTGTGTGTGTGTATGTGTGTGTGTGTGTGTGTTTCTCTTTATCTATGTTTGTGCATATAGGTGCAGGTGCCCACAGAGTCCAGAGGTGTCAGATTCCCCTGGACCTGGCAGTACTGCCTGATGTGAATGCTGGGAATCAAACCCAGGTCTTCTCAGTATGTGTTCTTCACCACTGAGCCGTCTCTTCCAGCCCCAGTTAAGCAATTTAATTCTGATTCCTAACTTTGCTTATTACCAAATGAGACAGTCATACAAACATGATTATGTAAGATAGAAGACTGGTGTGAACGTTATGTAAGGATGATACCATAAGTGAATATACACAGGTACCACTGGACACACTGTTCACAGTTCTAGAGGATGATTTAGAGATATTATGATTCACTTCATATTGATCCTAGGGTAATTCACCTGAGGAGAAAGCACATTATTTTTGGCATACAGTAAGAGCCCACATTTGGTTATATAAATCATTTAGTGATTTAGACTTATAATTTATTCAATATACTTAAGCGATGTAGTGTTACATAATGAGCGAATTCAGTGCTGTGAGTAAAATCAGTGCTTGAAGGATCCATCATTATACAGAATGAGCTGTGGGTATGTGACTATAGATTTGTGAGCCTTTTTTCCCTTCTGCTTGCCTGTTGTCTTTGGTCTCATTCATGCTCCTTCTTACTCTAACCCTCTTTGATCTAAGTAGAGCGCTTTCAGGGACGGAGTCTCCAGGGGTTTTGAAATAATACATTCAGGATGAGAATTCTACTCAGCATATCATCTTTACTCCTTCAGCAGTCTCTAGATTTATGTCCATATCTGCAAGGAGCCTCAGTGCCCTTCACCAAACATTGTGGATTGCGCCAGACAGGATTTGGGTTGTTTAATGCATTCCTGTGGGCACAAGTGTATTGGCTTGAAGAAGTTCCCTTAATTTACCCAGTTTTAATAAAAATGATACTGTTCTCTTGCTCATCATTTGGCACCTTTTACAGAGCAGATTTCACCAACTCTGTGGGCTCTTTTCCACATCAGATGGCTAAGCCACTCTCTCCACGCTGGCTTGTGGAAGCAGCACTGAGAACTCCGGAGAACCGGGAGATAGTAACAGCTCCTGGTCTCTGATCATCTTTAAACTGCATTTCCACAAGTTCGTAAACTAAATTGCCAAGTTCACAGTTTGTGTTCTAGTCACACAAGAAGGAGCATTTGGAATAAAAGTGCATGTTCAAAGTCTCGTGAGATGTTTTCTTCCATTCTATGGATGCATCACAGCCCATCCTCGCTGCACTCTGCCTGCTCTCAGAGCCTGAATACAGTTAGCAGTCAGCACATAGTGAACAGAACCCTTTGTGCTTGGAGGATGATGTGGAGTAGAAACCATCCACAGCACAGCAGCTGCGTGGAACCTGAGCCGGACTTCACAGCTGTTTTTTTCTAACTGGGCAGGGCATGTTCTGTGCATGCTGAGAAGTCACATTGATATCCTGGTCTAGACAGCACCTTATTTCTTTTCCCTTCTTCCCAGACACTCTTGAGCCTAATTGTGACTCCCTAGATAAACATAAGAGCTTGTGCATGGAGCCCTTCATGTGTGCACATGTACACTCGTGTACACACACACACACACACACACACACACACACACACACAGAGCAGAGGAATTGAGTGAAGATCATGGGCAGCTGAGAGTCAAGCAGGCACATCATTGGGAAAGCGTCAGTTACAGGAAGGGATTGTTGGCAGCTCCATTTGTTTGGCAAGATTGTGACATGACCTGAGCTTACACTAAATTACCTCATGGCAAATTATTTTTCACCAAGCACTGTAAATGTAGTGATGACTCCACCCAACTGGGCCCTGTGCAGAGGACAGATGATACATCAAAGAGCTGCTAATTAATCTCCAGGTGTGGTTTGGGGTTGACTCTGCTTTTAGGAAAGATGGGTTAAACCCCCATTCTTCCTCTGCATCTCACAGATGAGTTTCTTTCATTTCAAGCCAATGTGAGACATACATAGTCTTTTTAGCTAGAGTCAATTGACTTTGACACCATTTCTCTGGGGTCTGTATGTAGAGGGTGTGCCTGTGTAGGTGTGTCTCTATGGCAGCTGACCAGGATGAAGGTTTATCTTCCTTTAAAATATAAACCTCAGAGAGAGAGGCAGGACCTTACTGGCCTGCCAGCCAAGACAATTGGCGAGCTCCATGTTTTCTGAGAGACCCTGTCCCAAAGCAAGACAAAACAGAAATGTGACAATTGATTGTAGATGACACCTGACATTGACCTACAGCCTCCACATGTATGCACATCAGAGTACAAATGCATTCACAGACATACTCTCTCACACACATGTACACCACACACTCTCTCACACACACACCCCACCCACACGATACTCACACACACACCACATACTTTCTCTTTTCTCTCTCATTTTCTCTCTCTCTCTCTCTCTCTCACACACACACACACACACTCTCACACACACCACATGCACACCACACATTCTCTTTCACACACACACTCTCACACACATTCACACACACATGCATGAACACCACACGTGAACACTCACCACACACTCACACATGCATACACACTCTCTCTCATACACACACATATGTACACACAACATACCCTCACACGTGCACATATGCATGCACATGCACACACGCTAATAAATTCCATGTTAAAGTCTTTGAGTCCATATACTTCAGAGCACCCTTTTGGTGATCCTTTGGGGATAGTTTGGCAACTAAATCACCCACTGCAGCCTCATTCAGAGGTTGGTGCTCAAAGACATGCCGGGTTCCAGGGTGATCCCATTTTAAACCTCTGTCTCTTGGTGTCCTGTACATTTATGTTAAGTGTGAAGACAATACGAAACACATCTCTCCTCCTCCAGCACATACTTTAAAGTTTAGATCTCAGATGACGGCACTATTTGGAAAGGATCTGGAGACCTTATGAGGTGTGTGTGTGTGGGGGGGTCTTGCTGGAGAAAGACACATGGGCAGAGTCTTTGAGGGTATCTTTTTCTTTCCTGTCTCCATCTTCCTACTTCCTATAAACAGTGAGGTGAATAAGGTCTTTATTATATGTTCCCACTGCTGTCATGCTCTTTCCAAGTGTGTGGAACTAAGCAGGCATGGGCTAAACCCTGTGACACCCTGAGTCAAAATAAAATTTTCATCCTAGTTGTTCAGGCCAGGTGTTTGTTTAGTCAGTAACAAGAAAAACACACAGATAGTAGTTGGAATCTCCTTCAGCTCCGTGACTATAAAACCGTGGGTGGGTTAGGAGATGGCTCAGTCGGCAAAGTGCTTATCATGAGAACATTAGGACCTGAGATCAGAGCCCCAATAATCCATCTTTCTAAAAGATTGACATAGCAATGAATGCTTATCATGTTACTGCTGGGGGAGTCAGAGACAGTGGGATCTCCAAGGCTCACTGGCTAGTCAGTGCAGCTGAATGTGTGAGTTCCAGGCTCAGTGAGAGATTCTGTCCAAAAACTAAATGAGGGGCAGTAGAAAAGACACTTGGAGCTACTCTCTCACCTCTGCACAAATTTGCGTGTGCGCGTGCACACGTGTGCACGCGCGCACGCACACACACACACACACACACACATGAATATACACATGATCACACATGTACATACACATACACATGCACACTTGTACACATAAGCCATCAGGGATTTTGTTAAAATGGGGAATTCTACTCCTGCAACAACTAACTTTGAAGAATTTCTCAGCTTCAGCACCCTGCACATTTGGGATTGGGTGATTGCATATTGGGGGTGGTATCCTAGGTTTTGTAGAATGTTTCATAACACCTTGACCTCTGTCTGTGAGACACTTACCTCCAGGTGTGCCATCTGGAAATGCCCATGGATTGACTATGCTACAGATGAGAAGGGAAAGACCAGTAAAAGACTAGGGAAGGAACTGTTGTTTTTGTTAATTTAATACCTGTGTGGTTTCTGGGGAAGTAAAGTTCGAGGAGCTGGAAGCTGCCAGGCCAATTCCCATCTATCTACCAATTCTCTGTCCATTACTGCCTGGGATTTGAATTTCCTTTAGAGTTGAATGTCAGTCAGAGTCATATAGAACAAATTTTGACTTTGATGTCAAAGATTCCCCAGCTGTTTATGTAACAGACAGGACTTTCTGTGAAGGGGACACTGATGGAGGGTTATTTTCACAGTTCTGATGTTTTAGTGGGAAAGGTTGTTTGAAAGACAAGATTTAAATGTGACTCCTTTTAGGATGCAAATAGCTGAGTGCATGACTGGAGTGAGGAAACACATCACACCATAATTTAGCCATTTGTGTGGATGCAAGGTTAGCAACACGATTTAAACATAGGTTGCATTGAGTTCACTGTCTCTTACAGTGTACAGAATATCCCTTGCTTCCCACATAGATTGCTATCTGTCTACCCTGTCTCCTTCCAAGTTTCCTTGTGCCTCTGGTTTGAGCTGGCAGACAAGTAGAACCCTGTCACAACTGAAACTTCACGTGAAAGGCTTTCTTGTCTCTATTTCAAAATCTCTTTTTTGCACTCTATTCTTTCTTCACATGGGCATACACACTTGCCAGATGTGTTCTGGCTGTTGCTTTCCATCTTTCTGATTTTCCATTCCTCTTGCCCTTGTTTCTTCCTGCCTCTCTGGCTGTAGAAAGTGTCAGGTGGCCTGGCTAACAGCATCTTTCCATTTTTGAACTATTACCCTGGAACTCTATTGAGGCTTACGTACTCTTCCCCTCTCCCTTTAACTAGGTCCTAGGTCCTCCTCTTCTCTATGAGTGTGTGTGTCCCTTTGTCTCTGTGTGTGTGTGTGTGTGTGTCTCTCCCCCCTCTCTCTCTCTCTCTCTCTCTCTCTCTCTCTCTCTCTCTCTCTCTCTCTCTCTCTTTCTTTCTCTCTTCTCTCTCTTCCTCCCTCCCTCTCTCTGATGGTAAATTATCTTTGCAGCAGATGAAAATGAACTATGGCTGCATTGTTCCCATACAGCCGACTCTATGGAGCAGATTGGGCTGAGTTTTGAACAGCTGGGGCTGGCGGGTTGAGTCCCCAACCCCTCTAGGAAGAATCCCAGGACTTCCATGACATCCAATTTGAAGGGGAAAGGAGAGCAAGAGAGGTTACGGGGTTAGTGGTTCCTCCTACAGGTGCTTTGACTTTTGTGGTCTGTTTTTCTGAAATATTCACTGGTTTTGGAAGAGACTGGATCAATTCATGTCAGGAGCCATGTGTCTACTACAGACAATTCAGGGGCTGTAGTACTATTTTATTGTTCAATTGCGGTCACTAAAATGTGATCAGATATGTGTTTTTGTTAAAATATGCCGTGCTCCCTCATCCACTGTATCCATTTGTTATTTTAAGGAGAGTTTTGATGTACAAAAACGCATGTTACGTGAATATAAATTCAACGGTGGTCTGCTGGAACTTTTGACAGTATGGCTTTTTGGTCGGGAAAATGGGAAACAGGTGGGCTAGGGGAGATGACATAAACTGGTGGCCCAGAGAGCCCAAGCCACTCTTTAAATGTGCTGTATTTGACCATTCAGAAAGTTTAGTGTGTGTGTGTGTGTGTGTGTGTGTGTGTGTGTGTGTGTGTGTGTGTGTGTGTGTGTGCGCACACGCATGCATATGCGGGAACATATGTCAAAGTGATAAGCATTTATTGCTGTGTCTGGCCTTTTAGAGATGGGTTGTGGGGGGCTGTGAACTCAGGTCCTAATGCTCTTGTGGTGAGCACTGTACTGTCTGAGCCATCTCCTCCACTTACCCTATGGGTTTGCAGTCATGGAGCTGCCTTACAGATATAGAGTGCTTGTTCAATCCCAGTGTGTTATAAAGCAGGCATTATGGTATATGTTTAAAAGTCCAGCATACTGGAGACTGGAGTCAGGGCCAGCAGGATTATAGTTCAAGGAAATGCTTGATTATGTAGGAAAGTCAAAGTCAACTTGGCTTCATTGATGCCCTGGAGACAGTTGGGGAAGAAATGTGTGTGTGTGTGTGTGTGTGTGTGTGTGTGTGTGTGTGTGTGTGTGTGTGTGTGTAGGGGCATGTTTCCTAATGTCTCTTTGTTTTTGAGATTTTATTTATTTTTAGTTTATGCATGTTTGCCTGAATGTTTATGTCTATGTACCATGTGTACGCAGTGTCTGTAGAGGCTAGAAGATGGCATTGGACACCCTGGGACTGAAGTTACAGACAGCTGTTTGGTATGATGTAGGTGCTGAGGATTGAATCCTGGTCTACTGGAAGAGCAGCCTGGTCTACTGAAGAGTGTTTCTAACTACTGTGCCATCTTGCCATCCCTTCCTGCTGCAGTGTTTTTAGTTCCTGAAAGGTTGAATTTCCTTTAGATGTGGATGTTTCTGCTGAGTGTATTCTGTTGTTGCAAAATGACGAAAAGATGCCAGTGATGTATTTATTTTGCTATACTTTTGAAGGCGAATAGAAGGTCTAGTGTGTTTCAGTGAAATGCCTTCTAGTAGAAAGCAAAGTGGCCAGACTCCAAGACCAGTGGGAGAAACACACACATAAAGGAGAAAAGTGATTTGTGATGAACTGTGCTGCGGAGTTCAAAATTAAACCAGATTGTGTGGGTAACTAGTAATGCTTTTGAAACAAGATGGGAGAAGACCTCAGAATAAAGGATGGGCAAGGAGAAAACCTTGGTTTTGACCAAAGACAACTGGAAATTATGCCCGGATAGAGAGGCCTGTGGACCTTACTGATGGACTTACCTGGCGTCTGGTTGCAGGAGTCATTTGGGTACTTCTCTTTCTATGTCTGTGTCTACCTCATATTGTTCCCAAGCTAAGGAGTCCAGTAATGAAAAGGGGGTTAGGTAATTCGGGAAGAAAGAGGCTATGAGAAGGGCAAACCTCCGTGCATTGTAAGCCTTTTGTCTGGATTGCTGATGCTACTGTGTCACATTTCAATAGAAGGAATTATGTAGACTGGTCCTTTAAAATGATCGGATTTTATTTCTGTTGCTCAGAAATGCCCATTTCACATTGAACTGAGCATAGGCATTACATTTTTGGCTTCTACTTTGGTAGCATAGACAGGTATTTTCTGCTTTATTTCCTTTGTGAGTGTTCTTGCCTCTTCCTTCTCTTCTTCTTTCCTTTTTCTAAAATCATCGCTGTGGCCTAAAATCCCCCAGTAGAGGAATAAATGGAAGCGAAAGAGGGGTCCCAGATGAAGCCATCAAAGCCACTCTGGCTTCTGGGGTCATTCCTCTGTAGCTCTCAGTGGCCTACTTGGCTTCCCTGAGTGGTGCCATGAACACTACACAGGGGCATTTTACATTTGCTGATGTATAGATTTGTCTTGAAAATAAGAGGTATGCATGAAAAATTGAAAAAGTTATATACATGGGGGCCACTGTTGCCTGGATTTAATGTTTCCTAAAAGCCATACTGTATGCTGCAATAGATACTCCCTCTCTCTCTCTGGGTTAGAATGATTCCATAAATATTGCTAAAGTTTGGGAAAATATGTTTAGTGGAGAGATAAAAAAAGAAAGAAAGAAAGAAAGAAAGAAAGAAGGAAAGAAAGAAAGGAAGGAAGGAAGAAAAAGAAAAAACAGCCTCTAGGCAAGGCTAGAAATAGTGAAATCAGTGGCCTGCTCACTGGTGGTAGTGGTGTGATTGTGTGTTTGTGTACACATACGTAACTCATGGGTTTGTTTCTGAATGAAAGCAACAGATGCCTCCTTCGCTGGCTTCTTGTTTCCTGGTTTTCAAAACCTGTTTGGTTTTATTTTTAAGGTCCAGCGTACCTCAGTCCTTCAGCAAGAGTGGGGTGGGCCAACAGGCTGCATGTGCCGCCTCTCCCTCACATTCTTCTCGGAGCGATACCAAGTGGAAGTGTGAGGCACCACAGACTGCTTTGAGCCGGACCCACTTCCCCTCACCCGCAGAGTGCAAAGCAGTTATACCAACATCAATCAAGGGAAAGCCACAGGCTGAGCTCACACCGTTGAAGCAGGTGTGCTAGTGAGGCAGGCACACAGGATCGAGGCATGCCCCGGCACGGTGCCCACAAATGGCAGTTACAATGACGATGATGGTGTGTGGGCTGTGGCTGCTGCACCCTGCAGAGACCCACTGAGTCTGCCCTTCTTCTGGGATGAAGCAGGGAGTGGGTCCCTTGCTCTTGAAATAACCTCCTCTGTCATTTCAGCTTTCATTTAGGTTTACGAAGCAGAATTTTCAAAGAAATGCTATTTTATTTTCCTTCCGTGGTACCTGCTATGAGATTGTCTTTCAGAATGATCCCCCTCAAAACTATAAATAAGAAAATACAGTGGCTGGTTTACAGGGATAAATGGGGGAAATACAAGGTTGAAAAGTCTCTTGGGAGCCTGAAGCAGCAGGACCACAAGTTGAGACCAGCCTAAATAACTGAGACCCTGGCTCAAAATGAAATTTTAAAAGGGGGGCTAGGAGTGTTGTTTGACAGTAGTACACTTGCCAAATTTGCCTGAGATTTTGGATTCATTCTTTAGTATGACAAAACAAAAAGAAACAAACCCAAAACCCATGCGTGCATACCTAAGCATCAATAAATACTAAATATTTTAATATATATTATATATTCATACCCATGTAAGCATATTCATATATATGCATATGTGTAGACTACATGTGACAAATGCACTGGTATATGCATACACACATGTAGCCACAAACCCTCTTGAAAGAAAAATACAGGCTATGCAATAAAAGAGAACATGAATATCTAAAATAATGACGATGAAGGTGCTTTCAATAAGGATGGAACAAACACATGTGTAATCCAGGTGACAGTTGATAGTGGCCTGGCCTGATCCAGGTTGCACTGGTCTGGTCTGGTCCAGGTGACAGTGGCCTGGTCTAATCTACATGACAGCATCCTGCTACACACTGTACAAGTTTTGTGTCATCTTAATGAAAAATAAAAGCTGGAATGTCAGCCTCGAAGCATACTGTGCCTTTTGCAAAGCTGTTAGTTCTCAAAGCTACCGCGTGTGCTACTGGTCATGGTACCTACCTTAAGCCGCTGCTTCATGGTATTGTATGTGTGATTTATATTAACATAAGTTCACAGTAAGCTTTTGGACAATCAAACTGGCTAAGTTGTTGAATGAAGGACAGACTTGGGGTCATTATTTGTGTAGGAGAAAACAATGTTAGGGGGAAATATATACTACCTGGCTAAAATTTTCAGTTACATAAAATCAAAAGCTATAGTATATGCTTCTGCATAACCCCTGACACTCATATTCGAGGCATATTAACCCCAAGACTGTAGTACCACATGCAAGGGATTTAACTGCAAAATTGCTTTATCAGAAAGTTATTTGTTTCTGATGCTTTTTTTGTTGTTGTTGTCAGAAATGTCTGAGAAGTGCCAGGATGATCATATACATTTTAGCAACAATGTGTAATGAAACACCAAATGCAACATTAACATGGTACAGATTTTATATGATTCTGTTTTTTCTTACATTTATTCATTTATACATTTACACACACACACACACACACACACACACACACACACACACACACACATATATATATATATATATATATATATATATATATATATATATATATATATAACACACACACACACACACACATACTTGGGCCATTTATTTGGAGACCAGAGGACAACTTGTGGGGACTTGTTTTCTCCACTGTGTAGGTTCCAGGTATTGAACTCAGGATGTTAATCTTGGCCACAAGATCTGTCTTGTCTGACATGTTGTATTTTCCTGAATGCAGTATATTGTGTGTCATGAACTTGTATATTAGGGACCATTTGGGAGACTATATGTAAGCCTGAAAGTTGTGATTGCAAAAAAGACTTTCTTTTCCCTGTATGTTCCTAATAATGCCAGAGCAATCAATCAGTACCTATGCACTAAATACAGAGAAAATACCAACATGGGATTAGTCCATTATTAGTGTATTCCTTATGCGTTACCTAGGAATATTCACCAAGACTTGAGAAAAGGCTCCCCTCCCCTCTTTTTTCTTCTTTTTGCTTTTTGACATAATTACTTAGGAGAAGATGTAGTTGGCTGCTGGTTGATAAATTCAGCAGATATTTGTGAACCTGCTGATGCTGGGAACTTGCAAGGGTCCCATCAAATGTGCTCTTCCGGTGTGAGTTACTGAGTCGGTTTAACATCAGCGTGGCTTGATTGCAGAGAGCTAACCATGCAGAAAGGAAAATAATATAGGCCTTTAAAAAGGAAGATTTAACACTACCATTTTGTTTTGCCTTTTCTCGGGAGTGTTTTATCCACTCTACCATGCCTCACACGGTTAAATTTTACCTATGGCATTGGTAGTTGACAACTCCGGGTGTCTGGAAAGCTGACAGTAAATATGGAAACCACTGGGTAGACCCGACACTGTTAATGAAAACTTTAAAGAATACTTAGAAGTTGATTTTCAAGAGCTTTGAAAAGCTGAACTTGCCTTATGTTGTGGGCTTTGGGCTTTGAAACTCAGTGTCAATCTAGTGTTCAGCAGGTTTCGGGGAGTCTCTGCAAGAACTGGAGACTGGAGATAAGTGTGATGACTGCAGTCTTCACCCATGTGCAAGAGTGAGATTAGGCATCGGTAGCACACTAGGGTTCCGATTGTCTCTTGGTAGGACAGGTAGGACCGGGACGGATCAGGCTGACGTGGGGATGTTCTTGAAGCAATGTGTGCTTCTCCAATTTTTCATGCCTCTACCCACAGGACACACTTCTGAGGTCCAAGCCCTGTGCTCCCTAAATGGTCTTAGAAATGAACCTTCTTAATGACTTTTTAACATGACAGTCTCATGTGCTGTCTGAGATTGAAAGTTTAAAGTTCCAGCCTGGGTCACCCAGAGCTCTAAAAATGAAGATTCTTTTTTCTTGAGTTCAGTTACAAAAATAGCAAAAAATTCTTGAAAAGAAGCATTTGCTCTGGGTCAATCCAAGTTTGCCAAGTCTCCCTCCCCCCTTGCTCTCTCTCTCTCTCTCTCTCTCTCTCTCTCTCTCTCTCTCTCTCTCTCTCTCTCTCTCTCTCTGTGTGTGTGTGTGTGTGTGTGTGTGTGTGAGTACAGCTGCTGTAACTTGGCTTCTCTTTCTCACTGGTGAAGGGTGGCGGAAACTAAATTCTGGATTGGGTTCTGTCTCTGCTGTCCAATGAATCAGGAGAGTGGGCCCATCTCCCACTCCTGCAGCTCTGCTGTGATTTCATGGGAAAATTGGTTGTCACTTCGGCCCTTTCCTATCCCCTCTCCTGTGAACACAGATATGGTGCCATTAAGTAATTGCCTTGGGACAATCTGAGGAGTAAACAGGGAGGAAGGATTCCGCTGTTCTTGAGATGTGGCAGGAGTGGTAAAATCACAGATTCAAGTAAGCACTTGCCCTTCAAATCCAAAAAGGAAAGCTTGCGAGTAGAACAATGTGTCTTCAGGCAGGCTAATCTAATCACACACAGAAGCAGCCCGCTTTCTAACTCGCTGGACCACTTCCACCCTATAGTCTCACGGGGAACAATGTATTAAGTACAGTATTTACCACGATTTGTTGAATCCTACTGTCTGATTTTGGCAAGTGCCAAGGAAACACAGAATATATCTTGGACGACTTGAGCCTTCCGGGGAGGAGGCTGGAGTTTCCCCAGAGAGGCGACTTCCCACGGTGGGAAACTGGCTTAGTAGACAGCTCTGTAAGAATGTATACTTTAGAGGGCCCTTGGCATGTCAAGTTTCTACAGCAGCCACAGCTGGTCTTAGACATCTCAGTACCTCCAGAGGTCTGACTTCTAATTTCCCTTATGATGGTGTGGCCATTGCCTCCTGAAGGGCTGCTAACTTAAACCCAATCTTCTGTTACACAGTGGGCCATGTTTCCTAGCACTAAAATATCGGGTTTGTGTATGAGAAGAGAACATGTGAGTGCATGTGCATACAAATATATACATGCATGTGTAGAGATAGAAGGCTGACCTTGAACTCACTATATAACTGAGCATGACCTTGAACTGCTCATCTTCCTGCCTCCTCCACATGAAGGATGAGATCATGCATATGTCCTACCATGCCCAATTCATGTGTGCTGGGTTTCTAAGCCTGGGCATCACACTGCACACTGGGCACTCACTCTACTGACTGAACTGCACCCCTAGGCAGACGATTATCACAACCACAACCCACTGACATTCCCTCATGTCCCTTTGCCCTCCCTTATTAAGAAGCTTCACAATTGCTTTCTGAAATATTTCATTTCTCCATATTTCAGATTTTCTTTTGTTTTTCTTCATAGTGTGTAGTAATTATAAAAACTAATAGATCTCATTTTTGGAATCTTGATGCGTGTATATCATATATTTTTATCCTTCTCATACCTATTTCTCTTTTCTCCCACTCTTCTTCCTCCTAGTTGTTAATATTTAGGCATTTGTACTGGCCTGTCCTTGGGGTCTCCACAGGACACGCCCTCAGCTGCAGCCATTAAGAGCATCACCTGTACCTACTCACTATGTTCCCTTTTGAAAGGGCCCTGCCCACCTCCCATCCCTCTCTCTTTCTTTTTCTCCCTATCTCTGTCTGTCTCTCTCTGCCTCCCTTTCTTGTCTCCCACTGCTTCTGATCCTAGAGGCTGGTCTTCCCCCTCCCCTTTCCTCTTTTCCCTGTCCCCTTATAAGATCCTTTTCCCTTAATAAAAAACCCCTCGGCTTGAACTCTGTTGTGTGGTGTCTTTCTCTCACAAGCTGCTTTTTTTTTTTTTTTTTTTTTTTTAAATAACAACACCAGTGACCCCTTTCCTTTTCCTAAGTATCACCCCTTCTACTTTCAAGTCTTTCTTTTTAAGCTTATATATTGCATATGAAGAGGAAACACACACACACACACACACACACACAGAGTATTTGTTTCTGTTAATCGGGCTTATTTCACCTAATGTGAAAAATCTCTAGTCCCATTAATTTTCCTACAAATGACACAATTTCTTTGTTTTGTTTTGTTTTGTTTTTTTTGTATAGATAAAACTCAACTGTGTATAGAAACATTTTCTTTATCCATTCATTGGGTGACAAAATATAGGCTGTTCCAGTAATTTGGTTCTACACGACTACAGTTATGGTAACCATTCAAGTGTACTCTGTGTGTCTCTGTGGTGTGTTCAGGTAGAGTCCTTTGGTTATGCCAAGACAGTGTATTGCTGTGTCACCTTGTAGTTCTATTTTTAGCTTAGTGTCTTTAAGGAACTCCATACTGATTTTTATTGTAGTCTAACTAATTTCTATTCTCATTAACAATGTATAAGGGCACCCTTTTACCCCCACATTCTTTCTGGCTTGTGCTTTGTTGCTTTTGGGGGGGGGAGTTAGTATTGAAATTTGTAATGGAAATAAGGATAAAATATTTAGAGGGTAATATTATAGCCTTGCATTTAAAAGCATCCCCAAAATATCTATTATTATGAGGAATAAAATAGGTCAATTTCTTCAGCTTCATGTATCTGACAAATAGAGTTTTTATTAAAACGAAACCAAAAATCTTAGCAAGGAATAGCTTGTTCCATGATTCTTTAATGTGAACCAAGATCTGCATCTGGCTGACTGAGTTAAGAAGTTAACGAACCTTATTATTATTATTTTTTAATCTACAGAATATTGATAGGAAAATCAACCTTAGAGGGATTTGTAGATTAATTTTTGTAGTAGAAGGTGGTACCTATATACCATTTACGAGCCTTTCCTTCCTATATTTGCTTGTCAAATATACGAACCCACCAGGAATGCTATTCTTTATTTTGATTTTCCCTACTTTATCCATGCTGGCTTTTTTCAGTTTACATGACCTGTTTCCCAGTAGCACATGGCAGTTGCTATCAACTCTTGAAGATTTCTCCCTGCCTTGTTTGGGATACACTTGATGGTTTTGAGGAGAACTCAGCAGCAGATGTTTCACAGAATATTCCTATTGTGTATTTGTCTGATATCACCTCATGATTAGTCTGGGCTGTAAATTTTCCCAAGGATGAGTACAGAGACAAGCACCATTTTCTTTCTTTTTTGTTTTAAATACTGTCTTTGTTTATTCTTTGAGAATTTTATACAATGTACTTCTGTCTTTTTCTTCCTCCTCCCCTACAACCCAACCCACCCAACTTCATGTACTCTCTCTCTTAGAAACATGGAGTCTGTTTTGTGTTGGCTACTACTCCTGGGCTACTACTCCTGCTCTAAAGTCTAGTTGATATACCCATTGTCATTTCACTGAAGAAAATCACTTTTTGGTTAGGGGTGGGACTTTCTTCCCACTTCCTTTCCTTTGTGCCAGGATTTTGTCTGACTTGAGCTTATGTGGGTCTTGTGTGTGTGATGTCTCAGTTTCTGAGTTCATATTAGAAGCAGCATTTTACATATTTCATGCTGCTGTGCATATACTGTTACCTTGACATGATTCATCTTGATGTTGGCCATCATCACCTGGTTGAAGTCCTATGGTCAAGTTTTTTTGATTATAAAGTCTGTGTTCCTATTTTCTGTACTGTAACTCTTTGGAAGGAAGTCTCTGCACTCACTCATTATGATGGTTTGTAGGTTTAAATGAGATGCTTAATCCATTGGCTCAGAACCCAGTGCTTAGAAAACACTCATTAACATTAGTTATCTCTGTAGCTGCTACTCATGCACTAATCCCTTTCTGTAAGTAAATGCCAGCTTTCCTGAGCACTGCTTTCTTATAGTTCAATGGTCGCTCATCAATATTAATTGGAAAATAAGAATGAAAACATCTATCAAAACCTTCCACATGAGATGACTATAGACGAAGCCTTTCTAGGAGGCTCTGAGCTCATCTGAGTATCAGGGCCTGCAAACTGCTAGGCTGGTATCACCCTCCTGTATCCTGTTCCTTGGGGTGGAGTCAGCCATTGAGGACAGAGATTCAGGCACGAAGAGAAGGGGAAAACAACTTAGGAACTGAATATCCATTATGATGATATATATGTATTTTGGTCAAGTTTGACAACTTTTGGATATAATTTAGATTTCTTAGAATAAACTCTCTTTAGCACTCTTCTCTGGGATGTAAAATGATTCAAGGCAGTGCAGTTGTTGCCAGAGTAGCTCAGTGAGCTGGGATAATAGCACTCAGTCCTGTCTGTTGGAATAAATAAGAACAGCTGGTCTCCTCTGCAAATACTGTTGGCATGAATTTTTTATTTAAGTCTCTGTGTGTATCTAGTAAACAGTAAGCCATATCTAACATTACTAAAAGCCTCCCAAGTCTCCTTCCAATAAATTCCCTTCACTCCTCTCCATTTATAAGTTCAGGGTGTAGGGCAGGGTTAATGACCAGGGAAGGAATGCTAGGAAAAGTAGTTCTGAGCTAGAGAAACTAGGCTTCTCTTCTGCCTCTTTTCCCATCTGACCCTTAGCTTCTCTCTAAGATAACATGTTTTTCTGAGCTTTAAAAAGACATCCTTTTGCTAATCCACATGTACTAGGTGGAGAGAGGTTTATTCATATTAAAATGATATTCTGTATCCAGAGTGCTTACTGGGAGAAAATCTCCAGTCACTATAAGGGGTAAGCGATTGCTGAAAATCCTCTTGGTTCCTTTTAAATGGCAAGTAATGACATTTGTCTTCATGTCCTAACAAGCTTAGTAGAGACCAAACACCATTCATCATGCTGTAGAAACAAGAGACATGTCCAGAGAACATAGATGATATTGTCGGTCGTTATTATTTCTCCTCTTCCTCATTTTTCTTCTTTTTAAGGTAGGACCATGCCATATACTCAAGCTAATTCTTCTGCCTTAGCCACAACCCACCAGTTGGAACTGCTGCTCTGTATCACTACCCTTGGCTGTTGCCCTCCTTTAAGATAGCAGAATGAGATGCTCAGTTCCTGCCCAGTTACCTCTGAGTATTACGTAGTGAAGGCAACCACTGATCAGGTTGTAAGCTTCTACAGCAGAAGGGGTGTGTGTGTGTGTGTGTGTGTGTGTGTGTGTGTGTGTGTGTGTGTGTGTGTGAGGCAGGATCTGTACTGGTTAATCTTTGCTGCCAACCTGGAATTTAGAATCACCATGGAAAACAATTTAAGGATATGAGTATGAAGCTCCGTCCTGTAACATTCCAGAGAATGGAAGATCCACCTAAAAGTGTTTACACCATTCCATAGGCTGAATAAACAAGAGACAATAAGCCAGGCACCAACATTCACCTCTCTCTGCTTCCTGACTATGGGTGTAGTGTGACCAGCTGCCTCAAGCCCTTGTCACTGTCCCTGTCACCACAGACTGTGTCCTCAAACTATGAATTTAAATAACCCCTTCTTCCTATTAAGTGGTTGTTTTTATATGTTCTGTCACAGCAGTGAGTAAGTTGATTAATGCAGGGCTTATAGTTAGGGTTGGTGGTTCACACCCACAATTCTAACATTTAGGAAGCTGAGGAGGATCACACTAAGTTGGATATGAGCCTGGACTACCTAGTGAGTTCCTAGCAACAGAGTGAGGACCCTTAGGAAACAAGCCCAAGGCATCTTCATGCACCCTTGCAGGTTTGCTCTTCCTTCAAGCCACTGCCCATTCCTGGGACCCCTAAGGATGCTCACAGCCCTATTAATAGCCCTTACTGGAGTTGCTTGATGGAGTTGCACTTTTTCCATTAAGGTCAAGCATGGCTGTGAGTGGCCTTAGCTGGTGCGATGTGCATGTCGGTCATGATCAGTATTTCCCAGCTGACACTGTTAGAATAGCCTATTTCAGTTGGAACACTCATGGTAGTATCACAAGTAACAAAACCCCTGAGGCAAATGTTGGGGTCCTTGCTGAAGATCAGAGAAGCAAAACAGCCAGCCACAAGCTCTTACCTCTACCTCAGACTGAAAGGGTGACCCTGCCTCCATGAATCTTCAGCATGACTGGAGACTGAATGCTGAAGATTGAATGCTGAATACCCAAATGAGACCCTGTGCTCCTGTCTTATACTCCTTTCTAGTGCTGGGCTTAAAGGCATGCACTACCATGCCAGCTTCTATGGCTAACTAGTGTGGCTGCTGGGATTAAAGGTATGCCACCACTGCCTGGCCTCTATGGCTGTCACTAGCTTTGCATTCTGATCTTCAGGAAAGTTTATTGGATTATAAATAATATATCACCACAAATGGTGGGTAGCCCAGTTGATGAACAGTCTGCTGTGGACTGACCATCATGGAAAGACCTCTTGGCCCAGATTCATTCAGTCAGATAAGCAGGAAGTGAGCTCAGTTATTCTGTGCCACTCATTATCTAGCCTGTCCCGAGTGAGATTGGGATCATTTCTATCTGTGTAGAGATGCAGGCTGGAAGGCCTGGGGGCCTGAGCCACAAAACAGGGATGTGTACTTTTATGATGGTATTCATGGTGGAGAGCCTGTACACAGACCAAGAAGGAAGTGAATAAGGGTAAGGTGTATACATACACTGCACATGCTTGTGAACTTAGTCCCTGAGAACCATCTGACAGACTTTAAGACCAAACTACTGTTCGAGTGCCAGCAAGAATATCTTGAGAGCATACAATGCTTAATTTATATTTAGGGAATTTCCGTTGCTTGTCCCAGGGCTTGTAAAATTTAAACAGAAAAGACGAGCGGGATTGGAGAAGGTGGGTGGGGAGCAGAGAGCCCAGGGATTTGGCTGACAATATCCCTTTAATGTAAAGCCACCTGAAGCTTTCTGTTGAATAGTAAAGTAATTCACACATAGTTTCCGTCCTTTCAAAGTCAGAACCTCAGAAGCACTGTCTGCCTTAGCTTTGGCCTCTCTCTGCTTGTCTCTTTGTCAGCCCATGCTTCCTGTCTGCTTGCTGGTAGGAAGTGTAACCAAGGCACCCTGCTCCTGGGGAGTTCCCAGGCTTGGCTTTCTCCTCCCAACCTGGCAGGAAGGGCCACCCCCTCCAGAGGCACTTGTTTCTCAGGGAGAGGCAGTACCAGGGCTGAGATTTTTTTTTTTTTTTTTTTGAAAGGGACCCCGTGCTGTCTCTAGTGAGAGCACATCCTAGGAACTTCTCCGTTCATCTAGTTCTTCCTTCCTCTATAGCCCTGTTTACAATAAGCTTTATCCCTCGGAGGAAAACCCAGCATTTATTTGGGTTTTGTTGTTTTCCCTTGCAAGAAGGGCAAACAAACACTCAGTAAATACTAAAACTCACCAGGCGTTTTCTGATTATTTTGGGCTTTCTTTACTCCAATTCCACCTGGAAACTCTCCCCTTGGTTTTCAACTCTGTAAGTTTATTCTTCTCTGTGTTGATGGACCTCATAAAATACCTTAACAGGAACAGTTAAGAGGTACGATCTACCTGTGTGCTGCTTGCTTTAACTCTGGAGAGGTGTGCAATGTGTTTGTGTTTCTTGTCTGTGCTGTGTCCTACTCTTAATACCATGAAAATGCCATGAGATGGTAAAGTCCCCTAGGTGGTCAGAGGATAACATTCTTGGTCCTCTCCCATTGACACAGCCTGGTTGTTTAATTTTTAGGGCTGTTTGTCCATTTTGAAAATGAGATCAATGGTGTTTACCTTTCTACTTTAGTTTTAGGTGAAAAATGATTCCCCCCCACACACACAAGTTGCTCAGATCTTTAGAAGAAAAGGCCTACAGAAGTACAAGAAAAAAGACACAAAGGAAACCATTCTAACTGGCCAACAAAGACTTTAAGAAGCACTGCTCATCAGCTCTTAGAGTTGACCAGGCGAGTTGGAGAGCTGTGCACTTTGTATGGAGTCCAGCATTCTCAGGAGGCCCTTTGGCTGGCACTATCATTGCATCGTTAGCTTCCTTGTAATATGAAATGAGAAAGAACATGTTGAGAACATAGCCATCCTCTAAAAGAACTTGTGGCCAAGTGGTTTTCATGAGCCTCAGAAATTACTTGTGGGAAACCCTATCAGGAGGAAATTATCTTATCTGCTTGTAACTTAAATGGCAAATTTTGTCTCTTATAAAATTTGTCCACAAGTGGTGTTTCCTGTGTATTTCTAGAAGAGCCCTGTCTAAGCTGCTAATTCATAGCATGTAATTTTCCTTGATTCTTAATTGTCAATTACTTATATTGTAGCTTTGAGTCAAATATAAAGAAACAAATCAATTGTGATCCCAACATCAATCCATAGAAAACTCTCTGTGGTTTCAAATCTTCAACACCAGTTTTTAATGGTTGCATTACCTATTGAAGTTGTTGTTGATGTGGGTATGAGTGCATATTGTGCATGTCTGTGGGGGGAGGTATTTGTTCAAATGACATTGTTGTTGTAGTTAATATTTTTGTCTTATTTTACATATCGATCCCAGTTCCCTCCTATCCTTCCATACCCTCGACAGACCCCCCCCCATCCTATCCCCCCATCCACTCCCCAGGGAGGGTTAGGCCTTCCAGGTGGGATCATCAAAGTCTGTCAAGTCATTTGGTGTGTCTCTAGGCTAAGGGAGTAACCCTCCATGGCAAATGGGCTCCTGAAGTCTGTTTGTGCACCAGGGATACATCCTGGTTCCCTGTCAGAGGTCCTATAGACTGACACATACATTCAGGGGGTCTGGGTTGGTCCTATGCTGGTTTCCCAGCTATCAGTCTGGGGTCCATGAGCTCCCCCTTGTTCAGGTCAGCTGTTTCTGTGGGTTTCTCCAACCTGGTCTTGACCATTCTACTCATCACGTCTCCCTCTCTGCATCTGGATTCTAGGAGTTCTGCCCAGTGTTTAGTTGTGGGTGTCTGCTTCTGCTTCCATCAGCTACTGGATGAAGTCTCTAGGATGTCATTTAAGGTAGTCATCAATCTCATTATTGGGAAAGGACATTTGAGGTAGCCTTTCCACTATTGCTTAGATTCTTAGTTGGGGTCATCTTTGTGGATCTCTGGACATTTCCCTAGTGCCAGATTTCTCTTTAAACCTGTAATGGCTCCCTCTATTATGGTATCCCTTTTCTTGCTCTCCTCTATTTTTTCCTTGACTCAATCTTCCTTCTCCCTCATGTTCTCCTCTCCCCTCCTCTTCTCCTCTCCATGTTGTTTCTACAAGACAGTCCCTCACTGAATCTAGAAATCACCAATTGGCTAGGCTGACTGATCAAGCTAGACTAACTGGCCAGTTAGTCACAGAGAACTTTCTGTCTCTAGCTCTCCAAGACTGGATCATAAGTTACAACAAACAACTGCCTTTTTACAATGGTTCTGGGGTTCTAACTCATATCCTCATGCAAATGGCAAGCATTTTACTCACTAAATTTCTTAACAGCCCCTAAGAACTCATTCTCGATTCCCTCCCTATCTCCCTTGCTTCTTGGTGAGCGATTGATTTATATTACAACAATGACATGAATAGCATTATAGTGCCAAGCATTCATCTACTATAAAGATCTACATTATAAAGTCAAGGTTCCCTATATATGTTAGGTGACACATCTGAAGCCATTCTCCAGTTTCAAAGTATGACCACTTTGGAAGACCCTCTCAGTTGCTCACTGGCCACCTCATTTGGTTTGCCTAACTGGGTATCAAACAGGGACTGTACAGAAAGGTAAGGAGCATACAATTACTGTCCTCTAGGAGTTTCTGACAAAATCAGTAGCATTGTTGGAAATAAATCACGCCAAAAAATGTTAAGTGGCATCTCAAACTGAAGACAACTATAGCCTCCAAGTAACTACCAAATACCCCGTTGATGGTCAGAACCCAAAGGGAAGGCTTCATCACTGGTATAACGGTATTGTCATTTAGAGCACTATGTGGTAGGAGCCAGTTGATATGGGCAGTAGGAAGACTGAAGACAAAGTTAATTAGTTTGACTTTTAAAATAAAAGTAGAATTCTTTGTTTATATGTGGTACAGATGTGCTAGATCTCCATCCATCCAACATCTATCTATAATGAGTTTTATTTGATTAAGGCAATAATATACTCCCAAACTTTGTATGACTGTGTCCTTGGGCTATATGACATCTCCCATCTCAGGATTCATAGGTCAATGTTGATAAGTTACCTGATAGGTCTTTTTCCTCATTGGTAAATGACAGTGACTTCTCCCCTAGCTTTTAGGTTAGCTTAAATGATGAACAGCAGCTGGATTATTCCACAGCAAAAGGAATCCTTCTTTGCCCCAGAAAGCATGTATCCACATAGAACAGGGGGAGTTGAGGAGAGAAGTGTGTCCTGGGAATGTTCCTCCCAGTCGGACCTCTCAGGTGAGCTCAGTCTCATGGCTGGCTATGTCTGCTTTGTCAGTAGCCTTGCTATCTTGGTCTTCATCAGGTTATGGCTGCCCATGTCTGCATTATATTTACATTATGTTAATTAAAAAATTAAATATTTATTATTTAATAAAATAATCATAAATAGGAAATACACAAGCCAAGAATGTAGTCAAGAATACTTGCTTTATCATTACAGTACCCTACCACATCTCTGGTGTATCATAAGGCAAGCCATGTTCTCTAATTATTTACCTTTTTAATTTAATTTTATTTGTATGAGTGTGTTGTCTCAATGTATGTTTATGCACATACAGGCTGATGCAGGCACAAAGATGTCATATCCCCTGGAGCCCGAGTTACAGGCAGGTGTGATCCTCCAGATGTGGGTTCTGGGAACTAAACTTGCAAGAGCAGCAAGTGTCATTAACAACTGAGCTATCAGTCCAGCTCCTCATTTTCTTTAACTGCAACAATCTGAGGAGCTACTGGTTAATTTTAAGTAGACAGACGTCACCAACTGACCACTCATGAGCTGACTACAGAGCAAGTGTAGGAAACTTGTCCTGTACAAATCCAGGCAGTAAGTATTTTATGTCTGAGCATCCCGGTCATGTTAGTGACAACTACTCTGAACTGCTATCTGCCACTCTGCCATTTCAGTATAAAAACAACTATAGAGTGGAACCAGTTTTTATCCCTAGGGCATGAACTGGCATTTTGGCACCCATTCCCTATGGAGGGATACTTTCTCAGCCTAGATACAGTGGGGAGGGCCTCCATCCTGCCCCAAATGATGTGATTGACTTTGATGATGGGAGGCTTCACCCTCCCGGGGAAGTGGATGAGGTTGGGATTGGGGTTGATGTCAGAATTGGGAGGACCGGAGGGAGAGGGAACTGGGATTGGTATGTAAAATAATATTGTTTTTAATTTAAATAAAAAATCAATAAAAATATTGTAGGACAAGTGCATTAATGATAATAGCTGTTACAATAAAATTATTACAAAAGAAAATAAGCTGGAGGCAGGGTGGATTTGGGTCATATGCTGTCATTGGTCAGCCCTGACCTAGGCCATTTCAATGGTGGCTATGAAAGGCAGTGCTCACTTTTGCATCCGTTATCTATTCTGTACTCAATAAAGGTTGCTACCTATTCATAATTTTTACGCTTATCATTTATCTGTATAAATATTTGTTATTGCCTCGAAGCAACAGATAATGCAATGAGTGTTTATTGGTTGCTATTCAAAGGACTTGTTATTAAAAGCAAAAATAAGTTAATGTGCATCACTTTAGGAAATGGATACCCAGCACAGGATACTGTTCCCTGTAGTAGCCATTCCAAGCCCAGGATAACTCATCCCCTTCCTTACTTTCCTCTCTGAAAGTCTTAGGCCTTTATTACCCAATTGATATAAAGCATGGACTTCAACTGCCAGTCATAGCAAGAACTTTGATTTTCTGTCTGGCATATAAAACCCTTTAAAGCAATAAGTGAAAATTGGAGCTGGATGTAGCTCAGCTGATAGAGTGCTTTCCCAGAATCCATGAAGCCCTGAGTTCCATCTCCAGTAGCACAGGAACTCGTCTTCCTGGCATACAACTGTAACCCAGAACTCAGTGTTAGCGGCTGGATCAGAAGCTCAGGGTCATCCTCAGCTAGATAATGAGTTTGATGCCTGCTTGGCTGCTTGGTGTACAGGCATATATATATATATATATATATATATATATATATATATATATATATATATATATAGAGATGCATTTTTAAATTCATGAAATAGAAAACATCTTATGTACACTGTTATATTTATACTATTACTTGTACAAAATTGCTCAAATATTGCACTCCTTGTTTGTTTTATAGCAAGTATTTGAGGTCTGGTATATATTTTATATGCCAAATACTCTCTCGCTGTATATGGCTTGTAACTTCTCAGAAATAGAAGACTGACAGGGTCAAAATTCATCCTTCCTAGTTGATGAATCTATCTCCTTCTGTCACATTGGCAGCAGCAGCAATCATTTTAAAGGTGTATGGAATTTATTTATTCTTCCTTTAATCAAACCATAAGTATGGACCACTTTAGATAGACTGGGGTCCTAGATATCATTGCCCTTTAGTTCACCAGTAACATGGGAGAAGGGATCACTATCTGTATTTAGTTTGTTTTTCTTTTCCCCATTCCTATTTTCTCCATTTGTATATCTCATGTGCTTAATAGTAACTGTTTGCAAGTAAAAAACTAGGGCCAGTGAGATATCTCAGTCGGTAAAGGAGCTTGCCACCAAACCTGGTGACCTGAGTTCAATCCTGGGACCATACACATGAAAGGAGAGAGTCAACTCCCGTAAGGTCACCTTAGACTTCTACATGTACATTGTGGTACTTGCATTTGCACACATACGCACACACGCGCGTGCACACACACACACACGTTAAAAGGAAAAACTACAAATATAAAATGACAAAATCAAGTTGCTGGGTAGTCCACCATTCTCCACCTCCAACTCAACAAGGATTTCAGCCACTTAGATTAACTCAGAATGATGTGAGTCATACCTTCTCTCTCTGTAAGCAAAGCCCTTCACTGTATGCAACTACTCAGAGGTGATGACTCTGGCAATGCTCATTCCGCTGCAGCTAGTGTTAGTACGTTAACCTGACTGTCACTGTCTCTGCTAGACAAAGTTATCAGGAATTTACATAAAAAAGAAACTGTAGCCATAAACGCATTTGAAAGATAAATTTTTATGGGAATATGAAAATATAAAATTTGGAAGTGGGGAAATAGCTGGGCCACAAATAAAAACTTGTTCAGTCATTGGAGCACAAGTTCTGTGAATCTGTTGATGGAGATGATTAGTAACAGCTAGTAAAATCTGTGTAATTAGAGATTTTGTAGATATACCTGATCCCCTTATGGGTATATCTGAGGTCTATTTATAAACAGATCTTACTCAGTTATTTTGAGGCACAACAAAGCATTTTAAATAGTGACCGTTAGGCAGGAGCTGTTGGTGTTCCCCTTCTCAGTCTTTTTGATTTATGGATGACTGCGTTAGTTCCTGCATTTGTCCATAAGCCAAATGATGTCAACTTCTTTAAGGAGACAGCTTGGCTGATGCCAAGATAGGAGGCACAACTTGATTTTATGGTTTTTCTAGAGACAGAACATTTGAATTGAGTAAAATGGGAAACAAATTGGTCTTATTTACAGTAACATAATGTAACAGCAGCAAGAAGTAACTTTTAGCTATCTCCTCCTCTGGGTAGCTGCTGGTTGAAGTGCCTTATGGGAAATCCATTTCATTCTCATGGTGTGTGAGGAGAATTGCTCTTTTCCTCATTAATGGTTGAGTCATTTGCCCAGGGCCATAAGCTAATAAGAAATGATGCTGGGATTTCAGCCGAAGCTGTCTGACTCCATGATTTCGTCCCGTAAGCTCTACACTAAGTAACTATCCATGTGTTTAAGGAATAGGCGCTGGAAAGTGTCTTAGCAACTTAATTACTATTAAACATGTTAAAGTTTGAAAAAGCATGAAGTTCTTTAGTGAATCCTTGTGGGAAAATGACATATATCAGAGTATTAAGCACTTAAAACTTAGATTTAAAAAAAAATCAATTCTTTTCTAATATTTGGTTTACCTTGAATAGAGGTCATTTGCAGGGAAAACAAAGTCCAAACTCATGTTAAGCTGCTTAAGAAGTATATGTGGAATAAATCAATAAAGTAATGGAATATTATATATCAGAATATGTGCTCTAATACACAGTTCATAATTCAGAATTAAGCCTTGGCCACAGATGCACTCATGTTAGAGATGAGAAATTCATGCACATGGAGACTCTCAGAAACCCTTAAATATTCTCTTTTTGGACTATTCTTGGCTCTCCAACCTTTTTATTTTTGGCATTGGTCTGGCCTCTGCCCCTCTGGGCTCTGATTTCCCTTTTAGTGTAAGAGTTTCCTGTGTTTGTGTAGACAATGGACCAACAGGTCTCCAAATCCATGTTGTATATGTATGAAATATTAATGTGAGTTTTGCCCAATAAAACTCCATGCCCATCTGATTTCTTGGACATTGTTTTAAGGAAACATGCTAGGGTAGTGGCCTGCTCAAAGTATTTTTTTGTTTTGTTTTGTTTTTCTTAGTGATCTCTCTGGAGCTTTATGTGAGCTAATAGCTCCCCACCCACTTGAGATTTTGCCCATCATATTATATCTTCCAAGGAACTAAAATAGAACTCGTTTTTGACAGCATGGGAGACATTCTCTTACTGTGGCTCTCTAGGAAAAAAAAATCTCCTAATCTAAGTAGACAAATTTAGGAGAGAGAGAGAGGGGGAGGGAGGGAGGGAGGGAGGGAGGGAGGGAGGGAGGGAGGGAGGGAGGGGGGGATAGAGAAAATGGCATGCATAAACTCCAAGGAAAGCATTCTTGTTTTGTGAAGTCTTCCACTCACTCCAACTGTCGGGAATTTTACATACCCCGATAGCAGTTAGTCTTATGGAAAGAATGAACAGCTATAAACAGCTGGATACACTGTCAAAACTGAGGGCTGTCAGCCTCATTCAACCCCCCCACCGAAGCCTTCTATCTTGAGAAAGTTAGAACTTCTTAATTGACATTTTTAGGATGAGTGAGAAACATGGGTGAATGGAGATGATTTCCTAAAAGACAAACTGGATAGTGAGTTTGAACTGGCAAGTTCAAAAGCAGGAAACAAATTAGCAAGCATGTATTGGGATCATGGCCCAGTGCTCGCCATTCTCATGCAGGTCTCACAGGCAACTAGATCAATGCACAATTGGTTTGCCTGTAAGCCTGATAACCTCAATGTTTGTTTTTGTTTTATTTTATTTTTGACTCATGGCCTAAAACCATTGCACAATGAAATCTCTCATCTTGAGAAATAATTATGAGCTGCCTCTTTGGGGTTACCAGGGACCCATAAATAAACCAAAGGTCTTTGGTGTTTGTTTTCAGCCTCAGATCAAATCAAATTGAGATATTATTTTGGCATTTCATGAAGCACAAATTTGATTTTCTTTTATTTTTTAATTGACAGCACTGTCTCAATTATTATAAACAAACCCCTCAAGTCCATATATGATAACATAACACTACTGAAGAAATGAGTACAGCAGATGACTTATTAATACATTTGTAAGCTCTAGATGAACACATTGCATAAATAAAATGTTGAGGCAAAGATGAGTCAGAGTTCTGATCTGTGGTTCATATTAAATGCACCTTACTATATTGTCTGGTGAGGGGCCTTTTTAAAAAATTAAGTTAGTGGCATGTCTAAAACTGAGCTTACCTGATTGTGGTCATACACATCTTTAATCTCATTGCTTGGGTAACAATGTAGGCATATTTCTGTGAGTTTGAAGCTGTCCTGGTCTACTTAGTGAGTTTTAGGCCAGCCAGGGCTACATAGTGAAAAACTGTGCCTCAAATTAGTTAATCAACTTACTAATTTAAAAATTGACTTGACCTTGGTAATTTCAGAGAAATCTTAGGAAGTAACCATCTCTTCTGAGAGAGACTACTTGTTCATCTTATAAGGTCCATTTGTTGAAATGATTTCTCAAGGGATACTTGTTTGTCTACCATAGAGGCTGCCATGGCTTTAATTGGTAGTAGAAACTTGAAAATTAAACTTGATATTTATACTTGAAAATAGTGCCTGGCTACGTAGGTGATTTCTGCCAATTAAATTTTGACATATAATGTTGTTATAAATAGGAGACACAATATAAATATTTTCACAGTGCCTGAGACACAGTGATTAGAAAAAGACAGTTATGGGTATATACACATGCCACTCTTTGTTTTTCCATTCATCCCCCTGTGGAAAGTTGGGGTGCTTTTCCTTTGTATGTTATGAATAGTGTTCTTGTTACTGTGTGCTACAAATTTCTGCTGTGGCTTCTGACTCTATTTGTATAGCACATATTGCCTACAGTGGAATCCTTTGGTTCTATGATAATTCTGGGATTTCTTTCTCAAGTCTCTTTAGCTGTTTTCACATAAATTCCACCATTTTAACATTACTATGTCTGGGATGGGATTCTCATTTCTCTATGTCCTTCCCAGTAGTTGTTACAACAGCCACTGGGGTTAGGTATAAGATGATATTGCATTGATGATTTGATTTCCATTTCTCTGGTGTCCAGAGACATTGAGAGTGTTTTATATTATGTTGTAGGCATCTAGGTATTTCACATAAACACTGTCGTTGCTCACTTTTACGTCATTTTTGTTTTGAAGTTATAGAGTGGATGTTCATGGAATGGCTTTCTGGTCCATCTAGAGTGAATCTTCACTGCTCATGTGACTTTATTCAGCTCCCTTAATTTCCAGTTGCCATCTTCTGCTGTTCCTTGTTAGCATGAGGGTTAACATGAGGCAAATACCAAAGCTGAGAACAAAAGATGATCAAGTACCCCTTCCTTCTTTAATTTCTTGGGGAGAGCTTTGCTTAAGGTGACAAAGCTCTATGGAGATGAAGCTAAGCTTCGGCACAAAGTTCTCTTCAATTATATATATAAGATCAAACCTTCATGACTTGTCTTTCATATAATGTGTTTTTCATGTTCAATCACTTTCTTTAAATTTCACAATTCAACTTTTCTTTACTGTTGAATAAAATTTCATTGTGTAAATGTACATTTTTATTATTAATTTTTCTCTTGATTAACATCTAAGATGAGTTTGTTTCTTTGCTGTTGTGGGAGAGAGTATGGGTAGACATCTAGAAATTAGCCAATGGCTCTTGAGAGAGTGTAATAGTTAATTTTGGTTATTAGCTTGACTGTGCCAAGAATCAACTAAGAGACTCACCTCTGATGCATGTGTAAGAGGTTTTCTTAGAGAGATTAGCTAGGAAGGAAAGCCCTTCCCTAGGGTAGGAGGCAACTTCCCTAGATACCCAGAGATCCAAGAGAAGAGCTATTGCTTTATGCCTGTTCACCTTCACACCTTGTTGATGAGTACCCTATCTTTTTGCTGCTGTGACTACTGCTGTCACCATTGCTACCATTTTGCCACTGTGAACACCATTCTCCACCTACTCCTACAAGAACCCAGAATCTTTGACCTTCCAACATGACCAGTAGCTCTGTCTGAATCCTCCAGCTTTCAGTGCCAAGTTGAGACTGCAATGTAGAAGGAAGACAATACTCCTGTACACACACACACACACACACACACACACACACACACACACACACACACAACACACAAAATAAAAAAATAAAAATAAAATACATCTTTGTATTTAAAAGTCTTATATTGGAGAGATTAATGGTTTTCCATTCTTGCAGCCCACATTGATGGCTTGCACAATCATCTCTCCTTGAATATTCCAGCTTACTTTGAGGTTGTTCTTTATAGATAACTACCTTCAAGGTTTTCCTGTTAACTTTATTTGAAATTGATTACTGCATCTTAGTACTTTCTTCCTTCCTCATGTGGTTTAATTTATTCATTCTTTCACTTTTTATGGTAGAATCTTAGGCCAGTGATTATTATGCTATGGATATGAAATAGCCCCCACAGATTCATGCTTTGCTTGACCCAATGGGTGGTGGTATTTGAGGGAGGTTGTGAGCCTCCAGGGGAGGAACTCTAGCTACTATATATATGGACATTAGAAATCCCAGTAAACAGTACATATATATGATACAAAGAAACTATGAAGAAAATAGTGATTTCACTTACAGCTTCCCATTTCCAATGCGTGTCTTCCATTCCTGAAGATATATGGTTGTTTCTCATCTCATGGTCTTTGAGTGTAAGGAACTTCCACTCACGATCTTCTAGTCTGCATATCTGGGGTTAGTTCTTTTCTTTACCTGAAAAGAAAAGTACTTTTTCTTTACCTGAAAGCATGTGTATTTTACCTGTGTTCCTGAAGGGTATTTTCACTATGGATAGAATTGCGGTCTGATACTTTTTACTTTCAACCTCCAAACCCTTCTGTCTCCATTCAGGTCATTGAATATTTTGGCTCGCTGTTTTGTACATTATGTGCCACACACCTGTTTCCACTAGTTATATCTGGTTTTTACCAGTTTACCTGATAAAAGTTGAGGCAATTTCTTCAAGGCTGAAGATTGCTGAGCTTCTTAAACCTGTATTGGCTATATTTGGAAAAGTTTTAGGCATTATTGGAAAATTTATTTATCTTTCAAGTTTGCTTTTTCTTTTTTTCATAATCCAGTTACATGCATCAGACCTTTGGAAACTTCTCTGAGGTCTGTGACGCTCATGTATGTCTTTCTTTGGTTTTCACATTGACCATTTTTTCAGCTCAGGTAATGTCTGTATTTAAGTTTCTTCACTGTTTTCACATTGCTTTTGATTTACCCATTGAGTTTTATTATTTCAACTATTGTATTTTTGATTTCAAGAAGTTTCACATAGCTTGATATCTGGTGAAAGCAATGTTCTTTTTTTAATTTTTTTTATTAGTGTAACATATCTATTTAGAAGCCTTTGATAGCTCAACCATCAGATTGTGTTGTGCTTTTTTTTTTTCTTGAATATTGTTGTCTTCCTATATCTTTGTCTATTAAGTGGTTTTGGATGGGTTTATTGTTTCCATGATTATTCTGTGTATGTAGTTTCTAGGGAGATGCCCATTGTTCTGTTCTGGAGTATGGTCATGTTTTAGAAATAAAGCCACTTGACTTTAGGCTGCTGAGTTTCACTGTCTGTGGCAGGTTTCAACCTCAGTTCAATCTCTCTGACCTTGATATCCTGGATGGGCTCTCCTGCACATGTGCGGATTTTAGACTTAGAACGGTATTTATGTAGAAAGCCAGAATTTCTGGTTGATGCACACCTAGCTCAGGAACCAAACTCATTCACAGATGTATGGTACCTTCCCATAATTTCCTGAGCTTCTTCCAAAACTCTGGTCTTCCAGAGTTCCTCTGGGTTTACTTTGTCACTTATTAACATCTCCAGGCACCTCACTACTTTATATAAGAAAAAAAAATTGTAAATGAAAAAGTGAAAGGGGAGGGGACCCTGGAGAAATGGTTCAGGGTTAAGAGCACTAGTTGCTCTTCCAGAGGATGTGAGTTCAGTTCCCAGCACCCACATGGCAGCTCACAACTGTTTGTAACTACAGCTACAGGGGATCCAATACCCACACCTAGAAATACATGTAAGCTATTGCAGTTTAATAAGGATCAGGATAAACAAATAGGCCGAATAGATGTTTATTCAGGGAGAAATAACTTACAACATAGACAGACGAACACCAGTAGTTTGAACCGGATGCTCTCCTCCCCGTGTATGGCCAGCAAGAGAGCATTCTGCCTCCTCCTCAGACTTAGTTCCATGGGTCACTTCTGCCCCTGGCTCCACCCCCTAATGGGTGTGGTCAGTGCCACAGAAGCAGACAAAGTGAATATCCCACTACAGTAAGCAAAACACTAATGCACATAAAATAAAAATACATAAATAATAAAAAATGTTGAGAAAGAAAGAAGTCCTGAGGTGGGAAACTCATGGCTGCACACATCTCTTTCCTAAGGTTTGATTCTTCTATGCTTTGTCTGTTTCTGTGACATCTCAGGTGGCCTACTCACAGACAATAGACACACACAGACTCCTCATTTTGTTCATCTATTTTTATTTTAATATCCTTTATTTATTATTTGACAATTTCATACCTGTATGCAATATGTCTTGATCACACCCACCCACAGCTCCCCTTTCTCACTCCACTGATACCCACGGACACTCTGCCCTTCACCCTTATGCCATCGCCTTTTAGAATTAATGTAACACATTAATTATTTAATTAATTAAGCAGTTGGCACTGTTTTCAGGAATGGTGAGGGAGCTTGTTTCATCTTGTACTGTCCTATGTATGTAACTGAAACTGAAGTTTGTGAGTGCAGCTGCCATGCCGTGTCTGGGAGACATTATTTTATAGTTCTTTCCATTTTCTGCCTTTTGACATTCTTCCCAATGCCCTGTCTCTTGGTGTTCCTAGAGCTACAGAGAGGGGGTTGAGAACAGAACTGCTCTATATGTATGAAACTGTTTAGAGGGCTGTTTATTAACATCCATTTAGTCAAACAGCTCTAGTATGTTCACCTGTAGGGTCTAGAGACATGGACTTTTGGCTAGCTTTGCAGTACCCATCATAAATTTCCTCTGGGGGCCAATAAGTAGTAGTTATCCCTATAACCTATGGTCCATTATTGAAGCAATGGTATTTCTTGCTGGTAGGTTGGTGTTGCAGCATTTGGGGTTCACTACTGGGTAACACCATAGATTTTTTTTTCTCCTTCTGTGGCCTTCATAATACCTTCTGATGCTATAAAACACACATAAACCTTTTCCTTAGTGCTTTAAGTTGTAGTCACTGTGAGGCCTGAACTGCAGGAGGCTTACTCTACCACTATTGAGCTGTAAACGTACCAAGCTATAAGCATGTTGCCTACAGGTCAAGGTCTATAACCTGGTTTCCAGAATGAACCACGTCATTGTGACAGACCAGATTATACAGAGAAGAGCAAAAGTTATTGTCAATCACATCTGTTTTACACACACTGCATGCCCAGAGTTAAAGTCAGTGTCTGCGGTGCTTTTTTACTTTAGGATTCACTGTCTAAGTAAACTTCTTCACATTTTCAAAGGCTTGAAATATGCTGCTATGTCATCCTCCTCCACCAGATGTTGTTTGTTTTTGCAGTTCCGAGGACTGAATCCAGGGCTTTCCTAGTACTAGGCAAGCTCTCTTGCTCACTCATCTTGGTCTGTGACCCTGACCTTCCACTGAATAAGAAAAATGAAAACTGATTTTATGGAAATACCAGAAGCCATCAGAATCAAGCTGTATATTGACGGAATTGACATTGCTGCCATGTTTAACTAGTCCTCGGAGATTGATTGTGGTGACTTAAATATAGGTTTTAATTGGAAAAAAACCTAAACAAACAAACAAACAAACAAAAAAAACCAAAAAACAAACCTAAGCTAGCGTTAATGATAATGTCACGTTTTACTAAGTAATATTTGGTCAGTGACAACTTCCTTATGCAGTTGGTTTTATATAACGGTAAGATAGGGAACTAAAAGAGAAATTACTATGTCTGAGTGATGTGGATCTTCAAAGTGCTGTAGTACTTCTCTTCCTTCAGAGTAATCAGGAGCTGGTGTTAGCCATGCACTTTGCATTTTTGCATTTGGGGAGAGGTAGTGAGCAGTGATTCTCAAGGAAATGAAAAGTGGGGGTAGCATGGTCATTTGATGGAACAATGAAGTTAAATTGTTCTTTAAGAAATGAAGGATGTATGCTGTGAGATAAAGCCTCAGATTGAGAGTTCCCATAGACTTAAGATACCCTCTGACCCTGAACTAGATTAAGTTGCTTAAATATGGCTTAGATAAGGAGCACATTACAGCTCTGGTGAAAGGATTGCCTCATGGGTACTTTCCAAACGCTGATTATTCTTGTTTGACCCTTGAAATTATGGGTACAAAAATAGCAATTTTCTGAAGTCATTTGTAAAATGTCACACTGTTTTGCTAGCTGTTTTATAACAAATTATGAGTTTAAAAAAACCCAAAATCCTGATCAATTCTATAAGAGTATACTCTATGTGTTAATTTTTTGAAATCAACATTTAATTTGCATTCAGCAAAATGGACAATTTTTGTTTCCAAATATATATATATACATATATATTTCACATTTATAGTTCAGTTTAAGCTGTAAAAAATATTCATTGTCCTTGAAAGGCATGCTTCATTCTTTTTCATGTTTCTTCATCTTCCAGAGCCAACTATGCTCTGATCTGTAAGTCAAGTAGCCTGCTGTCAAAGTTCGTATGTGTGGGATCACTCTGTGTGTTTTTGCTGTAGCATCTTTGGGACTCATGTATGTATTATAGACTTTTTTTCTCCATCCCAGGAGAGTGCTAAGTTGAGTCACTGTGTGTTCTTTTCTTACTGGGCATTCTGTTTGCCTTCATTTTGAGGTTATTATGGGGAAAAATTATTTACAACTGTTGTACATCCAACTTTTGGTGGAGGAATTTCTTGTTTTTTGTTAGCTAAGTTAATGGTAAATTATATCACTAACTTATCAATTCTACTTCTGTTTCATGAACACCTTTGAACTTATTTTGCCATTCAAAATTGTTCTGGGGTTGGAGAGATGGCTAAATGGATCTCTGAAGTTTATTGGCAGTCCAGTTTAGTTGAGTTGATAAGTGAAAGGCCCCACATTAACCAAAAATAGGGTGGAGTGACTAAAGAAGTTATCCGACACTGACCTGCTTACACATGCACTTGTGTACACATTCGTGTACACAGATAAACTACATACAAAGGGTCCCAACATGCATAAGTTACTACAAGTAATTCTAATGTATTTTTAAATATTTGTTTTATTTTTATTTGTGTGTGTGTGTATGTGAGAGAGAGAGAGAGAGAGAGAGAGAGAGAGAGAGAGAGAGAGAGAGAGCGCTAGCATGTGCGAGGGGGTGTGCCATGTGTATGCAGGTGTCCATGGAGGGAGAAAAAGGGTTGGAGTCCCTGGAACTGGAGATACATGATGCTGTGGGCCATCCACTGTGGGTTTGGGAACCCAGCCCAGGCCTCTGCATAAACAGCAAGCACTCTTTACAGCGGAGACACCTCTCAAGCCCCAGATTCTAATGTTTTTGAGAGATTATTCATCTTTCTTTTAAATGCAGAAAATCCATACTTGATCATCTCAGTAAACTGTGAAGAAAAATACGAAACTTTAGGTGTATTAAATATATGGAAATGAAAACGTATCTCATAGAACAGTTTGGAGGTGGTCATTTCAACCAGCCCTCCATGCCCAGTTCAGTCTTCCAGATCCTTTCTTCTGTCTATTCCCATCAGTGTTTCGCATGCCAGTCCTCCCATGAACTGGATCACTTTAAAGAGAAATGCCCTCCTCTTCCTCTTCCCAGAACCCAGCACTGTGCTTGGGCCGCTGCATACAGACTATATGTTGGATACTCTGAGTAGCTGCCTTTTGTCTTAGATATGTATTTGCTTTGTGAAAGGCTTTGTTGTTATTTCTCTGCTATGGAAACAAAGCACATGCTTTGCTTTACCTAAAAAAGTTTACAGTTCCCTTTATGTCATAAAGCTTTTTGTTTAATACATGAGCTGACTTATCCCAATTTCCTGTTTATATAGAATATGATCGTGATGAAAACGCATACTACCAGAAACTTACAAAAGATTTCTGTTTTATTAGTTTAATAACACTGTTAAAATTCACTGACATGTCACTGAGAAAAAAAACTTCAAGTGAAGATAATATCCACATGCTCAGGCATTCACTCTTACCTCATCTCCTGTGGGTAGATCCTACATACCCAGTGCGTGGAAGACAAACTTTTATTTTTATGGGTGGCAAAAGAGATGATATCTGTTTTATACAATTAAAAGGCTTTGGAATTGTGGATAATTTTCATTACTCCTGGGATTTCTATGTTGAACTGAAGGTCATTATTCTAATCATCTCAGGCTGTCTTTTTCCCTCTAATAGATCTTTGCAAAGCCCATCTGTCTGCAGCTCATGGTATAACCTTTCTTGATAGGGGCAGGGTGGCAGATGGACAGCAGATGGGAGTTTTGCCCTGTTTTGTGGTTCAGAGCTTGGCCCAGGCATGGGCTGTCAGGGGCTGTCAGTTTGTCTTCTCAGCTTGTGGGCTTCATCACTGCATTTGGCATTCAAATTGCCAGCTTGAATTAACGCAGAGCCAGGCCAGCTATTGGTCATTGTGAGTAGTTAATGGTGATGACTGCCCATTATGCTCAGCCACCTAGGGAGTCTATAAAATAACCTGGTGGGAAGTGTTCTTGCCACTTCATTGTACCCTACATCTTCAGGACCTAAGAGTCAGCTCCTTGCCAACATCATAACTGTATAATTAGGGAAATACCACAGTCATATGGGTACTTTCCTCTTCCTCAAGTGCAGCTCACTTTCTCCAGAGTCTTTGTACGTGAAATCACATGGGAGAGCAAAATAGATATGTGGACACACAGTGGTATGGTGTGTATTTTTGTTTTAAGGTTTTGGACATTTTTATGTTCTGGAATTCATAAATGCATTGTGCAATTAGATGGACTATTGGTAACACCCTGGCTACAGTAAATGTGGTTGCTATGTGGCCCCAGCTTTCAAGGGCAGTTCCAAGGATTATTAATATTTCTTGAAGGGGAAAGACTATCTTTTAAAAATATTATTTTGCTTCTGCTGCAAGGCTTTTACATTTTATTTATTTTATATGTGTGCTTTAATTTTCTGCTTGGCAGGTGGCACATCATTTTAGATAGATCCAGATTGGAGTAAACAGATGAGTCTGGGTGAATCCCTGTAATAGAGGGTAAGTGCTGCCAGTGACCGTGAGTAAGAGGCAATCAGGGGTCCGATTTGAAGCTGAGATTTGGTTGTTTTTGTGTGTTTATTCTCTTTCACTTCAAACTTTTGTGGGTTTATATTTATTACTTAGTGGTGCTCAGACTCAATTTTGACCAAGAACTAAGGAGCGTTTATGTAAGCAGTGTATAAGTATAGATCTCTAAATGAATATCTCAAGAAGGCCAAATCACTACAGGGCCAGTGCCACCACGGACTTACCATACCTTTGAATTAAACTAACAGTTCTGATATTCAATCTTATTTATGCTGTTTCAACATGTATATTTTCCTACGTTCTCAGGGCCAGGTTGCTTTTTAAAATGTGTGACTAATTACAATGCTCCAAATGATACAAGTGACACTGGGTTATTGTACTCCAAGTTATTGTTTTCATTTCATTGCAAGGATGACTTTAATGTATATTTTAAAGACCTTTGAAGTCTGTAGAGTATAACAGCTTCCCCAAAGACAGTTTACTTAAACTCCAAGCAATTCCTAAACCATCAAATGTATTTCCACCTATCCCGTGCTTCATCAGATCACTGTTTATCTGTTTCAATTTTCTTTCATCACTTAAAAGATTTAAAATTTTAATTGTGCTTGCATCCACAGGTGTGATAATGTGTCTGCCTTTGTCTTACTGTATCTGTTACCGTTCACTTGTTTTCTGGCTTAGAAATTTGACAGGTGGCCAAAGCACCACCCACCCCCTTCTTTTCAATCTTGGTATTTTACCTGTGGCTTCCTTGAAATCAGCTTGTCTATTCTTTCTTTTAATGGAATCTCAGAAGCAGGAAGGTTGTTAATGGTGTGTGTAAGCTGGCTACTGAGCCCCAGCACAGGAGCTGTAAATGTACTTTAACATGGGTCCCGCTAACATAATTCCTACTTGAGGTGTGGCCAGGATCTAACATGGCTTGAATTGCAGAGGCTTGAAGCTGTCTTCCTGTGACTGCTGGAGCACTGTGGTCCCAGGAAGCTAACCCCCATTAGCCATGGGGGAAAAGGATTCTGTGAACTTGAGGTGTGAAGCATGCCTCTGACCTAGCAGTAAGTAGTATCTCTGCTTTGTCCTGTGCTGGTTTCTTTGCTCAGTCTTATTCTTTCTTTTGGGAACCACTCTTTAAAGAAAGATTAGAAGGGATGGGCTGTTCTATAGGAAATATGGATGATCTTTCATTGAACATTCTCTATAAACAGCTAGTGTTTCGGGTTTAATCATCCTCGGGATTATGGCCTGCTTTATGGATTATAAAGCACTTTATCCATGTTTTAGCTCTTAGGGGTTTTTACAATTCCTCATTAGGAAAGTGGTGAAGACATCCAAGTCACTGAGGAAGTAAATCAAAGCTCAGCACACAGGGGTCTCAACACTGCCTTTTATTCATGGCAGTTACTACTGGTTACATAAAGGCAAACTGGGAACTCATGACTTCAAGAAGTTTACATTCTTTAAAATGGTTATCTATTTATTCATCACTTTATATTTTGGTGGTTGTTGATCTTGTGGTAATGGTGGTGGTGGTGGTGGTGGTGGTGGTGGTGGTGGTGGTGTGTGTGTGTGTGTGTGTGTGTGTGTGTGTGTGTTTGCATTCTCACATGCTTGGATAGCCAAAGGTAATTCTCTGGAATCACTTGCCACCTTGTGGAATCTGTGAATGGAATTAGGTCTTCAGGCCCACAGGGCTTCTGCCCGCTGTGCCATCTCACCAGCAGAGAGAGCTTGCGTTCTAATATACAATGCAGGTAAGGAGTAAATATAGGAACACATCAAACCTGAATGAGTCTTCTAAAGCCTACAGTACAATCTTATCAAGGGTCTTTTTATGTAGAGTGCTCAGAAAAAGCCTTTTATATGCACACATATAAATGTATTTTCATATTTAGCTTTATTCATGTATGTATGCATGTGTATATGGGTGCACATGTCTTTATTTATACAAACAAAAGGTCAACTTTTACTGTCTTCCTATTTGCTCTTCTGTTGTGGAATAATCTTTTTATACACCGTGAAGAAGTGTCACTCTGTTTGGTTTAATAAAAAGCTAAACAACCAATGCTAGGCAGGATTTCCAGCACAGAAGATGTTGGGAAGAAGAGTGGAATCATAAGAAGACACAGGAAGCATGACATGTAGGGGATGATGTAACAAGCCATGAGCCATCTGGCAGCAGATAAATTAATAGAAATGGGTTTATTTAAGTTATAAGACCTAGTTAGAAACAAGCTTAAGCTACAGACTGAATTTTGATAATTAATATGAAGTGTCTGTGTCATATTTTGTGAGCTGACAGTTAAAAAATGCAAGTCTGACTATACTCTCCACTGTATTTTTTTGAGGCACCATCTCTCACTGAACCTGGAACTTGCTGTTTAGGCTAGACTGGTAACCAGTAAACTTAAAAGCCCGAATCTCTGCTAGCTAGCACTGGGATTATGGATGAGTCCTATACTCAGTTTTCATGTGGGTGTTAGGGACCCAAACTCAGGTCCTCATTCTTGAGTAGTAAGCACTTTCCTCACTGAATCTTCTCCCACAGCTCATATTTAGCTTTTTATGAAATGTAATTTGTAGATTCACAGTAGGACATTGTAGACATTTTACCACCTGCATCTCCCTCAATCGATAATATATTCTCTTACCAAAGAAGGATCCTTTAGGCCTGTCAATCTTGCACATACACCCTCCTCTCCTTTCTTCCAGGAAGATTAGAACAAAGAATTCTTTTTTCTTCCTTTCAGGGTATTTTAGTGGTGTTGCTCTATGACAGTGTTTTACTTTTAGTTTGGATCAACTGAAGTTTGCTTGCTCATTCTCCTCTGGATAGACCCAAGGACTGTTTAGTGTTTATGAATAAAGCTATTAGGAACAGGTTTGCACCAGATTTTTTTTAAATTCCAAATTCGTTTTTGAAATAGTTTCTCACTATCTCTAGCTTTGGTTGGCCTAGAGTTGACTGTGTAGACTGGTCTGTTTTTGAACTTACAGCAATCCACCTGTCTCTGTCCCCTCAGTGTCAGGCAGTTATAGGCATGTGTTGTCTCTGTATGGGAATATAAACATATAGCATATAAATCCCCAAGAGTAAGTATTTAACTTTGAAAGAAACTTCTATTTGAGTTTCATAGAGATTGTGACATTCCTCCCACCCACCAGCAGTGTAGAGGTCCTGTTTTGTTTTTTATTTTCAACTTCTGGTGTCAACAATCTATTCAGTTTAGGCCATTTGCATGGCCGCCTCACAGACTATCCCGTGGTCCTGCACTGACTCATGATGACAAACTGTGTCATGTGTTATTGGCCATTCATCCTGATTCCTTTGAGAGGAGCCCATTCAATTTTTAATTGAATCATTTGTTTCTTTATTGTTGTAGGAGCTAAATAGCAGCCCCATGTTGTAAGACACATATATTCCAAACATTGTATTCTAGACTATAGCTTCATTTATTTGTTTTTCTAATTCTGTCTCAAATATCCCAAGTTTTAATTTTAATGAAGTTCATTTTTACCACTTTACTTTTATTGTCAATATTTTTGTATGGTTTTTGTTTTTCATTTTCTGATATCATGAAGATATTTTTTCAGTATTTTTCTCTAGAAGGCTTGTAATCTTATACTTATATTTAGATTGATATGTTGGATACCTTTATTCACACCCAGAATGGCTCATTGTTCCCCATATAACTAGATAATCATTTTAGCATCTCCAATTGAGGAAACATCCTTCACTCATTGAAATTCTTTGGGAATTTGGTTGAAAAGTCAGGGTTTTTATTGTTGTTGGGTTTTTTTTCTTCTTTGTTTTATTTTTGTTGTTGTTTTCCTTTGGATTTTGTTTCTATTTTGGATGTACAAAGCTTAAAAAAATCAATTTTTATCCTTACAACAATGAAATAGGTTCCAGGGGAGCTAGAGAGATGGCCCAGTTGTTAATAACACTGTCTGCTCTTGGAGAAGACCTGGACTGGATTCCCAGATCCTATAGGGCAGCATACAACTCCAGTTTCAGGGGACAGCCATGGATTTCATGTGATGCACACAAATGCAAGCAGACAAAACACTCATACATATAAAGTTTTTCTTCTTTATATGTAGAAAGTTTTAGAGTATATGACTTCTAGAGCCCACGAGAAGGCTTCTAAGAAGGATCCAGACACCTACATCACAGGTAGACAAGGTAAACAAAGGTTGTTGCCTCTAGCGAGCGATGATGGACCTGCCCTGCCCTAGCAGGACCACATGTACTCTACTAAGGAGGCTTCCACCAGAATGTTGAATAAACTGGTAAAGGCCCAGCATGGATAGGCGAGAGAAAGCAGGAGGAAAACCCTGTAACACAGACCTTCACTCAACCTACACAGGATGTGCATTCTAAAGAGACTTCTGCACATACATCAGTGTTTGCTGCTGCGCTGCTTACAATAGCTCTGAAATAAAATGGGTCTAGGTGTTCACCAACAGACTAATGGGTAAAGAAAACATAGTATTACACAATGGAAGTTTTTCACAATAGAGAAAAACAAAATATGACTTCTGTAGAGATGAATGTAATGGGAGATCACTGGGTCAAGTGAAATAAGTCAGACTCAGAAACACAAATACTAACATTTTTACTCGTGTGTGTGTGTGTGTGTGTGTGTGTGTGTGTGTGTGTGTGTGTGTGTGTGCGCGCGTGCATGTGTGTTCATGTGTTGAAAAGGAGCAATCTTAGCCAGGCAGTAGTGGCCATGCCTTTAATCTCAGCACTTGGGAGGCAGAGGCAGGTGGGTTTCTGTGAGTTTGATGTCAGCCTAATCTACAGAGTGAGTTCCAGGACAGATAGGTCTACACAGAGAAACCCTGTCTCAAGAAGAAAGAGAAGGAGGAGAAAGGAGGAGGAGGAGGAGGAGGAGGAGGAGGAGGAGGAGGAGGAGGAGGAGGAGGAGGAGGAGGAGGAGGAAGAGGAGGAGGAGGAGGAGGAGGAGGAGGATCGATCTTAAGCAGAGAGAGGAGACCAGAAAGGGTAATGGAATGTGCCTATCATAAAAGCAGCAAGGGAGAAGGAGATCAAGAGAATGGAGGAAGAGAGGAAAGAAAACCAAGTAGGATAATGGAAACACTGTAACAATTTCTAGTGTTTTGCCTCCTGACTTAAAAGTCAGTTTTTAAAAACAGTAAGTAAAGGGAAACTAGACATAGTGTTGTGCTCAGGTAGGAAAATTGTGAGTTTAGGGTCAGCGTAGGCTGCATGGCAAGATCTATGTAAAAAAAAAAAAAAAGGTCCTTTTCCTATGTGCATATAGAGAAAGGGCACATAGTCCTTTCTCTGCAATCTCCTTGCCCTTTGGGTAGAAGCCTGAACTACAGGAAGAAGAACAAGAAACTTTGTTTTTTTTTTCTCAGGGCACTGGTGTAAACTTATTGCAGCTGGAGCAAAAAATTCCTCCTCCATAGAAACGGGGAGGGAATAAATCTTGGGCCAAGCTGTGTAGATGGAGATAAAGCAGGATGCACAGCAAGGTCCAATTCCCAAGGCCACAAACTCAGCCTGTGCCTAATTAATCAGCATAGCAGAGAATTCTGTCCTCAATTCCATTACCAAGGAAAACAAGTGACAAACATTATTGTGATTCCTGATTTTCAGAATGGAGACTAAGTAACGAGACATGAAATGAGTGACCCAGACTCTCACAGCCAGGAAATGTGAAAACTGAGTTTTGAGCCTAGATAGTCCATCCTAACCTTGTGCAGAGGCAGGGGAGTGGGGAATGTTGAAAGGTTTGAGGTCAAGCAGAAGAGCAGGCTCCTTTGATATTGGTGGAAATGCCAATGGGAATATGTGGGTTTAGAAAAAAAGATCATGCAATCAAGATCGCATTTAACAGAGTTGTTTATCCAGGTCAGCAATGAAAGATGCCCACTGGAGTTAGAAAATTATCTGTGACTTTAGCAGTACGCAGTTCTACTAGACTGTAATATTGAAGCCGCTATCCATTGAATACAGGGATTCAGAAATGAACGTAAAGAGGATGCATCAGAAAAAAAATTGCTTTTCCTCAAGTGTTTGAATACAAAACGAATTGGTACATCCTGTAGGAGTGCCATGAAATTGAGAATGTATATGTCTGTGTGAGTGGCATGAAGTTGAGAAAGTATATGTGTTTTCATTTACATGTGATATGTGTGTGTGTTCCTGTGTATTTGTTCAAGTGATTATATGCATATATATGTGTGTGTATGCCAATGTCTAAGCCAAAGGTTGATGCCAGGTTTCTTCCTTGATCACTCTCCACCTTTTTTGGGACTGGGTCTCTCACTGTATCTGGAGCTTACTCATTCAGCCTTGCTGGCTATGGGTATCTGCATAACTATGCTTCTATAATGCTGAGATGATGGATGGGTGTGACACTGATGCCTGGCTTTCTTTTATTTATTTTAAATAATCTGGTGGTTTAATTTTTAATAATGTGTATGTGTGTGTCTGGGAAGGTATGTACATGGACACATAGGTGCCCATGGGGCCCAGAGATGATGGGTCCCCTGAGCTGGAATTGCAGGCACTGTGACCTGTCTGACTGGGTGTAGGTCCTCTACATGAGAGTACATGCTTTTAAGCATTGGCTTTTAACATGGATGCTGGCAATCTGAACTTAGATCCTCATGCTTGTGCAGCAAGAAATTTACAATCCTGTGAACCCCAGGGGTGTGTTTTAAGGATAAAAGTAGTTTGAGTTTGTTTGTAAGACATGATGAATCCAGTAGCATGAGAAAAGTTTGTCATTATTAGAGAGAAAAACAAGTAAAGAAGATGGCCTAAGGAAGCTTGTCAGTGTATCTCCTATGTGCTTTATGGAAGTTCCCCGAAAGTACAATATTTGTGCCTTATTAGTTGCTTCCACTACTTTAAGAAATAGCCAACTTACTAATTTTTTTTAGTGTGTTCCATATGTGGTTTAAAACATACTATATTCACAGATGCATCTATTAATCTCACATTCTGAGTGTAGTTTTTTGTGGCTATGCCAGCTAAGAAAAAGTTGCTTCATGTTTGCTGATGTGTGTTGATATACAAGTGTCAGAATATAGCTGGTTGGTAATGCTGCAAGAAACAACTGTCACTCTAATGTGAAACCTGTAACATACACAACTCAATCAGCCCATCTTAACTCCACAGAACAGACAATGGCTTGTAAAATAGTCAAGAAAAATTACATTGAAACTCTAGCCAGTGGGAGAGTCTCTGGCTTCTTCTTGACGTCTCTAGATCCATTACATGGTCTGATGGAAAGTTAGGACATGTGAATGTCAGTGTCTGTATCAACATTGCCTTAGGTAGTAGAGGCTTCCAGACAGCCAACATGAGGTAAGAATATACTTAATACTACTGTATGTATTTATCTAAGTTTATCACTAACATCTTAGATTAGCCTGTGTGTGTGTGTGTGTGTGTGTGTGTGCGCGCGCGCGCCGCGTGCGTGCGTGCGTGAGTGCCAGCGCCCATGGAGTCCAGAAGATATCAGATCTTCTGGAGCTGAAGTAACAGGTAGTTGTGATCTACCTGATGTTGAGACTGGGAGCTTGAGTCCTTTGGAAGAGCAGAAAGCACTCTTAATCTCTAAACCATCTCTCTAGTCTTTCCCTAGTGAAAGCCTTAAACTTCAGAATTGCTGAGCATGTGCCTGAGATTGTCTATACAGGCATACTTCTATACTATCCAGCTTATGTGAGATGTCTACCATCTTTGCTTACAGAACTATAATAGACACATTTTTATGTTATGTTTGTGTGTTTTTGTGTGAGCATGCTATGGTGTATGTGGCCAGGCCAAAGGATACCTTCATTTTCTCCTTCCATCATGTGGATCCTGGGGATCAAATTCAGGTCATTAGACTTGGTGGCAAGCACCTATGCTTGCTGAGACACTTTTGGCAGTATGTTATTTTTTGACATGTGTTGGTTTTAACTCCAAACAGATGAGTTGGATGTGTTTACACCTATATGTCAATAGTAATACATACTAGAGACGTGGAGGTTTCATTTGGAAATTGAATTGTCATTTGGAACTGTGGGTTGGCTGTCACACTGGGTCACATGAAAGAACTTGGCTATGTTCACTGGCCATACTTGGCCTCATTTTTGCCATGTGTTTGCCAGATGCAGAAGCCAGTTCATTGCCAGAGGGCACAAAAACATGGAGGAAATGCTTGGAACGTATGCCATAGGATACACTGCAGGTCTTTCTTTTCCCTGATATTTTGTATAGAGAAGTTTGCTTTAAGTGTCAGGATATGAATGGGAGAATAGAGCCTCCTTTTGCCTTCTTTCAGACACAGATGGGGTGTGAGTGTGGGTGCATAAATGTGTTTTTGTTTGTGGATATGCATATGTACTTGTGTATGCACTTGTGAAGGACAGAGTTCACCATGATCACTCTTTTGGTTGTCCCCACTTTGTGTTTTTGAGATGAGATCTCTCTGAACCTACAGCTCATCAACTCAACTAGGCTAGCTGGCCAGAAAGCTCTAGAGATCCTTCTGTCTCCATACCCCTTTTTCCCCAGTTCTGGAGTTACAGACATGCACTGTTGGAGCTGGGCTTTTATGGAGGTGTTGGGGCTCTGAATTCAGATACTCATGTCTGTACCACAGGCACTTTGTGCATCCCAAAATCACAGAATGTTATAGGTTTTAAGCACATTGGAGAACATTGCTGCAAAGAAAGATTACGTATGTAATCTCTACCGTGAGAAACACTTTTGAGTATGAACGGCTGAACAAATGAGTCAGATAACACACACAGTCTTTGTTGAGGCCTTCTTAATTTCCTGGGGAAGATATCACTTAAAATGGGGAACCATGAATGTGTCTGAATTTGAATCAAGATAGACTCATATGCAAAAGGTTCCAGAATTTTTGACAAATCAATCGCATAGTTAAAGGTCACGTATTTATAGCTGATCCAAACCCCAAGATGAATTGAGATGTCAAAATCTTGAGCATATTGGATGTTTACACATGAATAAGCAAGATGGCAGACATTGTTTTCAAGCAGACTTTTTTCTTGCATTTGCATGTTTTTGGTTTAGCTTGCAATTTCCATATAACATTTTTTTCATGTTTACATTTGCATGTAATTAGCATATATATAATTCCATGGTGGGTTATATAAATGCCTATGCTCCCCAAGAGGAAAAATGTCTGTGGGTTTTTATTTCCTTTACTAAAATATTCCTAAACTATGTTGGTATTGGGGGAATAATTGTATTTTTCTTTTTAATTAGAATTAATAGTTTAAGTGATGCAACAGCCTATGAAGTTCAATTTTTAAATTAAAGAACCTCATGTTTTAGGAAAAGTATTTAGTTTCAGGATTTGTAGGGACAGAGTTGAAATATTAATGTTAATTTCAGCTTTACTGCATTCGGTACTTGAAGTACTATAGTTACTCTTTAGCTAGAGAGTTTTATATTTGGGAAAACATTTTAATGAAGTTTACCAATTTTATTTTTAATTATTTATGTATATGAGAAAGTGTGTGTGTGTGTGTGTGTGTGTGTGTGTGTGTGTGTGTGTGTGTGTTCAAAGGCCTATTGAATACATATGGCACAATTGCAATTCATTTTGGTTATCTCATTTCAGTGGATCATTAATGCTATGAATTATTACTGGTATAATTAACACATGATTTCTTTAATAACTGCTGTGGGATGCAAAATGGGACCAAGTCTGACTGCTTCATAGGGGAGCTATTTGTAGTGCATGGCATGGTAGACAATGAAACAGTAGGAATACTTGAAATAGATATGGAATAGGGTAGCTCTCATGACTTCCACATCATTGTGTCCTTTTTCGATTGACAATTTTATTGGAGTGGGTTTTTGTCCTGATACTGATATATCCTTCATGAAGGACATGTAATCAAACTTCTACCTAGAGAATCCTAGTAACAGCTGAATCATGAAAAAGTGACAAGGGTACCTTAAAAATCCATGATATTTAGAATTTTGCACTGGGCTTGCCTAGGTGTAATTTGTCTATCTTACCACTGTACTATGATTTAATTAAAATAGAGACAATTATCCATTTGATTTCCAATTCCTGACACAGTATTTGTCAAAACAAAATGTTGGAAATATTCAATAAATGTTGGTTGAACAAAGAATGTAATGCTGGGGATTTCTCTTCCTTCATGTGTGTGTGTGTGCGCGCTCGCGCGCGCGAGCTCACACACACACATACTCATACACATGCCTGTGCGTGCATACACATAAGCTTAGGAAAGGACAGTAATTCACAGACTTTGCCAGGGAATTGTGTATTACCACTGAGAAGAACTCTGAAGTAACTCTGAATATTGTTTAGTTTTGATTTTGTTGTTACCTCCAAGGTGTTGTGCTTCACTGTGAAAAAATAATTTATCAACCTAGAACCTGTTCTTTTTTCATGTTCAAAATTAATCACTGTCCTACATAATTGCTATTATCCAGAGCAGTGGCTCTCAAACTGTGGGCCGTAAGCCCTTTGACAAACCTCTATCTCCAAAACATTTACATTATGATTCATAACAGTAGCAACATTACAGTTATAAAGTAGCAACAAAAATAATTTCATGGTGGGGGTCACCACAACATGAGGAACTATACTAATGTCGCAGCATTAGAAAGTTTGAGAGCCAGTGCTCCAGAGTGATATTTCATCCTTTATTCTAGGAGCTCTTGAAACCTTCTGTAGTCCTGCAATGTTTACCTAATACAAGAAAGATTGACTTAAAATATTTCATAATACTTTTAAACTTTTTTTCTACAAATTTTGCTGTGTACAGCTGTACTCTTGGGGCCTGATAAACCAACCTCTATTGCTTAAAGAGAAGGACAAGTACAATCTAGATTCTAGAATGAATGTGCTCTTGAACTTGACCGAGAAGTTTTTTTTTATAGAGGATTTTAAGGGCAGGAGTGATGACTCAGAGGTAATGATCTCTTGATGCTCTTTCAAAAGACCTGACAGGTTCCCAGCACCCATGTGAAGTGGCTCACAACCACCCGTAACTCCAGCTCCAGGGTATCTTCTGTCCTGTCCTTCATGGGCACTACACACTACAAGTGCACGTGCACGCACACACACACACACACACACACACACACACACACACACACACACACACACACACACACACTTAAATGAACATCCCCTAAATATAGGATCTTTGGAGGTTGGAGAGGTGGTTTAGCAGTTAAACCTACTTACTGCTCTTCCAAAGGACCCAGGTTCAGCCCCCAGCACTCACATGGCAGCTCACAGTCATCCATAACTACAGTTTCATGGGATGTGACACCTTCTTCTGGCCTTCAAGGGCAGTAGGCATGCCTGTGCTGCACAGATCATGCAAGCAAAAACACCCATACACATAAAGCAATGAGACAAACTAGAGAAGAAAGCCTGAGGAACTTTTAACATGTGGACCTTTGGGGAGCTTTCTGGATCTAAGCTTTCTGGTGAAGTTTGAGGCAGAAGGCCCAAGCAGAAAAAGCGGTCCCTTCTTTCCACTATTGATTTTTGCAGAAATACGTCTAATGTTTCTCTAATGCACATTGGTACAGGCCATAGAGGTCAAAAGGGGACGGCTAAGAAAAGCCCACTCTCTGAGTAAATGATAAGGTGGTTAATGCGATGCTTCTGAGGAACTCCTTGGAAGTTTTGTGGAACAGGTGTGTCTCTTACTCTTTTGCCTACACTTGGGGCTCTTCTCTTCCTGTTGGATTGCCTTGTCCAGCATTGATATGAGGGCTTTTGTCTTGTTTTATCATTTTTGCCTACTCATTTCTGGAAGGAAACAAAGGGGGAGTAGGTCTGGGAAAGAGGGAGGTGGTAGGGAAGCTAGGAGGACTGGAGGGAGGAGAAACTAGTCAGGATGTATTGTAGGATAGAAGAATCTTTTTGTTTGGTTGGTTCATTGGTTTTTGTTCCTTTTGTTTTGTTTTGTTTTGTTTTTTTTTTTTTTGAGACATTGTTACAAGTAGTATTCCCACCAGCTTGGTCCCAAATAACACACAAAACTCTGTATTAGATATAACACTGTTGGCCTGTTACTAGTGCTTCTTATTGGCCAGCTCTGTTTTAAATATTAACCCATTTCTATTAATCTAAGTATTTCTATGTGATCTATCTTACCAGAGAGAGGATTGGATCTCTGTTCTCTCAAGTCCTACGTATCGACTATCCTCTCTCTCCCAGAAAACCTCCTTTTGTCACCTAGTCCCACCTATCTTCCTTTCCTATTGACCAGCAGTGCATTATTTATTAACCAATAAGAGAAACATATTTACAGAATAACATCTCCCATTATCTCCTCTTTTCTATCTAAATAAAAAGAAGGGTTTTAACCTTAACATAGCAAAATATATAACAAAACAATTATCAAATAAGAACCACAGTTAATATTTAGTCCATTAACATTTAGCAAGATTTAAAGAAATTATTTTATCATCTATAGTATCTTTGTGAATCTAAATTTCTACTTGTAGCTTATCTTTAATCCTAACTAAGGAAAACTATAACCATAACTATATGTCTTCAACTCTATCAAAGACTACAGAAGGATAATATATAAACTCTAGAAATGACAGAAACACTTTGCTACCTGGTCAGTCATCTGAAGTTTTTCTGTGATGATTTCTCTTTAGCCTATAGGCCATAGTGTGTCTGGCAGACTCCTCAGCAAAGTAGGAAACTTTAAACTGTTTACCTGTATTGGCAGTTTGTCAGTCACTTTTTTCTGTGTCCTGCAGAAAGTCTGGAAGACTCTTCTATGATGCAGGAACCTGGTAGCAATGTCCATCTTGAATCAGCAGTCACTTTTCTGTGGGTCCTGCATGTCTAGTTTATACAGAATAAAGTTAAACAGTCCAGAGAAGAGCAGTATCATGCCCAAATGGCTAGTCTTGTCATATTGGGAGTAAACTCCATAACGAGATTTTTTAAATTCCCATCTTTTTTTTTTTTTTTTTTTTTTTGACACAGGTGGTGTTGCCAGGAGCAATTATTCACTGTCAAGAAAACCTTAAACCATTTTAAATGTCATATTTTGTAGATCTTTGAAAAGTTTAAAGAATGCTTATTTATCTCAAATACATCTCTGTATATCTAGAACTCTAACTTAACTCTAAGTTTTGACTATCCTAGGTAATTATCTATAATCTATACTAAATTATACATTATATTTCTAAATGAGATATATAAACACAATACCTAAACAAGAGGAGAAATATACATATCATAAAATTGACCTTAAATTTGTATCAATAAATGAAAATCCATTCCAAAAGAAAGTATTTATATCTATACCATAATCCCCTTTTTACCTTTAAAAAGATTGGTTGTGGTCATTAACCATTTATAACCAACCCCATATAAATGAAAACAAACATTTATAAACAATATTTGGGAATTTGGGTGTCGTTCTTTCCAAACTGCTTCCTGCTGGTAGGGGGTGCTGTCATGGGGATCCTAAGAAGATGCAGAAATCCTGGCTGTAGTGGTCTGTAAGGCTGCTTTGTCCCAGCTGCTTTAAATGGTGGATCACCTGGGACAGTGTGCTTCAAGGGGTCTTGCTTGATCAAACCATGTTAGTCGGAGAGAAAGTTCGGAGTTTTTTTCTCTTGGTCCTACATTTTGAATCTCCTCCTCTATCTCGAATCTTCCTTGTCTCCTTGTCTCGCCTGTCTTGCTCTTCTATTGGCCAACAGTGCTTTATTCATTAACCAATACGAGAAACATTTACAGAATGACATCTCCCATAAAGACATGGTTTCTTTGTATAGCTTTGGTTGTTTCAGCTCTATCAACCAGACTAACCTCAAACTCACAGAGCTCTACCTGCTTCTTATCTCCCAAGTGCTGGGATTAAAGGCATGTGCCACCACCTCCATTGGTAGAAGAATCTATTTTCAATAAGGAAAGGAAAAAAAAAGCCCACTCCCTTTGCTTTTTGCTCAGTTGTTTCGTGTCTCAGAATCAACCCAGGTGCTTTGTTGGCATAGAGTGTCAGATGAGTATGTAAGAATATCTGTACTTATTGAATGTAGGGTGCCAGTAGCAAAAGCAAGGGGAGTCAGAGGCAAAGACTACAGGGTGCCATTCTCAAACTGAGGCCTAAGTGTTAATAAGACCTGAGGTGAGGAGTGTAGTCTACTGAGGGTGCAGGCAAATACAACTTTCCTGTTCCTCTGCTGAGTGGACCATTAGAGACACAGATACAGTGAAGGCATAGTCTACTGCCAAAGGCATGATGATCTGTGGCCTACTTCAAGTGTGGCTGCTCACCCAGGATGAGCAGTGATGGTTACAGCTGCTTCTCTCTTCTTCACAGTGCTACATGCACTTCCTCTTGAGACTGTGCCAGGCGAGCATCCAGGCACAGGAGCAGAGCAAGCATGGCCTCCAAACAAACCTGTACCTACAATTGACATCAGGTTTGTTATTATCTGATGCACCTGGGTTGGAAGAAGCATGCATACAACTTTTTAATTTCATTTTATATTTTTACCACCATGTGAGAATGAAGAGTTTTGAGCAACATGAAGGCAATTATGTAATGGGAAAAACAATAAAAAAAAATACTTCTTGCACATCTGTGTTATAATGAGGACATTTCAAATCAACCACACTCGTCTGGCTTCCTGTTTGTTTATAACTTACATATGTATAGTGTTCTCATTTATAATTTATGTATTTGTAATGTTTTATGGTGCACACACACTGCTTACTGCATGCTCTCCTCTCCCCTTACTGTAACACAGCAAATACATCAACACTGCTATGTTTATGTTTCAGGTGAAAAACTGGCAGCCCTTCCCAAGAGCAGGTAGCTGAGGGGAAAAAGAAGAAAGAACAGCAGAGTTTAGATCTTCTTCCCAAGCTCAGGAATTGCCACCAACGCCATGACATTGGGCCTCCTCTTGTTTGCTTCTGGAAACCACATGTGTACTCTATTTGTAATGGTTTGGCTATGGTTGTTAGCTCCCCTTGAACATTGTTTTTAGATCTTAAAAAAAATGTTGCTTTAAGTGTTTATCAAGATGTGTTTAAAATAAAAATACCCTCCTCACATTTAGCATGCAATTGATTCTTTCAATTTCCTCAGTCAAACTCTTTTCATTAATCAATTTTACTCTGATAAATTCATATAGTGTATTTTGGTTATTCTCACCCTTCCCCCACACTCTCTTATCTCCTTTCCAGCCCTGTCATCCTTCCTTCCCGCTATGGGTCCATTTCACACATTCATGTCTTTTTGTTTTATGAACCATTGATTTTAACCAGGGCCATATGTGTTACCATGGGTTTGGAATTATCCACTGGAGCTTGGTTGGCTGGAAATAAAGATAATGATTTTCCCTTCCCCCAAATCCACCATAGCCCCAAAAGCCCCCTCCCCAATCCATGATTGACTGTTGGGAAGCCTAGTCGTGTGCAAGTCAGTGCAAGCCCCCTCAGCTGCTGTTAGATCATGTCCTGGAGATAGTAGCATTGTGTAACCTTTGTCCCTGTCTTCCATTCCCACTTCTATGTTCCCTGAGCCCTAGATGGGGTAGAATAAATGTTCGTCTACCAGTCCAAGGAGTAGTATATGAGTTTACTTAGATGAAGCAAAGATAGTAACCAAAGAGAAACCTATTCTAAGTACTGCACATGCTACAGAAAATACAGAGAATAACAAAAATCAATGACTACTGTATAAACTCAAAGTCATTGTTCTGTGTCAGTGTCAGTAGTGTATCTGTTCCCATGGATTTGTAACACTGTTAAGTTAGACATGATCCACTCTTATTTGCTCTTCGGTGAATTTGTCCACATAGCCGACTAAATTGAAAAAATAAAACAAGATGTAAAGAATATAAAGGGAATATTCTCTGTAAGACAGTTGTAAACCATTTATGGGTATCAGTTCATAGGAAAGTTCATAGACCATCTAGTCTCTTTAGCTCCTCGTTCATATTTAACATTGCAGGGGTTATGGCTTGTAGTTTTGACCTAGAATCTTTGAGAGCTGGGATGTGTGTCTTTGCTGCACATCCCAGTTAAGGAAAATTAGCAATCAATACACATCTGTAATTGGTCTTAGGTAGATGGATGCTGTTATAATTGGGAAATAGGTGGAATATTATGTTTAGGAGTTTCCCTTTTTGTATGTTTACATAACTGTATGTTACTCTCAATGTGAGCCCTTTATCCACAATATTCAGTCTGATTGAGTTAAGATTCTAGGCAGGGTAGTGGGAAGAATTCTGCAAGATTGTCTTAAAGAGCATTCTCTGTTGCTGTTGTGTTCTGCAACTGGTCAGTTGCTGTGAATAGCCCAATATGTATGCTTCTTTGAGTGGTGCGTATCAGAGAAAGCTTCTCCATTTTGTTTTAGAATCTTGTTTTTTTCAGTCATGCTTCAGTGGACCACACAGGATCTCCACAAACCACACAACTGTTACGGAGTGTTGAAAGCAGACTGGTCGTTTTTATATGAAATTGATTTTTACAATCTGACTAAAGCACAAGTAGAATACTGTACATTAGATTCTCAAATTGTTCTGCAGTTCTTTTTTTGTTAGTATGAGTGGAGTCTTGGAACTCAGTTCTTCAAGCCTGTATCCACTAATTGTCAACAGCAAAATGCTGTGCAATGAATAAACCCATATTTGTGGTTTTTCAATGGCCAGCCTTTTTACATTGGACACAGACATAACTTTTTTTTGTCAAATGTTAAAATAAATTGCATTCACTGACCTGTCACATTATAAAAATGACTACAGCAATGTTTAAAATGATTTCTTGAAGAAATTGGAAGATAGCTCTACTGGTACAGTGCTCATGGACATTTACCTGAAAGTGAGGGTCCACAGTGCAAGTCTTTAACTCCAGTGCTGAATGGGTAGAGACATGCAGGTCCCCAGAACAATTGGTGGGCCAGGCCGGAGGAATCAATAAACTCCCGGTTCAATAAAAGATCCCGTCTACAAAAGATAGGGTGGAAAGCAACCAATGAAGACACCTGACATTGACCTCTGACCTCCATACATATGTGCATACATCTATACATGCCTGTATATACAACACATACATAGGGTAGGGGGATTATTTCTTTGGGGTATTTGTTACTAGATCGGGAGAACATTTTTCCTGATGAGAAGCTCAGTTGATTAACCAGTTTTCCAAATTGTTTGTCCACTGACTTCATATCCGTAGCACTCACAGCTCTCTAGATAATGATGGCATGATACAACCTATATCAAAAAATACATGTGGTCCACATGGATTAATGTTTCTAGTCATCTTAAGGCAGAAGCTGTGTAACCGACTCATTCCTGGGACACTGAGCTAAGAGACCTCTGAAGACCTTGTGAGTGAGAACACAGGACAGACAAGAAGCCATGTAGTTGGAGTTAGTGCTTCCTGAAGGTATTGTTAGGACAGCTTTCTTACTCTTCTCATATATTATGTGTTTCACATTTGGTTATTTTTGTTCCCTGATTCTTCCATTTCCACTTTGCTCTTGCTTTGTTGACATTTTCCCCTTCTATTTTTGATGCCAAATGGATGGTATTAACTAGATCTTAACTAGACGTATCAATGTGTTCTGAACTACTTGACTGGCATAGCCTTTAATTAGTTCTTCATTTGGTTCTAAAAGGTAATATTTACTGATCAAATTTCCTATGCCATTTTAAAAAAGAATTGTAGACACATCAAATTTTGGCAAAGTTGTGTTCTCTGATGAGGAAGTGACTGTCCTTTTTTATGTCATTTCCTAGCTCTGAAACCTTGTTTATACCAAGCTCCTTTGTTAAAGATTCAACATAAAGGCTTTTGATATTGGGGAGTCTGTCCCTGAATCATTATTAGTAGACATTGTATGTCTGGCTGGCAGTTTTTCCATAAGTGGTAAGGTCAGGCTCATGTAGTATTTCACAACCTTCCCCAATCCTTGTGCGTCAGTGAGAATCAAAGAACTCCTTAGAGTGAAAAACAAAAGCTTGGCTTGGAGTAGTTGGATGAGCAATCCCAGCAAGTCAGGGTGACACTGGACTTGGATTCTGCATGGTCAGTGCTCATTTGTGGCTCTTTGTCAGAAATTGTCTTTTGGCATAAATATCCTTCAAATTTTATCTTTACTGTGAGGAATCGTTAGCTATGATTTGATTTCTTTCCTTGATGGAACATTTGGAAACAAGTTGGGCTTGATATAATTTAATATAAGGCAGGAGTCCATTATCCTATCTCTGAGATTGAAAGTACTCTCTGCTTCATGGGGTTGATGTAAAAGGTAATGTGTGAAAAACACCATGCTAGTATATAAACTACAATGCAGGTGAAAGGTGTTCCTGTTCTTTAGTTTTCAGAAAAGATTTATGTTATCTTATTTATGTGTATACATCTGTATATGCCACTCTGTGTAAGCACCTGTACAGACCAGAAGAGGGCAGGATGTGAAATTTCCTGGGGTCACGGTCAGTAGTTAGCTGCTCAGAATGGATGCTCTTTAGCACTGAGTCCTATCTTCTCCCCGTGGGCTTCTGTTCTTGGGCCAGAAGAGTTTGCCTCTGCTATTTGTGAGAACATCAAGTGGTGGTGGCACTTTTCAGAATTTGCAGTATGATGATCTTATAGGAACAATCGTGACATTTGGCCAATGTGATAGTTTTCACCATTACTTTGCTTCTGTAAGGATGTCATGATATATGGAAAATCCTTGGTCTTTGACTGTGGACATAAAAATGGTACAGAATTTAAGAGCTCTGTCTCTCCTTCTGGGAATCCTAGAAATTGTGAGCTGCTTTTTCCACTGTCCTTGTTACCCTGTTTTCATTGTTCCCTTCACGGAGTGGGAACAGCAATGGGGAATTTCCTTAGATTCCAAGCTAGTTTTGATGAACACACATACACACACTTTTCTTTATAAAGAGGCAAGTGTCTCAGAACACACACACACACACACACACACACACACACACACACACACACACACACACACATACACACACCAAAAAACAAAAAACAAAAACAAAACAAAAAAAAAACCCAAAAACCTAACAATTTCTGGGGATAGGTACACCAATGGAGAGCACTATAAACAAAACCTAATGTTGAGAACAAAATGACTGTGGGATTCACATTCACCTTCACAACCAAAGTGTTTGCCACCAAAATCTTATTTGGTGAAGATGAAGCAGCACCCTTGAGGGAATTCTTGCCAGGTCTCCATCCATCGTTCTGAGTCCCTTCCAAACTAGTATTGCTACCAGAATATGACTTTCCAGCCTTTCTTAATGGTATAGAGCCTTCATCTCAAAAATTCAGCTAGTGAACATGGAACAGTGGGAAACTATTGTGAGAAAAGATTCCTTTTTGAAAATTGCTGTCATGAAGGTATGAGTCATATGAACTCAAGGGGTGGCAAAGATCTGAGCAGTGTCTTTTTCATTAAGACAGAGATATTTATATGAGCAGTAATGGGGACGGCATATCAGAATCTATATGATGTGAATCTATATGATATGAAGTGGGGAACAGATGCAATTAGATGGCATTGGCAGCCCAATGGCAATTATGCAAATAACACCGAGCTTTACTCTCCCTTCATCTCTCATCTCCATGTGTATAAGAGGGTTCTAGAAAATAAGTTAGTGCTTGCCAGGAGTGTTTGGCTATTTATTTGTGGCTAGGACAATCTCCTGAAGCTTACATTTTCCTGAGTTATGGTTTCATCCACCATCCCATGAGTCTTACAGAGGGAACATGCAAATATGTATTCATTGTCCAACCTGCAGCCCATGGCAGGAATCCCAAGGTAGCTATGAATGCAGCCCAGTGCATTAGTAGATGACAAGGACATATCTCAGTGTCTCCTGAGAGAACCTGCATTTTGATACTGCTGTGCAGGAAGACTCCAGCACTCTGGTAGCTCCTGCTTGAGCTCTTCAGACCTTTGTCTTTCGGTTGTTCTTTATTATCACTAATACTTTCTTCTCTCCTTTCAAACACATCATCTTGAATTGTTCCAGAAGGATGATTTCTATGTCTAGCTGCCTATCAAGTTCCCCATCCCAATGCCAAAGCATTTGATTGGTGTGTTTAAAGTAATAAAGATGTCAACAGTAGTGTCACCTTGATTGATGCTAATTATGAGTGTCTAATGGTTCCTGTGCTTTGGTCACTGCCTCGGCAGATTGTGATTTTTTTTATGGTTAAAATAGTACCCTGCTACTCAACAGCTTATTCATAAATTCTGGCCTATCTTCCTTTAGAGATTCTGTGTTCAGCTATGTAATCCCAGTAACATACATTACCTTCTTTAAAAGCAAGCTGTGATATTCATAGGGATGATTAGTGCATATCTAAGGAGCTTGGAGAGTCCTTCCTGTGATCACAGTGCAGGCTATGATACTGTGCTTTCTGGGCATTGAAGCTACCTGAACTGTTACCAAGTTGTCTGGTACTAATTGAAGAATGTTACACAGCCCCTACTTAGCACATCCACGTTGTAAAATCAGTCTGAAGCTGCTATCTTAGAAACACAGGATTTGCCACTCCTGACAATGCCGTCAGTATGTGGCAGTCACACCAGCAAAATGAAAAAGCAAGTTAAATTATTTGAGAGCCTTCCTTCTTGGGAGAATCATGTTGATAGATTTGAGGTCACTAGCTTTGAAATATCTGCTGATTAAACTGGAGTTTCCTGGCTGCGTTTTCACAGGCTAATATATGCAGAGTCTTTAAGCTTTTTACCCAAGCTTGGAGGCAAAGGTTTAAATAACAGGAAATACATCCAGCAACATACATATTTATATGACTGTCAAGGTATGGATAATTTGCTTATGTAAATACAGTCCCATATATATGACACACAATAATACTTCTTGGAAATGGCCCATTTTACTTCAGTGTACCTTGCTACAAACTAAAAGTCTGCTCTGCTATCTCACGAGTTTGCCTCCACACCTTCCCAGGCCAGTGTGTCTCATACATGGGTGTTTTAAAGTAGTGCTCTGAAGCTATATAAAAACAGCACTGACCACTTAAAAACTTGTTTTTGAACTAACATGAGTGTTCACCTGCATATCTCCTGTTCATTATATATGAAATAAACAAGATGGAACCTCAGACTTCCATAATAAAGCAGTGAAGAATATTCATACCTTCTTGTGGGTTGGTGTTCAGCAACACTGATAAACACACTATATTAGCTCTAACTCCTACACAAAATTGCTCTCTAATTTTATTTTTGAACCATGCTCATTTTCAAATAAGAAACACCAGATTGCATTATAGAAAGGCGATTACTTTCCAATTGGTCCTGGCTTATAAGAAGAAACCACAGGCTTCCTCCAAGGCCAAGTTCGGGAGTCTGGTTTTCTAGAAATAGCATCTACTTAACATTTCTGGGAGTACAGTTACGCCATTTTAGATTAGAAAATGCCTATGCAGTAATTTTCTTTTTGGACACTTGGAGAGAAATGCTAAGCTGTGTAGTATATTTTAGAGAACTACTCAGTTTGCAACATTATATTACAAAAATCGTTAATGTGTCTTTAGAGTATTTGCAACAATCATTTAGTGCATAGTCTTTTCTTACTGTCATAACACAGATTTAAGGGAATGTTAGCTTTTCTCTTTCTGCTATGCTAGGCAGTGGCCATCACAGGTGAACCACTGTATATGATCTGAATGGTAGTGTGGAAACTATATACAGGATTTAACTGTCTTACAGGGATTATCTTTCTTTTGGGGTTTTGTTTAAGCATCTTGTGGGACATGTTGCATGATAAATAAAAGATCCAGAGACAAATGTTGGAGTTCAAGCTTCAAGCTGAAGATCAGCAGCTGGTCACTAGATCTTACCTCTATGTCAGCTCAGACCAAAGGGGGATCCTCAGGCTGCTCCTGACTTCACTGCTCCTCAGATTCACTCAGACTGCTATGCTCTCCTCAATGTGGCTAAAGACTCTCAGACTGAATGTCAGCTCTGAGCCCCTGCTCCTGTCTTACACAACTCCCTAATGCTGGGACTAACGGCGGCGTGTGATCCCAGGTGCTAAGATCACCTTTGTGTGAGCTGTTTCTTTTAGAACTGGATCAATTTTGTGTAGCCAGTGTGGCCTTGAACTAGCAGAGATCCATCTACCTCTTAATCCTGAGTCCTGGGATTAAAGGTGTGTGCCACCACTGCCTGACCTCTATAGCTTGTGGCTGACTTTACTTTCTGAGTCCTCAGGTAAGTTTTAATAAATCATAAATAGTATATCACCACAGAGACAGGATCAACTGAGTGGGATTTTTTGTTTGCTTGTTTTGTTGTTGTTGTTGTTTTGCCTAGGAACAACACTAATTTGAGAACCTCTGGGAGTATTAGTTGTTAGGGTGACCCATACAGTAGTTAATATTCCCACTAAGACCATATGTACCCTCCAATCTCTGTCCATGAATTCCCACCATGGCAGTTTGTGGTTAGTAAACATCATCAGAAATAGGGCTGGAGAGATGGCTCAGTCCATAAAGTGATTGCTTCCCAGGCATGAGGATCTAAATTTCATCCCCAGAACCATGGAAAAAATCCAGGTTTGATAGTTCCAGCTTGTAATCTCAGTTCTGGAAAGGTAGAGATAAGCATATTACCAGGGACTCACTGGGTATCCAGTCCAGGCTAATGAGAGACCATGTCTCTAAGAAGGTGGACAGTGCCTGAGGTTGTACTCTGACTTACTCATACACACATACAGACACACACACTACAGTACACACACACACACACCATACACATCACACACACACACACACACACACACACCACAAACACACCACACACACATACCACACACACACACACACCATACACACCACACACACACACATACACACACACGCACACACACACACACACACACACCCCTCAGATGTGTGTGTGTGTGAGCAAAAGAAATGTCACAGAGGGACTCCTCTGTGGGTGCCACAGAGGTCTGGCACTAGAATATCATCATGTGTGAGCCCATGAATAGAACTGCAAACTGCTTGCTCAGAGGGTGTGTCAGATATGTTGTTTAGTCTCTCTTGCTGTGTGATTATTCTCTTTTGTAGTTTTGATATATTAACATTGGCTCATATATTCAACAGGAATCTCTACCCCCACCCCTGGGGACTCTGTTTAGAAATGCAGGTTAATTCTCTGAGGCTTTCCAGGAGCATTTCTGCCTCATGCTACTAATTAAGATAAGCTTATCACTTTAAGTTATACCAGGAATGCAATTAGAGCTTCTAGTGAGAACTGTAGCAATCAATTTTATACAAATTATTCAGACCTGGTAAGGTAGAATACAGTTTTAATAGGACAAGTGAGCATACTGTGATTCATCAGATATGATGTGAATTCAAAAGCTACCTGAACACAGCATCTGTAACCCATCTTGTGGCCCGAGCCATTGGGAAGCCAGTTCTCAGCTTTTCACTGGAGGGGGGCGAGTTAATAAAACACCTTCCATTTCCCATTGTTCAGTGACTGTTATTTGTGATTTGAGAGGGATTTTTGTTTTTAGATTTGAATGGTGTTAGACATGAGAAAGTCATCTGTAGAATACAAAGCACAGATTAGCAAACCCCTGCATGTCTCTATTTGGGTGCAAGCTGTGGCACAGCCCACGGGCCCTCACTGTCTTTCATTCTTTTGTGTGGCCCTTGGAGTCCAGGTGACCAGCTGACAGCATAATTAACTAATTTTCTGCGTCGTCCGTCCGCTGCTGAGAGGATGGAGTGTTATGTCTTATCTGCCAACTGTCAGTAATTACTTATTCATTGAATGGAAACCTGCTTCCTAAGGACACATGAGGACTGTGAGGCTGAATGGCTCCCGAGGAGGTTGTATGTCTTCCTCCTGAGCTCACCTGCAGGTCATCCCTAACTCCCTGTTAGGTCATATAAATAAACTACAACACTCCTGGGCTTTCTTTTCTTAGACATCTTAAAAACAGTTTACATTTTCTTGCTTAGCTTTCCTTACTCCTGTGAAATAGAGGTTCTTTGTTTTTATGTTTTAAACTGTGGGTGTGCACATGTGTGGGCATGCATGTGGAAGTCAGAAATGCCACTGCCTGAAACTCACCAACTTCAAGTGGGTAGGTATGACCAACAAGGCATGGCATTTTTTCCCTGGGTTCTGAGGACCTCTTGCTTGTGGGTCCTCTTGCTTTTGAGCCAAGTATGCTTCTGATGAAACATCTCCCAACCCCCTGATCCTCATTGTCCCCTGTGCCTGTATTCCTCAGATTACAGTTGCTTACTTTGTATATTTATTAAGTTTCATTGTGGTAGGTAGAGATAGAAAAAAACTACATCCGCCCACGTTTACTCCCCACTATTAGGTGGATACCATCATCTCTTGGCTTACAGCTTAGTCCAACATTCTCCACATCTTTCTCTCTCTGCTTGTACCTGTAACTGATGGTTTTCTTCTTTTCTGTTTCGTAGAAAGGACCACCACTTCTCCATAAAGTTGTCTTGATTATTATTTTACTGGATTGGTTTTCTTCCTCTTCCCCTTTCTTTTAATCTTACTTATTAGACTGTGTCTTTTCTTCACTGAGCATTCCATGCTTCACTTCCAGCCCATCCATTACAAGTAAGTGCTCTATCTTGGATGTCTTCTGTTGCTCATTCAGACATTCCAGATTCTTGAGAGTGTGTCTCTTAGCATTCTTCCTTGCCTTATTACAATGGTCTGGCTTTTGGACCATGACACCTATGAACATAAAGAATCCATATTTAGTTGAACATTACATTTAAATGAACATAGATAACCAATGTTTAGTTCTCATTCCCCTTAGCCTGCTCTACTTTTGGTGAGAGGTGAGGGCTTGAGACAGGGTCACATGTAGCCCAGGCTGGCCTTAAACTTGCTATGCAGCTTCGGCTGCCTTTGAACTTCTGATCCTCCAGCCTCTACTTCCTCAGGGCACCACCACACTGACCTCCTCTTAGCCTCCTAATGGAATGTCACATTGCTGTCTTTTCCATACTCCTAGAAGCTTTCTAGTTGATTGAATATGTGATGTTGTTTGATCTTGTTATTTATCCTCAGTTTCCTTTGTATTAATAGCCTAATCACCGTCCCTCAGGGTTTCCCCTATAACAGTTTCGTTTTTTATGTTAGGAGCTCCTCCTCCTTCTCTTCTTCCTCCTTCTCTTTAAAGTTTTTTTTTAATTAGTTTACTTTTTAAGAATTTTTCCTGTGTGTTTGTACATGTACCACATGTATCCCTTGTGTATATGGATGTCAGAAGAAGGCATCAGATCTCCTAGAATTAAAGTTCCCTGTGGCTGTGGACCCACCATGTGGGTGCTGGGAACAGAACCTGGGTCCTCTGCAAGAGCAACAGGTGTTCTTAAACACTGGGCTATCTTTCTAATCCCTGTTAGACATATCATATGAGAACAGACTTTCAAGGAGAACTGGGAATGCCAGATGATCTTTGCCACAGATTTGTTATAGTTGCGCTTGTAGGTGATCCTCAAAGTTTGTCCAAAAAAACAAAACATGGTCAAAACTTTACTTTCTGCATAATGACAGTCTCCAAACACACTCTCCTTTCTGAGCTGTGTTCCATTGTACCAACACATTAATCCCAACTCGGCTTCTCACTGCCACCTTCTTCTATAGCTAGTTACAGCCTATATTTTTCAGTTATGATTCATATAATTAGCCCACCATAATCCTGCCTTCATTACATTTCTTTCTTACAATCCTTTTCCAACAATATTCCAGATACATTTTTGATATATGCTACAATGTTATAATCTGCTCCTACCCTGTCCTACATTTAATATTCTTTCTCTTTTCTCTTGCAGGTTCAATTCAAGATGAATGATCAGTTAATTTTTTTTTATTATAAGAAAAAGATTTAATGGGATGGTTTACAGTTTTAGAAGTTTAGTCCATGATCATCATGGTGGGACATTGCAGTGTGCAGGCAGACAACGTGCTGGAGAAGGAACTGAGAGTCTTACATCTTTATCCGAAGGCAACAGGAAGTGAAGTATTTCAGCTGAATTTTTTTTTTTTTTTACAGCCAATTACAGAATTCTCTTTTGGTCATTCCTCTGCAATCTATAGACAGTTTGGACCCTTTACCAAGCATATGATTTTTCTGCTTTCTCTCCACAAAATAAACCCTCCTTGTTCTCCATTAATGATCCCTCTTCATTTTCCAGAACCATCTCACTATCACTACCCCTCCAGTGAAGTCTTTCTTGACCCGAAAAATAGTACCTCTCAAATCTTTTGTCCTTAAACTTGATTGATGTGCTGAGAATAATTCTGTCTCAATACATCATCCTTTTGACTCTCTCCCTATCATATGAGGCAGAGAATAGAAGCATTTTCTCTATCCTTGCATCCTTGGTAGTCATCACAATGCTTCAAGAGTTTTTATTGAAATACTGTATACTCTAAACTTCAACTGTAGAACATTCTGGGAGGATCAAATAATGAAATCAAGCATTTAGACCCCCCCCCTTTGAGATGCTAAATGTTATAGGCCACAATCACAGTATTAGTTCAAATTTCCGAGCATGAATTATTATTTCTGCACAAATCACCAGTGTCTAACATGTCCTGGAATATATGTTCTATACCAGATGAAAGATCTGGCTTTAACATACATGAGCACATAGTGTGTTTTCCATGGTATACTTTTTGGAAAAAAAAAAAAAACCACGAAATGTTGAGCATGCTGGCAAAAGCTCTGAAACAGGAAATGTGTGACTTCAAGTTTTCCCAGCTTGGTGCTGTTTTTTGAAATTTTGTTGCAGTTTTGTCTATTGTGTAAGACTGTTCTTCTCTCTCTTTTTCATCCCTGGTTGTCATTCTCTTTCTTGCCCTGGCTAAGACAACATTGGACCAAAGCATTTGTTTTGCTGCCCTAAATTACACATTGCCACACTTGAATAAACATGGCCAATCTCTATGTCTTTTCTGAAACCTTATTAGATTTATTATGGAAGTTATTAGTAATACTCATCATACTAAAATGTATTTTTTATTCTACTGAGAAAACTGGGTTGCAGTGAAATTAAATATATTTTTTTTGAAGAGGATGAAAGGTTTATTTTTGCTTACAGTTACAGAGTGATAGAGTCAATCTAATGATGATGATGATAATGATTTTTTATTAATAATATAATTTAAAAATTTTACATGTCGATCCCAGTTTCCTCTCCCTCCCTCCGTCCCTTCCTCCCTCCCTCCCTACCTCCCTCCCTGTTACCCTCTTTCCCCTATGACATACACCCTGGCCACCCTCCCCTCCCATCTCCCACCCCCATTCTACTTTTAGGGCTATACTATCCAGGTTTTGTCATGTAAATCTGTCAAGTCATTTGAAGTAGGAACTAGGACTTCTCTCCTATCTCTAGGTTAAGAGAGTATCCCTCCATGGGGGATGTGTCTGCAAGGTCCTTTTGTGCACCAGGAATACATCCTAGTTCTACTGTCTGAGGTCCCTTAGACTGTTCAGTCCTTCTAGCTGAGACCCATATTCAGGGGGTCTGAGTCAGTTCCATGCTGGATTCCCAGCTATCAGTCTGGGGGCCCCTTAGCTCCTCCTTGTTCAGGTCAGCTGTCTTTGTGTGTTTCTGCAACCTGGTCTTGTGCTCTCTCTCTGCATCTGGATTCTAGTTCAATTCAGTATTTAGTTATGGGTGTTTGCTTCTGTTTCCAACAGGTACTAGATGAGAGCTCCATGATGGTGGATAATTTAGTTGATGATCTCACTATCAGGGAAGGGCATTTATGGTAGCCTTTCCACTGTTGCTCAAATTGTTAGTTGGAGTCAGTCTTGTGGGTCTCTAGACCTTTCTTTAGGTTCAGTTTTTTTCTTCAAACCAATAATGGCTCCCTCTTTTATGTTCTCTCTCTGTCTCTCTGTCTCTCTCTCCCTCTCCCTTTTCTGTCTTCTATTCCTACCCTGACTCAATCTTCCTAGTTGCATGTGCTTTCTTCTCCTCCTCCCCATCTCTTTTTCCTAGTTCTCTCTCCATTCACTGCCCCCCACTTCCCATGTACTCTGGAGGATTCATCCCTTCCCCCTTTTGTGAGGGACCACAAAATATGAATCTCTTAGAATACACCTTGTATCCTAGTTCCTCTGGTAGTGTGAATTATAGGCTGGTGATCCTTTGCTCTAGATCTAAAATCCATATATGAGAGAGTACAGTCATTTTAAAGATCAGTATGGCGGTTCCTCAGGAAAATGGGAATTAGTTTACCACAGGACCCAGTAATTCCCCTGTTAGGTATATACCCAAATGATCCACATCCATGCAACAAAGACATGTGCTCAACTATGTTCATAGCAGCATTATTTGTAATAGCAAGAACCTGGAAGCAACCTAGATGCCCCTCAACTGAAGAATGAATAAAGAAGATGTGGCACAGCTACACAATGGAATACTACTCTGCAGAAAATTAATGGAATCTTGAAATTCGCAGACAAGTGGATGGAACTTGAAGAAACCATCCTGAATGAGGTAACCCAGTCACAAAAAGAAGAACATGGTATGTACCTACTACTTGTGTCTTTATTGATAAAGGTTCTTGAAACACAAAGGGGGACTGTGAGGTGGTTCAGTAGGTAAGGAAGGTGCTTGTCACCAAGGCTAATTCCTCTAACCAACATGGTAGAAGGAGAAAACTGACTCATACAAGGTTTTCTATGACCTTCTCATGTACATTGTAACATGTAGACACCCTTCTCTGAACAGGTAAATTATTAGTAAGGAATTATAATTTAAAAATGATCTGATTCTTTTATTTTTTTTTTTTTTAGGTAGCTAATGGGACGAGAGACATTCTTGGAAATAGTGATACCTTTCCTGAATACCTAAGCATTTATTTTCCTTTTCGTGTGTGTTATTATCAGGGTTTTCCTAGAGAACATTTAAATCCAAGTCTCTCTGCTTATTTTTTGAGACTAGGCCTTTCATTGTAACCCAAGTCTGTCTCCATCTTAAGGAGACTCCTATTAAAAGTTTCCAAATTAAAATTTTTTTGGGAGCCATGCTTTATAATACTTACCTATAATCCCAGTCCTTGATAAACTGAGACAGGATGAACACAAGTTTGAGGGCAGTTTTAGCTTGAACTGTAGAGACCCTAACTGAAGAAGCTAAAGAACAAAGAAAAAAAAGTTATTTTGTATCTTGCTGTCACAACTCATGACTCTTGTCAGTCTACGCTTTTCTCTCAGGCACATTTGATGTATCTTAGTTTTAGTCACATCTAATGTAGTTTTTGTGTAAAAGCATAAAGCCTTGCTTTCTAAGGCTGTTAGGCTATAAGCAGCACATTCCAGTTTCCTGGAAGGAATTTTAAAAGTTTGTATCATTATTTCCTGGAACAGTCTCTGAATCTAGAGGGCGGGGGTTGTCAACAACTATGATCATGCCCATAAAATACTCATGTATCCTTAATTCCTGGATATCATATGCTATAGTAAGCATATCTTGTTATTAATTTTCTCATTGCAAGAATTGATTTGTACCTTTAAGAGCTGAGGAGCATAAACTATTTGGAATGCTCCTTTTAACATTTCATTACAAGGCAGATGAATCAAGGCATCTTCTCCTTCCTTAAAAATTGGGTTTCTTTAGAATTCAAAGTACTATACTCTCAGTTCACTATGATTCTTTGTGCTGTGGTGTCTTCTGGGTATCTGCTCACAATTGCTCTTTAGATACCCAGTATCTTATCTTTTGTCTTTATGATGCTACTGAATGAGACTGCAGATAGAGCCCCACACCTGCTTGCTGAGTTCCAGAAGTAGTCCTATGTGTATCAGTTATCTATTTTCTTGTATATATTCAATCATCATCCTACAAGGACAGTGCTGGTAGTTGGATATCTGCTTCTCTAACCTTTATCTCTGCAAGAATATTTTGGATCTCATTGATAAAAATGTTATATTTTCAAGTTTTTATACATGTATGTATTTTCTGTTAAATATATTCATCCCATGCCACCCTATCTTTTCTCACCCATCCACCTATTAATATCCATTGTCTTTCCTATTTTCATCACACACACACACACACACATGCACACACGCACGCACGCACGCACGCACACACACATACACACACACCTCTATACATTCTAGGAACCATTTATTCTGAGAACAAAAAACATGATATATCTCATAAAGGTGATTTCCAACTTGCTATTTGGTTGGAGTCTCATTTATCATAGATCAGTCTAATGTTTTGAATAGCTGGTCCCATAATAAATCTTTTAAAAATTTATTTGTTATTTGGTAACTTCATACATATATATATATATATATATATTCATACATATATATATATATATATATATATATATATATAGTGCATTCTGATTACTCTCACTCCCACCCTTTCTTATCTACTTCCCATCCTTACCCACCCTCCTGTTTTCCTCCTGAAAGCCACTTGCCCACATTCACACTTTTTGGTTTTGTGTTATAACTTATCAACTTTAACCAAGCCATTTGTGTAGTCAGGGATTTAAATTAATCCATTAGAGCTTGGTAGATTCACCATTGGTTATACAACTGTAAAAAAAAAAAAAAATGACTACCCCTTACCAGAATTCATCGGTAGTTAATATTTAAGCAATGGCAGTTTTCAAGACATCTACATGATGTCCTTTTCTTAGTCTGTGGGCCTGGTGAGAATGCCTATCTTAATAACTTGGGTGAAATAAAGTCTCTAAAACTCAATACATTCCCCTACAAAATGAAGATGTTTTGCTCTGAGTACCACTGAAACATAATTTTTCTATAAATATCTGGTTGTAAGGATAGCAGAGCTCCTAAATGCTAATCAAGATGGTCTCAGGGAAAAATGTGAGAGACAGAACTAGAAAATAGCTATAATTTGCTAATCAGAAACATAATCAGAGTTTATCCCATTTTGAAAAAGACTATAAATATAAGCAGTGACTAAGAAAGTGTAGAAATGAAAATCACAGGCAAATGTTGTTGATGCCCATGTGATGATTGTCTGCTAGAGAGATGCTAGGCTCCTTGCATAAAAACTTAAACTTTACCAGTAAAATATATTAAAATCATCATTGTTTATAGCAATCTCATAAATCTTCAGAAGGACAGTTGAGTGCTACTGATACTACTGCATTAAAATATTCATAATTTATTTAATGTTTATGAATGGTTTGCCTGCCTGCATGTCTGTGTACCATATGTATGTCCAATGCCTGAGGAGGCCAAAAGAAGGCATCAGATCCCCTGGGACTGGAGTTACAGATAGTTGTAAGCTATCATGTGAGTTCTAGGGATTAAGTCTAGGTCCTCTGTAAGAGCAGCAAGTGATCTTAACCACTGAGCAATCTCCCCAACTCCTATTATTGCACTTTGAAGTATCTACATTTTACAAACTGGGGAAATAAATCAGTAGATAGTTTATTATCAAGCAATTCGCCTATTGAGTGGGACTTAAAATTATGTTCTGGGGTTTTCCAGAGCTTAGTCTCAGGGTTGGAGAGATGACTCAACAGTTAAGGGCACAGACTGCTCTTCCAGAAGACACAGGTTCGATTCCCAGGACCCACATCCAGACTCAAAACCATCTGCAACTCCAGTTCTGGGGAGCTGATGTCTCCTTCTATGGGAACTGCATATATATGATTTACAGATAAAGCCAGGAAAACACTCATACACATAAAACAAACAAACAAACAAGTAGAAGACCAATTTTCCTTTACTACATAGTCTGATTTCCTTTTTACCTAGATCTTTTGAGTACTCACATGACATGTAGGATCCAATTCCTCCCTTCTACTTTCCAAGCAATCCTTGTATACCTACTCATAGCCCCTGGAAGACATTGGTCTATTTTTGTTTCCATCTACATGTTTAGGTATGGCTCACCAATCTGAGCTATAGCATGTATGAGGTGACAATATTCATTGATCAAATAGACAAAAGTATCTGGTTGAATTCACTATTACTCATCTTGTCTTAACTAAATAGATTGTTGTTTGGCTTTCTGTGCTTGCTGAATAGGGGAGATTTAATCGGCTTGCAAAGTACAGGTGTCTATCTGCTTGTAGATGCTCTTTCTATATAAAATACAATGATATCTGCATGTGTAGGAATGATTAATGTGTACCTGGATATGAGAATAATAAGCTTCACACTAAAATCTCTTTAAATATGATTCAAATGTATATTGATAAAAATAATATATCAGTACCAAAAGCATAGGAACATTGAAACAAATGGTCAAAGTCAGGATGGCGTTTAGAGGAAAATTTAGTGGACACTTTAGTTTTGTAAGTGTTTTGAACATAATTTGTTTAGACAACCTCTGTTTGCTGAAATCTTTACTAGCTAGAAAGTGGAGGATGTGTGCAAGGAATTTAATGTGTAGCAGTTCCATTATATTTTACATTAAATTAATTAAATACTTCTTTTATCTAGTTCTTGAAGAGGTAAAACTAATCCTTATATATAAGGTACTTGAAGCTATGAAGAGCACATGTCATGCCCCTTAAATGTGCTGCTGTGGTTATTTACTTGTGGATGAAGCCTGGATTTGTGTCTAGCATGTATTCTATGATCTATGAACATCTCTGAGGTCAGCTCTAGAGAACTATCACTCAAAGTTTAAACACCACATACACTATGCTCTGGTGCTTTGCATCCAGAAAAAAATGAATCTGGCCCCTCTGTGGGAAGCAGAAGTTCTAAATGAATGTGTGTTGCTGACATGAACACAGCCATGTCAAGGACCCCTAAACCTCCCCAGGTTAAGCTCAGTGAAACGGTAAAGCTTTCCCTTGATTAGTGAGCAGATGTTGTCAGTATGTGCAGAAATACCAACTGCAGCTTCCAGTTCCTTCATGTGTACAGCCTGGGACTGCCCTCTAGAGACTACCTACTGAGTTAGCTGAAATTGCCTCCTCCTCCTTCAGGCCAATACCTTCCTCCTCAATTCACATGTTTAAAACAAATGCCCCAAGTTTCTAGACAGCCGCTGGTGCACCTACATCAGAGAACATGGCCCATCCAATCCCAGCTTTTCTGTACATATGTCTGTCCTTTTTTCATTTCCTCATCACCCCAGTCAGATCAAATACAAAGTCATGTAAATATAACACCTCTCCTAGTGTCTCACTTCTGATTAGACCACCATTCTTTTATCTGCACAAGCCAGCAAGGTAGATGTCATACATATAAACCCAAATCTTCAGCCAGGATCCCTCCTTTCTCTCATTCTCAATTTGCCACCAAGATCTTTTGACTATGTCCACTAAATTTCTATTTTAAAATATTTCCATTCCTCAGTATTTCCATTGTCACTGCACATCATGTAAGCCATAGATTCTGCTATCTTATACCTTGGGTCTCACAATGAGATGTCTCTATTTTTGTTGTATATCCCCATCACCCACATCATATTCCCCATTATCACCATGATACCCATTTCAAGGGGCATCATGATCTTCCTTTGCATCATACCCTTCCATAATTTCCTATTGTTTTCATATAATACCCCAAGTCCTTCAGATTCACCATGCCTGGACCATGGGGGCTCACAAGAACTTCCTATCCTTAGCTGTAATTGTCATCATTCATCCTTGTATGGGTACCCTGCTTCTTCAAATTCAAACATCACTGTACATGCTAGAAATTTCTTTCTACTTCCTTATGTCCTATTTACTAAGGAATTTATCTGCATTTCTTAGACCTTAGTTCAAACTTCTCTTCTTCCCAAATTCTTCAGTTAGCTTCCATAGTCAACTTGACACAGTCTTGAGTTACCTAAGGGAGACTCTATTGGACTATTGCCCAGATCAGATTGGCCTGTGGTTATGTCTGTGAGAGCTTGTTTTGATTGATGATTGACCTGGAAGAGCCTAATCCATTATGGACACCACCATCTATAAACAGAAGGGCCTGAGATATATAAAAAAGTTAGATGAACGTGAGCTAGTGAGTAAATTAGAGAACAAGTCAGCAACAATTTTCATTCACCTTTCTGCCTCAAGCTCCTTCATTGACTTCACTCGGTGTTGGGCCGTGATCTGGAAATGTGAGCCAAATGAACCCTTTCCTTCACACATTGCATTGGGTCATGTTTATCACAGTGACAAAAATCAAACTAAGATATCTGTGTTCTCTTCCATTGCTCTATTCTCCTTCAGCAAATGTTATCCAAGTTTTGATTAGCTTTGTGTTGAGGTCTTTAAGACCACCTTTAGTTGTCTTCATGACTGCAGTTTATTGCACAGAAAGGGCACAAATGCAAATTAGCAAAAGGAAAGCATAAGGAAGGTGGAGCTGAAGAAAGGTAGAGTGGCAGCTAGTTACATGTCCCAGTGCAGCCTCAAGGACATACTTTGTTCATTCCTTAGGGAAATGTGTACCTTTGAAGTATTCTTCACTGAGGAATCTCGAGCAAACTTGTGTCCAGCAACTTTATTGGAGGCCTGACACACAGACAGACAGCATACTAGCTCCTCAGTCAGTAGTGTCCGGAGATGAAAGTGGTCCAAAGTCTGAGGCATAAGAAAGCTGGTATTTCCTGGTAAACTACTTTTTGGGTATAAACTATCTAAAATGGCCCATGGCCTCAGGCACACAAAGATACTTTTGTCTTGGCCTATTGCTAAAATGTCACTTAAGAGCCAGCCAACATGATCCTATGACCTAGGGAATGTGCGATGTTTTGGGGGCTCAGGCATGTAGAGTTAATACTTTCTTGCCCAAATTGCTATGTCATCATTTTCTTGATTAATGTGTTTCTTCCTAGAGTAAAGAAGAGTGAGATTGGTAAGCTGCCTTGTTCATCATGACACGCCTCTGCCTTGGTACGGTTGTTGACTGTCTTAGTTAGAGTTACTATTGCTTTAATGAAACACTATGAACAAAAGCAAGTCAGGGAGAAAAGGGTTTATTTGGCTTACATTTCCACATCACAGTCCATCATTGAAGGAAGTCAGGACAGAAACTCAGACTTGGCAGGAGCCTGGAAACAGGAGCTAATGCAGAGCATGGGGGTGGGGGCGGTGCTGCTTACTGACTTATTCAGCCTATTTTCTAATAGAACGTAAAGGCCACTAGCCATGGATGGCACCACCCACAATGGGATAAGACCATCCCCATCAATCACCAATTTAAAAAAGTACTCAACAGCTGAATGTTATGGTAGGGTTTTCTCAATTGAGGTTCTCTCTTTCCAATGACTGTAGCTTGTGTAAAGATGACACAAAACTAAGCTAGTACAGTGGTACGCTATAAATACTTGTCACTGATGAATAAATGAATAAAATTTGCTCTTTGTTGTCTTATTTTTTCACATCTATACTAAGTTCTTCTTAAAAATAAAATTTTAATTTAATCTTTGAAAACTTCATATATATACCTTGAGCTTATTCACCTCCTGTTTTCCCCCTCCAAATTTTCTTAGGGTCCCTCAACATATTTACTTCCCATCTTCATGTGCGTTTCATGTATTTTTGCCAACCTGCCTTCATAAAGTTTATTTCAGAATTTTAAAAAATTCTTAGTTTTTTAAACATTTTTTATTAATTTATTTTACATCATGACTGCCGCTTCCCCAACCCACCCCTCCTCTGTAATTGCTCAGGAAGGGGCAGGCCACCCATATGTCAGAAATTCAGCATGTCTTTATCATGTTACAGGTTTTTATATCATGCTAAGAGATACCTAACATGAAATTTATCACTTTGTTTTTTATTTCATTTTTACTTCATTTTTAAAATTAGCATATAAATGAAGTTCTTCTTATGCTATTTTTGTATATACTGTTTTAGTTAGCGCCACTCCTTTCTCCTACCTCCATGACCCCCAGTACCACTCTCCCAGTAGCCTTTCTTTCGTTTCCAAATCACCTACCATATCCATCTCTATTACCTTCCATGCCCCTTCCCATAAAGCCCCTTTCTTCCTGTATTATGGGGTTCATAAAGAAAAATGAGATTATAAAATTTGCTAGAAAGTGGATGGACCTGGAAATATTATGAAAACTGAAGTATCCCAGCCTCAGAAAGACAACTATGACATGTTTCTTCTCATCAGTAGACCCTAGCTTCTAATTGTTACATACATGTTTTTAAGAGGGGGTAAGAGAGGGTAGAGTTTTCCATGCATTGTGTTTTTATTTAGTATTGTTTTCTTTCCCCTCCTCCAGCTCTCCCAAGATCTTTCCCAACCCCACACTCACCTACCCAACTCCATACCTTCTCTGTCTATATATAGAAATCAAACAGCAAACAAAGCAGAATTTTTAAAATGAAGGAAAAAAACCCCACAAGAAACACACACATACAGAGACAAAACTCATAAACATACAAAATTAAAAGTCATAATATACAAGCAGAAGGATAATAAGGTCCCCCACGCCCCCCCCAAAAAAAGCCCAAAACAAAGCAATATATGACCAAAAAGTCTACAAAAATACCATTGAGTTTATTTTGTATCGGCATCTACTGCTGGACATGGGTCTTACTTTGCGTGGTTAATTGCTCAGTGAGATTTCATTAGAGAAAACTAAGTGTTTCTTTGAAAGCAGATGTCAATTGCAGATAGCTTTTCAGGGATGAAGTTCATGTCCACTTCTCAGCTGTCTGGCTTAAGCCTATGCATGTGTGGTGCATGATGCTACAATCTCTATGAGTTCTGTCCTATTGTATATGGAAGGCACTGTTGTATATGGAAGGCACTGTTTCTTTGTTGTCACTCCCTCCCTCTGGCTCTCACAATCTTTTCACCTCTTCTTCATAGCTCCCTAAGTCTTGAGACATAAATGAAGACATCCCATTTACGACTGAGTGTTCTAAATTCTCAGTCTCTCTACATTGTCCAGTTGTGGATTTTTGTGTTAGCTCCTATCTACTGCAAGAGGAAGCTTCTCTGGTGATGGCTGAGCGAGATACTGATCTATGGCTATAAACATAATGTAGTTAGGAGTAATTTTATTCCTATATTCCTTTAGTAGAATAATAGTATTTAGTTTTCCCCCCAGACCCATGGCCTATGCAGTCTCAGGTTTATAGCTACAGTTAACTCTGGCTCCTGAATAACGTTCAGTAGGTTCCTAAATGCTTGTTTTGTCTGTCTATCAACTGCACCTACACCTCCAAGGGTGACTCTTCCTATATTTCCTTTTATTACACATTTTTGGTACTTGAACATAGGATCCCATGTAGTCATCAGGCTGCCCTCAGGTTTACTATGTATCAGAGGCTGGCCTTGAACAGTTGATCCTCTTACTTCCTCTTCCCAGGTGCTAGTTTTTCAGGAGTGGGTCAGCACTCCTGGCTTCTGTATTAAGTAATTTAAAAATGGAAAAAAAATAGAATTACTTAAAACAAATGTTCTCAGTGCATCATGTTCCGTGATAACCTAGTTACATCATCTAAAGTTACTTCTGGAGCTTAAAGTGATGGAGAACACCTGCAATTGCGGTACTGGGAGGCAGAGCTGAGGACTATCTCTATTTCTAGGCCAGCCTAGACTACACAGTAGGATCTTGCCTCAAAGCAAAAGCAACAATTATTTCTAAACTAGTGAAGTATTGACCCAGCCAGCACCTATCACAAGGATTTTAATAACCCAATTATATTCAACTTTGAGTCGCTGGTATATTAGAAACAGAGAAGGTTTCCGAGCTGTATCCCTAAGTATCCCCTGGCTGATGCTCAGCTCCTTACCTGTGATATCCAAAGACTTTGCTTTGCAATCAGTTTCTGTCCTTGTCCAAGAGTTCAAAAGCATCAACAATGAAATTGAATACATTGTAAATAAAATTCACCTTGTTGTGGCAATATTGAAATACAACCTAGAGTCTATGTAAGTCCACAGTGATATACAGATGGTCATGTGTGTGTGTGTGGGGGTAGTTTTTCTGTTTAGATATGATATTTTGCACAAAGGAGAGAAGATGGTGATATCCTTCAAAACAATCAAACAGGAAAAACCAACAACAACAAAACCCAAACAAAAATCACAGTGTAGAAAGGCTTGAGGGGCAGAGCACCTTGACCACGAGTGTGGTGGACACCACCACAGCAGAAACCATTTGAAATTTTCAATTAAAGCTTCTTTTTGGCATAGTTAAGAAGTTTCAGTTTAGTCCCTGACTAGTTTGAGAAATTTGATCATCAATTTTACTAATTTATGTTTGATTATGTTTGTTCCCCAGCTGATGGGAACAACTCAAGTTTGCTGGAGCATCTGTCATGGGCTGGTTCTTCTATGACCACAGAAGCCATTATGTCACACACTAATTTAAAGAATAATAATAATTTCAAGTGTGTGGAGTCTTGTGCTGTTCTGTCCTCTGTAATCACGAGTTTCCTAAGATCCTTCGGAAAGTCAGATGCTGTGAGTCACTGTGTATCTAGTTTTGAAGTAACAGGGAAAAAAAATCATTAAATTAGCTAAACGAAATGTCATAGACTAGAAACAGGGGTTTTTTAAAGCAGTTCAGACTGTGTGTCTGTACGATACACTTTACAAACTTAGTTTGATTAACTTTTGTTTTTCTGAGGATATGATTCTTTTCTGTAATTACCATTCTGTTTGCCCTGACAGGCTATCAACCACTGGCTGCCTTAAGCTCCCTGTGAATTGAGTTATTCCCAATAATGCTCTACATTATGAAGACATTATTCGAGTGGCTGTCCACTGTGATCTGGTTATTTGGAGCTTTACACAAAGCAGGTGGTTCTTCCATCTCGTGGACTTTCTTACCACCCAGAGTTCACCATCTTGTTTCCTGCAGCTCAGCTCACTTCATCCATTATGGATGGGGCTTTTTTCCATCATTTGCCCCAGTTATATGGCTCCCCATTTCTTTCTGGTTTTTCCCCCACATTCCCTCGTTTTCTGTTTTACCAAGGCTCCTATTTTTTGATATGAGTGCATCCCCAGCCAAAGGCTTTGCACCACTTGAGTTTGTTGACCTTGTGTGACCACCATTCAGGCTACTCAGAGGTTGTGTTGCTTCCATACCCCACAGGCCTGATACTCAGACCTGCAAAGCAAGCCGAGCATCTCCGACCTGTGACCCCGGCTCCCATTGGTACTCAGTAGTGATGTTTCTTGTGACCCTGATGCCTAGCGTTTGACCCATTTATCTGCTCAGACCTCACTCTTGACTGAGACGATGCTTTGGACTTGATCTTCGTGCTTTGACTGGACTCTCAAGGGCACATGCTTTAGATTGTGATGAAGAGAAGCACCAATCTTGCCTCCTCAGTTGTTAACCTTTGGATTTTGTTGGTCTCACTTTCCTTATTTGTAAAATAAGTGCTCCCCTAGAAAGCACAATTCCTTGCCACTCAGTGTATGCCTGTTGACATCTTGCCAATGCAGAGGCTCGTTTACATTACCTGTCATCTTCTTAAGCTGTATAGACCTGCTGGCAGGCTCCCTGGTGTGCCCACAGTCCCAGCTCAGGCTCACAATCTGATTTGCTTTTCTAGTGACTGTCTCAGTGATATAAGTGAACAACAACTTTTGTGTTGTTACACTGTTGCTTTTCTTTAAAACTCTAAAAGATGTCATTTAAACAGTGATTTCTAGTATAAACATGTCATTAGAAATGGCATATTTTCTTCTTTGCATTTTGTGTGTGTGCATTTTCAGGTAAATCCAGGTAGAGGACAGAGGCCAACCACTGATGTTGTTTCTCAAGTGTAATCTAGCTTGTTTTATGAGACAGGGCCTCCGCTGGTGGCTAGCCAATTAGGCTAGGCTGGCTGGCCAGCAAGCCTAGTCTTCTTACTTTCACCTCCCTAGTGCTGAGAATACAAGAATGCATTATTACGTCTTGCTTTCCCTTCTTTGAGGAATTTTATTTTAGGCTGGGCTTGGAGAGCATGCCTTTAGTCACAGTCCTTGGGAGGCAGAGGCAGCCAGATCTCTTTGTTTCAAGGCCAGCCTGGTCTATGAAGCAAGTTCTAGTTCTAGGACAGCCAGGGCTACATAAAGAAATCGTGTCTCAAAAAACAAAACATTACAATCGTTTTATTTTATGTGTGCATGCCAGTGCTCACAAAGGCCAGAAGAGAGTGTTAGATTTCCTGGAACTGTTGTGAGCCATCGGATGGGGGTGCTATGAACGAAACCTGGGTCCCCTGCGAGAGCAATCCTTAACCACCGGGCCATCTTTTCATGCCCTGGATGTTTGATGTGGGTTCTGGGGCTCATGCTTGCATAATAAGCATTTTACTCACTGAGCTGGCTCCCCAGCCCCGCTTATTGTTTCTACAATATCCTGGAGAGCAGGCAGATCCAAGAGAGGGATCTGCTTTGGTTTTTGTTAAGGAGTGTTATGGGGAGGGTAAATAAAAGAAAGAGGGACAGGATAGAAAACACTAACTAAATAGAGGGCAAGAATTTCCAAGCCTAGCTGACGGAATTCACAGCCTGACTCTGTCACCTATTTGCTGGGTGGCTTTGGGCAGTTACTTAACATCTCTGTTGTTTCCTCATCTGTGAAATGGGAGAAAAAATAGAGCCTAACTCAGGAAATGGGTCAGAGCGGTTTCTAATTAAGGCTGTAGCATCACTCCATATTCCTGGGATGATTCTTCCCCTGAATTCTCTCAGCATTTCCTCTTACAGGTTCTCTGCTCACTGGCCTGCATGTCTCGTTACAGCCTCAGTCACTTCAGATCGCTCGGAAGTTTGAGATTACTCATAGAAATAAACATTTCTCCTCTCAAAGTAGTCATGCTAAGAGGTGCTGTGGAGATGCGCAGAAATCAAGATGTGTGTATACTTACACGGACTCCTTGGATTCTGAGACAAGATACTCTTTGAAGTATCTTCAACAACAACAACAACACCTTTGCTTCTGAATATGGAGTATCTGAAGTTGGAGCAAGCTAGGCCTGGTAACAGGCCTGTCACACATGGTTATCTGGTAGATTAAAGCATGAGGATGTCATGATTGATGCCTGCTTGAGCTACAGAATGAGTGAGTTCAAGGCCAGCCTGAATAGTGAGACCCTCTTTGAAAATAAGATGTTAAAGGAGTGCTGGCTTTCTCTCGGTGGTATTTTATTACTCTGTGGAAAGTGCTAGTTCCAATTCCTAGAGAAATTTGTTACATAAAGTGATGTTGATAATTATTTCTGTATAGAATTTTATGTATATATAACTTTATAATATTAATTAAAATATACTTGTCATATAGTTACCAACATAAAAATTTTGTTTGAGTGACTGTATTGGAAAGGCTACATCAAGAGCCACTGCTTGGGGCTAGAGAGATGGCTCAGTGATTAAGAGTGCATTAAAAACAAAATAAAACAAAACACCTCCAACAAACAAACACAAACAAAACAAAACCAAACAAACAAAATATCTGGGCAATGATGGTGCACGCCTTTGATCCCAGCACTTGGGAGGCACAGGCAGGTGGATCTCTGAGTTCAAGGCCAGCCTGGCCTACAAGAGCTAGTTCCAAGATAGCTAGGGATATACACAGAGAAACCTTGTCTGAAAAAATAAAAACAAACAACAGCAGGGCGGTGGTGGTACACGCCTTTAATCCCAGCACTTGGGAGGCAGAGGCAGGGGCAGAGGCAAGCGGATCTCTGTGAGACCAGCCTGGTCTACAAGAGCTAGTTCCAGAACAGCCTCCAAAACCACAGAGAAACTCTGTCTCGAAAAACAAAACAAAACCAAAACAACAACAACAACAACAACAAAACTGAAAAAAAGTGCATACATACTATGTTTGCAGAGGACCAGAGTCTGAGTCCAGGAGCCCAGGTTGGCAACTCATAAACTCCAGCTCCAGGGGGTTCTGACCTCACCTACCTTGTGACCCAAGAATCTTTGCTGCTTTAGCAGCCAATTGCATAACATGTGCATGTGACAGTCACTGCAATGATTTTATGGTTTCTTGTAAAGGTCTATATCACTACTTAAATGGAGATGCCATTATGGATGATCATTGCATTTTAAAAACTTTATCGCATTGGTATCAATAAACAATTGTATATAACTTTTATAACTTTTGTTCATATCAAATACTGGTAGGCTAATTGTCTGTAATAGCTTGTTACTTAAGTATGCTCTGAAAGTATCAAAAACCATCAGTCCATTTGTACATCTCTAACTAGCCTGTTGTTAGCCTGTCTGTATTGCAGGGAAGCTTCTAAAAATGAGAGGCTTTAGGGATAATATTACTGTGAATCTTCAGGGACATAAATATTTTGGGTCATACATGAGTCAGATAGGGCTTCATTGTTGGAAGTTTGGTCCTCTAGGGCAATGTTGAGAGATGGTAGAACCATTAAAAGTTACAGCCTAGGCCAAAGTGATTAGGACAAAGAGGGCATTGGCTTCAGCAGGGAATAATGCTGACCTCAAGGAGTAAAAATGTTCTCATGAAAGTGGATGGAGTATTATGAATGACGGACCTTCCCTCTGTATGGAACATTCCCTTTCCTACCAGCATGTGATACACGCAGTGCACCTCCACTGGGAGACCAGCACAAGACTGTTCTGAACCTCTATCCATAACAATTTGTCACCCAAATAAACCTGTTCATGAAGCCACCAGCATCAAATATTAAACAGCAAAACATTGGTTAATCCAGGTAGTTTAATTGCATGATCTTGAAAAGACAGTGAATTGTGCCTCTTCTTGATACTGAAACTGAGACTACTAAAGTCTGCACACTTCAAGGCCTTGTTTTACAGAGGAGAATTGTTCTGAGGCCAGAACAATGGCAAGATGTACACAAAGAAAGCCTGGACCAAAACTGAGCCAGATTTTGAGCATGAAACCTACCTTTCCAATTTTTATTTTTAGTTCTTTTGATCTAAGAAAAATGACATCATCTAATAACATACTTAGTGAAAAGATCAACCATTATACTGTCAGGTTAATGTTAGAGGGGGCTAGAAGTGTCTTGGAAACTTATCACGCAATTCATTTTCCTGTAATGTGAATTCTTCCAATGAGCTAGCATTCTGTTGTTACGACCATATGCCATCACAATCCCCTCACCCCCCGGCTTGAAAAATAAAGACTATTGCTATCCTGAGCTGCTAATGGGCATGAGGTAGCTTGGTTGTCATGGCTATTGCTTAAAATAAAAAAGAAGGAAGGAAGGAAGGAAGGAAGGAAGGAAGGAAGGAAGGAAGGAAGGGAGGGAGGGAGGGAGGGAGGGAGGGAGGGAGGGAGGAAGGAAGGAAGGAAGGAAGGAAGGAAGGAAGGAAAGAAAACAAAGGAAACTAGGTTTTTTCAATCTAAAGGTTCTCTCTGTAGAATTAATTAGAGACATTTTTAGAAGGCATTTGGATTACAGGAATGTGGTGATGATATCACATTATGACATTTATTCCTTACAAAGAAGCGTTGTAATTTGTTCACCTATTCAAAACTGTTATTTTACCAGGCAATAAGGGTTCTAGGAGCCCTAGTCAGACTTATTTAATTTACCTAATTGACATATAAGACAGTGAAACAATTTTCTTTTGATTTGTAAGTGCAACACTTGTTTGGAAAACATGAATTAATGTAGAATTTATCCAATGCTGATGAAATTCTGTGGGAAAGTAAGCCAATGGGTTACTATTTTATTATGTTAGAGTCAAGAATGTTTAAAATTTCATTAGCACTCTCCAGAAACTGTGAGTCATGGGATGAGTATTGTTAAGGCTCTCACTTTGAAGCTGAGAAAGAAAAGACTTTGGGAGAGATAACTGAACTTCCTACGGTTTTGTAGCACAGCAACAAATTGCGACAAGCAGACACTGGAACCCAGAGCTTTGACTTCATGTCCAGCAATTTTCCCACCAGGTGGGGCTGTTTTATCTATCCTGTGCAGTGAACTGTGACAACAGAAGGTGTAGTCACTGCCTTGCAAAACACCATACCCTCAAGGACTTTGTATATTCTTGTAGAAGATACATGCATTTACAAATTCATTTGTCTTCTTTGCAAGATAGCTCACTGTCCTCCCTTATGAACATTTTTTAATATCATAGAGCATAAAATTACTATATTATAGGTAGTAATTTTAAAAAGTGAATGCATAAGGATATTTTCCAAAGATGGTAGCTGTGTGACTTAGGTGGACGGGCAGGTACAATGAGGGTCACCAATTTGATATGGCTACTAAGAAGGAGGTGGGGGTTGGAGCAGGCTTCAATAGTTAAAATATATTCTGTCAGAACGAGAGAAGTGATGGAACTGTTGCACTGTGAGTGGCTGTACCAATGGCCCACACATTCTGTTTTGTGTGACACATTACTTAAGACATGATGGTGCTAATTAGACTTTGATGGTTGAAGCATGATACTCAAGAAGGCAACTTCAAGAAGGGATAATTCAGTTGTATAATCAAGGGATAATTATGGTTGCAGAAGCTTTAGTCCATCATTACAGAGAGGCCATGGCAGAAAATTTCATGGCACATTCATGGTAGCCACAGAGTGGTGAGAGAACACCTACCTCCTTGCCCCCTTCCATCTATCTGGTCCCAAGCATAAGGGATAGTACTACCCACACCAAGGGCTGATCTTTCCCTCTTGGTTAATCCTCTATTGAAAAGTCCTCATGATACACCCAGAGCTGACCTTTACTAATCTTCTAGGCACTTCTCAATGTAATCACATGATGGCCAAGATTAATCATCACAACTAGTGATACTCAGAATGTATTTTCAGCTGGAAATGGAAGTTTGAATAGACATGGAGTCATAAGAGAAAGATTGAAGACATTGAGGATAGAGAGGGGATCCCTGGGTGGGTCCCGTAGTAACTGGTGGCTATAATGTAGCTGAGTCAACAATCTTAAAGTGGAGTCCATAGACAGAAGGTGCATAGCTCCCTTTACCATGGAACTAGGCCTTCTGGCTCAGAACTCTTAAATACCCTATTACTGCGTTCAAAAGACAGAAGAGCTCATCTCTCTGCCAGGGCATCGTGGTTTTCAGTCACTGGAGGGGTTCTTTCCAAGCCTGGGTGATTACAGGGAGGAGATATTTAAAGGGCAACATTCACAATTTAGATTTGCGGGTGCACCAGATGACCTTTAAGGCACTTTCCAGCACCTGGGGTTTTATGATTCCCTTTCTATTATGCATCTATGCTGGATATGTGTGACATTGTTTGAGGCGAACACTGAGAATGAACAGGAGCACAGTTTGGAATGTTGATGGTGCTTACATCTATTTTGTGTTTCAATTTCTGGAAGCAGTCTTTGTCTGGGAGGCAGTTTGGTCGGTGACCTTCTGTAACATTTGGAGCCTGGCCACACTGTCTTTGTTTACTGTAAAGAGCATGGAAAAACCGATTTCCTGACAGTGCTCTATGAAGTCTAAGGTCAAACTACTCGCAGGTGAACAAACACAGTCCACCCACCTTAAACTTTGACATTTGGCCTCTGTAAAATGGAACTAGGTACCAGTGTTGGGGACCTGAGAGAGGGGAAGTCTGTCCTCTGCCAGCGGCCAGCAATTAGTCACTTTGTCAGGCAGCTTTGTGAAGCACTAATCTTAATTCAGCACCCTTGTTGGGGAGGCTCAAAGACAAAGCATGAGATTTTCAGTCCTCTAGCCATCTAGTAGATAAACCCCTTCCTTGATCTACATTTGGGTTTCCCAAGATTGTAAGGATATAGCATGGTGTTCCATTGAATATTCATATTGGGCAGGCTCTATCTTTATAATGATATAATGACTTCACAATGACTGAGGCCTTTTTCAGGAGCTTATATCCTTTTGTCTAATTTTGATTACCATTAAATGCAAGCACTCCTCATTGTCAAAAAGAAAGGAGCACTTTTCTAGCTCAGAAGAGCTTTTAGGGACTAGACAGCCTTTTTCATTTCTCCCTCTCTTCTAAATAAAATACCCTGACCTATGTGAGCAGTGTGTGTGTGTGTGTGTGTGTGTGTGTGTGTGTGTGTGTCTGAATTAAACACTTACCTTGAGCTGGTTACTCAGTCACCCCCCCCCCCAAAATCAGGTGTTCTTGTTTGTCTATGTAGATTATTAGAACTTACCTAAACCTGTGGAAACAAAAATGGATGAGCATAAATTTGGCTTCCACTGTATTTTTAAACAATGTTTTGCCTTGCAATGTATTCTGATTCTCCAGTGTCCTAGTTATCCCACATTGCTCTTCAAGCCTGTTTAGAGGTGATCTACTATGCTTTTGCTAAAATATATCTGGATATTAAAAGCTCAACTCTTAACTGCTGATGAGAAAGATTATTAACACTTTCCCCTCCTGCAATAATATGAGGCAATAACATCCCCTTTCACTTCCAGAGCCAGAGGCAGTATATCATATTAACCTTCATTAACTGTCCGTGAAACAAGGTACCTTCATTAATTTAGTATTCCAGTTAGCTAAAATTCTTCGAGGAGGTTGATAAAATCCCGTGCCTCCCCCAACCCCCGCCCCGTCACTCTCTACTTAGTTCTTTACATTAGTGTGTGAATGTTGAATCTGTTAGAACAGCTATCAGCTTGATAAACATAGCATTCCAATTAGGAAGGAGAAAAGAATGGGTTAGTTAGGCTTGTAGCCAAAGTGGGACACAACAAGATCAGCCTAGACAGAAAGAAGTAGCTGAGGTGTACAGTTGTGGCTCAAGCAGGAAGCACTGAGCCAAAGGTAGAGGGAGAGAGGGCATTGAGTCTGTTCCTATGCTATTAATGTCATGATGGAAACCAGCCCACCAAAGCTACTCAGATATCAATGAAATATGAAACTCATACTATTACATGTAGTGGCATTACTTCTTTTTATTGCTTTCATATTACTAAGGATTTATGTTGCTGTGATAAAATACCATGTAAGTAATGTTTTGGGGGGAAAGGGTTTACTTTAGCTTATGTTCTACACTTCTGTCCATTGTTGATGGAAGACAGGTCAGGAACTCAAGGCAGGAACCTGGAGGCAGGAACTGAAGCAGAAGCTTGAAGAAACATTGCTTTTTAGTTTGCTCAGCCTACTTTCTTGTATAACTCAGGACCATCTGCCCAGATGGCTCCTTCCACAATTGGCTGAGCCCTTTCGCAGCAATTAATGTAGGAAAATGCAACACAGGCTTGTCTACAGGTCAATCTGTTGGGGGCATTTTCTCAGTGAAGGTTCTCTTTTCCCACAGTACTGTAGCTTATGTCAAGTTGACATAAAACCACCTAACACATTCATGAGTTTGAAAGGTGTATGCACATCTGGGCTTGCGGTATACATCTGTAATTTCAGCTTGGGATACTGAGGCAGGAGGACTATGAGCTTGAGTCCAACCTGGATTACATAGGGAGTACTAAGTTATCCAGGACAACAGAGCAGCATCTTCTCTCAAGATATAGGACAACTGTACCAAGCATTCTTCTAGCTGGAAGTCAACTTTGCTGTCTTTAGTGATTGCAGTTCTTTTTTCATGAAGCCTCCCATCTCCGTGTCATCTCCTTCCACAGCCCCAGCAGAGTTCAAGACCATTTCTCTGCCTCACAGACAGAGACAGCTTCCAGAAATTGAAACAAAGTGGATTATAAGCACCACCAACCCTCCAAACTCTGCTTTTGTATGTTCTTGGTGCTTGCTTGTATAGTGTCATGCATAAGGACGTCTCAGAAAAGGAGCTGCCAAGCTCTGCATATATCTGGTCCTCACCCTTTCTTTCCACCGGCCTTGGCCTTGAATCCAAGATTCACTATCTTACAGGTGGGCTGTCCTTCTTCCAGGTTAAAGCTTTAGAATGTGATTCATCTCGGTCTAGTACGGCTTCTGTAAACTAGTTTGCTAAAACCAAGTCTGTCCTACTGGTTACTTTGGGGTGTATTTATGCTTTGAACCTGCTTCTCTTTTGATTTCATTAAAGCAACTTATTTGAAAAGCACTTTGCTTGTAGGATTCCTAAGATCAATTAAGGTAACAGATCTACAGTGGTTCCTATAGACTCTGGTGTGTTGTAAGTGCTCATGTTCACTTATCAGAGTTGCTGTTGGTACTTCACCACTCACCCCAGTCTCTGGCCTGGCATGTCAGATTTCAGTGCAAACTGGGACCCCGAGAGGCACCTTTCCAGTGTTTAGTAGAAGCCACTTCTCCCTTGCAGCTTTTCTATAGCACTTCTCTGACCCAAAGCTATCAGGCAAATTTAGACCCATTTATTATTTTTATGAGGAATAAAACTCAGGAATAGTTGCCATAGAAGGCAATACAAGCTTAGGGCCAACAAAAAATGTGGAGCAGGACCTGCACTTGTGTTTCCTGAGGATGGGGGGGGGTGCTCATATTTCACTGTTCTACAGTGGTTAAAGAAGGAAAAGGCTTTTGTTGTTGTTGTTGTTGTTACTTAACGAAGGCTGTACACAAAGTAGCTTGTTTAAATAGTTACTCAAGCACACAATACCACCTCTTGATAGCATATGAATGTGAAGACATCAAGGGCCATCCTTGGTGAAGGGCAAAGTAGTGTCCTGAGCCTGTAGACAGTGCTTTTGAAGAATGCAAACTCAGAAGTTTAGTGTGCGTGGTTTGTGAGTAGACTAAGATAAGAAGCAGTGTAGTGTGATTCTGACAAAAACAGAGAGGAATCTGAAATTTAAGGGCCACTTGTAAAGAAGGATTCTATCAGACTTATTAGGGGATGGAGGGTGGTGGAGAGGAAAGCATGGCTGCCAGGTCTTCTTGGATTGACTCCGCTTCACAAGAGTGGCAGAAGGTTGTCCTTGGAGGGAAAGAAGACATGTGCAGTTGCTACACCTTAATGAGATGCCTGTCTTGCTCCACATAATTATCAGGTCTGGGATAGCCCTTTACACGGGAATACAGAGGAAGGCTGTTGTGTGTGTCACTGAGGAACTGATGGCCTCTTATCTGGGTAACTCTAGTCAAATGACATAAGAGGTAGATAGTCACCTCACTTATTCACAGTTCTCCCATTTTGTTCAGCCACTGTGATCGTATTTTCCCCCCTAAAATAGCATACTTCTTACATTTTGAAAGTGTCCAAATAGGCAACCTGCTTAGTTTTGGGATGAGTGACAGAATCTGAAGACCCCTAGGTCACCTTTCTCCTATATGTCCTCTCTAGTGAAACAGTCGTAGCCACTCAGCACTTCTGCAGAGGTGGGTTCTGGGAAGCTTGTTATTTTGCTTCAAAGTAAAAATATCTAAGTGGCTCAAGGGCTTTGTCCAATGTTAGAAAAACATCACCCCCATTTGCCAGCATGAGATGCCAGTGTGAGATGCCAACATTCAAACCAGAGACTTGTCAATTTAAAGAAACAGAAATGCCTTCCTTGTTGCGATGACTTTTGAGAGAACCCTACTGTTGTATTTGTATGTATGCCTTTAAATAGGAAATCGTTTTATTCTTTTTTTTAAACAACAAACACTGTCTCCTCTCTTCTCCCTACAAAGGGACAAGATTTTCCCTCTTGGGTGAATACTGCATGTGCTGCTTGCCATAGAAAGGGTGCAGTCTTGGCAAGCCTCTTATTAGTCTAAAAATAAATTATTCACAATGCAGGTTCAGATACAGATTGCAAGGAGAGATAATAGAATTGGTTTTCCAAGCCTGATCATGCTCAGAAGACATGGTCTGTGCTTTTCAGGAATCCACTTCCACGGAATCAGCTTTGACGAGCACACACAAGAAATAATATTGCTGCCATCCAGCTTGTGTGTGCGGTACAGCATCCTCTGCTTGTCTTCAAGTGCCTACGGTCCCTCTCCATCAGTGTGCATATGGAAAAGTCCACATTGCTCAAGCATTTCTTCTGAGATGCCGCCCTCCCATTGTTCTTTTAAGGAAATTTCTTCCTGGCAGCGTGAGAGGGGCACTGCCTCCTACCCCCCTTCTGCCTCGGCGGAACAGTTGACCACAGCAGCAGCCGACTCTGGCTCGTCATGTGCTCCCTCATGTGATGTAGGTCTGCGGCACTGTGGAGCAACCGCATTTGAGACTCGGCACTCGTGGACAGACAGGCGTTCAGGGACTGGGGAGTTTTTGGAGGGGGTGGGGAGGCCAATAAACCAAGAAAACGTCAGAAATAAAAGTCGCATCAAGTATGCTGATCTCTATATTCCTATTTTTGTTTTGAAATTTGATTTTAGCTATTGCTTTTTCTGGTTGTGTCTGTATTTTTTCTTACCCCCACAGGCGCCAAGCTGCGCTGTTTTCTTTCTTTTTTTTTCTTTCTTTCTTTCTTTCTTCCTTTTTTTTTTTTTTTTTTTTTTTTAAATTTTATATTGAAAGTCTGAAGCCAGACCGTCTTCTTCACAGCTCCGGGGCTGCATCATTGTGGGTACACCAAGCTTCGCCTACCTCACCTGCATGGTTCCTGCTGAGTCACGCCTGAGATGGCCCACCCAGAACCCTGGGATCGCCTGTATGTGCCCTGCAGAAGAAGGACCTGATGCAAGCTCTGGCCAGGGTCTCCTCACAGCTGGATGGGGGCATTGGAAGACAGGGTGAAGTTGCAGAAGGTTGGGATGGGATGCTAAGGGCATGCAAAAGACCGGGAAGGGGAACATAGGAATACTATACATCAATGCCCACCGATGCTATGCATACATGGCAAGGGCAGCCGGAGCCTCTGCTGGTGCACTCAGCTCTGGCTGCTCCTGGGATTAGTCTGAGGCGACAACCCAGGCCTGGACATGATGGCGTTTTCCCAGAGAATGGAACTGAAGATGGATGAACCAGGTACCTGCTGTGTCTGCCTGGCAGGGCAGACCTGGAGAGAGGCAGAGGGAAAAGAAGATGCTGACGCTGTGTCGGGAGATTGTCTGCTGCCAGCTCTGCAGTCTTAGTCTAAGGGAGGTTGGCATAATGTATATGCCAGCACATGCATGGAGGAGCTATAAATTGCAGCATGGATGTCCCTGGTACTGTCAAGGAAGAAACTGATGGGCTGGGTGACTATATAGTGTCCCCAGAGAAAATTGCAGCCTTGCAGCAGCATGGGTTTCAATGCATGTGCATGCGTGTAGAGACATGGAAGCGAGTATGTAAGACACACACACACACACACACACACACACACACACACACACACACACACACACACACACACACACACACACAAACCGAGAGAGAGAGAGAGAGAGAGAGAGAGAGAGAGAGAGAGAGAGAGAGAGAGAGAGAGAGAGAGAGAGAGAGAGAGAGTTACTTTGCTGGGTTGGGTTTGATTATAGCCAGTATTTTCAGCTCCTGCTCAACACCCATTTCCTGGCTAGCCAGAAAGCTTGGCCAGGGCAGCTGTGTGTAGCCTTTTCTTTTTAATGGCAGAGCAAGTCCCTTCAGTTTTAACTCCTTGAAGTTCTGAGTGCTCAGCATCGGGCTAAGACTCACTGTGTGGTTTTGTTTTCTTCTTCTCTTACAGAACCCTGTAAACACAGCTGTATTCAGTATGGCGGAAAAAATGCTGTCCCTTAAATAGAAATGTGATCGATTTAATCAAAATAAATGTATCCCAGATGACTTTGAGGCCAGCTGGATACCACAGGCTTCAGGGGCTAAGCGTTCAGTGGAGATGAATACAGTGTTAGATTTATTTGCTTTCAATGCTACGATCACTGATGCTTAATAAAGGAAATTCTTAAAGGAAGAGGGAGGGTCCTCCTGTCTCACAGCTAGATGGTGAAATACAGGTGCTGCTGCTGATCAGGAGACTGGGGTTTGCAGCTGTCGAGTTTCCAGAGGTGTGTGACATGAGGCAGAGCATGGCTGATGTCAGTGTGAAGAAAGCTTACAGCCTGCTTGCTGCTGGAGGAGGCGGGTGGCCTCTCCATAGCCTCTGCCAGTGCTGGGCGGGTACAAAGAGCATGTAGCTTGATAAGAGTGAGCTGGGTGGACCGAGCTCTGAGTTGGGAGCAAGTCGCTTTCCCAGTTGTCATGGGGGCTCCTGTGGGACGTCTGTCTGGCCTGTCCGCCCACTGTTTGTTAGGAATTCTACAAAGCGGCTCTGTGTGCTGGGTTATGTTTGGCCAGCTGTTGGTGCATTCCTGAGGGTGGGGAGGAGGCAGGATCTTGTTACTGTACTTCCCAACTGTAGATCTAGGTGGAGGGGGAGGGGAGGGAGGGAGAGAAAAGAAACCAAGCAAGTCTGATAATTCCTTCTCCTTTCTCCAGGTTGTGCTAGGGGGAAATCAGAAAGGCTGTGGAGTGAGAGAGAGAGAAAAGAGGGGTACTGTATAGATGGGAGCAGGCTGAGAGAGCCCTAAGACAAAGCAGAACTTCAAAGCTGCAGAGACGAGCAGAATGTCAGCAGCTTGTAATTAGTGGTTCATGGTTGCGTCAGAGACTATCTCTCCCAAGAATAACTGTGTGATGTGTGCCACAGCGTGTGGAAGACAGTCATAACTGAGTTATCAAGCATAGTTCACACCAGGGCAGATGCATGAAGGCATTTTCAGTTTGAAAATCAAGTACGGATCTCCCTGGCTGGATTCTGCCTAACTTCTGGCAGAATGATCAGCATGTCAGAGAGGATGTGTTTATTACACAAAACAGCGAACCTGGAAGCATGCAGATTGAGTATGCAAGCCCTGTCACTGTAAGATACTGTCCCAAACAGCCCCACACTGCACTGCTGGGCTCTTGTCTCTGTATATATCCATCACTTTTGTTTCTGTTCGTGCATATCAATGGAGGAAAATCAAAACTACACTCCAGTACCTATGCTCCATTAGATTCTAAGATCTCTACCAAAGAATTAAAAATCAACTGTGGGTTCCGAGTTCTTTTTGGTGTTCTTAATTTATACCTTGAAGAAGCTTTGATTGTCTTGAAGCTAAACAGCATCTTGCTATCGATCCCGCGGGGAGGTGTCATACCACTGTCATTCAGAGTTGAAGGGCACCTTTACTCCTCTACCTTGACTCTGGTGTCTGGAGGGGCTGCCACTCTCTACACTCTCCACGGAGGGCTGGTGGGAGGATCTGATTGGTTGACAGGCTCAGGGTGTTTACTCTTATTTGTTTTCAGTGCTCCTCTGCAGCATGCATTTAGTATTTGTATTTGTGTTCATGCTGCACAATTACTCCTGCCCGGCTTTGTTTCTCTGCCTGAAGTGAAGTCAATTTTAGTTCAGCCTCTGCAATTGGGTCTCTGGGCAATATGCACATATGTATTATGTTACCCATGTATGCACTTTCCCATTTAAAATGTGGGTTAGGGAAAATTGTAGGCAAGGAGAGCCATGTATATTAAATCAATAGCTTTTTGAATCACATGTAATATAATTTAAATATACTCACTTTAAGGTTGCCAAAGCCTATGTTGTCTGAGCCCAGTTAATTTACATCTTTGATTTAGTCAAGGAGTGGAACCTGCCAGATCAGAATGCTGTATTCTGTGCACCCAACAGGGTGGAAGACATTATTTTGTTTGTGTTAGTTCAAACAGCTGGTCATTAATGCAGTCCCCATTTCTAGAGTGAAATGCTGGTGGACATGAATGGCTGTCTGATTAATGCTGCCCCTCGGAGGGTCCTTCACCCAGCCATGCTCGTGCAGAATAATGTAGCATGATGTGATTGCACTCTAACAGGATAGTATGTCATTGTGTCACCAAGCAATTGAGGTTATTATGGGGCAGGGCAGACAGACGGGACAGTGGGGTTACTAGACCGTAGCATTTTTAGAAATACAGGCCTGACCTACTTAGAGTTATTCTGGCAGGCAGCTGCACGGTACATAAAGTCTCCTGATAGGCTGAGGCTGTTGCTAGGGGGAATTAGCATGAATTTTTCCACACACAGACTCAGCAACTGAATGATAAAAGCTGACTGGAATTAAAGAGATTTGGTTTAGCATTGTACAGATTGATCTGCCTCAGTTTTTTTTTTTTTCTTCCCTTTTCTCAAGTGCAAAGAAAAAGTGCAGGAATAGAGATTTTTGTTTCTATTTGTTCTTTGACCTTCTTCTTTCCCTCTTGTCCTTCATCCCCCAGAGCCAGGAGGGGAGGAGAGCAGAACAGTTATGAAATTTTGGTTGATTTCTTAATGTTGGAGTCATTGAAACCATGTTGCAAATGGCAAGATAGTCAATCCTGAGGACTGCTGGCCGTGTCTCACAGAAGGGCTGATGATTTTTCCCTTGTCCCCTGTGTAACAAGCTGTCTTGGAGTTGGGCAAGCATCTTTCATACACTGTATATTTTATCCTCCCTTTCCCTTTTGGGCTTGAACAAAACATTTACATAAATTCTTTTCTATCCAAACAGATTGAAGCTTACAATTGCTGGCTTGTTTAAAATAAGATAGACAAGATTCCAGATTTAGACGAGAAAAAAAAATAAAATATATATATATATATATACACTACTTTTTGATTATAAAAATATTTTTTTTTCTGAGCTATTTTTATATTTTGAAAAGCCCAGCAGTCTGATGTTTATGCTCAGGCATAGAATTTAACTGCCCCCACCCCTTTGTTTCCCAGTATACAAAAAGCACTGGTTTGTTTGTTTGTTTTTTTTTTTTTTTTGTCTTTCTTTTTTTCTGGAGAAGAAAGGCTAGCTGCTGAAAACAGTCTGGAGACTGCTTTTCCATGTTGCTGACATAGGCACTGCGTGTAGAGAGAGCTCACATAATCAATTTTACAGCTTGACCCATTTTTCCCCCTCCCCAGAATCCCCAAGTGTCTGCAGTTTTAATAGATCTTTACAAGAGAAGGGGTTTTAATAGACCATTTTAAGATAATCTGAAAGTCCATCAAGACAAAAATTAAAGCAACGTGTATTCAAGAATACTTTGAGTTTTTCTCTTTTAATTATATGTTATCTGTGGTGTTTGTGCTGAAAATAGTCATTATCTTGACATTTTTATTTGAAATTAATTTTTGTAAGAAAATACTATGAGTTCACAAGTAAACAAGTAGCTGAGCTACATAAGTACTGGAGAGGAGAAAAAAGACTGTGGTCAGTATCCCACTGGATTTCTTAGCCATATGTAAAGAGGCAAAAGGATATTTTAGTTGTGGGTTTTCTTTCATTTAGTTCCTTCCTTCCTTCCTTCCTTCCTTCCTTCCTTCCTTCCTTCCTTTCTTTCTTTTTGAATTCAGAACAATGTAGATACAGACACTATAGTGAAAACAAGCCAAAAATAATTCAGTGTTATCTAGTCAAGAAAGTCACTGATTGTCCTCTTTAAAAAAAAAAAAATATATATATATATATATACATTGAGTGTTGTTTCCATTTTAGCATATAAATACAGCTTAGCAAACTGAAGGAGAGAATGTTGCCTGATGCAGAGATGAATTGTGTCTTCGACAGCTAGGAGAGTCCCCACAACAGCATTAATCATGAGGAGCTCTAACCACACAACAATCTTTCATAATTGAATAAAAGGTCAATTTACTTTTACTGAATATAAAATATCTTTGTGTTCTCTTTTCCAAAATGGTGCATTTTTTTCTACAAAATTATTTTAATAAATGAACGTTTTGCCTTTTCTTCTACCACATTCACTTTGTCTAAGTCAATGTAAAAGTATTTAAATATTTAAGCACAAGGATGCAGAAATAAAACATCAATTTTAAAACCACTAAAATAAGGACATATTTTACATTAACACTCTTTAATGCACAGATCCCTAATTTACAGTGCTTATAGCCTGTGTCCAGGTATGTAGTCACAGTGAATGTTTATTATTTAAGGAAAAACAAATTGGCCACATTAAATTGTTCAATATAATCTTTCTTGGACGTTTAAGTTGTTAAAAAGTTTTTTCTTACTTTGGTTTGTAACCATTACTAAAGAGGTAACATCCAGTGCCAACAAAAATAAAGCGTATTTTTAAATGTAATTTAGGCTTACTTAACTTCAGTTTAACTTAACTTCAAGACATTCACTTAGTGTGTGTCGATAGTACTCCCTTCATCCACTGCCATTGATCAGGCAGCCAAAGGAACAAGCACACTCACTCATTGCATTGATTATTTATTAGGTGAGCATTTCTTTTCTGTTCTCATGTGAAGCTGGCTTTTCCAGCTACATGGCCCAACATAGAATGGTGAACTTTGGGGCAATCAGACAGGTGGTTATTGGCGTCACGGAGCCCGGTTAGATGTCACGTAAAATACCTCCCTCAAATATTCTGTCCAAATCCTAACCCCTGTAGCTTGGAAAAAGGGTTGGTGGCTTTACTACCTAGTGCTTGGAGATGTTCAGCTCTTCTGATCTCATCAGTAAGCTACAGCTCTTCCAAACCATCCCAATACTTGATCTTGCTGAAAATCTAACAGTGAGACCATGTCTTTGTGAAGTCATGTTAGCATACTCTAGTCCAGAGATTTTCAGCACCATTATTTGAATAGCTAGTAGTGTTTCAACAGTCTTAAGTGACCAAACTGTGTGCTAGCTGAGATCCTGTCTGCCCCTCAGCCAGATATTTTCCTGCCTTCCTTTTCCTTTCTCTTTTTAGAGGGTCATTGCATGCCATTCTGTTAGCCCAAATCTCTCAACCCTATTTTGTCCATGTGCTATGTGTAGAGAAGTTGGTTGATTGATGGATGAATGAATAAACAGATTAATTGTTATCCTGTTACTTGAAAATTAGTAAATTAATGGTTATTCAGGAGGAAAATTTCATAGATACATAATGCAGTTGGCTATTTGTGGACGTAATTAGTAATGAAGGTCCAAGTAGTTAGGTTTTATGGGCTCCCTGATCTCTATGCAATGCTCAACTTGCTTGATAGTGGTAAAAGGGAGCAATAGACAGTGTATAAATAAATGAACCAGATTGCCTTTTAATAAAACTATTTGCAGAAACTGGCAATGGGCCAGATTTAGCCTATACACTATAGACACAAGTGTATTGTTACCTATAGTATCTTGAAGATATGACTTAGACATGACAGAAATACTCCTCAATATATTTTTAAAAGGGGTAAAGATTTGAAAAGTTCACCAAAAAATTAAGAAAAGAAGAAAGATCCATGCGATTTATACTGTGAACTCATTGTGAGTCAACCTGTTGATTCTCTGTGATGACAGAAATGAGACAGAACAATTTATTTGAAACCGGAAGATTAAAGTATGCCTGATTACTCTTCCTTAAGATGACACTGTTCAGCATGCAGGAAGAAGTAGATTTTTCTTCTTTTCTTTTCTTTTCTTTTCTTTTCTTTTCTTTTCTTTTTTACCTTCCAAAACTACCCTTCTGGTTTTGGTTGCCAGGGGCAGAAGAGAGAGCTCATACTCTGTATTTGAAGAGCTGACAGGGAATCTAAAACATGACAGAGAATGCCTCTGCAGGAGTGTGGAGAGATGGCTTGGTGGTTTAGAGAGTGTACTGTTTTGTAGAGAACATGAGCTGAGTTCCTACCACCCTGACAGCTCTTGGCACCCATTAGGACAGAGCATCATTACCTACAGTCCCAGCTCAGCAGACCTGACAGCCTCCTTCTGAACACAAGGGGCATCTGCTTTGAACGTGCACATACCCAGGTCCAGACACACATAGACACATAATTAGGAATAAAATAAGCAGTAGCAAGTGACTACAGCACAGCCGCAGCATTGTGCCACTGTGTACTACTGATTAATCAGTGTAAAAACTATGCTGCACTAGTTGGCTCTTATCTCTGGAGGTATGATTCAAAGATTCCATTGATGCCCGAAAGCACAGGCTATGCAGTGGGTGATGGAGACTGCACTTCCCCCTGCAACCTTACATATGTTGCACTAAAGCTTCATTTATTAATCTGGTGTGGTAAAACTCCTGATAAGATATGGTAAGGTAAAGAATGAGCTATAATAGAAATTACAAAAAATGTGACTTCTATGCGTGTGCTGGTGTATGTGGGTGACATGCACATGTGGATGTGGAGGTCAGAGGTTGATATTATGTTGCTCTCCACTGAATTTTGCTGATACAAGATCTCTCACTGAACGTGGAGCTCACCAGCTGGGCAAGACTAGAGGTAAATATAGAGGTGTGTTTATTCCCTCTGAAGTTTTAAAAGTAGACTTGGAGTTTAGTTAAATCTCTTCGAAGAATGCCCTAGACCCTAGACACAGCTTTTTTTTTTTTTTTTTTTTTTTTTTAAGGCCAAAGACTGATGGAAACAAACAAACAAAACCAAAAAACCAAAACCCAAAACCCAAACCAAAAAAAACCCCAAACCAAACAAGACAAATAAATAAAAACAAACAAACAAACAAAAAACCAAAACAAAACAAAAGGACCACCCATTCTATTGCCCTAACACTATACTTGAGTCATTTTCAGAATATGCTTGAGGCTTATCATTTCCAAAATACTTGTCCTGGTTCAATGGCTTTGCGGGAACACGGGTCTGCTAACATCCTTCAGTTTTGAACTGATTTTATGTCTAGTGACTTCTTAAAGAAATGCATTTGCCATTCATCAACCACCTGAATTCTCTGTTTCTCTCCAGCCGGCTTTCTTTGAATCCTTTTCTGCACCCAAAGATGATGTAGAATGTCCTGGACCACAGAACTCCTGCTAAAGCGTCATTCACCTCTATGGGACTGCACAAACCCCAGGCTGAAAATTGTGTCTTTCTCTAATATCCAGTGAAGCCATGTGTGTGTTCCTAGTGCCCAAATAGTTGTGAAATTAATGGCTGCCATAAGTTTGCCTATTCTGAGTGTATATCCTATTCATCCATGGTACACATGCCACACGGACTTTTGCTAAACTATTAATAGTGAGTATAAATTAATGATGATATCCCAGCAGTCATGGAAAATGACTTAAAGAGACAAGAGCTTATTCTTAGTCACAGAATTAGTTAAGTTAAAAATGCACATATTTTTTTGCTTTTTCCGCAGACCAAAAATCACTCCTTCAACACTTTTATTCACATAAGAGAGCTGCATGGAGATGAAAGGGGAAAACAAATTTTTAAAAAGTAACAAAAAATAGCATTGTTTTAAAAGCAAGGACAATCATTATTGTTTCCGGGGACTCTCATAAAATATGTGTCATATTCCGAGTGAGATGTTCTTGGTTGAGGAGCTTATTAAATGAAAAATGTTCTGGAAACATCAGTTGAATCTGATACTTGGTATTTTAGCTTGTCTTTATATTTTTTCTTAATAAAAAGAAAACCTCTGGTTGTCTAAGAGAAATGTTAGAAAAATGTTGCTTTGATGCTTTTTAGGGCCTTTTCTTCCTAGCAAGGCTAAGCACATTCATAGCAGAGGTGTGGCAGCAGGAGGGGTGGGGTGCGGCTGAATGTCTCTGGTCTCCCTGGGGTTTTTCCTTGCTATTGCCAGTGGCTACAAATGGCCACCAACCCCAGGGAAGTGAATGGAACAGCATGCCAGCCAAAGCCTCTTTGTACTCACTGCCAATTGCTAGGTGTGATTGAATATTTTGAAAGAAGCCGATACGTAAAAATGGGCATTTAGCTAGAGCCTTTTAGAAATGATCCATTTCCTTCATTTTCTTTTCAAATCTATTTGATGCCATGGCTTTGGACTCTGCCTACCCCTCTTATTATAGTCCATCCTATAAAAGACTCATGGTAAGTACCAGGTAGATGACATCGGGCTTAGCATGTTTTTTTTCCTCCTCTAACTGCTATAGATTCTTGTGTTTTTGTCCTTGTTCTATTACCAGGAGTCCCTGCTTCATCTGCTTTTTCCAGGCCATAGTCATTAAAGTTCACAGCACAGAGAGGCCTCTTAGTTTCTGGGTCCAGTTACAAGCGTGAAGAATGCCTACATTGTTTTGTAAGAATGATGGCTGACACCTTGAATGTTACTGTGTGCTCTAAGCAACAGATATGAGGGATTTGTAATGTTTTCATTTTAAGGACTCTTTTTACACTTGGTTATTGGAAGAACATTTTACAGAGCTCTGCATGTCAACTCATTTGAACAGAAAACACAAAAATAGCGGGCGTGGTGTTTGGAGATCATCAATCTTGCCTAGAGTCAGTGGACTCTTAAGGAGGAGAAAACTGTTTTCATTTATTTGTTTGTTTGTTTTGTCTTTTTAAAAATAAAACAGACACAAATTTAAAATAGAGGAGGCTCATAGCAAAATAATTGATAATTTGAAGGCAATTCAAATGAGGGAGAGTAAACAGTTTGGAGAGAGTGTGTCTTCTCTCAACCCATGCACCACCAGATTAGGATTTAGGGCTGGAGGTTTGTGGTCCTGGTTAGTTTTGAGTACTCAGAGGCAAACAGGTCCACTGTGTTTCCAGGCATCTATCCCTTTGGAATTACTCTCAAGCACTTGTACAGACAGAATGGTAGGACTGTGCCTTCATAGCATTGCTTATTTTAAAATTAGGGTTTAACACTTGGAGCTTGACTTGCTGTTTTATATACCCAAACCCATAAAAATGAACCAACCACATTTACTTAAATATGTCCACAGTGGTAAGACCCTTAAAAACAGTATTTTCATAGGCATCATAGCTGGGTATAACTGTTGGTGGCCCCTCTTCTTTGGAAGCCTGCATAGTAGTTTCTGGTGGCATAAAAGCTAGTCCTTATGGAGGGACATTTAGGTCAATTCCAGATCACAAATTATGGGCTCCATGTCTGAAGTGCATGGTGTCCTCAGCAATAGGGATCGATCTTCCACCTCTTGGAGATAACCAAGGGCAATAGTACTATGCTGTACATTTTGGGAGTTTCTTCCACAGCCATGGCCAACAACTCAAGGTTTCCCAGGTTGAGGATTTTGTTAGTTGTTCTTTGTCTCTTGGAGGAAGGGCCATCAGCAAGGTGAGAAAAGTTTATTAAAACTAAATATGTATATTTATGGACATGCCAAACTGGACAGAGAAAGGCCCATGAGGTCTCAATCCTACATAAAGAACTATAGCCAAGTCAGAAAGCTGGGAAGAAGAGAAGTGGTCATCCTCAGGCAGAATGCATCAATTGGGTATCCAGCATCCTGAGGACATACACACAAATAAACTTATGTGGACCAAACAGGTTATATCTAGGAATACATATAAGCATAGACCAGCAGTTATTATATAACAGATTTGAAGAGTGTGGAGGCAGTTTTGGAGGAAGAAGAGAGAAGGGATAAATGTTATTACATTATAATTTCAAAAACAGAATAAACTTAAAAAATGATTAGTATTTTTCTCAATATAGCATAGTTGTGAAAGGATAGGCACAGAATAGATGTTATCTATGTTTCCATTTGTCTGTCCCTTTCTTCTTTCCCTTCTTTCCTTTTCTTTTTTTCTTGTTTCTTCTTCTTCCCTCTCTCCCTCCATCCCTCCCCTCTCTCTCTCTTCCTCCCTCTCCCTCCCCTCCTCTCTCTCTGTCTCTCTCTGTCTCTCTCTCTCTTTTTCTGTATTTTAAATTTGGTCTGATCACTAATGACTAATAGAATCTGCCTTAAAATGTCCACATTGCATTGCTTTCAAGTCATTCTATACATACATAGAGAACATGGAAAACTAACTGATATGCTCTTCCCTGTGGAAGACCACCTTTCCCATTCCTTTCCTCTGTTGGCTATAGCTCTTTGGACTTTCTTGGATTCCTCTCATGAATAACTTGAAAAGAGATTTCTCATACATGGTACTGGGGTCTTGTTAGTATGGCTATTGATGGATATATATATATATATATATGTATATATATATGTGTGTGTATATATATATATAAATGTGATGTTAGGTAAATATAAAATAATATGATTCTTTATGGCCTTTTCAAATATATTTAATGTTATTTGTCTCTCCTCCCTCTCTCCCCTTCTGTATTGTCCCTCTTCTTTTCCCCATTAAAAACCCATCACACTCTTTCCCTTTCCCTTTTCACCTGCATCCTGCATGTCCCCTCTCTAGAGCTCCTTTCAAACTTCCATGCTCCCTTTTTACTCTCCTAGTCTCTGTCGTTATTCACATCTGAGAATTTGGAACTAGGGATGGCAGATGAGGGAGAGTATGCAGCATTTATCTTTCATGGTCTGAGTTACTGTACTCAATACACTATTTTCCATGTCCATCCATTTACCTGCAAATGAAGTGATTTCATTTTTAACAGCTGAATAATATTTCATTTTGTATATCTACCATATATTCATTAATTTTGGTTTTTCATACATCAGCTGAATGGCATTTAGTTGTTTCCATTTCCTTGCTATTGTGAATAGAGTGACAATGAGCATGATATCTTATATTTTTGGAGATTCTATATTTTTTAAGCTGTGACCAAAGTCTTTCTTTACTCAGTCATGGCTTACAGAGTGTCATGAACTGAGAATGTGTTTCCAAGTAGACTAATGACATCACAGTTAAGTTATGTCATGAATAACAGTTACTCTGGAGATATTTCCCATATTAAAGGGAAGAAGAAGAGTCTCAAGTCCCATGCTTCTGTTTCTGGAATATATTGGATATACTTATCTTGAACCAGTATTTATACTGGGGGATTTGGATGAAAGCAAACATTTAAATATATAGCAAACTTACAAAAAAAATTACAGAAGTTTATACTACATGTTATCTAATGTTGTAGCCATTTGTCCAATCGAGGCTACTGGCTTCTGTTGACTGGAAATGTATTGGCTACTGGCTACTGTGTACTGAGAGCATGGCTATACAAATGGAGATGTTCTGTAAGGAAAAAAATCTACTCCAGAGTCTACTAACTTACCATGATAAAGGAAATATGAAATAGCATAGTTCATCAAGGTAAATATTGATGACGGTATTAAAAGTGGTGAATGGTACCACATTAGTATTTTTGATATATATACACTTTTTACAACTGATTTATTTCCTTTTAAGACAGTCTCATAAAACTCAGACTGGCCTTGATCTCACTATGTAGCTAGTGATAACCTTGAACTTCTGGTTATCTTCTTACCTTTGCCATCTGAGTGCTGGGATTAAGTGTGTTGCAGATGTAGACATACCTAGTTTCATGTTGAGGCTTGAATCCAGAGCTTCATGTGTGCTGGACAAGCACTCTATTAACTGGGCTAACTTCTTTCTGCTTTTGCTTTTGCTTTTGCTTTTGCTTTTGCTTTAAAATGTGACTTCTAGATAGTTTAAAATGATACACATGCCTTATGTTACATATCTATTGGACAATGCCTCTCTATAATAACCCTTATCATTTTTTATGTGAAAGCTGTCACTGTGTCTCAGGAGCCTCATAGATACCGTTACCATTGTGGATGAGCGTACTGATGGGATGTGGTGAGCAGTGGAAGGACAGGGGGACAGGGTATTCTGAAACCACTGTTAGGATTGATTCAGTATGAGTCTCTTCTGGATGCTGTTAGGTTTACACACACACACATGCACAAACACACACATGCACACACACACCCCCACACACAGGCATGTGCACATGCGCACACACACATACATGTACGCGCCTGCCCTCGCCAACAAGGAAGACGCGACTCTGGGTAGATCTTCTTCATGCAGTTTTAATCAGGATCCTTTAAACATGTTGCTTCTGGACCACAGGGAGAGAGAGAGCGTGAGAGGGGACCCCTGCACAGGCTTAAATACCCTTGAGCTAACCAACCCCAATGAGCCACGTGGACTCTGCAGATAGGCTACTCTAATGCGGAAGCACATAGGCTGAACAGACTTAACCAATTAAGGGCTTCTTTACCCAGAGAGTCTTTACCAGCGGGAAGGTGTAAGGTAGAAGCCAGTGCCACTTTAAGGCGTGGCACTACACGGCTCTCTACACATACACATACATGCACACACAGAGCCATTCATCTTTTCATCCCAAGGAGCTGACTGAGATGCTTGCAGGTAATCCAGAGGTGATACAATAGGCTACCAATTTACAGGGAAGAAACTAATTGAAATCAATTTCCAAGAACCCACTGATCTCATTCTTAGTGCTGCTAACATTTGGGTCAGAAAATTCTCTGCTATAGCAGATATCCAATGTTTCATAGGCTATTCAGCATCCTCCCAACGTCTACATGTCAGTGAGAAACACCACTGCATAGCCTATCAATGGCCAAGGATAAGAGAATATGGAAATTGTATGTCAATACATTTGATGAGCAAGATGAAATATAAAAGCTGATGAAAAGACCAGATGTCAAAATTATTCAAAGAGAAAATAGAAAATTCAAATCCACTGGTGTCAATAAAAAGTTGTATAAAATTACTTTCAGGTCATGTGTGTATGAAATGTGAGTTGTGTACATAGACTTGATTCTTATTCCCAAGACATTTCATGCTAGACCTGCAAGCATTACTGTCTGAAAACAAATCCCAAAGATGAAAGCCTTCTAGTCTGTCCTTCCAAGCCTTTCTCGCTGCCTGCATACAGATGCAATTGCTGTGATTCATGTACTAATATGTCATCCACGTCACATGTTTAAATTACATTAAAAACACATCCTAAAGGCACTTGTCTACATACTATAGGAACATATTTGTAATATATTTACAATGCCATAATGTGTTATATCATATTAAAATGCCGTGTTTATAATATACTATATAATAAACATGGATTGCTTGGATTTTAAAGCACCAAAGTGTAGTAATAGATAACAAAATTTGCCATCAAAATGTAAATCTTTGTTTGAGGATACACAATATAATCTTACAACACACCATAAATCATAAATATCAATTTTGGACCACATTAGGAAAACTCAAAATTTCTAGGGAAAATCAAAACAAAACAAAACAAAATCCTTGTTGATGGGAGACCACACACTCAGGCTTTTATTATAATTTGTTCCACAGGCTGAAGTCAGCTTTGTCAAAACACTGCAGGAAGCATTAAAGATCCTGAAGCTTCGGTGTCATTCTGTCTCCCATGGTATTAAATGGAATGCAAACACAGAAAACGACATTCTGCCTCTTCGTTCATTCCACCTCTTCTTTTTGATGATAAAGGAACTGGTCTACTTGAGGAATGATTATACTGACTGTTATAGCTTAAGTTTCTTTAGCGCTATAAATTGGCATCTACAGTGAGCTGTTGTGTGCTCTGCACCACAAATACCTTTTGTACAGCACAATAATAGAAAGTGAGCTTCCTCCCTGGTGAAGTGTGTATTTCACATTTATTAATAATCACAAACCCCAAATAACAGTTGCCAGTGAGTCACAGGAAATCTATATATTTATATACTAAATAAAAATAAATATATCTATACACACACACACACACACACACACACTACACATTTTTACCTCACAAAGGCTAGTGTTTTCTCTGTCCTGGCTGTGGCATGGTCTGCTAGCTTTGGAAGTGCATGCCAAGCAGTCAAAGGCTGTCACACTGTAAGGCAGTGCTCGATCTAGAGCTGAAGGCTGTGGCCTCAGGTCTCTGGCCTGTCTTTTATGTCTCAGAAGCACAAACTGTTCAACAATCTGGGGAAGTTGAAAGCAGCAAATGTGTGCAATAAAATATCCTGTGTATTTCAAGGCTGCATAACTAAGGAAACCAATAAGCTCGGCTGTCCTCTGGATTCCAGGGTGGTTTACCTGAAGAAACGCCTGTCACCAGAGATGTAAAGAAAAACAGACAACATTTCAAATATAAACTTTAGGAAGTTCATTTAATGTTGTTTTCTCTGTATTTCAGCTAAAACTCAATGCTTTCCTAAAATATTCTGTTGTAAAAGCTAAATGAGACAAGAATGATCTTTGTGTTTCTTCTCCCCTCCTCCCAGGGCTTTCTGCATGGCCTTTTAATAACCTCCGACTTGTAGGGTACTTTAATTAAGGACTTCATTGTGAGAGGTAATAATGTAAACCTAAGATCTCCCTGTGATAAGCATGTTTTGTTTATGATTCTCTAACGGCCCCGTGCTGTATCCTGTTGGAATAGTCATTGTTAGTTTCTCCTGAATGTGCCAGCAAACTCCCAGGAGCCTCACTGTCAACACTGTTGAGGCCCTGTCTTTGTGCTTCTGAAAGTGGCTCCCTGGGCCTCAGGCATTCAGGGCAACCACTGTACCCCTGAGCTGCAATCTAACTCTTTTTTTTTTTCCTGATAAAGTTCTTCTCCCTCAAGAACTCTCCTCTGGTCAGTACATGGAACCCAGTAAACTTATTGTTTTAAAATGTCATATTTACTTAGATCAAATGAAAAGCCAATAGCCACTATATTGAAAATGAGAAAGATAACAGTTTTTAAAGAAAATTTCTAACTTTTCCTGCCAATAACACTTTATGTATTTTCTCACATAGGAAATAGGGACAAATTTGACACCCCATTCAAGATTTTGCCTTGTAAGGAAGGTAAAAGGATGAAGACCCATTAACTTTTCATGGTCGGAATTAACTTACATTTACATCATGTGATGAGATTCACCTTCTAACTCTTAGATATAGTCCTTAATCAGAGAGATGCAAGGCAAGAGTCTGCAGCAGGGTGAAGGGATGCAGCCATGATGCTGCAGAGCTCAAAGTTAGAGAGGTTCTGAGGCTGAACCTGGATGCTGAAAGGCATGGTCACACAGGGCAGATGATCCAGCTCGGGGCTTTCCAGTTCAAGATAGGTGATAGGAGCTGAATTATGGACTGCTAAATGATAGGCCTAAGATTGAGCACTAGCACCAAACTGTTTTCTCAGGTTCCTACTTTGCCTTCTACCAAATTAAGCCTCTTAACTGAACAGAAATATATTTTTGACAGTTCTGGAAGCCAGAATCAACACATGGACAAAGGTTGGTTGCTTTGGGAGCTAATAAAGGAGAAATGATCATATCTTTCTTCTGGTCCCTAGTATGTACCAGCAGTTGACCTTCTTTGGCTTAGAGATGTAGCACTCCTGATTTCTTTTCCTGATTCTTACAAAGAAATGTGTCATTGTACTTAGAGACCTCCCTAATCCAGTGTCATCAATACTTACCTCAGTAAAGACCCTAATTCATACCCTACGGTTTTTGAGTGAACACATGTTTCACTGGACTAGTATTCATTCCACTGCAACATGACAGGAGGTAACTGATGCTATGGAATTAGAAGTACACTCATGAGACTGGAATTCTTGGTAGAGGAGTACCAAGCTGGAAATGCTCTCATAGAAAGAAATAGAAGTGTACTTTACTAGTCTTTTAGATGTCTCTAAAACAATCATGCTGACAAAGTCAGTCATGGATTGGTAAATAATACTAGAGAAGCAACTCAGAGCTGAGAATCTAATGAATAGAAAGGAAATAATAAAAATAATAATAATAATAATAATATATAATGTCTGGGAATCTGACTTTGGTGTGTGATTCTGAACTAGACCCAGAATTTAGACAACTCAATGTGGTCTGAAAATAGGAGTTACATTGCTTAGAAAATGCATGGTGCAGAGATGTGCATTGCTTTTGGTAGTGGTAGTGGTAAAGGAGGAAAAAGAGAAGAATAACGAGGAGGAAAAGGAGGAAGAGAGGAAGAAATCTGTGACAAGAATGAAAATGGAAACATTTAGATAGGTTGAAGGAACCTATCTAAATAGCTTCTGTACATTAAGTATTTTAAACTTATGGAATAGAAATTGCCTGACTTCATATGCAAAAAACAAACAAAAACCTGTGCAATAGAGTTAATTTAAAATTTAAGCTATGTTCCTTTTAGCTATTAGAGACACTAAAATGTACTTTGTCAGGAAGTCCAACACTGAGGACCCAGAAATTATGAAATAAAAGTATTTTCAGGAAAGTGAATAATCCAAGCTCTTTCCAACAGTCAAAGAAGACAGATAAGCAGGAGAAGGCAGGGCTAGATATCCCCAACATGGGAGAGTTGGGAGATATTCACTGAGATTCAGTGAGCTGGTGAGTTGGAGAAGGCCATGGGGAGCATGTCAAAATGTTTAATAATGCCAATTTGGAAGCTGAGCCCTCCTAACTTTCTTCAAGAGAGTAATGACTCCAGCTTAGCATCCATACTTCTCTGTAGATATGTGCATGTCCTTCAGTCCCCATCGTTTGAGTTCAGAGAAGCCCTTTGGATCTCCTCATATAGTCACACTGTAAACCTGTTATTGGGATTCCACCCATGCATCTATGGGTCAGTATGTGCATTAGTGTCAGGTTTTGGACCCACTGCCAATGACCTCATATTTTGTCCCAGTCACACCATTGTTACCTATATTAAGGAGGTCTAGTTTGGTCTTATGCAGATTCCGCATTTATCAGACATGAGTCAGTGATTTCTCACTTGCTCAGGTCAGCTGATTCTGTGGGTTTCCCCATCATGGTCTTGACTCCTTTGTTCATATTATCATTCCTCCCTCACTTCAATTGTACTCCAAGAGCTTGGCCCATTAGTTAGTTGTAGATTTCTGCATCTGTTTTCTTCTGTTTCTGGAAGAGGGCTCAAGCTACTCTGGGGTTATGGACTGTACGTTGAGTATCTTATGTCTGGTATCCACTTATGAGTGAGTACATACTATATTTGTCCTTCTGGTTTTGAGTTACCCCACTTAGGATTTTTTTTTTTTCTAGTTCTGCCCATTTGCCAAAATTTGGGTTTTTTTTTTTAATGTTTTTGATTTTGTTTTGTTTTGATTTTTTGAGACAGGGTTTTTCTGTGTAGCTTTGTAGACCAGGCTAGTCTCTTGCAGCACATTTTTAGCACATGTCCAATTTGGAAAATGGTAATAGGTCCTATACTATGTCTTAGTATCTCCCTATCTACCAGCTCTTGATTAGGTTACAGTTCCCTCCTGTGGAGTGGACCTTGAATCCAATCAGAAAGTACTTATCCCCATGACATTCAAGCCAGTATTGAACCAGGAAGCCTATCCTCCCTGACTAGTATTATTGTAGCATGCAGGGTTTAAAATTGACATATCTACTGTGCTAGTTAGTTTCAGGAAAACTCAACATAAGCTAGAGTCCTTTTAAAAGAGGAATATCGATTGAGAAAATGCCCTCTAGACTGACCTATGGTCAAGCCTGTGGTATATTTTCTTGATTGAAAATTGATGTGGGAGGGAACAGTTCCCTGTGCCATCCCTGACCTTTGGTCCTGGGTACTACAAAAAAATCAGGTGGAGCAATCATGAGGAACAATGCATTAAACAACACTCCTCCATGGCCTCTATATCAGTTTCTGGCTCCAGCTTCCTGCCTTGATTTCCTTTGATGATGTACTATAAATTGTAAGATAAAATGAACCCTTTTTTCCCAAGTTGGTTTTGGTCCTGGTGTTTTATCACAGAACTAGAAACTCTAAGTAAGACATCCACTTAAAAATAAATACCTTAGGACATCTGGAAAAAAAATAAAATAAAAAAATAACTTTGGGTATACTGGAAGAACTGTGCCTTCTTGCTGTAGTTTGTGATAAGTACAATGCCCCTTCGGGATGTTGAATAGTGCTCTATCATACTGGGATTAAAAGGTGTGGCTAGAGGGCTACATCTGCGCTATAGTGTGGCTTTTGCAAGTGAAGTTTTATAGGAACCCAGCCACAGCTGTTCATTACATAGTTTGTAGCTATGTTGTGGCTAAAGTGGGGGAGTTGTGTGGCTGCAAAAGAGACAACAGGACTACAGCATCTAGGATATGTTACGGCAGGTTTTTCCCGCCGGCTGCAGCTGATCCTGCCGCCATGGTCCCGCTGCCACGTGAGCCCCAAATGACACTCAGAGACTCTGTATTTGATACAATCCTGTTGGCCAATTACCATTATTGTTTATGGGCTAGCTCTGTCTTAATTATTAACCCATTTCTACTTATCTAAGTATTTCCATGTGGCTCATCTTATGGGGAGCAGCGGCCGGCGTCTTCTTTCCTCCCTGGTCTACATTTTGACTCCTCCCAACTGCTTCCTCTTTCCTCCTCCTGGTCTCCTAGCCCCACCTATCTTGTTTCCTATTGGCCACAGGCTTTATTAATTAACCAGTATGTGAAACATATTTACAGAATAACATCTCCCATCAAAGATATCTATGAACTTTGCTTTTACAGAAAGAATTTTCCAAACCCTTCCTAGAGGAATGTGTTTCTAGGCTCAGCAATAAACTCCCTGGAAAGGTTTTCTTATTCTCACAATGGTGGTCACAGGTTATGAGTCCTTTGGCTTTGCATGCCACTGTTTATTTGTGAAAATCCACCCCCCACCAGCCAAAGCTACTTCATATCCACTTTAATGTCCTGAAAATTTCTTCTTTTTTCTGCTAAATCCATGTCTCCTCAGATATTTAGAATCTTGTTTTAGTCTCATTATCTGAAAGCACATTCTCCAATAAAGAAGGGCTAGATTCACATATCATTCACAATATAGTTGGGAAGAGATTTTTTTTTCATGCATTGTATTTCATGTATTGAAATTTGAAGATCCAATCACTTTTTTCAGATTGCAAAAGCAGCATCTTCCATAATATACACAGTTGACTTTTGCTATCTGAAGGATTAGTTCCAGGATCCATGTGGATAACAATGTCTATGCTTAACCCCCATTTTTAGATATAAAGTAACCCAATATTTTCATATAACCTATGTGCACCTTCTTGGATGTTTTAACGGTTCCCTAGATGACTTCAAATACCTAGTTCAATAAAAATGCTGTGTAAATATTTGTTACATTGAATTGTTTAGGGAATGACAAGAAAAAAGTCTGAATATGTTCAGTATTGACACATTTTCTTTTTCTCAATACAAATCAGTGGTTGGTTCAGTCATCAGATATTGAACCTGACTGTGTTATGCACATGTGATTCAGAGCTCTCCTTTTCCATGGAGGACAAGGAAATGAAGACTTATGACTAGCTGTTGGTGGCAGATATCGTCCAGTACCATGGGATGTGAGCACTGAAACAAGACTCTGCGATGATGTTGTGTCTTTGGCTCTGAAAACAGTATGCCAACACCTCCTTACAACATATTGGAAATACTTTAATGTTTGGAATTCATAGTCTCAAACAACAGGCTTTTCAAAATTTCAGGCAATGAAGTTTACTTTTCTAGGGTCTTAAAATAAATAAAATCAAGACAAAATTCCAGAGCCAACTTCCTGTTGGTTCTTCCCTGTTCTGGTGAGGTTGGCTCTGATGTCTTGCTCTTGTTCAGTGGTCCTCTGTTTCTGTTATTTGCTTCCTGACAGTTTCTGTGTTCATAGTCAGAGTAAGGGAGCCATTTACAAGTTTATGGCTATATTAATTATGTAATTGTATTGTAGAGAAACAATGGTGTTTTCTAAGTGTCTAATTATGACTGAGTATCTTTTACCTTGTAAGACTAGTAGTTGGCTTTAGGTTGCTTAGTATACAATGTTAATTGCCACTTTTTGAAGAAGGCTATGTATTTATGTTAAGATATCAAAATTTCCTTCTTTGGATACCCCTATACATCCATCACTGGAGAATCATAAATTTCAGGCTAGCTTGAAATACGTAGCAAACTCAACTAAATAAGTAAACACAAAGCAAGGCTTGGAGGGATGGCTCAGTAGATCAAGAGCTTACCACACAAGCAAGAGAACCAGTGTTAGGATCCTCAGAACCTATGTAAAAAGCTGGGCAGGCCCAGTGGCTTACCTGTGACCCCAGCTCACAGGAGTCAGATACAAGTGGACCCAGGGACAAGCTATTTAGCTGGAATAGCCAAATGGGTTAGCTTTGGTCTCCACAAGAGACCCTACTTCAATATATAAAGTATAAAGTGATTGAGGAAGACTCTGATCTTCACCCTTGGGTCTCAACAAGAATGTGAGCACACATGCAAACATATATACACACATGAATGCATAATACATATACATGGAAAACATAAAGGAACAGAGAAGGCAAATAAAGGCAATGGTTCTGTTTCAGGGAAGCAGTGGCAAAATGACATATTCTTTTTCATTTTGTGTTATATAGACAAAATTAATTGTTAAAGTTTAGGGCTTGAAAGTTAATTCAAGTACTCCTAGCCATTTAAAGCACACATCTAAGTATCCTTAATAACCTGAGAACAAAAAGAAACATTTTAACAAGCAAAAAGGTTTCAGGAGAACCTATGATTTAATAAAGAAGGACAAGGAATGGTCTCCATAGACCAAGAGAAAAGGGAGCCTTAGTTGTATTTGAGCTGAAGGAATGTTATGAATGTAAAATGCAGCCTGACCAAAATCCCCTCAAACTTCATGTTATTCCAAGACCAGTGTTTGTTAGTGAAAGGAAGCATAAATTGATTTTTTATGTATTTCCATTTAACATGTATTAACTTTGTTTTTATAATTTCAATTCCTGAAGGATTTAACTTCAGGAGTTACATGGTGGCTGTGATAGATTTAAAGAGGAGGCAAATGAAAAATCCAGAAGTAAATTTTGAAAGAGAGAGAGAGAAATGCCTGAAAGTCGAGAATCTAAGTATATTATGTGAGACGAGTGAGAAATGCAGCTTTCATAAGTTACTAATGTACCGAGAAATAAGTTTCTTGTATCTTTGGTAGTTGTAAGATAATTACAGTTAAAATTGTAATTGCCATGTACAATTGTATGTGCAGAAGGTATAAAGGAATTTAAGCTGTCATAGTGAGAATAGCTATGAAAAAGGTACATTTTGCTTTATTAAAAAATAATTTTTATTAGGTTCCAATTTTGTGAAAGGTTTCCAGATGTAAATTATCTAAAATATCTTCTAAGTTCAAATTTTAGTACATGGTTATAAACCTAAACTTGATTTTCTGTCTCCAAGGCAACAGATTTCTTTTTAAAATGTTGTTCTATTAGGAAGATTTATAAAACAGCTTACAGGACAAGATATTTTGTCTTGTAAATAAAATTCCTTGGTTTTTGCTTGTTCTTTTCAGACTCTTTGACTACTTGGGAAACCGAGTTTTGACAAGTTTAAGGTTCATTCAAGAATGTTTGTATGAAAAAAAAAATGTTTGTATGAAAGTCATTTAAATAACTGGTTTGCAAACAACCATGTTAAGGCAACTAATACATTTAATGCTCAAATGTCCTTGACTAGAAGCATTTAAAGCTGTGTATTGAACTTCATGCAGATACAATGAAAAGGTTTTCAGAGCTAAAGGCATGAACGGTTGTTATGTGCAAAGGGGAGGGAAGTGTGCTTGCTTATGCCCCAGGCTTTGCATCCAGACACATACTAACAAAGCCAATTTAGGTTCTGTTCTTTTTGCTATTTGTTATCAGTGCTATTCAGATGAAAGAAAAATCCTGCCCTTTGGGAACTTGTGTTGTTAAAACTGATCTGTCTTTGCTTACGTTGAGTAAACAAGCATCTTGCAGTGGTACATGTGAGACACACTTGTACATCATACAATGCATCAGCTTGTGATGTCACTCGGCACAGTCTCCTAATGTTTCGAGAGAACTGAAGTTTTTATTTTTGTTAGCTTTATAGCCCTATCACAATACCAAACAAAATATTACTTTTTGCACCGAAAGTAGAAGGTGGAATAACATATACAGTACTTCCATGAGGTCATGATGCAAATTTTAATGGGCCCCTTCCTATGTTAAATGAGATTGTGTTCTTTAAGTATATAAGCCTTCTAAAATCCGAAGCTTAGGATAACATTGTTCCTAGCCATTGTTGTCCATAATAAAAGTGTTTGGTGGGCTAACATTTTCCAGGCTTGTGTTCATGTGTTTCCAACTGTATCAATTATCTTTAACAAAGGTGATTAGGTGATTACACAAATCCAAACACAGCACTCCATGTAGTATCTCCCTAATTATTAAAAATGTTGGACATTGGTCACCTAAGAAGGCCACAAATAATTGACTTTTATTTAGAAAGGTTTTTATTTGTTTATATAGAAAGATAGTCTGCTTTGTTGTTGTTGTTGATTTGTTTTTTCAAGGCAAGGTTTCTCCCTATAGCCCTCACTGTCCTGGAACTCAGTCTGCAGACCAGGCTGGCCTCTAAGTCAGAGATTCTCCTACCTTTACGTCGCAAGTGTTGGGACTAAAGGCATGCATCATCACTGCTAGGCTAAGATAGTCTGTTTTTGACAGATTACTTCATTTGTTAAATTGAAACAAAAATTGTAATGAACTTCTAGAAAGAAAATTAAGATGACTTGGTGAACCTGGCCCAGTGCTGTCAATCATAATTATCATCTTGAAATGCTATATGTAAAAAAAAATAAAACTGATTTTTCCTCTTATTAAATTTTCTTTAAAATGGCTGTTCTGAGTCTTCTGTCAACCACAATTCTGACCCTTCTCTAAACAATTTACAACCAAACCATTGAAAATGACTGCACAAATGTTTAGTTTCAGACTAATTCTTCTTTAACTATTTGTTCTTATTGGTTGCATCTTGTTTTCCCTCATGAAATTGTAACTGTGGTGTGTTGATGTTCTGCAACAACACAGCTTGGCTGGGATATCACAGGACGGCCTGAAGTAAAGTAGACAATGTCCCATAGACCGTGCTCACTTACACATCAAACCTAGCATCAAACATTCACATTTCCATATCATGGGGACTTTATTTCCTTATCAAGGCCCCATGTATTAAAAAAGAAAATCACAAATGAATGTGTCTACTTTTCTTTTCATGCTGTTTTTGTTTATAGAAACCCCTATTCCTGAAACCTTGCTTGGTTTCAGGAACAAAGAAAATACATTCTTAGGGATAGGGAGGGATCCCCGAACTGAATGCAATTGTGAGAGTTCAAGAAACAATTTAAAGCATCACTCTCAGAAACACTTAAACTTTGAATGAATGAAATTAGGAGGCTATAAAAGCTGCTGACAGTCCAGTTATCTGTAACCTTTCCTCACCCTCACTCCAGCAAACCCAGCTCCAGCTACACACATACACACAGAAAAGCTTTCTCTGGAGTTCCTGGGTAAGACTGAAAGTTGTTCTGAAAGCAGAACAATTACATTGGAGTCCTTCCCTAAAACTCAACAGCCAGATCAGGGGACCGCATAGGGAAGATGGAAGCATCTCCACCTGCTTGTGCTCAGCAAACCATCGGAGACTGTGTGTGCACAGTGAGAGAACATTCCTTCACAGTATAGTTCTTCTCTTCTCCTTGCTTTAAGGGATTGTTACCTCTGTCTGCCAGAGTCCAGAGGAACTTTTCCTTGGCCTGATATCTGGACCATTAGTTTCTCCTAAAAGCCAATTACTACCCACAAAAGCAACCTTGGGAAGAAGACTAATTTGGTTTAGAATTTGAGTACAGTTCACTGTGGTGGTCAAATTGTAGTGATATCCTGTTTATACTCTGACAAATAAAGCTTGCCTGAAGATCAGAGGGTAGAGCTAGCCACTTGTTAACCATAGAGGTCTGGAGGTCTGTACAGACAGACAGGAAGCGATATGTCTGGCCAGAGAGAGGAAGTGATAAGGATTGGGGACAGGGGCTTAGTCTCTTTTTGGCTGGGAAGTTGAATAGGTAAGGTGTGGCTGTGGTTTGCTACTTCATCTCTCTGACCTATTAGCATTTAACCCTATATCTGATCCTGGGCTTTTATTATTAAGACCTATTAGAATGTGTATTACATCAAATCATGGCAGCAAAAACACAAGTCTACTGATGGTACTGCATCCTGTCAGGAAAAGAGTAGTGAACAATAGTGCCGAGCTGGAGTTTCCTGTGTTGTTTTTGTTTTCCAGGCCAGGATCCAAGCTTACGGGTCAATGCTGTCCTTGTTTAGGGTGGGTCTCTTTTCCTCCTTAACTCTCTGAGCACTACTTCACAGACATGCCCAGAGATGTGTCTCCTAAATCCAGTTCAGCTGACAACCATGGCTGCCCATCACATTATCCTTTTAAAACCATCTATAGCCAAATTTAATTTTATTACAAAATTGAGATCCAAAGATCAGGAGCTCAAAAGAAAAATTAGATTTTAAGGAAAAAAAATGTGTACTTCTCTTTTTAGTTACCAAATAGCCAAATCTAGCTAACTCAGAATCTCAGCACTCCTGATTCCCCTCCTGTGTTCCTCCTGTGTGTGAAGAGACTTAGTTTAGTTTGGAACAAACTAGATGTCCTGGCTTTTGTTATTAAGTGTACACTTGGGACTATTGTTTATTATTTTTTCGCTCATTCCTCCTGGAAAAACAGGCATTTTCAACAAGAATTGATTCCATTTATCTTTTTCATTTAGCCTTGTGCCAGGTTATATCTTTTCTAGAGCGATGAATAAAAATGTTTAAGATGAATAAATGGGGTGAGGACCAAGGAATACAAGGTAATACTTCAAAATATTATCCTGCCAGAACTAAAGTGTGGCTTGTATGTCAATGAAGAGTTATATGATTTGAAATCCCACCTTAGTGTTTACTGCCAACTGTCTTGCTTTCCAGATGTCAGAGCATAAGTAACACAGTGATAGAATAATGAGCCAAGATTATGATCAGGCTGGAGAGATGGCTCAGAGGTTGAGAGCACTGATTGCTCTTCCAGAGGATCTAGGGATTGGGACATGGGCTCAGTTCCCATCACCTATATGGCAGCTCACAACTGTCTGTGTCTCCAAGATCTGACACCCCCACACAGACGTACATGTAGGCAAAACATCAATTCACACAAAATAAAAACAAATTATTTTTAAAAACCTTATGATCACAGTGGGTCTAAACAGCCTGTGAGTTGTCTCACCCAACTGTTGTAATCTCAAAGTCTCAAATTAGGATTAATTATTTGACATGCAAATTGATTCATTTTAAAGATCTATGTAAAATGCAGATGTTATCTTAGTTTATTGTTGGCCCAGATGGAGTGATGGAGTACTGAGTACTCCAAAGCATCATGTCTGTCACTCATTATGTATATTTAGTAAAAATTAAAATAATGGTAGGGCAGGGTAACCCGTGCCTTTAGTCTCAGCACTTGGGGAAGAGAAGCAGGTAGATCTCTGTGAGTTCAAGGCAGGCTGGTCTACATAGTAAATTCTAGGACAACCAGAGTTACATAGTGAGACCCCATCTAAAAAAATAATAATAATAATGTAGGTTAATATTTAAAGACATACATTCCAATACACATATTGAACAATTTGGGACTATAAGAAAACAGTAAGAGTTGGATCATGGGAATGTTTGGAATGCATATTGCAGTGATCAGTGGAACCTAGTTCAAGGAGTGGGTTATCAGATAAGATGTGCTTTGGGAAAGAAACAATCATTCTTTACCATTTTCTTCAGAGATTCATCCTAGGGGCTAATGAGTACCCTTGACTATGCCTTAGACCTCTCTTAGCCTTTTAGTTTTGAGACAGTATCTCACAGAGTTATCCAGAGTTTCCCTTAAACTTGTGATCCTTTTGCTTCAGCCTTCCAAATAACTGGACAACAGGCATTTGCCACCAAGCCTGTCCTTCCTGAAGTTGCTTTTTGTCAGTATTTGTCATCACAATAAGGAGAAAAGTAACTAATACTCTCAGCTAGCAAAATTTTTAAAGCAGACCATGATCACATATCCCTGCCCCCAAGCTCAGCCAAATTATTTGTTTAGTCATTATGTATTTAAGTGGTGCCTGCCACCCAAAGACCTGTGTAACTGGGAACCATCCTGAGTGTATTCTTTTCTATTTTCTTTTTATTCATCTATTTATTTTACATCTGGGTCACAGCACCCTCCCCAACCATCCCCTCCCAGTCCCTCTTCCCCAGAAGAGTTCATTCTTAAACATTAGGAATCAATTTAAATGGAATCAACTAAACCTCTCTCCAAGTTTGGTTTCATCTGGACCCTGAGAGAATCAGCCAGAACAGATGTATTTAGTTCATGTTTCTGATACATTATTTTAACCTCCAAGAGCTGCAGTCTTGCTGCTTTAGGTAAGTTTTATAACACCCCTGCATTGATTTACAGAAAATTCATAATGGTGTCTCTACTTCCAAAGGTGATGTATTGGTATTATATGGAAACTTTTCTTTTAACAGGTTGGTTTAATAAGAATTGCTTAAACATTCTAATAACAGCTTTAAAATGTAGGAGTGGAGAGGACCAGAATGCTTGACTACTCAACATAAAATCGACTAACCTTTTAGGCTTAAAGTCTTGACACTGGCAAAGGGGCAAGGGAGAAGTAGTAAGAAATTGAAGAAAGAGGATGAAAAGAAACAGGAGGAGGAGAAGGAAAGGAAAGGAAGAAGAGGAGGAAGAGGAGAAGAGAGAGATTCTCATTTGGCAACGAGTGATCCTTCAAAGGATGGTGTATTTTATTTCCTAGTGCTGGTTCACATTCCTCCTTCTTTAAGCATTTGTGAGGCATCTAGAGCTCTCAGACTGAAAACAGATAGTTTTGTAATATTTTAGGAGGCATCAGTAATGAACATGGTCTTAAGTGGTGAGGCCTCATCAGCTTTAATTCAATGTAACATTCTGAACAGCAACTACTGTCTGGCTGTGTGCACCCTGCCAGTGTGGCTTGGAGGAGCGAGATCTGGGGCAGCTTAGAGATGAAGAGATACTAGAGCAAGTGTGTCCCATCTGCCAAGGATTTTTACCCCAAGGTTCCCTTTCATTTTCCTTTCTCCTATGCATTCTACTGGAATATCTGGGTTATTAAAATAATTAATATTAAATAATTAATATTAAAATAATATCCTTACTAGGATATTATTTTATACCAATAAGTGATTCTACCCATGAACCTTCTCATCAGAAACATATAGAAAACAGGTTTCCATTTGGTGAGTGGACTTCTATCAAAAGTAAAGGCGTCTTGCTATGCTTCTGCTTTGGAGTATTTCTTCGAGGTCAAGGTAGCTCCTTCACTCTCTGTGAATAAAACCCAGAGAACCAGAACCACCTGGTAGTACACTGGGTTATGTTGCTAACTTTGGCCAGCCTTTCACTTTAGAGAAGTGGTCTGATAGGGAGAACCAATCTCTGTGCTTAGACTCAAAAGTTCTAGTTTTGAGTCCTGGGTCAACTGGTCTGTACCCTTCAGCTTCCTCATTGCTTAAATGAACATGAATATCAATCCCAACTGTGTCACCTCCTGGTTTAGAGTTGTGACTGAGTTGGCATATATACCAGTCTCAGTTAAACTACAGAAGGATTCTGTGCAAACACGAGCTGAGCTTGATTACATTTCTTAAAATTTTCATGTAGAAGTTCTTAGCCAAAGTTCCCCAGAATGTGACTATATTGAGACACATATGATCTTTAAAGAGGTCCTTAGGTTTAAATGTTCATTTGAGAGGGACTGGATTGAAGTAGCTGCTGTCTTCTCAAGAAGAGAAAACCAGGACAAGGGGACACACAGAGAAAAGATCATGAGAAGACACAGGAAAAGATGGGATCCTCAAGCCTGATGTGATATGAGACTGAAGGAATCAACATGGAGGATACCTTGACTTGAATTCCCAGCCCCCAGATCTACAAGAAAGTGAATTTCTCTCCTACAAACCACCACTCCAAGCAGTTTTTATACTGAATTAACATAGCATAATTTTTTTTTGTTTGTTTGGGTGGTTTGGAGTTTTGTACATCTTCCTTCTTTCCTCCCTCCCTTCCTCCCTCCCTCCCTTCTTTCCTTCCTTCCTCTGTTTTTCCTCTGTTCCATCCTTTCCCTGATCCTTCCATCCTTCCTTCTCTCACCTTTTTCTTTCTTACTCTTTTGCAAAGGCAGCACTTGTGGGGCAAGTCTGACACTGACACAGGTTTCCAAATCTGAACACTGTATCTGCTTGTCTGTCTCAGAAACCATCTCTTTCTGAAGTTTCTTGGGCTTTTCAGAAGTTTCTCTGTTGGGCTTTTGTAGGCCTGATGTTTGTAACTGAAAACATACATTCAATGCTGTCCTTTATTTAGCACAACGAGTAAACTTCTATGATGCATTTTTAAGCTTCATGTTTGTTTGGTAATTATAAATATCTCACCTTTTCCTCAGTTTCCCTTAGAACTTCAAGATGCACTAAGTATTGTGATTGAAAGCCAATCATAAAAGGCTGGGCAGGTAGCCCAGTGAGTAAGAACACTTGTTTTGCAAGCCTGAGGATATGATACTGAAGACAGGAGTTCATTCTCTGAAACTTAAATCAAAAGCCAGTCATGGTTGCATGTGTCTGTAACTCTAGTATTGAAGGGCAGAGAGACAGGCAGGCCAGGCCGTGTAGAGAAAATGACATGCTTCTGTTTCAGGAAAAGACCCTGTCTTAAGACTCAGAAGGAGTCTGGCTTTGGCCTCCTGGTGATTCCCACTCCCACCCTTACCCCCTAAGCATTCCACTCTATGCTTTCTCCCTACTCCCTTCCCCGTCTCATGCTCCTCATGGAAGTTATTGGATCAGTTTTCTTGTCTTAGACGCTGAATGTTGGAGACTATGTTTACTCCTTCATTTTTTCCTCCTATTATATTGTTTTTCCATCTGCTTAGTGCTACATCCGAATCTATTGGTATTTTAATTATCATCTGTGGCCTCATAGCCAGTGTTCTCGGCTGCTCAGGTCACGGCTTGGTGGGATTTCCGGTTCCATCAGCCACCAGCTCTGCTGCTGCCACCAAGTGTAGTTTTAAACTAAGTCTCCATCACTCTATTTACCAATAGACTCGGGAGTTCAGATGTACTAAGTCTCCATCACTCTATTTACCAATAGACTCGGGAGTTCAGATGTTAGGACGAAACCCTGCTAGCTTGAAGAGGTCAAGACGCTACCCACTGATCTTCTTTTTTGGATGGAGACCCAGCAAGAGTCTCAAACCAAAAAAAACCATGAAACTCCAAGTCCCTCTCCACTTCTTCCTGCGCATGTCTCTATCCATCTTCTTGGCTCCTCCTTACCCTCTATAGCTAATTTCTGTCAACTAGTTGCTGGCTGTGCCCCCTGATCAAAGGTTGATTTTGTTCACACCATCTCAGGTTTCACAGTTCCATCAAATATTGTGCAACATCGTTACAAAGTGGAGTTAATGTTCAATACATGCTTATTTACGGATAACAAGAGAAGAAAGTAAATAAGGATTAGAACAATGTATCACTTCTACAAATGTCACAGCTCACCAGGCCCTGAAATATGGTCAGTCAAATGAGCCAGAATGTTAAGAGCTTTTTCACAGGCCCACACGAGTTGGTGGTTATGAAATTAGAAGACATGGCTACATTTTATAATCAGTAAAATGAACAAAGAAGGTTATGAATATTCCGAGGAAGGGTTCCCTAGCAGCTTTCTCTTTTTCTTGTGGTGGTCTGACTTTTATCTTACTAAAAGGGGTCTAACCAATTGAGATCTCATCAGTCTCTGTAAATAGAATCTCTGGATTTGCTTTATAATTGGGGGTTCTACAGAGTGCTCACTTCCTTGTCATATCTGAGTCTTAGCAGAATGCAAACACAGAATGTTGCCTCAACCTTTTGCTTGCTGTTTGTATTCACATTAAAGACCTCTACTGATTTTTTTAAAAAATGCATTTTATATTTCCAGTGTCATTTTGAAACAATTAGATGTAGAAACAGTAAAGTTGTTGTTGAGATGTTCAGCCTTCATTTTCTTCTTGATTTGGTTAGTCAAACAAAGGCCATTGCTGAGGTACATCTTCGGGTGTGTCCATGAGGTGTTTTCTGAAGAGGTTTAGCCTAGTGAAGACCAATCCTGAATGTGGGTAGCACCTTCTGATAGCCTGTAGAAACTGTAGTTGACTGCCAGAGGTTCCCCTTTGCTGTTCTCTGATATCCTCAGATGTGAGCAAGCATCCTCATGCTCCTGTCATGGAGCTCTCCCCAAAGTGATGGACTGAACTCCAAATTAGGAATCCACATAAACCCTTCCTCACTGAAGTTGTTTCCCTCTGATACTTGGTCTTAGTAATGAGAAAAGTAGAAAATACAGTGAATGGTTGGGCCTGGGAGGATCCTTGGAGAGCAATTGTAAGCAGCATCTTTAAAAGGCTAATTACAATGTTTAAAAGTTAGACTGATGAAAGTAGCAATGTTCTGTACAAATACTATATTTCATTGACTTGTTCAGCTAAAATGTGTGAAATGTGAATTATTTATAATATACCTCAGTAACACTGTTTAAGCAATTAGTATCTCTTTTCACGGGATGGAGTGAGTGACTAGGTGAAAGAGTGAGGCATCTAGGATTCAGGATCTCTTTTGCTCTGCAGGTCTGTGGTGAGGTTGATATGAGCCAAGGTTCATGCTAGTTCTGATGTCCATGTTTAGAGGACACACACACACAATAGGTACCTGTATATCCCTAGCTGTCAAGTGCTTGGCTGGGGACAGCACATGGCAAATGATATGATTCTCTGATGCTACCAAGATTATATTGACTTGAGTTTTTAATTTTCTTTCTGGCTGTGTCTCCCCCATCCCCCTTTTTTGTCACTAAAGCATGAACATCTGTATTTTTCTGTTTCCTTTTCAGAAGGCAATAAAGAAGGTTTGTTCAATTTCTAGCTTCCAGATCTTTGGATTATCAGTCCTCCTCTGCATCTGGAGATTTAACCCTAAAACAACTGAAGGGTAGTGCCATGTCTGCTGTGGACTGAGTTGTGTCCTTAACCACAGAGGGACATGTTGAATTGAAGTGTATCACCGTGACTGCAAGTGGGTTGAATTGTTAGACGGCAATAAGGGCCACATGACTTCATAAAGGTGGGACTGAGAAGATGAAAACACTGCGGAAGAGGGGGAGGTGGTGGGGAGGAGAGTGGGTTGGGGAGAGGGAAAGAAGGAGGGAAGGGAGAGGAAAACTTTGCACTCCAGCATGGGTGAACACACCAGAAAACAGACAGTGCACACCAGAAGTCTTGTTGTACAACTGTACCCTGCTCTTAGAGCTCCAGCCTTCAAGAACAGAAGAAATAAATGCCCTGTATTTAACCTACCCAGTCTCTGTTTTGCTAAATACGTGGAAGTGGCTGTTTTCACACACAAAAAAATGTGCCTTTGTTAAAAGTGTTTACTTCTCCTATAACAGATCTTTTAAATATACATGCCCACGTGCTACTGTTTAAAAACTAGTGTTGTCCTGCATTATTCCTCGCAAGTCACCTTAGTCTTTCCTTTTTCTTTTTTCTCTTTTTATTCAAGACAGGATTTCTTTGTTTATAGCCTAGCTGTTCCTCTATAGACCAGGCTGACCTCAAATTCAGAGATTCACCTGCCTCTGCCTCCCAAGTGCTGGGATTAAAGGCATGCACCATCACCACAATACCAGGACTGATTGTTCATAGCAGAAAACCAAAAGCATGCCTACAATATGTTTTCCTGTGGTCTGGGGAGATGGCTTACTTAGAAAGGTGCTTGCTATGCAAGCATGAGGACTTGAATCCAGATCTCCAGAATCCACTACTAAGCCTGGGTACAGCAGAATACCAGTGATGCCCACTCTGAGACTACAAGGGCAGAATGATCCTTAGGCTCTTTGGTCAGCTAGTGTGGCCTAGTCAGTGAGCTCCCAGAAGACAGTTGACATCCTATTCTGGCGCACACACACACACACACACACACACACACACACACACACACACACACACACACGTATTGATTTCTAGCCAGAGTTTCTCTGTGTAGCCTTGGCTGTACTGAAATTCACTGTATAGACCAGGCTGCATGAATTTTTTTCCAGTAAAATTTCTTAGGAACATCATTCAAAATTTGAGCTAGATTGTGTGGTGTCATCCTTGCCTCCCTTGAGCTCACCAGTCACTAAACATGGTTAGAATTTACTTCATACTTTACTTTCCTGAACCTATTTTTTCTCGATTCCCAGAATATTTAGCCATACCACTGTTATCTTACCTTTTAATTACATAATGATTTCCTAAAACCTCTCTTGCTCTACCAAATGACTTTTGGTCACATACAGTTGCAAATCCTGCTAAAAGGCCTCGCCTTCTTCATTCTCTGTCTTCAAACTACTTCCTCTGCATTGCTCTAAGAAATCTCTCTCAGCACTAGTTATAGGGTTGAGTGCTGCAGGCTGCTTCATCCCTTACTTCATCTTTATTTTTCAGTGGGGGGTTTCTTGTTTTGTTTTGTTTTGTTTTTGTTTTTTGTTTTTCTGTCCTTGAAATGCCTCCACTCTGGTAAGGTATCATCCATTTACCTGTCTGGCTTAACTAGTATTTATTATCAGGATGAACTTACAGTTTATATTTTAAATTGAGAAGCCTTTGAGAGTGAATGTAGGTACTTGTGAATTATTACTCCAGACCTGCAAGCATGGACTGAAATTATCTTGGGTAACTAGTGATGAAAGGCTGTGGTTTTCCCAACATGACTTTGTACTCTACCTCCTTTAGGAATCCATCAATAACAAGACTTAATTCTCCTTCAGTTTCCACCCCACATTGTTCATACCTTAGCTATAATGTACAAAATGATTATTGTATATTCTGGCTCCTTGGCCTGATTTGAAAGTGTAGAAAAATGGAAAAATTAAATGTTTTGTAGCATGAACTCTAATTGATCTTAATAATAAAAACCTGGAATTTGATATAGGGTAAGTGCTGAAAGATTAGAGAAATGAAGGAGCAAGTCACAGCCACTTCTTACCTTGACGACTCCTCAGCCTGAAGAGGGCGTGCTTCTATCTCTACTGGCCATATATATATCTGCATCCAGCCATATCACTTTCCACTTCCTCCTCCCAAGTACTGGGATCAAAGGCATGAGATCCCAAGTACTGGGATTGTGTGTGTGTGTGCCACCACTGCCTGACCTCTATGGCTAACTAGAGGCTAGCTCGGCATTCTGATCTCCAGGCAAGCTTTATTTGTAAGAGCACAAACAAAATATCACCACCATTTTTCTTGTCTTTTTAGGATGAGTCTGAAATCCAGAACAGCTATATTTGGAGATGCTTAACCTATTGACCAATTTTTTTTTTTTTTTTTTTTTTAAAGCTCATAGTACTATACATGTGAGAGGTTAAGAAGGTATGTCAGACCTGTGGGCAAAACTAAGATGTTGGGGTCTTCAATGTGTAGGATCATTTTACACTGGGAGGAAATGTCAGGAGGAAGTAGAAGAGAATCCATAACAACTTAAACCTGAATTGAAATCAGTAAAGTGCTCAAGCAAGCAAAAATGACCCGACCAGACAGACTACTAGGAGACAAGTCAAACACAGACACAGGAAAACAGGATCCAGAACCTCCAAGGATCTTCCAGCAATTTTCTTTGTGTTTAAATGTGTGGCAAAAATAAAATGGCCATGCATGCTAAAGGAACAGGTGATATGACAAAAATGAAGAGACACAACATAAGAATCCCTCAACTTATTCAGACATGGGTGCTTTGACTCGAACGCTGAGTGATGATTCAAAGAAGACAAGAAAGATTCTAGTTGTCCTTTTTATTTTTTTTTTTTATACTTTCAAATCATGCTAAGGAGCCAGATATATTGTTAGTATCCAGGCATCTGTACTGGCCTGCTCTTAGGGTTCTGACAGGATATGTTCTCAGCTATAGTCACTAAGAGCACCACCTGTGCACATTCACTATGTCCCCTTTTAAAAGGACCCTGCCTGCCTCTCATCTTTCTCTTCTACCACTCTTGTCCCAGGGACCAGTTTCTACCCCTTTTTCTGCCCCTTCTATCTCCTCTTTTAATATACTTCCTATGTGAGTCCTGTTGTGTGGTGTGACTTCATGGCATTTTAAAAAATTAAACATATACACACATATATATATGCATATATAAAACAATGTAAATAAGGATGATATCAGAGACATGAAAAATATTGAAAATAAAATTACTGAAATCAAGGCATGTCTATGTGGATTTGATATCAGATTTAGACATAACTTAAGTTGGTTTCTTTTCATATTTATCAGAATAAGAAAATAGTAAGGTAAGAAAAGGTTGATTTACAGAAACAGAGGAATATGTAGCAGTGAATTAGTCAGTGTAATCGAAATCATAGAAGGAAGGAAGGATCCAACACAAAGTCAAGTTAAAAATAGTGAGAGGAGAGGGTTGAGTCTGGTTGAAGTATATAATAGCTGCATGAAAATATCTTATGATGGCCATCATGAACAGCAATGACCATGTGCCAAATAAAAAGGAAAAAGCAAGTCTGAGAATTAGTGATAAAATCAGGGAACCCACTAAACAACATATATATATATATATATATATGTATATATATATATATGTATGTATATATATGTATATATATGTATGTATATCTATATATCTATAGATATACATATATAGATATATATATCCTTGTTAACTCAATGTAAAACAACTTACAAGGCAACCAAGCAGACACACATTGTGACAACTAAGGATAGAAGAGAAATCTTAAAAGAATTCAGAGATGATTCCTGTTTCTAGCCAAGAAGAATGCCCTGCGTAATAAGAAGACATTTTCCAAACACACTGCAAGCTGGGAAAATGCATTTCAATAAAAAGTTCATAGTTAGTGGCGTGCAGCCCACATATGAAGGAAGGACATAAGAAGAAGTTAAAGATTCCAACAGAAATCTGAAATGCCCAACAGACTCTAGCTGGGTTTGGGAATTGATACTGCCACTGTCTGAGATTAAGGTTTCAGTAAAGGGGTCAGAGCAGATGGCTCATGGGCTAAAACTGCTCCCTAGACAGCATGAGGACCTGAGTTCAAATCCCAAGTATCCACATAAAAAGCTGGATGTGATTGACCAAATGGCTATAAGTTCTATGCTATGGGGATCAGTGACAAGAGGCTCACTGAGGTTTGCTGGCTGCCACTTAGCAATTTAAATGTAAGTGGGTTAAATTTCCCAGGTGAGGCAATGCTAGGATAAAATAAGAAAACCCGATGAATACATTTTTTGAAAGTAATGGTGTTTGTGTTTTTCTGCTTAGTTAGGCCAATTAAATCTTGCTTTAGTGAGATATTATATTTGAAAGCTTTTGCAGCATTAAATTTGCTTAATTTTCTGAAATAAATTACTTATAAGCAATTCAGCATATTTAATGATTCTATGTTGAATGAATATCATTCTTATATTAAAATACTTCTATCTCCAGTGAAGCTTGTATATAATTAGAGTTTGTTTAAATTAATGCCTTTCGATAGATCTTTAAAGATAATTACTAGACACAAATACATGTTTTATAGCTTTATTTTATTTATTTTATTTCCTATTAAGTAGAGCAAGTGGGGCTTCCTACAGTAACATAACTCCAAATTACTTGACAACCCAATTCTGGCCTCTGAGTGCTCTGAGCTCAGTTTCTACAGCTTCCAAGTTCTAATAGTACCCTTCCTTTTTACCATTCTCCTGGGATAGCTGAAGAGAACATTAGAGAGTATTTTCTCTGTAGGTGCCAAATAGACTTGTCATCAAAATATCATCATCACAAAATTTTGGTACTCAAAATTACTGTTATAAGATTTAAGCTGCCCAGCCATCTTCTGGCTGATGGCTCTTTGCTAGTATAATCTATGAAACTTCTTGGTGCCCAAATAGCTCCATGTGCCAATAGTTGTTTGCAAAATTCTTTGTAAGCCACATTTGTCCCCCTAAGAGAGTTGTTGAGGCCACAGGATTCCTAAATGGGCTGTACATATATTCTCTTTGCCTTGAACAAAGAGAATGGGTATCCCAGAAACCACACAATGTTAATGTAGGTAATTTTAAAGCACCAAGCAATAAGTGGGGAGTTCCAAATGATGCTTAAGAGTCCCTCCTGACATTGAGATCAAGTCTAACTTTTATTCCTCAAGAATTTCTCAATATTCCTCACTTTGTTTGAAGTTCTAAGGACTGAACTGAGGGGAGATGTCATTTTGTAAATAAGTTTCTCATATTGGTTAATGAATAAAGCACTGTTGGCCAATAGGAAAGCAAGATAGGAGGGATTAGGAGACAAGGAGGAGAGAGGAAGGGAGGAGATTGAATATGGAGGACTGGGAGAGAAGAACGCCAGACCCTCTCTCTGGTAAGGTAAGACCATGTGGAAGTACTTAGATTAATAGAAATGGGTTAATATTTAAGACAGAGCTAGCCGGTAAGAAACTAGTAACTGGCCAACAGAATGATATTGAATACAGCATCACTGTGTATTATTGGGGGCTGGCGTGGCAGTGGGACAAAACCAGCAATGAGCTGCATCCATAGTCCCTGATACATTGAGACAGAGTCACTAGATTGATTGAGCTTGCTTCAATCAGGGAACCTCCTGCCTCAGCCTTCCAAATTTGGTGATTACAAGGAAGACACCTCTATATCCATTTCATTATTATGTATTTTAACCCTGCCCTACTGGAAGGGTTAAAAATAAATGTTTTTATCTGCTACTTTTTAAAACCACAATTTCATTTCAATTTACTCTTATAGTACATTCTTAAAGAGAGTTTAAAAAAAAAAAAAAAAGTCCAGACAGATAGCCTGGCAAAGTCTTTGCTTTGAAATCTGTTTATCTAAGTCCCAGATGTGCCAGGTTTAAGAGTTGACTTCTATGCCATCATAAATGGTATTCTGAGGAAAGATCACATAAATATATGTAACTCAGGCCACATTTTTTCTCAGCCTCCAAAAGATTTTTCTTTTTTAAAAAATTTAGATGCAATCTTATTTTACATATTAATCTCTCTATTCCCTCTCCCTCTATCCTCCCATGCCTTTTGTTGACCACCCACAACCCACCTACCAACCACTCCCCAAGAATAGTGAGGCATTCCATGGGGGATTACCAAAGTCTGTCATACCATTTGGGGGAAGACCTAGGCCTTCCTCTGTGTAACTGGGCTGAAATAGTATCCCTCCATGGGGAATGGACCCCAAAAGTCCATTTGTGCACTAGGTATAAATATTGATTCCACTGTCAGAGGTCCTATAGACTGCCCAGGCCTCCAACTGGCACCCACATTCAGAGGGTTTGGTTTGGTACAATGCTGGGTCACCAGCTTTTCTTCTGGTGTCCCTGTGGTCTCATTAGGTCAGATCAGCTGTTTCTGTAGGTTTCTACAGCATGATCTTGACTTCTTTGCTCATCCCTCATCCCTCTCTACAACTGGATTCCAGGACTATGGCTCAGTGCAAAATGTTTCTTACTCCTATTATTTGCTTTTTTGACCAATGACTCTGATGTTATCCTGTAAGTAAGTTATAACCGTCCCACTTCTCTTATCCGATATAATGTAGACCAAGACCCTTGCTCACCCAGTCACTTAATCTTAAGATTTCACATCCACAACACAGGCTGTAAATATCTTCCCAGGATAAATAACTTAGTCTCATGACTTCCGTCATAACAATAAAGAACAGACTCGGAGACAGGAGAATTCCCTGTATAACATACCTAAAACAATAAAAACCAACTCTTTCTAGGAAGTTTGATGAATTTATTGGTACACATACACCCTTGTCTTCCAAAAAGACTGTGTGTGTTAGTTTTCAGCTTAATGGGCTATAGAACTACCTGAGGCACATCTCTGGGTGCACCTGTGAGGAATTATCATGGTTAGGTTATCTGCCATGGGAAGATTCACCTTGACTGGAGGTGAGATTATTCCTAAACAGGGATCCCAGACTATAGAAAATGAAGCAAGTGAGTTGAGCACTAGTATCTTCCCCTGCTTGCTGATTGTGGAAGCAACGAGGCCAGCTGTCTAAAGCACTTGCCACCATGATTTTCCCTGTAAGCAACGAGAAGCCCTTCCTCCCTTAACTTGCTCTTGTCAGAGTATTTTACCACAGCAACAGGAAGGTTATTACGTGGAAAACCACCATAATCCTAATTTGAGTGAAGTACGTTACATAGATTCCTTTCCTACACAGCAGCTCATTACAGAGCGAGTGTCATGGTGTGTCATGGTGTTCATCACCTCATGTGTGGTTATCTTTCTGTGAGTTAAACTTGTTATAAATTCATTAGGTCTTACATGCAGGAATGATGGGTCAACCTTGTGTCACAACTAATGTTATCTTGAGATGTTACTCCACTTTACTTATGAGAATATCAAATAATGAACAATTAATCAACTTCCTTAGAATCATTGATCTCTATCTGATGCACCCTATTTTCTTTCTCATATAATGAAGAAACTCCATGGCTTTCATCACTCACCCTTTGTTTATATGTCACATGGATGGTGACTTCCTACCTCATGAACTAGTTTGTTTTAACTTAAGAGAGCTCAAATTATTAGAGAAAATAGTTATTGGCTGATTAAGCTGTTTCCTCTATATTTTTCCACCTAGCTTAAATATAACTTATGAAGCTAAAAGCATAAAAAGTAGTTCTATGAATCTTTTCTCAAATAGTGGTAGAGCTTTACCTTTTCTAACTCAAGATTAAATCACTGATCCAACGATTCCTTGAATATCATGAATTACTAGGTGACTTGTCCCTTGGATTGCCAAATTCTTTGATGTGTGGAAAAAGAACTGACTGGAATATAACTTAGAAGAATTTCTATACTACATTTGCAAGCATTGATTGCCTCTTTTCAACTGATATATGTCAAACTGTAAAAAAAGTACTGACTATTTCAGAAATTTGGCTCCTACCTTTTTCTTGGGACTGACTTATTGCATTAATGAATTCATATTATTCTGCTGAAGAACTGATTTCTCAAATTTTTACTGAGACACTATGGTCCGTTGTGAATACTTTTGTGAACTCTGTCCTGGAATCTCTCCTTTCATCTTAGACATGAAAAAGAAATTAAAGGTGAACTATGGGTGTCTGTGGCTCATTGTGACAAATGTATTCATTCAGAGAGCACAATGATAGCTTAAGTTTAAGTCAAGACAAATGTCTTTAGATTTATGATTCCAAGGGTGTTTGTCAAATCCCCAGACTGATCTGAACCCCACATAAACTAATTTCTTGCCACATCCTGTAAATACACTTACAGCAAACATGCTAGCCTCAACTGTGCTTTGGAATGTCAGCCCAGATACACTTTTACTCATGGAGCTAAAAAGAAACAAAGGAGATAGAAAGAAAGAAAGTCTTTTTGTTTGAAAACTTTAAACTTGGAAATGAATGCTAAATTCCTCACTTGCCTTTCAGTAGATATCTTTCTAGTGACCAATGTTAGATGATTTTTTTCCATTTAAAAGACGATTTGTTTTCTTTGTTCTATGCAGCAAGTAGATCAGAGTGGAGACATTCTAACATGATTGTACTGATAAAGAATGCTCAGTGTAAATGGGTAACCATGTTAGAGAAATGGAAGTTATTATCGTATTTCCCAGCATTTTGGAAGACTCTACAGCAATGTTTATCTCAGACTTGAAGGTTTTTGCATAAGGAAAAAAAGTAATATTTATGCTATTTGGCCCAATGTTTCTGAGTATTCTGTCACTGGATTTGGAAAACCACTCTGAAACACACCAAAAGATTTGGAGTCCTTAAGGAATCAAATTCATTGGTCATTGAGCAAGGTAAAAACACTTGCTGTGAGTCTGACAACTTGTTGACTTCCCTTCCCCAAACCCAGATAAAAGTAGACAGAGAGAGTGAACAAATGCTGCCTTCTGAACTCCATACGTGAGCCTAGGTGTGGTTAGGACAGGGCTTATTTATGGCCACCAAGTACTTTATATGATGATCATACATAGTTTATCTTTTTCAAAGAAATTTTAACCATTTCACTATTATTGTATGTATTATGTATGAGCATATGCACATGAATGTACTGTGGCACATGTCTCGAAGTCAGAAGACAACTTTGTGAAACTGGTTCTTCCCTTTAACCTTTGTTTGTGTTCTGAGAATCCAACTTAGTAATCAGGCTGCCTAGCAAGCACCTTTACTTACTGAGCCATCTCTCTGGCCCCTTTTCTTTTTAACACTATGGCCTATAGCACTCATTTTCAGTTCAAGATACATAATTATGCCAACTTGCAGCCTTGCCCATACCACTTTCTGGAGGAGCATAATAGAAGTTCCACAGAGAATTTTTTTTTCCACAGATGCAGGTGGTAACTTTTAATTAATTAGAGATACATTTTTCTTCCTAACCTGTTCACCTATCACCCACTCCTTCTATCTAGGACTGTTTAGAAACTGAATTTAGAGTCAGCTTCAAATAAAAAAAAAAAAAAAACCAAAACAAAAACAAAAAAACACCAAGTTCCAACCAGAAATTCAGAAGGGAAATCTTAAAGTCAGTCCACCAGGTGACCTGCCTTTCAACTATCCCTGCCCATTGCTGGTCCTTAGGTCAAAGAACTCAACCTGGAACGTCAGGTAGAAATGCCCAAAGCCACTCCCCTCCTTAGCTGTATAAATACCTATCAGTCACCCTATCTACCATGCCAACTGGGAACCAGTTAGACTCCTAATCCTAAAATGCAGAATGGTCCCGAGACTGAAAACCCACCATCATTCAGCTTGTCTACAGCCTGACACATCAGGGTAGTAGTAAACCAAGACCCAAACGCCCATCAAATAAGAGCAAGGCCAGATATTCACATGAAGAACCATGACAAATACTGAGAGATGTATGTTTTCATATCTATGCCAGGTAGGGTCTTTGGATAGACCAGACTTCTTTCCCCAGCACCCCTAAGATATTTTACTTTATTATGCTTTGGTAGTTCCAGCTAGTTGGAAAACTTCCATTGAGGCTGAAAATTGTATGTGACTGAAAGAAAGGAAGGGAAGGATGGATTGAGAAACTGATGGACTGGGTGACCTTGCCTCCTATACCAGCTCAAAAGCTAAAGGAAGCAACCATTTCTGCTCTCTTTTATACATTTCTAGACTGTGGTGCTCTGCTTCTGTTGTGGCCAGAGACATGTTACTGAATTTCCAGGGGATTCTTTTGCTTCCGAAGCTCTAACTCAATGTTGACTAAAATAAGAAGGGACCAAGTAGCAACTGAGAAATCTGTCTTTTAATTATGATTACATATATTAAATTGATTCAGGGAGTTCTCTCTGTCTCTCTGTCTCTGTCTCTCTCTGTATGTTATTTTGTTCTTGTTGTAATGCATACCAATAAATTTGCAATCAGTGTTGGAATGCTTAGGAGAATTTTAAATTTGTTGCATTTGTAAGTTTAATTTATTTAAACTTCAAAGATTTGTTCATAATTTGGAAACATTTTGGTTGTTTAAGATGAAAAATGCATCCAATCAAGCATATGAAGTGGCATGCTTGAGTTTGTAAATGAAGTTTCAAATTTTTAAGGGGATTTAATTAAGTTTTTAATCAGTCTGGTTGTTTTAAGACAGAATTTGCTTTGTGTTACTAGAGCTGATCAAACACTAATCCAAGCTTCCTGCAAAGCCTTCTTTATTTTTTATCATGTTTGATAGATGTATCAACAGGATAGAAGATTTGTGAATTGAACTTAATGATTTAAGGCAAATTATGTGACTATTTTGTTTTACTTTAGTAAACAAAAATTAAAAACACAAAACAACCCTAGCTCTTTCCATGTTAAAAAAAAAAAAAAAAAGGCCCTTGGGTAAAATAGACCTTGACACTACTAAAGATTCATCTATCTCTGACATTCATGTGTGATAATGTCTTATTTTCTCTGCATAGCCAGGCCGCTGATCTGTCTTGGGAAGAATGCTCAGAGTACATATTGTAGTCTGGGCACTCATCTAATTCCACAGTGCAGGGGATTTACAAATGATTTCTACTCTGATTCCCATCAATATGTCTGAAATCTTTCCCCAGACTGGGTCTTCTATAGCCTCTTCACTCTCAGCATCCTCTCTTCTCTGCCTCTTTTGCCTCAAGGCCTTCTCACTTCCTTAAATATAGTACCTCTCTCTCCTTGCTCCTATCATTATTCCTAATTGATCTACTTTCTCTTATCTCAGTTATCTGGTCCAAGTGCAGTTTCACTTGCTTCTCTACTGTGGTGCTAACAGAAGATTCATGTCCATGGGCATGGGGATAGAATTAAGGAAGGTAAGACAATAAACAATTGAAATTAACTCTTTATTTGACTAAAAAATATTCTTTGAAATGTTTCTGTGAATTGAGTTTCATTATAAACAAGCTGTTTCTTTTTTACTTGTTTGAATATTGGTCCAGCTATTAAAGTGGGGGTTTTAACAACTTCAGGATATCTCCTACCATGTGGTGAATGAAGTGCATCTTATGACATCTACATGAAGCTGGGATTCCCACAGAGTAACTGGAAACTTTCTTTGCTTTTCATTTCTTCATATTAGTTTCTTCATTCTCTAATCTGCTCTCTCTCCCAGGAAGATGATCTCTTGCCTAAGTCACACCCACAGCAAACTAGACTATGGCCCTTTCTCCTTTTTTTCTATTAAGAAGAGCCCCAGTACATCCCAGGTGCCTACACTCTGGACTTACCACACACATATAAACCTGATATCCAAGAGGCTTGTTAACTTGGAGCTTTTCTGCCTCTCTGCCTATGCTTAGTGATCATTTCCTGGTTTGCCTTTCCTGTGGGAACCACACGTTTGTCTTTACCCTGACAGTGATCAGCAGCTTATTTGGTCCTATGAAATCCCTTTCTCTACATTGATAAACCATGACTTCCAAAGAAACCCCACCAGTTGGACACTCTGGACCTGCTGTTAACCAATTAACCTACTAGACTGGAGACATATGATCTGTCTGTATGATAAGTGTAGTCATTTTTCTGGCTTTGTGTATGTATCATCTGGATGATACCTCTTGGGTATGTCAACCCTGATTGAAACTCAAGGTCCCTTAACTCATTGAATGTCATTTTTCAAATGTTGGTTTTACCCTTGAGAACAGGTCTTGCCACCTGGTTAGTTTCCCCATCTCAAGTTCCTTCCACTTCCTGCTGTCATTTCTCTTCCTGCTGCCCTGCTTGAGCTCCCAGCATGCAAGAGCCCAGATGAGTTATTGCCTTGCACATCCGTAGTTCAGTTTTAATTGATGTTCACAGGCATGTCTCTAACTCACTATGGGAGGTCAAGGTGTCTTCTAAATCATCAAGGAAAGGATAAATTATGTTCAGCAAAACTTTATTATTCCCATATTTCCATTCTTTAGAACCTAGTTATCCACAAAGGAATATAGTTAACCCTGTATTAATCAGATTCATCAGCAGAGGAATATAGTTAACCCTGTATTAATCAGATTCATCTGCAGCCCAATTCCAAAAAAAAGTTCAAAATGTACTGCCTTAGCAAAGACCTAGATGACTGGTTATTTCATTCTATATTCAGATATTTGCTATCAGGTGTGTAGATTTCTGATAGAGTCTAGTGTAACAGTTAGGACATTTCTAGCACATGTGCCCTTCACATATTGACTGATCATACCAACCCTCAACAATCTGCTAATTCTTTGGTTGTAGTCATACCTGGGGCATGGTAATAACTCATCTTTAATAATTATTAGTGAGGAGATGTCCACATGGTGGCAGCTAGTAGAACTCACTAAGTGTTCTACATGTTGCTACATACTTGGTACAAGGGATGGGGCTACAGCAAGATGAGGAAATGAGGTGCAAGGGATGGGGCAGCAAAATGAGGAGCTGAAGCCATTAAGAGATCATATGCCATTTCCATGCTTTTGGTTTCCTTTTGACAGCTGATGCACATTGGAGTACAGAACCCTAAAGTGACTTCACATACTGAAATAGTTTCTGAGCACAATAGGGCATGGATTAAATGTGGAAGGTTTTACTTGCTACTCCTGGAACACTGAGATTGTAGCGCCAACATTGTAGCATTAATTGTAACTTACACACTCATAGTATTGGCCTTTCCAACACCACCTCTCATTTCTTTATCCTATTTCCCCTCAGTCTTGCTTAGTGTTTTACCTCATCTATCTCCTTTAGTTGCATGCTGATTGTTGCCAATCACAGAATCCTTTGGATCAACTCCAAGTTAAGTCTTGCATGTTTCACACATCATTCTATGTGTTTCTAAATCACTTCTGCTGCTTTAACTTAAATCCAGTAAATCTGTAAACTCTTACTTTTGCTCTTCCTTGATACACATTGTTATGAGCAGTTTCCCACTAGTCTGGTCCCTGAGCCGAATCAGCCCTAAATAACATACTGAGACTCTATGTTAATTATCAAACCATAACTGTCTTCAACTCTATCAAAGAGTGCAGAAGGATAATATATAAACTCTAGAATTGACATTTGCTACCTGAACAGTCACCCAAAGTTCTTCTGTTATATTGGGGCATCCTTCTTCAGTCCATAGGCCATAGTGTGTCTGACAGACTTCTCAGTGAAGCAGGGCATTTTAAACTCTCCACCTGTATTGGCAATTTGCCAGTTATTTTTCTCTGTGTCCTGCAGAATGTCTGGCAGACTCCTCCACGAAGCAGGAACCCTTCAGGACTATCCATCTTGTTTTGGGAGTTCAGTAGTCACTTTACTGTGGGTCCTGCATGTCTAGTTTATACAGCAACAGTCAAACAGTCTAGGCAAGGTTTGCCATCACTTGTTAGCAGATTCTTGCCCAAATGGTGAGTCTTACTGTATCAAAAGCAAACTCCATAACAAATTTCTTCAATGCCCATCTTCCTCTCAGACATAATTGGTTTTGCCAGGAGCAGTTGTGTCTCAGAGTCATGAAAAACCCAAACCATTTTAAATGCCATTTTCTGAAGGTCTTTGTAAGGTTTGAAAACTATCTATCCATCTCAAATATATCTCTGTATGTCTAGAAATCCTAACTAACATAACTATAAGTTTTGACTATTATAGGTGATTATATACAATCTGTATTTAATTATGCATTACATTTTAAAAGATCTGCATAAACAAAATACCTAAACAAGAGGAGAAATTTATATATCACAAAATTGACCTTAAATTTGTATCAGTAATGAATATCCATACCAATGCAGAGTATTCATTCCTATATCATTCCCCCTTTTTTCTTTTAAAAAGAAATTGATTGTGATCATTACTATTTATAATTAACCCAATATAAATGAAAACAAACATTTATAAATAATATTTGGGAATTTGGGTGTCATTTTTCCCAAACTGCTTCCTGCTGGTAGGGGAAGCTGTCTTGGGGATACTAAGAAGACACAGAAATCCTGGCTGTAGTGGTCTGCAAGGCTGCCTTGTCCAAGCTGTTTTGAATGTTGGTTCACTTGGTACACTGTTTCAGGGGGTCTTGCTTGATCAAACTATGTTTGTCTGGAAGGAATCCACAGCTTTACATTTTCTGTGAAAACAAAAATAGAAATCATTTTCCCCAGTAACCCGTCCTTAGACTTAAATTTTGAAGTCAAAGCATTTTTAAAATATATAAACTGGATTAATTAAGAATCATTGATAATCAAGTGTATTTTAGCAGTTGTTGTTCCTGCCTTAGCAATTGAGCAATTTAAAGACAACACAATAGCAAACAGTTTCCAGACTCTCTGTGTATTTTCCATCTTTTTTGTGGCTTTTTTATTATTCTATTTCTTTTACTTCTATTTTTTCATTTATTGAGACAGGGTTTCTCTGTGTAACTTTGGCTGCCCTGGAATTCACTCTGTACACCAGGTTCACTTTGAAATCACAGAGATTTGCTTGCCTCTGAAATTAAAGGCATGTGCCTCTACACCTAGCTACTCTCTTTCAACTTTTTTTAAACCACTTTATCCTGTTTATTTTTTCCCTCTCTCTCTCCCAAGCCTACATATATTTTAAACATATTGTAAACCTTTAGAGGTTTTATTTATCTTAATTTGTCTTTACTGTAAATCTTTATCTTTTTCTGGCCATGAGTCTTTAGTCTTCTAAACAACAACATTGCTTTCCAATGTGGCAGGGGTATGTTTACCACTAGCAGTGAGAGATGTGCTTACCGGCTTGGTCTATGCTGCCATGAAGCAGAATGCTGCCAGCTTGGAGATGTGGTCAGTGCCACTGCCAGCTGCATGTACACCATTAAATTGTTAGCAGGGCTTCTTAAAAGAGCTGTGTGATTTTTTGCCTCTTGTGCTGAGTCAGGAAACCTCTCTTAAAGGAACAGCTTTAGTTTCTGCTTGTCTCTAGCAAAACAGAGCCTGCCGGGGGGGTGGGGGGGGGGAAATGCTGCTACCAAGAAGCCTTGCTTGACTCTGTTATTTTGTTTTTAAAAATTCCTTTTTAAGCATTTGTCAAGTTTTAGGTGGAAGTTCTTAGTACCCATGTTGCAGGTGGCATTTTGTTACGATCACTTTCCCAACAGCCTGGTCCTCAAGCCACATCAGCCCCAAATAACACACAGAGACTGTATTAATTATCAAACTGTTGGCCAGTTACTCGAATTTCTTATTGGCTAGCTCTGCCTTAAATATTAACCCATTTCTATTAATCTAGTGTTTCCACATGGATCTTGTTCTCCTAGTGTCTTCTATTTTTTCTGGCTCAAGTTTCTGAGGAACCACCAAATGAATTTCAATAGTGGCTATACAAGTTTTTACTCACCCCAGCAATGGAGAAGTGCTTTTGGTGCTCCACATGCTTGCCTGTATGTATTGTCACTTGTGTGAGCCATTCTGACAGGTGTAAAATGGAATCTCAAAGTAGTTCGATTTGCATTTCCTCAATGGCTAAGGATGTTGAACATTCTTTTCTCTCTCTCTTTTTCTCTTTTTGGTTTGTTTGTTTATTATTTTTGCTTTTTGAGACAGGATTTCTCTGTATTGCCTTTTGAACCTGTCCTAGAACTAGCTCTTTAGACCAGGCTGGCCTCGACCTCACAGAGATCAGCCTGCTTCTGCCTCCTGAGTGCTGGGACTAAAGGTGTGAGCCTGAACATTTCTTTTAAGTGTGAGATTCTTGTACTGAGGATTCTCTGTTTAGATCTGTACCCTATTTTTAATTGAATTATTGGGTTTTATATCTATTTTCTTGAATTCTTCATATATTTTGCATGTTAGTCCTCTGTTTGATGTGAGGTTGGTTTAAAAAAAAATTTTTTCCCCATTCTGTATGCTGCTGCTTTGTTTGACAATGCCCTTTACCTTAAAGAAACTTTTTGGTTCTATTAGTTGCTGATCTTAGCACTATTGGTTTTCTGTTCATAAAGACATTCCCTGTGCCAATGTCCAAGACTATCTCTCACTTTCTTTTCTATCACTTTCATTGTATCAGGTTTTATGCTGAGGTCTTTGGTCCACTTGAACTGACTTTTGTGTAGGGTGATAAATATGGACTTATTTGCATTCTTCTACTTGTAGCCAATCAGTTTGAACAGAATAATTTGTTGAAATTTCTCTCTTCCCATTTGTATTTTTGGCTTCTTTATAAAAAAATAAAAAACTGGGTGTCTACATGTGTGTGGATTTATGTCTGGGTCTTCAGTTTGATTTCCTTGATCAATGTGTCTAGTTTGTATGCCAATAGTATGTGGTTTTTATTACTGTAGCTGTGTGGTGCAATTTGAAATCTGGAGTGATATAATCTCAAACAGTTCTTTTACCATTCAGGATTATTTTAGCCAACCTGGGTTTTTTTATTTTTTTATGTGAAGTTGAGAATTGTACTTTCAATGTCTATAAGGAATTGTGTTGCAGTTTTGATGGGGATTGTACTGAATCTGAAGATTGCTTTTCATAGAATGGCCATGTTTACTATGTTAATCATACTGATCCATGAACATGGGAGATTTTTTCCATCTTCTGATATCTGCAAAGTTTTGGCATTTTTATCATACAAGTCTTTCACTTGCTTGTTAAGAGTTGTCCCAATACATTTTATATTATTTGAGGCTATTATGAAAGGTGCCATGTCCCTGATTTCATTCTCAGTCCATTTGTCATTTGTATATAAGAAAACTATTATTTTTTTCAGGTAATCTCTTATCTAGACACTTTGTTGAAAGTGTTTATCAGATGTAGGAGTAGGGGTCACTTGTACATAATATCACATTGTCTGCAAATAATGATACTCAGACATCTTCCTTTCCAATTTGTATTCTCTTGACTTCTTCCAGTGGTCTTATTTCTTTAGCTAGAATGTCGAGTACTATAATGAATAGATATGAAGATAATCGACAAACTTGTCTTGTTCCTGATTTTAGTGGGATTGCTTTGAGTTTCTCTCCTTTTAATTTGTTGGCTATAGACTTGATATAATTGCCTTTATTAGGTTTAGGTGTGTCCCCTGTATCCCTGATTTCTCCAAGAGTTTCATCATAAAGAGGTGTTAGATTTTGACAGAGGCCTTTTCTGCATCTAATGAGATGATCATTTTTTTTCCCTTTCAGCTTATTTATTTGATGGATTACATTGACAGATTTTTCATATGTGTAACCATCCCTGCCTAGAATGAAGCCTACTTCATCATGGTTTATATTTTTGATGAGTTCTTGGATTCAGTTTACAAGTATTTTATTGAGTATTTTGCATCTATGTTCATTAGGAAGATTGATCCATAATTCCTTTTTTTTTTTTAATTGAGTCTTAATGTGCTTTGAATATCAGGGTAACTGTGGCCTCATAAAATGAATTGGGCAACCAATGTTCATTCCTTCTACTCCAATTATTCTTAAGTTTGGTTTTTTCATAGTGTTGTTCTAGATTTCCTGGATATTTTGTGTCAGGAGTTTTTTGGATTTAATATTTTCTTTGACTGACGTATCTATTTCTTCTGCATCTTCAATGCCCAAGATTCCCTTCTGTCTCGTGTATTGTGTTGATGAAGCTTGTCTTTGTCATTTCTGTTTGAATTCCTAAAATTTTCACTTCCAGAATTCCCTCAGTTTGGGTTTACCTTATTGATTATATTACCAGTTTCAAGTCTTGACCAGTTTTATTTATATCCATGTAGTGTGTATTGTATTTTCCTGAATTTCTTTAAGGGACTTATTAATTTTCTCTCTAACGACATCTATCCTATGCATAAGAGTTGTTTTGAGGTTGCTTTACTTGCTGTTGTGCTTCAGTTATGTTGGAATATTCTGGGTCTTCTGTGGTAGAATAGCTGGATTCTAGTTGAGACAAATTGTCCAACTCTGGCTGTTGTTGATTTGTCTTTCTTGGGTGGGTATTTATTTTTCTTTTTTATTTGTTTGTTTGTTTGACCTTGGTTTCTATTTCCTCTCTAGATTTTCTGAGAGTGTGATGTCTCTGATATTGTATGTTGCCTGATTTAATGGAACGTTTAGCTGGTCTGTTCACAGGGAATGGCTGCTGGTGTTGAAGGCTGGGTAACTAGGATGGGTTGCTGGAAGGAGAGTTCAAGGATATCTTTGTGATCCCTTGAACATGGGGTTTGAGAGGACAGGGAACCCATAGCAGATTTCCTGCTTCTGAGTTTTGGGGCAGACTGGAGAGATTGGATCTCAGGAGGTATAGGAGTGGTATGGGTCTGTCTTCATCCTAATAGTTGCCTTGGGAGGAGCAGCCCTTGGTTTAGCCAGGGTGCTTCCTGGAGTTAGGGTCTGGGACAAAGCTACAATTTGGGAGAGGGAGGTTAGGATGGAATGGTTTGTGGGATCAACAGGAGATGTGGGCAGAGGTGAGGGTAGGCTGGTGGTCTGTTGCAGCCCTAGGACTGAGACTAAGAGATTGGGTCTTGAGGAACATAGAGAGACTACCTGTTTTTCTGACAGGCATGGCCTTTGGTTTAGTAGATGGTTTCTGCTGGAACTGGGGGCTGGTATTCAGCGATGGGGTGGGGGAGGGGGGAGATCCAGAGGAGGTGTGGGCAGAGGGGAGAGAAGGCTGTCCTGTTCTATTGCAGCATTAGGAAGGAGACAGGGATTGGGTATGGGGCAGAGAGGGAGGAGGAGTTCTGCCTATCTCTCCTCTTTTCATTGTTAAAGTCACATAAAGGAGGATCTGCATGGCTTTTTCTTGCTTTTTCCCTAAGCCCTCCAATTAAAATCATGCTCATAATATCTAAAGATCAAATTTCCATTTTCATCTTATGGCATTAATGATATAGTCTCTTAAAGCAAATTACAATAAGGGATTAAACAGAAATTAAAAACTGAGATTATGGGATTTCACTCTCTCAATTCTTTTAGCAAATTCTTTCTTAGTTTCATTTTCTTCTCTTCCTCTAGACCTCTTTCTTATATGTTGACATGACAAAGACATAATTTTCATCTACTCTAAGCCATTTTCTAAACCACCTCTTTTGATCCCATGTCTGGTGAGATAGATCAGTAGATTAGAGTGCTTGATCTACAAATATGAGAACTGGATTTCAGTACCTAAAACTCAGTTAAAAGCCAGCTACAGTGTATGTTTTGCAATCTCAACATTAGGACATAAGGACAGGTGGATCTCTACAGCTTGGTAGTCAGCCACATTCACTCACTCACTCACTCACTCACTCACTCACTCACTCAGCTCCCAAACAAGATTCAACCCTAACTACTTCCAAATGAGTCACCACTCTTGACTAGATATTTGAAATCCAGTGCAGACACACCCTTATAGAACTCTTCATTTTTAAAGCATCAAGTGGGCTGCTCTTTTGGGTTTTATTCTTTTTGTGATGAAGTGCAAGCTGGCAACTTACAAGCTAGAGAGGAAGTCCTTAGATGTTCAATTCTCTTTTTGAATTTTTAGGGAAGTTGAGGACTCTGAGAAATGAGATCTCTCATCTCATAATTGAGAATTCCACAAAGATCAATAATGAACTTATATTTTTTCCTTAGTGGTCAGCATCAGGTCATCATATATAGCTTTATTCATATGTTAAATGCCTTTTCTCCTATCTGTACATGTTTAGATATACAATTTCCTTGTCCCATTCCTTCTCTTCTCAAATTTGCATTTTTAGGACAGGTTATAACTGAAGTAACTAAATTTGTACTTACACAATTCATTTAGGACTATGTTACATTAGGTTCAAAACTTGACCTCTTAAATATTAATTTTGAAAATTTGCATTGCTTACTCCAATAATATTTTAAACTTTATTTATTTATTTATTTTCTAACTTCCCCTTGAAAATTTGTGCAAGTTAAAGCAGTGATTCAAGGTTGCAGCAGCCCTGAAAAGCAAGAGTATGGTCAATAGTTTTGTGTAGATCTTTTCAGGTTGTTAATGAGGTTTGGATAGGGCTTACAATAAGCTGAATGGAGAGAGTTACTGGCACCTGCCATGAACAGTAGTTTTGAATGAGTCACCCTTCTGTAGGTATTAGCTGCCTGATTTAAATAATAATGAGATCAAACCTAGTGGTTTCTAAGGGCTCTCTTAGGTACTTATACCCCATCATCTGTTTTTTCCCTCTCATCTTTACAATGAATGATAGTGAATAAGTAGTTAAGTCTCTTTCGCTTTGCTTTATCTTACAGACTTTGCAGGTGTGTGCTTGTTGTGCCTTCCCTGCCTCTTGTAGGAAGCCAACCATGCCTTGTGCTCTCTTCTCTGAAAGGGATTTATTCCCACATGCCATCCTCTCTTTCTGAGACTCTTTTAAATTTTCTTTTTCTTTCTTTTTAATTTAGAAACAATCTTATTTTACATGTCAATCCCAGTTCCCACTCCCTCCCATCCTCCGATGCCCCCCATCGATCCCCTCCCTCCTTCGTCCTTCTCCCTATCCACTACCCAGGGAGAGAGAGGCCTTCCATGGGAGATCATCAAAATCTGTCTGGCTCTTTTCTCCAAAGTGTTTGTGAAGGGTATCAGAGTCGGGCATGTAACCCAACTCAGCCATCAAAAATATTCCTATATTAGCCAGGCATTGTGGGACATGACTTTAATGTCTGCAGTCTAGAGGCCGAGTTTGATTTTAAGCTTCTGACTATTGAAACCAAGATTTACTACTGACTTTGATTTTCATGCCCATCAAATACAGACATTAGCAGTAGAAATTATGGCCATTTTCTTTCCTTTTGTTTTCCTCTCCCTCTTTTTTTTCAAAGGTGTGCTGTTCTATATGCATATGGGGGGTTGGAGTACAGCCTTGGGTGTCATTCCTATTCTGGCACCATCCCCCCCCCTCTTTTTTGTTTGTTTTATTAGGCTAAACTAGCTGGCCAGAGATCCCACAGGTATTCCCCTATCTTCACCTCCCTAACTCTGGGAGTTATAAGCTTGTGTATTGTTCTATTATTTCATCTTGGGCTCTGGAAATCAAACTGGGACCTCACACTTGTGTGGCTAGCAGTTTAGCCACTGAACTATCTCCCCAGGCTTTCTGAAGCTATCATAAAAACTGGAGATGTAGGGAAGGATTCTGGCACAAATTCTGGCATTTCAGTCACACTCTAAACTGTTGCCCTACCTGTCCATACACACCTTATCCCCACCCACTCCTTTTTTACAGTAGTCTTTGGCTCACTGGCTGCAGAAATGAGTACTTACCCAGGATCTGGGTGCAGTTTCTCCTGCAAGATATGTATATGCCTCCCGAGTCAGCTCCATGAAGAATCTCCCTAAATTTCCACTTGAGTTAGGGCTGCTTTTAGATTCTCAGGCCACAGACTCATTACTATATGGATGTGGTGTGTCTACTATTGTGCTGCCCACACACAGGGTTGAGAAAACGAATCACTGGTGGAAGAGAACAAGGCTAACACAGGAGAGGGCCAGGGCAGTGTGCGTGCTACGGAGCAGTGGTCCTGGTATCTCGCATCGGGGCTCTCTAGGGCAGGCTGAGCCCTTAGAAACAGCTGTAGGAATGAGGTTTGGCATATCACACACTTGTAGGGACCAGGGTCTATGATCCTTTGTGGTGTGTGCATAAGTGTTTTATAGTGGAAGGCCTCTTCGTTGTCCTCAGTCACCAAAGGGGATCCCAACTCTTAATAGGAAAGTTAGGTCTTCTATATAGACTTCAAAGGCGGCTGGGAGGCATTCTGAGGTTCAAGAGTTTGATGGACTTTTGTCCTACTTTCCCTTTCTAAGGAAAAGACCCAATTGTCACAACCAAGTCCTGGTCTACAACAGCCTATCTGGGTTGGCTAGTGTGGCTGTCACTTTGGACCAGATTTTCCCCCTTTTAGTGGCAGGTCACTGAGGTTTTTATACTTCTTTTTTTTCTTTGGCTCAATCAGATGATATGTCTTCATTAATTTTTCCTAGAAAAGGGATTTTTCCATAGCTACACTCCATGGCCACCTCCCTCAGCATTGCCTTAGATTTATCCAAAATGTCAAAATTGTTGTACTCCCCCTTTGAACTTCTTAATCTAAAAGACTAGACTAGATTTTTATGTGTTTTTAAAACCATGCTTCTAGAATATTAATATTGTGTAACAGTTGCTACCAGACAGCGTTTCCCTGATGATTAAAACATCCCAGCATCTCTAAAATGTCTGAGAACTCATTCTAGCTAGTGCATGACCTTATGCTGGCCTGTTGTTCCATATTGACCTCTGTTGTGCATTTCAGACCCTGGCCTTGTATTGACTGCTAGGCTAGTTTAAGTTAGGAGTCCACTGCTTGCTACTAACTGATTTCTGATGAATGCACCTAAAACACTTGGTGTGTACCTGTGTGAAGTATATTTTTATTAACATTATTAATAGCAACCTTTTCTCACCACAAAATCATATACTGCTTTGCTGCTTACAAAGTCCTTTCTTATGCCACTTTCGATGAGTATAATAACGAGAAGGCTGTGAAAGGAAAGGGAAAGCAGATTCTACCCAGATGCCAATGGCTCACTGTCTTTGAATAGCTTCCCTTTTTCTTTTGTGATGATGTAAAACATAATGTGAAATAAGATAGAAATTCCTCATTCCTAGCACTGTGAGATGCTCTCATTCTTCCTTTGTCTTTAATTGAAACTTGCTTCTATGGTCTCTGGAGAGCTGCAGAGATAAAGACCTGTCCTCGGCCTTCCTTAGAGACCTTTTCTGCAGGATATGCTGTCACTGGGATGACACAATCTATCCACAAAGCATATGACAGTGTTCAATGACAATATGCTTCACATTCTCTCTGGGTGTACATGCAGTTTCCAAATGACACACTTGATCCTATCATTTTGGCAGGCCTCAGGTTCAGTACCGATCGCTGCTCCCAACTAACTGTGACTTATATCAGCTGTTAAGATGGATGAGTGCATTTCTACATTGCAGCTTCTGTGCTTTTTATTTTTTCAACTATGCTCCTGGTCTCCAGGCCTTTAAAGCTGAAATCACTAGTCTTTGCTCCTATAGCCAGTTTGACTTTAGCTATTCCATCTGCTCAATCAGGAAATGAATGACAGATGAACCCTAAATGCTAATATCTGCTGGGGGAAATCCTGAGGCTGGAGTTTCTAGATTAGAATCCCTGTGCAAGTGATTCATCAAGAGGTGATTATTGAGGAATTCTGAGAAGATGTGAGGGAAACCTGGGAGGGAAATGAAACAGCTAAGATGCAGCTTCAGAAATCATGTAGTCTCTGATTATGTGTTCTCACCACATAATCTTACAGAATGAATCATGCAAGAATTTGCTTTACATAGACAGGAGGGATGGGCTATTTTCACCATTTGCAGGAGTCAGCTATTGGCTATAAGTGGCCTTAAAGAGGGGAGGGCATAGCACTCCAAATATCTAAGTGGAACTCATTCCTGTCTGCTGAAGTGGCAATCCTCAAGCTGAGGCTGTGGAAATAAACCCTTGCCAGCTGGCATCCGCTATAGCTGGGTGACGGGATACAAGCCTGGCAAGGGGGAATCAGGGCAACACCAATGATTTGTATATAAAAAGTAATTACTTGAATTTCTAGCAATAATAATAATGCTAATAATAGCACTGCTGTAAGTTGAGCCGGGCAAATAAACCTACATCCTCCCCTCCCTTGGTAGAGTTAAGTTCACAAAATACAAAGAGACAGAATGATGAAGTTGAAGGAAAGGCAGAGGCAGAGCTATGCCGAGGCCTGGAAGTGATGGTGGATAGGGATGGAGGAACAGTTACTTTTTGCTCTTGATCCTGGGATCCATCCCATAAATTTCCCCTGCGCTGATTTCTGTCACTAACCTTTGGTTCCATTAAGCTGAAGCCATTAGTAGGAAATCTGACCTCAGAAAAAGGAACACACTAGGGTATATCCCCTTTGCTTCCTCTCCTAGTGAGTATTTCTAACAGGGGTTGCATTACCAGCTTGATTCAAGCTTACGCTTTAAGTGCCTCCTTTGATGGCTTCACCTCTCACAGGGCAGGCTTGCCCTGGTCCCTGCTACTTCTCAGAGGTCATGATTTCCAGATTCTAGTGGCCAGTAGATTATTGCTGTTTTTAATGGGACTTGTCATTCCTCCTTGGGCTTTTCAAAGTCTCCATCAAAAGAAAATCAATCCCTTTACTAATTTATTTTAGGTGATATATCTAGAATAATCTGTTATCTTACTGTGCCATCATGCCATACTTTGCTAAGGGAATGAATTCTAGGATTGTTTTTTTGTGTAGCACTTATACTGTGGTACCCTGAAAACATGGATAGCATTCTGTTTTCAATCTCTGAATTAACTGTAGTGGTAGTTTTTAGAATTTCTTTTCTTGTTACATGTGCTTGTGACCTGTGCCTTATTTGAGATGGCTTGAAAATTATGTCTGATTCAGGAAACTGAATAAGTTCAGTACAACTTAAGAAATGATCTATAAAGGGACAGTACTCACATAAAAAGCTATCACAGGGATCCTTAAGGCCAGATCTTAATCACAATTTCCATGTATATCTATTCCATTTTTCTATTTACCAACTGGAATTCATTGTTTCTTTGTTTTGAAACAGGATCTCAATCCGTTGCCCCAGGTAGGCCAAGGACTCACTGTGTAGTCTAGGCTGGGCTCCTGCCTCAGCTTCCCCTGTACTGGTTTTACAGTGTGACCCACCATGCTTAGATAGCAGTGGGGATTCTTAGCTTAGCAGCAAGTAGGAGAGGCATTCTCTGCTTGAACTATGGAGCTGTAAGAGACTCAGAACTAACCTCATAGAAGTTCTCTATCAGAACATAGGAATACCTTGTATGATAGCCTTATCTTTTGGAAGGGAATCATGAAATGTCTGGAGACAAGGCACCTGTATCAAGATCCTCTGGAGCTGAAATGTTGAGGAAGGCTTGTACAAATCAATGGAATTGGAGTTGTAGATTGTTGTGAGCCACCCGACATGATGCTGGGAAATGAAACAGAGCTACTCTACATGACTAACAAGAGCTACTGTTGATCCATCCCTCTAGTCCCTTGTACTTTTTGGTTTTTCCTTATTCTAACTTGATACATGATATTAAAATAATATTTGGAGCTGGGTATTGGTGGCACATGCCTTTAATCCTAGCATTTAGGAGGCAGGGACAGGTGAATTATTGTGAGTTTAAAACCAACCTGGTCTACAGAGTGAGTTCCAGGGCAGCCAGGGCACACAGAAAATCCTGTCTTGAAAAACACAAAATGAAACAAAACTAAACAACCCCCCCTCAAAAAACTACAACCATCACCAACTAAAGGAATATTTGGAAGAATGAAAAAAAATTACATAAAGGAATACAGTATATTCTATGAGATGTTGGTGGCTAAAACATTCAAGTCAAATCCTATACCAATTTCAAATTCAGAGAATGCTGATGGAATGACTGTCTCTGCATCTACATGGCAGAGATATCACTCTAAAGCCTTCCAGGAAGTTATTGCAGGACCACTTAGGAAACATCCTCATTAAATCACATGGTAGGAGTCTCCTAGTGATAGCCAGGAAGACGTCTAGCTGACAGGCATTAAAGCTAAGTTTATTGCAACGTAATTCTTCTGGACAGGAGTAGGGGCATGGTGAGTGGGTGACCAAATTCCAATTCAACCAGAAATAACTGACAGGCAGCCAGCTCTGGGGGACTATTGAGTAAGAGCAGCAATCAAATCCTCCTGAGCTCAGGGTTCATAGGCAGAGTGATGACTCACTGTGGTTTGGCCTTACATACAGGGGTTTGGGCTAATTTATTCTCAGATACAGAAAGGTGTAGTGAGCCTAGGTAGGAGACAGAGGATTCCTATTAGGAGTTTGGTCTTGGGGTAGGTTTTGATATTCCTAGGCCAGCAGTGGTGTCTGTGAAGAAGGAACAGCTGAAAGATGGTATGACTGAAGTTTCCAAAGCGGGTAAGAATGGCAACTGAGTTCTCATGCAGGTTCTGAGGTCACCTGTGTTCCTCATGTTATCATTTTTTTCAACTGGTGCTTCTACCTTAGACAATGAAAAGTACAAAATTTGTATGTCAGTGTTATTAACTTAAAAGATAGTAGATTCAAATGAGCTGGGTGATGCTGCTCATTTTAGTAGTAATGGCATCCCAGCAATTCGATAGATGACACTTACTAACTTGCTTGGAATAGTTATTTGGAATTGTTTGTACAGTTATTTGATTAACATTTTCTATTTATGATTTAAAGCACAACATGAAGAAAAGAAATCATTTCATGTTGATGAAGAAAATAAGGAGAGACGCTGTAGTCCTCCCCCAGCCCTTTAGATTTTAATGCTTTCACCAAAAAGACCTAAAAGCATATGCTTCTTTGAGATAAAATACATTTTGCATCCTGGTCTTTCTACTCACATCCTGAGCCTGTGCCTTCACCCCCTCCCTAGCACTGGCTCAGAGGCAAGTCTTATCTCTTCCCAACATGCATCCTGGAATGTTATATTTCTTAAGTGAATGGAAACCTGTTTAGGAAGGGAAGAAATATAATAATCACCTCACCTGTTTAAATGACCATATGAGTGTGCTTTAGTCATCATCATTAAAAATATGTTTACTGGGCAAGTTCTACTGCTGGATGAATTCCTCTACAAGAATTCCTTCATGATAGCTATTAGGGCATGGAAATACAGTTAAGTGACTATTTTCATATGCATCTTAAAATTCAAGGCTACCATTTAATGAGATGAAAATGGCTAGAGTTAGAGCTTCCATGTTCTTTCTGGCTTTTCCATTTACTATTCACGTGACCTTGTCACAAAGGTCATACTCTTTTCAACAATCAGTTTCAAATATGTAATGGCAAGGGTTCAAATGAACCAAACTTACAAAGCCAAGGAAGTTTGGGAAATCCTGGAAGAAATGCTTTAGGACTTCTATGAAATACTGGACATAGTACCTGGTGCCGACTAGATGCTTCAAAATAAAAATATTTTCTGCTTTTTCTAATCTTCTAGCTTTCATATTTTTAGTTCTTGCCCTTAAGAATGACTGGTGATATTCTATTTACTGGATAGGAGTTTTGCTAGCATGTTCCCAGAGTAAGTCAGATATCTGTTTTCTTCAAATAACAGATAACAACACTTCATACAATCAAAGCCAGAAGAGGGTGAATTGGAGAAAGTAAGCTTGGCCCTGTAAGACTCTTCTTGACCAGGTGGCATCTCTCTTCACTTTAATTGAAAAACAAACAAACAAACAAAAAACAAAATCAAAGCTCAAGTGATTGCAAAATGAAGACATCTCAGTTATTGGGAAAACAGTTCCAATTTTATATTTTACAAACACTGGAAATATAATACATGAAAGAATAATTTAATATAAAGAAAAATTTAAAGTTTTGTTGTTGTTTTCTGTTTTTGTTTGTTTGTTTATTTTTAGATTATGGCTGGGAAGTGGTTAAGTCTACAGTAGCATTTGCTGGTCAAACATGGGAACCCATGTTCAAATTCCCAGCACTCACATAGAAAAAAAGATGGGCATGGCCACATGTACTTGTAATCCTAGTGTTGGGTGGTGATCAGAAACAGGAAAATCCCAGAAGCTCACTAGTCAGTAGTTCCCATGGGAAAATGACAAATCAAGCTTCAGGGTCTGTGAGAAACTCTATCTCCAGCAAGCAATGAGTGACCCAACAGGATACTCTGATATTCTCTGGCAGATGTTTGCTCAGAAATGCATCCCCATTCAGATACATGCAAATACACTCACACACAGAAAAGAAGTTGTAGGTTCAAATTTATTCTGCTTGCTTCCCTCCCACAGAGTGCTTTCATTTATAGCTGTAAAAATCCACATAAATAGATTTTGCTATATAGGATAATAGAAGTATGATGTCACCATCTCTGGAAGGTCAGCTGGGAAATGTGCTGGGATTTTTCCTTTGAAATCAGGGCATAGTACATATTTTAGACAGAATACCTATCATTTCCCACATCAAAAAAAAAAAAAAAAAAAACAAAAAAACACCATCTGGGTCTAGAAGGAGTGTGTAATGAAGTGTAATGAAGAAATGTGAATTTTGGAGTTGGGTTTTCTCTGTGTAGCCCTTAGCTGTGGGTGTAGAAGACTGGACACATTTGAATCACTTTACCTAGTGATCATCTGTGTCTGCACAGTGGACAGCGCTGTTGGACTTGCTGGCTGTTTGTGAGACATAAAGGAAATGGAAAATGTGAAAGTACTTGGAAAATACTAGGTTGTCATAAAAGTCACAAGTTTCAACTAATAATCATCAAATATAGAATTGTAATGGTTCAATTACAATTGAACCATTGTGGGAAGCTGTCTTTGTGGGGCTACAGTCAGAGCCAGATGACTTGCCCAGTTCATCCCTGAGAGAGAGAGAGTGTGGATTGAGAAAGGGTAGGTAAAGATGGTAAGAGAAAGACAGAGACACGGGATAGAGTCAGGAGGGCAAACCAGCCAATACTGAATGAATGCCTGTAGTTTATTCTTCAACATTCTTAAGTACCCAACCAAAAGTGGGGGATATGGCAGAAGACTTCTATTATCATGTACAAGGGGCACACAGACTTACTTCCCTTAATCTGCCATATCTGTTTTCCAGGTTTTAGGGTCAAGAGTAAACACACCTGAACCCAAGGCTGTTGTTATTTAGGTAAGACATCTGCTATCAAGGCCAAAACATTCTGCAGTAGCCAAGCCTTAGACCTTTAGGTCTTTAGATTTACTAAGGAAAATTTTGAACTCTCTGACCTTGAAGCAAGATTGAAGTGAACCCATTTTTATGGGCTCCAACAACAAACCAAACCTAAAAAGCTGAGGGGACTTGGAAAACTCTTGAAGAAACATTTTAGGACTTCTGTGAACTAATGTTATGAACATATGGAGTAGATTTCCCAATTTGAGCACACTGTAGCCTTGGGATTAAGATGAAAATTATTGACTTGTACCCACCCTGGAAAGTCTGACAGGAGTTCAACACATTTGACCCTTCACAAACCCCACTGAGTTTGCCAGCACTGAGGAGCCAGGAAACACTAGATGAAGAAATATATCTGCCTCCAAGCCTCCAGACCCAGATGATTGAGAGTTCAGGGTTACACATACAGCAGGCTCTTTTGAGATTGACCATGGACGCTCCTTAACACTGCAACCATTCTCCCCCTCTCTCCATCTAATTTCCAGTGGCACTTTTTAGAGATTAAATCACTAGTTCATGCACAGAATATTCTACAGCTCTCCTTTTTTAGCTCATTCCCCAAATTATGCTGCAGTTGGATGAGGTTCAGTTGCTTCTGAGAGACTGTTGTTTGACTTCTGGATTCCATTCACATGACTTTCCCCTTCATCACTCATAGATCATTAATTATAAATGCTGTCAAAACTATGTTATGTGAAAACTAATATTAAGAGGCTAAACTTCTAAAGCAAGACCTATTAGGCTCTTGCAGACATCAAGGTTCTATGGAAGCTTACTGCTTCTCTAAATTATTCTCCTCTGTTTCTTTCTCAATACTTCATGTGAAGCTTCTGGTTTTAAAGCTATTGTAGAATAAAACCATAGATTAGAAGATGTCAGAAGTGAAAGTTAATTAGTCCTACATACTAGTTCTTGCTGAAAATATCACTGATGAAAATACTTTCTCTGAAAGGGCTTTTCAAAACCTGTATGTTGCCTGAAAGATAACTAGACATTGCTAGTATCTAAAAGGATATTTGAGTCAAGGCCGAACTCAGAATTGACAAATTGAGTGACTTGTAAGCACTTTAAAACTTGGGCAACTGAGAGTGGGTGTGACTTTACGGGATACATTTTGGCCTTGAACAAGTTAAGAAACAACTTTCAGTATTACTAGCTATATGACTTAACTTTAAATGATAATCATGATGTGACATTGTGGGAATGCTATAGCTAATAAGCCAAAAATCTTAGGCAAATCTCACATTAGTACATATACCTTAAATAAATGATAACACTGTGATAAAACAGTACAAATATAAGTCATTATGATACATAAAACTAGGGCGTTGAGAGATAGAAAATGACCATTCTAAGGGCCCTTCCTACCATCTAAGAATTAAAGACCAACCATAGAAAACTTAAGTGAATAAAGGTAATAAAAGTCTTTGTTTGGTGTAGCAAAATGACATTGGGTAACACCAAACATTACAGGTTAGGAAATGGCAGAATGTAGTGTGGAATATTATGAGGTCCCTCCTAGACAGTTTGAATGTGCAGCTGGGGGTAGCCACTTCCTGTTTGTGTAACTATGAGCAAATAATTTACTCGTTCCACATTAGCTTCCATTTACACATCTTTAAAATGGTAACAATAGCAGTAGTGATAGGAATTTCTTTCCAAGTTGTTCTGCAGTAAAAAAATTCTTAGCCCAATGAGTACTTACTAAGAACCATTATCCTCTCCTTCTTCCATCCTCCCTCCCCTCAAAGTTTTTTACATTATGACATGAGATTAAGCACATTTGCACTGTATCACCATCATCCATCTTCAGGACTCATTTTATTGTGCAAAGTTAAAGCTCTGTTTGCATTTATCAGCTCTTCATATTTCTTCTCCCCTTCAGGTCCTGTAAGCTATCATTCCACTTTCTATCCTTTTGAATTTGACTTTGAGAGCTCCTTATGTAAGTGGAATTATGCAGTATTTGTCCTTTGGGACTTGGCTTCATTTTTTTTATTCAAGATTTATCCACTTCTTTTATGTATATGAATGCTATATCTGCATGTATGACTTTATGCCAGAAGAGGGCATCAAATCCCACTATAGATGATTGTTAACTACCATATGGTCACTGGGAATTGAACTCAGGACCTCTGGAAGAGCAGCCAGTGTTCTTAATGGCTGAGCCATATCTCTCCAGCCCAGGGAAATGGCTTTATTTTACACGGCATAGTGTCTGCAAAATTCACCCAAGTGAGCAGGTTTTAGCATGTCCCCCCCTTTAAGGCCAAGTTATATTCTGCCTCCTGTCTACTTCTGATTTGCTTTTCCATCCATTTGCCTGTGGTACCTTAGTCTGATTCCACCTCCTGACTAAGAGGAATGATACTCTGATCATAGCACTACAGGTCATTCTTTGAGCCCTACTTGCAATTCTTTTGGGTGGCTTAATGACTAATCCTATGGGGGTCTTACCAACTGCTTTCGTGCTTACACCATTTCACATTCCTACCAGCAACAAGCAAGTCTTGCAGATTCCTGACCTCTTCATGAAGGATTACTATTTTCTAGTTTATTTCGTTTTATTTATATTAGGATAACAGCTATCCTAATGGATGTGAGGTGGGTACCTGCACTGTTAATGCCACTTGACCTTGTTTTATTGTGTGCATGATTGTTTTTGTATTCCATTGCTTATGTCTCCAAATGTCTCCATGCTAGGAAAGAGAAATCTCTGCATATCATACAAAATTGTCTTTAGAACTCAGTGTTGGAAACTGGCAGTCTGCTGACTCTGCCCCCTAACTATGGGCGGGACATGCATGGTCATATCATCGCTATGTCACTAGTTTACCTTTTTAAGCAAGCGCCCCCCCCCTCTCTCCTGCTTTTGGTTGGCTACCAGCTATCCCCTTTCTCTTCTCTCCACCAATAAACTCCAAGAGGGCCTGTTGAGTCTCATGTTCATGTTTCATTCCTATAACTGTAACAAAAGAACAACACTCAGGATGTAGGACTTCTTCCGTAGTTGTGTCTGTAGAATAACTAAGGTTGGAGAAGTAAAGAATGAGGATACTAGCTACAGTGATTCAGGGTGGAAACTTCCTTAACAAATAAATGTAATTAGATAACAAACATGCATTGCAGGAGTGCATGAAGGGAAATTGAATTCCATTGGTGCATATTGTGTGAATGTTAAATAATAAGTATTGCACTCTTCTTAGTATATTCAGCCAATATATGCTAATCAAAACTAAAATTTCCACTTCCATTCTTAAATATTGTAGATAGGAAAATATTTACCTTTTGGAAAGCACAATTGCATCTGGGTCCACAATGAGGACCTGAGAGGCTCGAGATGGCCATGCAGTTGTTTTTTGTTTGTTTGCTTGCTTTTTTGTAGTTTGCTATAAAATCCCCCTGGAGACAGACAAGGCAACAAGCTTCTTTCCAAAGATTCTCAATTTCTGGCCTTGTTCTTGCATGCAGGCATGTGGTACACATGAAGCCAAAGGTCAATGTCTGGTACCTTCTTCAATCCTTCAGTCCTTCTTTACCTTGGTTTGGAGATAAGGTTTCTCACAGAAGCTGAAGCTTGCCAATTCTCTTACTGGCTCAAGGGAACTGCTATCTTTGCCACCTCCCCTGGCCATGTCAAGGATCACTACTAGATATACCCCAATCTCATCTTTTTCTAAGTGGGTACTAGGGATTGAAGTTGGCTCCTCACCCAAGCCTCTCAGACTCAACATAAAAGTGGTGTTTGACTGCAGAATAGTGGTGGCATTCATCACCATGCCCTTCCCCCATGGATGCAAATTCAAACAGTAGCAGAGGCTCTTGGAATGCTGTGGAACTGGAATCACGAGACCGATCTCTCCTTGACTTCCTTTGACCTCTGCCACATCCCCATGGAAGCTGGGATACTAATATCAAAAGGTACAGGCAGCGATTTATGGGAACAAAGTGGAAACAGAAATCATCTGGCCTGAGTTTATCATTATACATATAAGTCAGCACAGCACGTGATTGTGACTTTAGTTGATTTGCATTTGCTTATGACTTTAGTTGTAATTTAGTTGATTTGTATTTTGTGTGTTGTTTCATTTTCTTCAAGCTTCACTCTTTAAATTTAATGTCAGATTCAACTAAAGATGGGTAGAACATACACATTACACTTCAGATGTTGAAAAGTGGGTTTAGACTTTCAGACAATATAACATAGTTGGTTTGTATACGTTGCAGAAACTTGAGTTCCAGCCCAGTCTCCAGAATTTTCTATCTGCCAAGCTTTTCACATAGCATATTTCTCCATTTGCACTACAGTATAATGATACTCATTGAAAAGTATTGTGTAGACTGAATGGACAGAGTTTATTTTATATATATATAATATATATGTATATATATACATACATACATACACACACATACACACACACATATATATATATATGTATATATATATATATGTATCACTCTCTTTTTGATAGGTGGATATACACATACATGTTAGTATCCATTGGAATATGTTATGAATTGCATATTATGTATATTCAGTATATATAATAAAGATATATATACATATATATATATATATATCTACTAAATACAGAGTGATGGTTGATCTTGACTGCCAAATTGATTGGATTGAGAAATGCCTAGATGATTCATAAAGCATACCTCTGAGTTTGTCTGTCTCTGAAGATATTTCCAGAGAGGACTAATAGAAAAGGGCCACTTTGAATGATGGCTGTAACAACCTGAATGGAATGAAAAGGTGGAAAAAGAAGAAAGCCAGATCACACAGTGGCTTCCTGCGATTCTGCTGCCATTCTCCCCCTTCCAGATGGACTGAAATCCCTGAAACCATGAGCCAAACACAAATAACTCATCTCTTTAAATTATTCTTACTTGTATATTTAGCCATTGCTATGCAATTCCAACTAACTTTAGTAAGGAGATAAAAACTGCTATGGTCCCTGAGTTCCTAAGTTTGTCACCCACTGCCATGTGATCTCTGGGTTTACTACTGTTCATGGGAGAGCCTACTATTTGTAGGCATGCCATTGAAAAATGATTTTTGTTTATTTCTAAAGATTTTTTTTATTTTATGTGTATGAGGGTTTTACCTCTATGTATGTACATTCATTCTATGGATGCCAAGTACCCATGGAAGCCAAAAGAGCAGATGGGCTATGCTAGACCTGGAGTTATAGATGCTCATAAGCTGCTATGTGGGTCCTGGGAACTGAACTACATCTTCTACTAGAACAGAAGTGTTCTTAATCACTGGAACCATCTCTCTAGTCCTAGGGATGAGTTTTAAATCTCAGTGAGTGTCAATGAATTTCAAGCAAATACCCCAAGCAGCATAAAACACTGAGAAGCAGTCACAGGGTGCAGAGGGGATGAGGGTTTGACATGCTTGTTTTGCTCTTTGTAAGACAGTAAAGATCCCTTCAACTAGACATGCTCATGAGCTTAAGTCAGAAAGCAGAGCACTTGCCTTTGCAGAGCAGTGACGGGGGAGAGTAGAGTGAGCTCCTGAGAGACAAGGCCAGAGAAGGTGGTCAAAGCCTTGTGCTTTTAGAACATAGGGAAACACAGTTCTGTGGGTGGGAAGGAGGAGTGGTATAGGTTCGGATTCTGCTTCACTGGAGGCTAGTGACAGGAAATCAGTGGGTTTCAGCCGATGGAGTCCATTTTCTTTGCTATATGGGATTTGAGGTCATCTATGAGGGAGGGGACAGTAGGAAGTTGGAGAGTAGAGAAAATTGAAAACAGCTTTACAGAGAAGAAAAAATGCTGACCAAATAAATATAGTACATCTTTTAAGCAGATCTTATTTTTCTCTAGATGAGGAAACTAGTAAATGGGAGGTTATACAACATGGACAGTATCTCAAGTCTAGGGAGCAATCTGGCATTGAATGCTTACAGTTACCAAGACCATGCATCAATTGGTCTGTGCAGCTGCTTTCTGTGTCCTTCTGTGCTGCTCATGCAAATGCTATGTATTGCTCAGTAAATTCCTGGTGTGCAGGATCTGCTGTTCATTTTATCCTTGTGTTCCCCAGGGTGCCTGGCACAACTTCATGCAGGAAGAGGAGGCACAACAAATATTTGCTGGGAGATTGAGGAGATGAATAAAGGAGGGAAAAGCACAAGGTAAGGTATGCATGATCAGCTGAGATGTAGCTGAAGCTCCTCTCCAAGATAAGGGTAGACAGGGGAGCAATAATCTAAAATCACGTGCACTGGTGTAGCATGAAAAACGTTGCTTTGTGTGAGTTTTAAAAATTATTGTTACTATTTTTTTTTTATTGTTTTGAGGCCTGACATAGCTGAAGCGCTGACACCTGGGAGTGTCCCTTTCACCATGATGACTGACATCACAGGGGTCAGGGTTCATGTCCTTATCTTTCAGTCTTGAGGAAATAAATACTGAGATTGGCTGGGGCTCTGACCTTGGAGATGAATAAGACTTCTCAAAGTTAAACTTTGACTAAGAATTTCCCCCTGGGTCTCAAATTCTATCATATTCTGCTATATTTACTGATGATGTTACACTTTATCTGTATCTCAGCAAATATTTAATTTAATTGAGTGAAAACATGTCATGAATGCATTACGTATAACTCTCTACATTCCCAAAGATTCATGCAAGTGGCAGAAACAGAATTTCAAGCCAAGTTCAAATTTTAGTTCTTAATTCTGAGGCAAAGAGATATCTGTGTAACAGAAGACAAATAATGATAAAGGGTTAGCTACAGGGAGTTAGTTGAACAGTTAGCTCCTCCTTATGTTGGTTCTACCCAGCTTTGAAATTAAATGACTTAAGATATTATCATTTAAGAATCAAAAACATGGGCCAATAAGAATCAAAAACAGGAGCCAATGTCTCACAAACTCAAAGATCTGAGTCTGCTGTCAGGAGAGAACGGACTCCTGAAAGTTGTCCTTAGACACTCCTAATCCATGTGCACGGTGGCACACGTACAAACATGTATGTGCTCGCTCTCTCTCTCTCTCTCTCTCTCTCTCTCTCTCTCTCTCTCTCTCTCTCTCTCTCTCTCTCTCTCACACACACACACACACACACACACACACACAAACTCTACACTTATAAACAGCAGAGAGCATGTGTTGAGATAGATCACCTCTTTTTGTTTCTGAGTTTTCTCTCCACTGTTAAATTTATAGTTGATGATGGAAGAGTCTGTAGATTAGCTGATATGTCATAGCACATACCGACACATGCCACATGCTTTGGTGCCAATACCAGAGCTTCAGAGCTCCTGAGAGGAAACAAAATACTTCCGGACATTGATGGCTTTGAGTTTACTGTGACATACAGTATTCTAGAAAACCAAAATGGGTTATTTACAGAAGAGGTTGCATGGGTAAGTACCTTTAAGACCTCATTATTTGCATTGGAAGCTGAAATCTGACCATAGAAGCAATCCTTTTGATTTCCCTAGTGACCTCATAAAGGGTTTGAGTGAACTCTAATTCCAAAATCCAAAGAAAATAAATTTTATCCAGATGTTGAGCCTCAAGAATCACGGTGCATGACAAACAGAACTGGTATTTGTTTTGGGGAAACATTATTACTTGCTGTATCTACCTTACAATAAAGGTTATGCTTGCTTCTTCATTCCTGCTGTGGCCCCATGTTCAGCCTTGGAATGCCACTTCCCTACTTCTGAGTCTCCAGCATTTCTGTGTTTGTCGACAACGCGCATGATTAAAACGATATTTTCATATTTCAGTATAGTTGGAGCTCCTTAAAGCAGAGAGTTGTAAGTGCAAAAAAGGAGACGTGCAGTTCCCTAATGGCTCATTAGCATCACATTTGCAATTCAGATCAGCTCTAAATTGACTGAAATTTTTAAACACATAGCAGGCAGTTTAAACTAATGATTGTCTGGAGGTTCACCACTGACATGAACTAAGCTTCTGTTCAAAACAAATTGCAAATAATTCCTCCCTTAGAGTCAAAATGTCACTTTTAAAACTCCATGTTATTGCTAGATTTTTGTCAGCTATGTACAGAAAAAAAAAATTCCATGTATAGTGTGTGCTGTATATTTGAAAGGACACAGAGTGACACCCTATTAAAAAGAAATAACATAACAACATGTATAAATATATATGAACCTACGTTATTTCACTAGGAATCCCCCCCTCCTTCCTCTTCCCCTTCAAAAATCCTAATTGTAAAGTAAAACACCCTTGGGGCAGTGGTAGACCCAAGTTGCTTAGCAACCCTCAGCAGGTAGCCAGGCTTCAGCTGCAGCTGTCCTGATTCTTTCCTAAGAACCTTCTTATTACTGTTTGTGTTAATCTTTAACCAGGCTTTTAAACCATAGCCTTTTTCCCGGGTCTCTTGTCGTTAGATTGCAGGGACCTGCTCAAATGTTGTCCCAGAGGTAATGGCATTAAGGATGACTATTGAATGTTGGAAGTGTGATAAGCCTTGAAAGGGGTTAGAATTGCATGTACTAGCTAACCTGATTTTGCATTCTTTAAAAGAAAAAGAAAAAGAAAAATAATAAAAATTGTACCCTAATAGGGGCAGTGCTGGTGTTGGCGCTGATTTAAATCTACCTTTTGCTTCCAGCCATAAACTCCCCCAGGACTCTTCCTCTGTAGCAGTTGTTTCTCTTAAAAGACCTGCAAGGTTGCATTCTTCCACAAAGACTACTTCAGAATGCATTGAGAATCACAGCCTCCCACTGATTACAGTCTCTTGATGTAATTATGGGAGAGCCAGGTAGGGAGGTGCAGATGGGCAGAAAGATGTGAACACAGATATAATACGGGGTTAAAAAAAAAATCTCATTTTTGAAAGAAGTGTTTCTGCTTGAGGGGAGGTATCTGTCAATCTAAAAAGTCTGTGGTTGGACAAGAAATTGACCAATTCCTTAAGGATAAAAAGTGTTTTGTGGCCAAAAATAAAAGCACTTTCACTTTTAATAGTGTCCAGATCTCTATTCTGCCATGAGGTTTGCATAAATTTCAGAGACTGCCCACAACTATTAGGAACCAATGGAGAGGAACTCATAAAACATTTAAAAACGAGGCTATTTCTATACACCCATCAAGCAACAGAGGGATAAACCAGGAAGACAGCTGCCTGAAGGTTTTTCATTCAATTCCTTTCAGTAGATTTATATATATATATATATATATATATATACATACATATATGTATATATATATATATATATATATATATATATGACTCATCTGAACCTTCATTCTGTGTCATTGACAAGGAATTTAGGCTTTCCCCTATCATAACATTTGGTTACAGACCAGGTCTTATCATGCCACATAGTATGTACTTAATAACACTGGTTAACAAGGTGGGGAACTGGAGAAAGGCCAGAGAGTATGAAAGAGAAAACAATTTTATGTTTTCTGAGCCTCATTGAAGTTCATCTATATAGATGAACTATATAGACTATATAGATGAACTATTCAGACTTAGGTTTAAACATAGACAAAAAAAAAAAAAAAAGACCCTGATAGCATGCAATGAAGATTCTTGATATAAGGTGGTGCTCAGCAGTGGTTTTTCATTTAGACACTGGATTTTCCTTCCTGAGACACTTTAAATATACCACTTGGAACCAAACTCATGTTGTGGAATATTTATCTATGTAAAGATGTGTTACATTCATTTATGCTGTGGAATATGACTTTGATTGTGTAAAGATGTGTTACATTGTTACATTTGTTTATGCTGCATTTGTTTAACCATGTAAAGTCATGTTGCTGTTTCACCTTGCCTGATTTAGGTACCTGATTGGATTAATAAAGAGTCGAATGGCCAGTAGGTAAGCAGAGAAAAGATAGGAAGGGCTGGCAGGTAGAGGGACTAAGTAGGGAAATCTAGGCAAGAGAGAGAACAAGAGAAGAGAACAAGGGAGAAAAGTGAGGGACACGCCTGCGGCCATGGAGCCATCAGTCAGCTGGACAAGAGAAGCAGTGAAAGTAAGATACAGAAGAAAAGAAAGGTAAAAACCCCAAGGCAAAATGTAGATAAAGAGAAACAGATTAAAGTAGGAGATAAGCTAAGGCTGAATTGGGAGCAGGTTGGTGGTCCAAAAGAAAGCCTGATACAAACTCACCCTGTAATGTTAATATACTTATTTTTAACACTAACCACTGTCCCAAAAGGGGGCAAGGATGATTTATCTCTTGTTATCTTGATTTTTCCCAACTGATTACATATAGTATGTGTAGTGTGCACTGCAAACTCTGATTAGCTAGTACAAAGGTCTGCTGCATAGACACAGAGGATAGGGAAACTGCTTGTGCCATTTACAGGCTTTAATCAGAAGCTAACACTGCTCTGATTATTTCTTTCACCAGAGAGACTTCTGCCTTTGTTGCCATTCCTTTCTTGGCTGGGCCACTTCTACAGCCTATCCACCCATTTTTAAAATGTCCACCTATATGCCATCAGATGGTAGTTCCATTTTGCTTTTATCACCTCAGTGACACCATGCTCACAAGTCTTCTTTATTAAAAATTTATCTTCAATAGATTTTCTAAGAACTAATCTTTTAGACCATGACAATTTTTCAGTTTCAAATCCACTGTAGTATCCAAATACTGGGAATGTGAGTGCAAGCATCCATTCTGTAACTACTATACAGGAAAATGAAGCCAAAGGTTTAAAATTAGACTGCTGCTCTTCTTGTTAGATGCTTAGGCATGGAGAGAGACAGTTGATATACATTCTATTCTTACTTTCCAAGAATAAGTGTCACAGATTTTCTTTTTTAAAGGAATTTTATTTAAATTTGGATTCACTTCACTATTCTTGGTAAATTTTAAGCTCTTAAACTTTATTTTTGCCATACTAGGTACATATCCTGTGTTATACATGTAACAAAAGTTGAAATGCATGTAATTGTCCTCAATGTGCTTATAATAAACATGCCAGAACAATGCATACGCCCAATCATGACCGAAGGATAATTGTTGAAGAACACCTACTCTAGGCATGACATGGTCTTTTTCTTTAACTCTCATCAATAACAATGAGATCCACTCAAGATAGGGACCATTAACTTTTTCTCAGGGAGTGGGGGTGATCTTATGAGTTCTGACCTTCCTTGAGGATATATACTCAATCAATAATTGCTAGGAAAATGAGTTTCTTCCCTCCCTCAATGGTATAAGTGCTCATAAACTTCTTCCTTGCCTGTAAATACCACTCACCCATGCTCCTATAAGTAATCTACATTAAACTCAACAAGCTAGATTTTACTGGGATTGTTTCTTTGGTCTGTTGTTGATGTCCTAGCATATCTAGGGCAAACAGTTTGTTTCTCTGGGAAATATTCACACAATGCTGGGTGCCTGAAATGTGTGAAAGACATAACCGAAGCGAGTTTTGGAGAAGCACTGCTGTTGTTGATAATACATGCACCTGAAGCTAAGCTGCCTGTGGACGGAACATACAGAGAGGAAGTCCCAGTATAGTCACCCTTTTCCATGTGGTATGGAATGACATGCTCCTCTAGCAGAAAAGATAAGCAGATAAAGCTCCTCTAGCAGAAAAGATAAGCAGATATAAACGGGGATTGACCATGGATAGACTCCTAAGGTGCTCCTCCTCCTCCATCAGGTATGGAGTGGCAAGCATACTTGATGAATGGGCCCTGCCCTATGGGTAAGAAGAGCCATCAGAAAGAGTTGAAGGAGAACATATTACAGTTCTTGAAAGTAGCACTGATAGGATAGGACTGCAAGGCTGAGATCAATTGTGTGGCCCTTACTCTGGGCAATAAGACATGCAACTGAATTTGAGCTTGTGCAAAGGAGGAAGTACAGCAAGAAAAAGATATTGTAAACTGTCATTTCTCATCCCCAATACCAGATCCCAAATAACTGACTCAGAGGCTGATATGAATTATAAATGCTCGGCAGATAGCTCCAGCTTGTTACTAGCTAACTCTGACATTTAAATTAACCCATTTCTATTACCACATGGCTTGTGGCTTTACTTGTCCTCTAGCATGTCTTGCTTCCTGGGCAGCTGGCTGGCTGGTGTCTCATTTGACTTAGCTCTCCTTTTCCCCATCATTCTCAGTTTGGCTTTGTCACCTTACCTCTGGCCCAGCTACCAGCCTGTCAGCTTTTTATTAACAGTGAGCATAATCCACAGCAAGACATGTCAACACTATCCTCTGTATTAGCCTCTAAACTGGCAGGAAGAGAGAGAGAGAGACAGAGAGAGAGAGAGAGAGAGAGAGAGAGAGAGAGAGAGAGAGAGAGAGAGACAGAGACAGAGAGAGAGAGAGACAGAGAGAGAGACACAGAGACACAGAGACAGAGGCAGACAGAGAGACAGAGAGAGAATGCTGGCTTGCCATTTTTCATATTTGGAGATGTACTCTTTTGTTCAGCTTACATCTATCCTAAATACATCTTGGGATCCTAAACCTGGGTACCAATGGAAAGAGATAGTCTATGAGGAGTTAGAGAGAGAGAGAGAGGTAGAAACGCTAGAAAATATTGCTTAGATTCAATCTTTAATTCAGGGAAAGAGAAAAACCACAGTATAACGTACAGATCAGGGCCTTAATAATGGCCCAGGATAGGAAACTAAAGTTCCCCTTTGAACATTTTGAATTGAGAAGGACTCTTAAACAAGAAATAAAAAAGCTTCATATAGCTTGCCTCATGGGGCTGTAGGGCCAGAGGACAGATAAGATCAGTAAGAATGTTATAAAATTAGATAAACTGTGTGACCTATCTCTTCTCCTTAAGACAAATGTTATATGATCTGAGGTAATATGAAGGAAGTCAGTCCCTGTTGGATTGCTTTATATGAGCCATTAGGACACTTGGTTTTCACTAGCTGGGGTCCCTGTGTTGATGGAGGGAGTCAGGAGGGAAGTATGTTTAGTTTCCAGTGTATTAGGTCAGATAGAATTTTGTTAACAGGAGAGTTAAGAAAAAGATTAGGGCTGGCAAGATGTGCTAGTGGGCAATGATGCTAACTCACAAGTCTTATGACCTGAGTTCAATCCCTGGAGTGCCCCCGGCGGAAGGATAGAACTGACTCCACAAGCTGTCCTGTGACTTCCACACATATTCCCGTAAGCATATGTACACCCACACAAAGATCTACATGCACAAAATAAATAAACTTAATAATAAATTTAGAACAAAAGAAAAAGGTTGATTGAACAGAATTCTGAAATAGGGCATGGAGTTTTAGTGTCTTTGGTGAGAGCTCCATGGGGAGATATGATTTCAGTGACGTAAGGAAGATTTTAGGAGGTCTGGATTGTTTAGATTGGTATGTAAATAAGATTCATGAAGCACTAAAGAAATCAAGAGGGGATAAGGAAAGGAAAAAATCAAGGGGCCAAAGACGTTTGTCTGAGTCACTTGAAAAGAAATGTAGATATGTCTTAAGTTTGTGAGATCTATGTTTTGATGCCAGGAAAGAATGAAGGTCATGGGAAGCTGAGAGGTTGAAGAGATTTTGAAGAACATAGTAGATGAGATATATTTTATTTATTTGAGATGAAGGCTTCTAGGCAGGTGACCACCAGTGGACACCCAGGACTAACAAAAAGCAAACATGAACCACACACAGGTAGTCAGTACACTGGTTGCATGGTGGTAGGTATACAGACCTCCAGACAAACAGACATAGGCATGTTGGTGAAGGCCAAGGCTCTAGCCTCTGACTTCAAGGCTAAGTTTATATAGAAGTAGCATTCTGTCAACAATAGTTATATAACCAATTGCATCACTGTTTACTTTGGGGTGTCTATGAAAATTCAATGTCAGTCATTTTGTGTTGGCTCACAGATTTCCTCCCTTACCCCCTTTAATATCAGCCATGTTTTAAGTGAGTCACACTGGATTTCTCCATTTGCATCCTGTTGTCTAAAGATAAACTGGCCCTTGTGGCCTTCTGTTCCCTATACTGTGTCATTTGTAAACAAATATGAAGGATTTGTCTTGAACCAGATTTTTTTTTTCCAAGACAGGCTTCTCTGTATTGCTTTGGAGCCTGTCCCAGAACTCACTCTGTAGACCAGGCTGACCTTGAACTCACAGAGATTCGCCTGCCTCTGTCTCCCGAGAGTTGGGATTAAAGGCACGTGCCACCAACAGCTGGCTTGCACCAGATATTTTAATAAAAGGCTTAACCAAAAGCTACATTCAGTTCTGTAAGCCTTAGAACTGCTTCAAAGCCAGAACAAAAGTTTAATAAAGATATAAATGACAGAAAAGTGCAGGTAAGGAAGACTAAGCTAGGGCAATTATCCTTCCAGAGAAAGCTGTGTTCATTTTTTTCTCCTGCAAGAAAATATACTGAATGGCTCATCCAGCCCCAGGCTTCTCAGCTGTCAAGTGTGACCTACAGAGATCAGCAGCAAACTGGAGCTCAGAGATACAGATGGCCAGATTCCAGCCACCGGTGTGGGCACAGCAGCTGTGAGCATGGTTGCTCTCCCTCAAGGCCCAAGGCTAGTCAGTGGATAAGAGCTAACCTGGGCCTTACTGACCCTGTGGGGAGAGAGAGGGATGCATGGACCCCATGGCAGCTATCCAGGATAAAGAAGTGGGATGGATCACAGAGAATGATTGTGGACTGTGGAGAGCTAAGGTAGTGCCCTCTATTTACACAAAGTTATACTCAACATTGATGGAATCTTTTCCTGCTGTATCGGACCTTGTGATCATTTTTCTTTAATATCCCTTTACCTGAGGCCAACCAGCACTTTCTCATAATGGAGGGTGTTGGACCTACACTAACCCTGTTCAGCTTTTCCAACAAAGGTCTCATGTCATAAGGAATATAATGGTAACCTTAGAGTGTTTTTGGAGACATAGAAAAGCATTTGAAAGGCATACAAACATAGATAAGGGAGCAGGCATGGCAAATAAGTTCATATAGGGTATAAGGTATAGACACAGTTGTGAAATTATTGGGAGACTTATGGTAGGGTGAGGCATAGCAGACACACAACAAGGCAAATAAGAATGATCATCTATCATCTCTGACATATAAACATTAATACAGAGTTTGATAGAAAGGTAGGTGTGTGTGTGTGTGTGTGTGTGTGTGTGTGTGTGTGTGTGTGTATGTGTGTGTAAAAATATACTCTCAAAAGCTGTAATTCCTTGGATGAAAATCTCAGTGTAATTGGTAGTCTACATTTTGACAAATTGTTGATCAGGGAGACCCATGAAGCCTCAAACAATATAGGCGGGCTATTGCCACTGCTGCTGGGTACCCAACAGAACAAGATATGATGACCCAGTTCCTAAAGACACCAAGTGCTTTGGTTGTAGGATGTGAGAAATCAAGCCAGAAGCTTCTTTGGCTGGTTACTGTTCATGGTTCCAGCCTTGTTGGGGGGAATTGCCAACACCCCTACTCAGCTGTGTATTGTACATGCCAAGCTCATAACATGTCAGGCCAGTGTACCTGCTGGAACAGCAGAAAAACAATAGTCTACAATCACTGGCTTTCTGAAGGGGCTTACGGCTTGCTCCATAGCAGGAAATTCCATGTGGTACCATAAGTCCTGTCAGAAGCCCACGGATGGGGAGATCATAATTCTTAGTTGATTTACTATTAGTACCTTTGTTTTCCTAAAAGGATGTGGCATGCCTCTCAAATTCTTTCTGAACCTTTATATGTACTCTTTTGGATTACTACTAATGTCATTCGTGTTGAGGAAAGCTTTGTGCAGTGGGAAGTGCTTACTGAAGAAAATCATCTTGTTGAGAGTTAAGTGTCTGTTGAATGTTCATCCCTAAATGGGACAATGGTATCATCCCTGCAAGACTAAGGTAATATAATGGAAAAGCTGGAAGATAGGATGGAATGTTTTGGAACACTGTTGGAGGAGGGCATAGCATCATTATTGCCCTCTTGAACTTTTTAAAACTATGATTAATAACCATATTAATCTTGCATATTGACTCTTCATCATAGAGTTGGTAACGGGCTCATGAGTCCCCACCCCTCCAGAGGTTATTCAGTTGGCTGAGGGAGTGCCAGGAGAGACTTTGTCTTCAATGATGTAGTTGCTCCTGTAAGTAGCCCTAATTAAATTTATTGGTTCACTACGCTGAACTTGGATAGAAGGGTTTCTTTGTTCTGTTATAGATTGCCACACCAACTCCGGTGAAACCTGTGTGACATGGTGAAAACCGTGTTTTTGGACCAGAGGCAAGTGTTCCACGGAACTAAGTCTCCCTCCCACAGGTCCCTGGCATCCTGCCTCTATGCTTTGTTCCAGTGCACTGATCAAATTCTGTGGATTTGGGTTCTGTACCTTATCTTTTTTGATTTTTATGACCATAGTTAATACAACAAGTCCTGGCCAAGTCTTGCTGGATAGTAGATAGTAAAAGGATGAAAGTTCAAAGACTAGTAAAGAAAAGACCTAGGGAGTTCACCAGGAGCTAGGAAGAACAATCTAGGAATTCCCACTACTATGATTTATGGTAGAAAGCATTACCTACTCAGAGGACAATGGTGGGCACCTCCAGTAAACAGGGAAACTCCACAAAGACTCAGGACTACAACCCCTCCTATGCCGTATACAGGATATTATGATCAGGGAAATAGATGGGTAAATATAGATGGAGAGAAAGTGTATTACACACTTAACTTTATGGAGAGATTAGCTAGAGCAAGGCCTCCTTGGTGCTTATTGACAAAAACGGACCAAATTAGTTTAACAAGGTAGTTGCAAAAATTATATACTCACCTCTCCCAAAGTTGGGTAGAGGGGGCTTTAAAAACAGCCAAATTGGCCTGACTGGCCATAAAAATATTAAGCTTTGCAAACTTCTGCATTTTTACATAGGGTCAGCTCGCCAATATTCTAGGAATAAAATTGACCTCAGGTCTTAGGCTATTAACCACTGTCTAGAGGCCAGATGGTACTCAGAGGGTACTTTCTGCTCTGTTCTTTTAGTTTCAAGATAAATTGTCAACATGTAACCACTCATCTGATGTAACTATGTATAACCTGGCATGGGGTCAAATCTTAGTTCCTAAATCATGTGTGTATATGTGATGTTCTCACTGAAGTAAACTTAACAGATTCAAACCGGATCTCTGTGTGTTGTGTCTGTCTGTCACTCGCCGAATCCTTACCGACCTGATTACTGGAGTTCTTGTTCTCCCACGGAGGAGACCCCCCGACTGGGTCAGTGGGTGGCAGGTGGCGCCCGAACCGGGACATTCAGGACAGGTAAATCTTTTCTCTTTTCTTTCTTTCTCAGGTAAAGGATAGGCCCTCGTCAGGGAACTGCAGTCCCGCCGATAAAGGCTGATCAGTTAAGTACGAGTAGATGGAAATCATGGGGCAATCTAAGCCAAAAGGTAAAAAATTGTTCTTGTCAGTCTTTAAGCACATGTTGGCTGAAAGAGGGTTAAACATCCCCGAAAAAGCACTAGGGGAATTTTTTGATTTTATACAGAAAATAAGCCCTTGGTTTCCAGAGGAAGGAAGCTTGACTTTGGCTGATTGGAAGATAGTAGGCAGGGACATGAAGAAATACATTCAGGATAATGATGAAAGGGATGTCCCTAAGCAAGCATTTTTTCTTTGGTTACAAATGAGAGACCTACTAACTGAGAAAACGGATCTTGAGTTTTTAATAGAAGAAAGAATGTCAAATCCCGGAGAAAGTGGAACTAAACTTATTGTGGCTCCACACTGCTCTTATGGTTCCATTCAGAGACCTATGAAAGCCCTAAAAGGTGCTAATTCAGATGATGAGTGGGACCTAGAAGAAGAAGCAACTAAGTATGAGCTACATGAGCAGAGAGGTCTTTATCGTGATCACGACCATTATGAGGAAGAGGTTGCTGCGGCAATGGCTGTAAAGCCGAAAGCAAAGCAGATCACTGCCAGGCAGCTCGCTCCTATTGGTTTTCAGGGAGCAGTTGCAGAGGCTGCTGGACTAGAAATTTAACCTTCTCTTTCCCTGTGGTAGAGAGTGTAAGTGATGATGAACCTATATGGGAACCTTTGTCTTTGAGAACTCTTAAAGAACTACAACAGGCTGTAATATCTTTGGGTCCTTCGGCATCTTATACGGTTCAAATGCTAGATGTGGTGGCAAGTAAGTGGTTAACTCCTCATGACTGGCATCAGACTGCTAAAGCCACCTTGGATCCCTGGAATTATGTGTTATGGAGAACAGAATATGAGGAAAAATCAAAAGAGACTGTTACAAAACTAATTCAAAGAAAGGTCTTCGCCCTAGCATGGATATATTGCTGGGGACAGGAGCGTGTCTTTCTCCCCAATCTCAAATTACAATTCCAAAGCCAATATTAGATGCCATCACTGTAAATGCAGTAGAGTCTTGGCAAAAGCTCCCTCCTCCTGGGGTCAAGGACACTGCCTTATCAGGCATAAAGCAAGAAAATGAAGAAACATATCAAACCTTCATTTCCAGGCTGGAAGAAGCCATTCATAGGATGATGCCTCCTTCTGAGGGGACAGACATTCTGGTAAAGTAATTAGCCTGGGAAAATGACAACACTTTTTGCCAGGACTTGATAAGACCAATAAGAAAGTCAGAAACAATACAAGATTATATTAAAGCACGCTTATATGCCTCACCAGCCTTAGTACAAGGCATGGCCTATGAACATTCAGCAATAAAAGGGGAAAGATATAGCACCTATCTAAAGAAAACATATAGAGGGGTCCAAAAGCCCTCCATAGAGTCCACTTGTTTCAATTGTGGAAAATCAGGACATATCAAAAGAAATTGTCAGGAAGAAAGCTCCAATGCCTGGGCTTTCTCCAGGAATATGTCCCAGGTCATGTCAGAATATGTCAGAAGGGAAGACACCGGAGAAATAAATGAAAGTCTAAGTACCATAAGGATGGAACCCCTTGCCTAAGGGAGAAGAACCAAAAATCTATCTGAGGGGCAACTTTAGTCTGACCTTAATCCAGAAGCTCCAAAATTTACTATTCATGACCTTCCTATGGTACCCCTGGTAGTGCAGGTTTAGATTTAACTGCAAGCACAGATGTCATTGCATCTTCCTGGGATGGAGTGGTATTAGTCCCCACTTCTGTTTTGGGGGCATTACCCTCTGGAACAGTGTGATTGTTAATAGGAAGAAGTTCTAATTATAAAAAGAACTTCGAAGTCTTACCTGGAGTTATAGATTTTACAGGGGGAATTAAGGTTATGGTCAGACCACTAAAGGAGACAGTTCACATACATAAAGGGCAGAGGATTGCACATTGCTGCTGCTGCCTTATTTAAACTTGCCAAATTCAATATTAAAAGAGACTAGATCTCAGGGTCAGTCTATGGCAATAGATACCATATCTGAGGTAAACAAATGTTTCTTTGTGTCCCCAGGAAAAATTCACATAATTACACGAAACAGAAATATGGTTGAGTAACTTGGATCTTTTAGGAATCATACTGCAAAGAATTTTAGTGATTGAGAAAATACACCTTTCTTAATTGAAAAAAAGATTCAAAATGCATTTTAGTAAATTATTATAAAATAGTAGACTTTAGTTTTCTTTATTGTTTAATGGTTAGTATATTTAGCTATAGGTATATCTATTTATTTAATTGAAAACTATCAAGTATTCATAGTGGTTCTAGTTGCTTTTGCAGCTGATGAATGATTTAAATGCTTTTAAAGCTTGCTTCTGTTTTCTATAGTATCTTGAGTGAGCATAAAAATGCTTTTGTAATCAAAAAGGAAATAAATGGATATTTAAATATGAAATTAAACTAATTTAATTCTTTTTGGATTGTAGCAATATAATTAAGAGGTGCCTGATTTTGCATAATTTTTCCTTGTCTTTAAAATGTCTATTGTTATAGAAACTACTCTTAGCCTGGTACTGTTGTTTCAAAAGAGAGTTTTAAACAATTATTCTAGATGAAGGACAGAGGCTATTGTCTTTACCACAGATAATGAAAAATGAGTTATAAGAAGATAGGCACAAAATCAGGGGACATTGTCCCAAGTGTGTATAAATTAAATAGCTAATTTTCAAAAAGGTCAAATCTAGGGTCTGCAGATGGGTTTGACAAAAGAAAAAATTACAGGGATATTTTTCATTATGGTTAAACAAAAATGCACTTAAATGATACAGAATGCAAGAAGGAACCGCTTGAATGCTTTTATCTAAGGAAATGATTAATGGGGACTTAGGAGAGAAATACTCTAAGAGCGATGCTGGGATGATATAAAAACCAAAAAGGAAGGAGGGAAGTAGCCTGATCTCAAAACCCATGGGGGGATCTAGTACCAAGGTGTGAACAAGTTAAGTGATCTCTTTTGGTTTTTATTTCTTTACATATAATCTTTGAAGCTTTGCATCCAAAGCTGTTTTGTTTTGTTTTTAATAAAAAGTGGTATTTTTCTTATTTCCCATGTTTCCATAGCACAGATGAAGTCACCAAGTTTATGATTCTGAGCCTTGATACAAGATGTTGGTCACTTTATGGCTATGTGAGCATCTGTGGCAGTCATTAGAATTCTTTGGTGACCAGGTAGACATTCTCTCCAACTAGCGAAGCCAAGTACCTCGGAAAGTGAACCAATGCCCATACAGTCCCTCTTGGTTTCCAACAAGCAATGCTTAATCCTTAGAAACACTGTCTCCACACGTGGAGTCAGTTCACCTTTATGAAGAGCCAGTGTGTATGTGTGATGGGAACCAGTATGTGCTGATGATAGGTAAGTTACTCTGCTTTGCAGATGCAAGTGTCTGTCCAATATACCCAATGTGTGTTTGTCCATGTGAGTGCACTCATAGAAAAGCTCTTAGATAATAGGTACACATGAATGCCTTAGCTTTTAAAATCATTTCCTCAAAGCATCATTGACATGAAACAAGTTACACATAATTTAATTGCATAATTTATTTTAAAACATGCATAAGCATCATCATAGCCAAGGTAATAAATATACCTCCAAATGGTTCCTGGTTTCCCTTTGTAATCTGTCTGCAAACTCATATGCGGTGCAAAGATCAAAGCTCCTTTTTCTTTCTGCTTTATGGTGATCCAATTATTTTAATTATCATTAGTTGAAAATCTGTTCTTTTTCTTGAAACTGTCAAAAGTCAGCTACCCATAACTGTTTATAGAGTTATTACTGGAATCACTTCATTGTTTTGTGGGTACAATTATCTCTATTTAGGTGAGTACACTGGCTTGATTGCTGTAGCTTTAGAATAAGCCTTGGAGTTAGAAAAGTGCTGTGAATGAATTCCCCTCCCACCAAGTAGTTTGGGCTTGTTTATTTTCACATGAATTTTAGAATTTGTCAATTTTATGAGAAAACCTGCTGAGATTTATATTGAAGTTGCATTCAATATCTTGATCAGTTTGGGGAGAATTGCCATGTTAATGATACTGAATTTTCTGGTTCATGAACACAATATATTTCTTTAGGACTTCTGTAACGTTTTATGATTTTCAGTTTTTAAATCTTGCACATCTTTTCTTGAAGTTATTCTTGAGTATTTCATATTGCTGATGCTTGTATAATTAGTAATGTTTATTTTAATTAACTTTAATTTTAATTTAATAGGGTCTGGTTAGATAGCCCTGGCTGGTTGGAACTCACCATGCAGTTAAGACTGGCTTTGAACAAAAGGTTCTCTTGTCTCACTGAGCTAATGCTGTAGGTGTGCACCACCATGCTTGGCTTTATGTAATTTAAATTTCTTATTGTCCATTGCCAATTTATAAAAAGTACAATTAATTCTTTAGTATTGATTTTTGGGAATGGTGATACTATGAAATTTTGCTTCTGTTTATTTTAGTTTTCAGGATAAGTTCCACAGTGTTTTCTACATAGATGATCATATCATTTGTGAATAAAGAGAGTTTAACTTTTTACCTTCTAATATTGATTTCCCTGTTAAGGACATAGACATCACAAGTTCTCACTCTGCTCTGTTGTTCAGTAGTCACCCAACCAGCTAGGATTCAAATATGGCCCATTTAAACCTCATTAGGTAGTTCACCATAATCTTTCTGCATAGACACAATGGATTCTGGGCTGTACATCCTGCCTACTGAAGACTGGAATTTCACTTTCCAGCCTTGATCCTTTTGTGATATGGAAAGCTTATCCTGTTTGCATTTTCTGCTTGTCCCACACATATGAGTAAGCTCTAGCCCAGATCATCTCATGAACTGCTATGCCTTACAGTGGGCTGCAAGCACAACTTTCCAAGAGTATTGATTCGGTCTCAGGATAATACCCCTGTCCTATATAGTTTTAATGCTGACTTAGTCTTAGTTGGTTAAAGGGAATTTCAGCCAAGACATTGTCTTGATGAAATGAACCCGTGGGCATATCTATGGACAACTGTCTTGATTATTAACTGAGATATTAGGGCCCAGCATCATGGACAGGTAGCCCTGGGATGCATAATGAAGCTAGCTAAGCATGAGCCTGCGGAGAAGCTACCAACTAGCATCCCTCAGTAGTTTTGTCTTCAAGGTCCTATGAATTCCTGGTCTGACTTCTCTTGATCGACTGTGATATAAAAGTATGAGTCAAACAAATCCTTCCCATCCATAAGCTGCTTCTGGTAACCACATCAGTAGAATTCAACTAGAACAATAGCCTTCCATATATGTCCCTTCTTGATTAGTTGCCCTCAGACTGAGAGTTCTATTGACATCAATAACTTTCTTTCCTCATGGATGTTTATTCTTTATATCACACCTTCTCTGTTCAGTTTACTGTGTGTTTTATGTTTCCTAAGTAGACCCTCACTAGTACAATGCTTTTGAATCAAAAACTTATTGACATCTAATACACATAAAATAAATAAAAACATGCAATTCAGTGTTATGGTACATGACAATACCTATAAAACACAATAAAATTAATCAGCAGTTTTGTCTCTTCTCCAAATTGTTTATGCTTTCTGGTATCTTGAGGTCATGTAAAGAAAATAGGTCAGGCTCAGTGATACATCCCTGTAATACCAACACTTTGGCGGTTGAAGCAGGGGAATGATGAGTTTTAGGCTGGCTTAGAATTGAGTTCCAGATTAAGATGAGCTAGTGATATGTTTGGGTTCATAAGGATAGACCAATGGAGCTCAGTTTTACATATCACTTTTTGTGACTGTCATGGTGATTGATTTTTTGGAATTAATGCATTCATCAGTATCTATGACATGTCACCACAATTTGCACGTGCCTTGTGGTACTGAAGAAGGTGAATCATGAAGGAAAAATAAGAGACAGCATACATAAATACATAGGGTGGGGCCTGAGTATGGGAAATTGTCCTAAATCTTAAATGCATGTGGTAGAAGCTTTCCAAATTTAGCAACACAACATTTAACAAAATTGCCAGTCATGCACAGTTTAGCAAGAAGCCAAAAGAATCATTATTAACTACCAACAAAAGTAAATTTTGATTAACTATGCTTGAAAAGAGATTACATTATTGTCTAGCCTGTTTCAAGAAAACAATTAAATTGTTTTGTCTTATTAAAATACTAAAGAGATTAAAGCAAAAAAAATTAGGGCAAAATACAGAGGTGGATCTAAGCAGTTATTTGGGGAAAAAAGTATATAAAGCTTATAGCTTACATTAGAATTTACAAATTGAAGTCTGGTTAATTATTTTTTTCATCTTAAATACTCATTTTTATACCTATTTTTGTATCCACAATTTACATTTTCCTTAAAGTAAGACTCCAAATAAGTGTAAGTCTTGGTTGGGTCACATAAAACCCGGGTCTGCATTTTATTGGAAGCTGTCTTTGTGGGGCTGCAATTGGAACCAGCCAAGTGGCCACAAGTTTGTACCTAGTGGGGGTGTGTGGATGAGGGGAAGGCTAGCTGTAGACAGTAAAGACAGAGACACAGAATAAAATCAAGAGGGCAGATTCAGTTAATACTGAATCTGAATTGCTACGAGTTTATTTTACACCATTCTTATATACCTTAACCAAAAGGAGGAACATAGTATCATGTTTACAGAAAAAAACAAAAACAAAAACAAAACCAGACTTTTCTTCCTCACTTAATCTAAGGATTCAGTAACTACACCTTAGATTCAACTACTTGTTGAGGGTCAGGAGTAGCCATGCCTCAGACCAGTTCTGTTGTTATTTAGAATAAGACAGCCAAATACCCTACTGTAGCTACACCTCAGACCTTTAGGTCTTATGACTTGCTGGGGACAGTTTTGAACTCTCTGTCTTTGTGCCAAGATGGAGTGCAGCCATCTTGATGGGCACTGACAACATTTGCCTCTAGCATAGTTTTAAATTCACTTTTCATATTCACAGTAAGTGACTAGCACAGCATGAGGTACAATTTATGGGTCACCATCTGAAGTAGGGTTCTGTAAATACTGACAAGGATGGTGGCGATCAAGCTTGCCTTTATTATTAAAATGGTGCATAAATTGAGTACATATGTCACATACATGTGAAGGTATGAAACTCTTACTGTAAAATTGAGGGCAATATAACTTAGTGTTATTTGTCTAATTTTTCAGTGATGTTTTCATAGTTGTTTTCTCACTTAAACTTAACATTGAAATTGGCAGCTTCAGTTATATTTGTGGTTAAAAGACAAAAGTAAAAATGCTCTTATTCTTTATAAAAGATATCATATACCAAGAATCACAAAGCACAGAGTAAACCATACAAACATTTATTACATTTTATTGACTTACTTGAAAAGTTTATTGCTTTAGAAAGTCTTATTTTGCTCTTATCCTTGTGTGTCTTTCTAGTTTGCAGAAATCCAGTAGTTTCTCTCTTCTCTTCATTTGCCTCTCCGTTTTTACAGTATGACTGCTGTCTCAAGACAAAGAGCTCTTTGACCAGGAAAGGGTTAAAGAGCGGACTAGAACAGATTCAAAGAGAAGACTTGAATTCCCAATTGGAGGAGGCCTACAAGAGCAGCATCAGGCATCAGAGGGGGTATGGGAGGCTGAGCAGGAAATTGTGAGTCTTGCCTTGTGATTGGGCACCATTATCCTTCTGTTGTCTAGGAAGATGATTGGTGTAATTAGCAGCAAATGAGGTGGGCAACTGTAATTTACCATTCACTATAACAAGTGCCACTTCACTGTTTTCAATGCTTTTTTTCACCTCTCACCTGCCCACCAAGTTGTTCTGTCCACTCTGCCGAAACAATAGAATACAGAAGAAAACCTATTTGTTTCCTGGTATTTATATATCATCATATATTTATAGCAGTAACTGACTATTATTTTTTTTCAAGTCATTAAATGGCCAATCACAGAAATTTCACGTGTGTTTTTCTAAATTAAAGTCCCTTTAGGAAAAGAAAAAAAAAGGGAGGGCATGGAGTTTTATAATAAGAGTGCTGGAACAGTCCTTTACTTTGGGACCCATTTCTTATCAATCTTATTTCTAAATGCTGTACAAATGGATATTTCACTAAGCAGCAAATATGGTCTTTTAAACCATCTTTAACATCCTTTAGGATTTATTTGTATTGAAGATTTTTACAATTCCATATTCAATTCATTATAGCAATTCAGTAGAAATATGGTCAGTTAAATTATAGAAATAGAACACAAAAGACAGTATTTTGTAAGGCTTTATATGATCAATCCTTGAAGATATTTACCTAACATGCATTTTTAAAATGTATTTGCTGAACAAGGGCATAGTTGCTGAATGACTCTATTTTATTACTGCTTTCTTGAAAAAAATTTTACTTGTGTACGCTAGTCATACATGCTGATGGATCCATAAAGTCAATTTCCTTCATATATCATATGTACCCTGGTCATATCCATACCCACACCCTCTCTCATCTCACTGCTTCCCATGCTCCATATCCTCTAGCCTTCCTCCCCCATTTTCTTTTTAATTTATGAAAATTTTATTTTGAAATGTTTTTATTAATTTATTTTTTACATTTCAATCCCACTTCCCCCTCCCTTCTCTCCTCCGCCTCCCCCCACTTCCTCCTCCCATCTCCCATCTGCTCCTTGAAGAGGGTAAGGTCTCCCCCAGGAAGTCTATTAATCTGTCCCATCATCTTGTTGAGGTAGGACCAAGGAACATCTCCACCCCCCACACCTCTGTGGCTAGGCTGAGGAAGGTATCTCTCCCTATAGAATGGGCTCCACTAAATCAGTTTGTGCATTAGAGTTAGATCTTGGACCCACTGCCAGTGGCCTCATATATTGTCCCAGTCATACCATTGTCACCTATATTAAGTAGGTCTAGTTTGGTCTTATGCAGATTCCCCATTTGTCAGACACTAGTCATGATTTCTCACTTGCTTGTGTTAGCTGTTTCTGTGGGATTCCCCATCATGGTCTTGACTCCTTTGTTCATATTATCACTCCTCCCTCACTTTGATTGTACTCCAGGAGCCTGGCCCAAACGTTAGTTGTGGATTTCTGTGTTTGCTTCCATCTATTTCTGGAAGAGGGTTCAAGCTACTTTGGGGTTATGAACTGTAGGCTGGTATCTAGGCTTTATGTCTGGTATCTGCTTATGAGTGAGTACATACTATAGTTGTTTTTTCTAGTTCTGCCCATTTGCCTGTGAATTTTAGGATGTCATTGTTTCTTACTACTAAGTAGCTATATAAATTTGTGCTCCCACCAGCAATAGACAAGTGTTCCCCTTTTCCAGCATCCTCTCCAGCATACGCTGTCATTGGTGATTTTGAAATTAGCTATTCTGACAGGTGTAAGATGGTATCTCAGAGTTGTTTTGATTTGCATTTCCCTGATACTAAAGTTTCTGGGAAATTCCTTAAGTGCTTTTCAGCCATTTGAGATTCCTCTATTGAGAAGTCTCTATTTAAATCTTTATCCCACTTTTTAATGGGATTATTTGGTAGTTTGATGTTTAGTTTCTTGAGTTCTTTGTATATTTTGGAGATCAGCCCTCTGTTAGGTGTGGGGTTGGTGAAGATATTTTCCCATTCTGTAGAGAGTGTTTATTCTTGTTAACTGTGTCCTTTGCCTTAAAGAAGCTTCTCAGTTTCAGGAGGTCCCATTTATTAATTGTCGATCTCAGTGTCTGTGCTACTGGTGCTTTATTTAGGAAGTGGTCTTCTGTCCCAATGCATTCAAGTGTATTTCCCACTTTCTCTTCTATGGGGTTCAATGTGGATGGATTTATACTGAGGTCTTTGATCCATTTGGACTTCAGTTTTACACATGATGATAGATACAGATCTATTTGCATTCTTCTATGTGTTGACAGCCAGTTATACTAGCATCATTTGTTGAATGTTTTCTTTTTTTTTCCACTTTATATTTTTAGCTTCTTTGTCAAAAATTAGGTATTCATAGGTGTGTAGATTGGTATCAGAGTCTTCGATTCAATTCCATTGGTCCACCTGTCTGTTTTTAATGACAATACCAAGCTGTTTTTATTATTATAGTTCTATAGTAGAGCTTGAAGTCAGGGATGGTGATGCCCCGAGATGATCCTTTATTGTACAGGATTGTTTTGGCTATTCTGGGTATTTTGTTTTCCCATCTGAAGTTGAGTATTGTTTTTTCAAGGTCTGTGAAGAATTGTGCTGGGATTTTGATGGGTATTGTATTGAATCAGTTGATTACTTTTGGTAAGATTGCCTACGTATCTAAGAGCATGGGAGATCTTTCCATTTTCTGATATCTTGTTTACTTTCTGTCTTTAAAGACTTGAAGTTCTTATCATACAGGTCTTTCACTAGTTTGGTTAGAGTTACCCCAAGATGTTTTATGTTATTTGTACCTATTGTAAAGGGTGATGTTTCTCTGATTTCCTTTCAGCCCATTTGTAGTCTGTATATAGGAGGGCTACTGATTTTTTTGAGTTGATCTTGTATCCTGCTACATTACTGAAGTTGCTTATCAGTTGTTGGAGTTCTCTGGTAGAATTTTTAGGGTCAGTTATGAGAGTTTGACTTCTTTTCCAATTTGTATCCCTTTGATCTCCTTTTGTTATTTTATTGCTATAGCTTGAACTTTGAGTTTTATGTTGAATAGATATGGAGAGATTCCTGATTTCAGTGGGATTGCTTTGAGTTTCTCTCCATTTAGTTTGATGTTGGCTGTTGGGTTACTGTATATTGCCTTTATTATATTTAGGTATGTTCCTGTTATCCATGATTTCTCCAAGATCTTTATCATGAAGGGGTGTTGGATTTTGTTGAATGCTTTTTCAGCATCTAGTGAGATGATCATTTTTTTTTTTTTTGGTTTTGTTTTGTTTTGTCTATGGTGGATTTCATTGATGGATTTTTGTATATTGAACCATCCATGCATCTCTGGGATGAAGGGTCATGGTGGGTGATTTTTTTTGATGTATTTTTGGATTTGGTTTGCCAATATTTTATTGAGTATTTTTGCATCTGTGTTCACGAGGGAAACTCGTCTGTAATTCTATTTCTTAGTTGTGTCTTTGTGTGGTTGGGTATCAGGGTAACGGTAGCCTCATAAAAAGTTTGACAGTGTTCCTTCTGTTTCTATCATGTGGAACAATTTGAGGAGTATTGATATTAGCTCTCTTCTGAACATCTGGTAGAATTCTCCATTGAATCCATCTGGGCCTGGACTGTTTTTGGTTGGGAGACTATTGATAACTTTTTATTTCCTTAAAGGTTGTAGGCATATTTAAGTTGTTCATCTGTTCTTGATTTAATTTTGGTATGTGGTACTTAGCTAGAAAATTGTCCACCTCCTTAAAAACTTCCAATTTTGTGGAGTACAGGTTTTTGAAGCATGACCTGAAGACTCTCTGGATTTCCTCAGTGTCCCCTTTTATTTCTTATTTTGTTAATTTGGATATTCTCCCTTTGTCTTTTGGTTAGTTTGAATAACGATTTGTCTATATTGTTTAATTTCTCAAAGAACCATCACTTTGCATTCTTTTCTTTGTTTCTATTTTATTGATTTCAGCCCTCAATTTGAGTATTTCTTTCTGTCTATTCCTTCGGGGTGAGTTTGCTTCCTTCTGCTCTATCACTTTCAGTTGTTCTGATAACTCACTAGTTTGGGATTTTTCCATTTTCTTTATTATAGGCATTTAGTGCTATGCACTTTCCTCTCAGCACTGCTTTCAATATGTGCATAAGTTTGGGTATGTTGTGTGATCATTTTCATTAAAGTTTAGGAAATCTTTTATTTCTTTCACTATTTCTTTATTTCTTGACCCAGTGGTAGTTCAGTTATCATTGTGCAATTTCCATGTGTTTGTGGGCTTTCTGAAATTAATGTTGATGAACAAGGAAGATTTACTGGGGTCACTTATAGGAGTCTGGGTGAGGGGTTACCTGTAGGATCACAAATGATTCAAAGACAGCTGCATCATAAAAGCCCACATTTGAATGAGTGACAGCTGATGAGAACTGGAAACTGGGAGTGCATTTTCAGGCAGCTCAGCAGGTTGGGAAATGTGTATTTTGGGTTGGAGAATGACTTTCAATCAGCTCTGAGCTTTTTTCCAGCAGCTCTGTAGTATGGGAGTGTCTCTCAGCGGTCCTTATTGCTTATAAAGACTCAAGGACACAGGGAGTCCAATGAATCTAATGAGTTTCAGAGACTCCTGAAGCTTTTCAGTTACTGAGGTTCTCAGCTTAAGTAGCTTCCTTACAATATGGACTGTTTTACCTCAGAGATAATTACTGCACAGCAGGATTTTTATACCTTGATTCTTTTCATCATGTTTTCAGTTTTCATATTTACCTGTCTTTATTATATTGTATGCTGCTTTAGGTTCCTTAAATAATTTATGGAAGTGAGCTTAAGCATTTTGAGAGCAGAGAGAGCCTTGTCCTTTCATTATTGCATGACTTTGTAGTCTGGAACCCCTGTGTTCTTGAGCTGCCCACCATATGGAGTAAAACCTTACTAAAGGCCTGATTACTATTCCCAACAGAGCATTTTTTCTCTGCTGACAAAATGTTGCTCCACTGTATTCCCCAGGGAGTACACAAAATGATGCCTGCTGCTTTTGTGCATTGCTGGTACTATGTACTTTAAGTATATAAATTTTAATATAAAAGTTAAGTCTTCTTGGAAGTATTAGATTCTGAAAGCTTAATGTTTTTGATGACTCATATTGTCATTCAGTTTCTTTGGTGATTTAGTAAAAGATCTGAACTCCCTTCTGAAATGAACATACTCATTTAATAAAAAAAATGAAATGTTTACATAATTATTTTGATCATGGTTGACAGTAAAGCAGGAGTTCTGAGAAATGCTGCTACTAAATATTGTCAGTAAACTCATTTCTCCTTTGTCTGAATTTACCTCTTACTTAAATGGCACAGCAAAGATCCATATCTCTTGTGAGTTGCTTTAGCATGCATGCTTCCTGAATAAATAAGATGAATAACGGAAGCTTATTCTTATTAGGTCATCATTCTTTTACTCATCCATTTATTTCTTTATCCAATAACTGCTCTAGAGTCTGGATGATTCTACACACTGGAGAGACAGTGGTGAAAAATACAAAATTCATGTCTTTGCACAGCTTATGCCCTCTAGTCAGGGGAAGGAAATAATAAACAACTAAGGAAGACAGTGTGGTACATAGTGTGGATGTGATGAAGGAAAAGAAAGCTGGGCATGTGCAGTGTGGACTTTGACCAGTGGGATCAGGATGGGTCTTTGATCTCCCTCTTTCTCCTTCTATGAGTGTAGACATGTATGTATTTTTTGCATGCGTGCATGTGCCTGTGTGTAATTTTATGTTCATTTGTGTGTGAAACTCTGCATGTAGAGGTCAGAGGTCTATGTTGGGTGCATTCTGTGGTAACTTTCCACATAATTTTTTAAAACAGAGTTTTCCACTGAATTTGTAACCCATTGATTTGGATAGGCTGACTACCACTGACCTCTAAGCAGCCACCTGTCTCCATACCCCCAATGCTGGGTTATGGGATATGTAGGCCACTATGCCCAGGTGTTTACATGGATGCTGTGGGTATGAGTACAGATGTTTACCTAGTGAGTTATTTCCCTAGTCCTCAGTCTCCAATCTTTAATCTAAATCAGTGGTTCTCAATCTTCCTAGGGCTGTGACCCTTTAATTATAGAGTTATGGTGATCCATAACCATGAAATTATTTCATTGCTATTTCATAACTATAATTTTGCTCCTGTTGTGAATTGTAGTATGAATATCTGATATGCAGCTAGGTGATTATAGTGGCATCTTGCCTGTGTACCTATAACCACGCCCAAAGGGTGTGGTACCTTGCCTTCAGGTAGTGGTAGTTCATGCCTTTAAACCCAGAACTTAGGAGGCAGAGACAGTCAGATCTCTTGAGTTTGAGACTGGCCTGGTCTACAGAGTGAGTTCCAGGGCATGCTCCAAAGCTATAGAGGAACCCTGTCTTAAAAAAAAAATCTGATATGCACCCCTTAAAGTGGTTGTGACCCACAGGTTGAGAACTACTCCTCTAAACCCTCAGTTATGAATGGGAAAGCCAACCATGAGTAGATGTAATTAATGAAAGACTCTTCCAAGCAGAGGGAACAAAATACAAAAGGATTTTTGACAGGACTTTTTTTTTTTTTTTTGATTTTAAGGGTTAAAAAAAAAAAATAGTTTGCTGAGTTCCAACCAGAAATGTCAAGAGGACAGCTTGGAGAAGGAGATCCAAAGAGCAAGTTGATCATTTACAATCTTCAGCTATGTTTTTTAAGTCCTTGTATAAGTCATTGAACTGTCTGGCCTCAGTTTCGCATTCTCTAAAGTCCTAAAGTGATATGAATGAGAGCTACCTTACAGCCTTGCATGAAAAGAAGGCTTGGCATTTAAGACTGTATATGTTACCTATCATCATCATTATTATAAATTAATACATGGTGTATTTTTAGCCTTGCTAATAATTTACTGCTTTGATAGACTTTTGAAACTACTGTGGATCTTACAGGTCATGTCAAATTTGTATGGCTTTCTTCACAGGATTATTTACTTCAGTGTGAGTCAATGAGGATTCAGCTTGCAAAACTGATGGAGTAAATGCTGATTAGTGTAGATGGAAATTTATTATCCCACAGGAGCTCTCAAATAATCACTCAGAGGCTTAATTTAAATTATAAATTCCTGCTCAATAGCTCAGCTTGTTACTAACTAGCTCTTACAACTTGAGTTAACTCATGTTTCTTATTTGCATTTTGCCAGGTGGCAGTACCTTTATTAACATGGCCCATTCATCTCCTGATCCCTCTGCATCTGGCTGGTGACTCCTGGCTTTGCCTTCTTCTGCCTAGAGTCCTCTATTTCTGGCTGTCTTACCTATACTTCCTGCCTGGCTATCAGCCTGTCAGCTTTTTATTAACCAATGAGAGTAGAACATATTCATAGTGTACAGAAAGATTATTCCTCAGCAGATTATAACTTTGGTCTCTTGGGCTTTCAGACCAAAGCTTTCTTAGTGTAAGATAATATTTGGTTCTTAGTTACCAACTTAGTATTTGACTCACAAGAATCTATTTACAGTAGCTCTAGAAAATAAAAAAAAAATTCCAGACACTGATATGATTACTATACTGGTGAATGAAATTATAAGCTAATGATTTACTGATAAACTAAAAGATATTTGGAATGATAGAATTTTATAATGAAGATTATAGCAGCATCTACCCACAATGAAATAATATGTAACTATGTTACAGCAGGTTTCCCCGCCGGCTGCCGCTGGTTCTGCAGCCATGGTCCCACAACCGGGCCAGCCCCAAATAACACTCAGAGACTCTGTATTTGATACAATCCTGTTGGCCAATTACCATTACTTTTTATGGGCTAGCTCTGTCTTAATTATTAACCCATTTCTACTTATCTAAGTATTTCCACGTGGTCGTCTTATCGGGGAGACGCGGCAAGCGTCCTCTCTCCTTCCCGGGCTACATCTCGACTCCACCTACCACTTCCTCTTCCTCCTCCTAGTCTCCTAGCCCCACCTATCTAGTTTTCTATTGGCCACAGGGCTTTATTAACAGTATGAGAAACATATATACAGAATCACATCTCCCATCATCTCCTCTTTTCTGTCTAAAGTAAAAGAAGGGGTTTAACCTTAACATAGCAAAATATACCATACAACAGTTATCAAATAAGAATCACAGTTAACAATATTTAGTCCATTAACATTTTGTAAGACTTAAAGAAAATATCATCTATCCTATCTTTGTCAGTCTAAAGACCTATATGTAACTTATTTTTAATCCTAACTAAGAAAAACTATAATCATAACTATCTGTCTTCAACTCCTTCAAAGACCACAGAAGGATAATATATAAACTCTAGAAATGACAGAGACAATTCATTGCCTGGTCAGTCACCCGCGAAGTTCTTCTGTAATGTTCCATCTTCAGCCCATAGGCCATAGTGTGTGTCCAGACTCCTCAACAAGGCAGGAAACTTTTCTCTGTGTCCTGTAGACTATCTGGCTGTCTGGCAGCCTCTTCCATGAAACAGGAATCCTGTAGCAATGTCTATCTTGCATCAGCAGTTACCTTTTTGTGGGTCCTGCATGTCCAGTTTCTACAACATAAAGTCAAACAGTTCAGAAGAGCAGTACCTTGCCCAAATGGCTAGTCTTGCCATATTAGAAGCAAACTCCATAATGTGTTTCTTCGATGTCCATCTTCCTTTCTTCTGTAGGTGGTGTTACCAGGAGCAGTTGTGCCTCACTGTCAAGAAAAACCCTAAACCATTTTAAATGCCATATTCTGTAGGTCTTTGAAAGGTTTGAAAAATGCCTACTCATCTCAAATACATCTCTGCATATCTAGAAATCCTAACTAACTTAACTCCAAGTTTTAACTATCATAGGTAATTCTCTAATCTGTACTAAATTATACATTACATTTTCCAATGAGCTATATAAACACAATACCTAAACAAGAGGAGAAATATACATATCACAAAATTGACCTTAAATTGTATCAATAAAAGAAAGTCCATTCCAAAGCAAAGTATTCATATTTATACCTTAATTCCCTTTTTACCTTTACAAAGATTGCTTGTGTCATTAACCATTTATAACCAAGCCCATATAAATGAAAACAAACATTTATAAACAATATTTGGGAATTTGGGCGTCGTTCTTTCCAATCTACTTCCTGCTGGTAGAGGGCGCTGTCATGGGGGTTCAAAGAAGCCGCAGAAATCTTGGCAGTAGTCTGCAAGGCTTTGTCTCAACTGCTTTGAATGTTGGATCATCTGGGGCATTGTTTCAGGGGGTCTGGCTTGATCAAACCATATAAGTCTGGAAAGAATCCGTAGCTTTTCATTTTCTGTGGAAACAAAAATAGAAATCCTTTTCCCCAGTAACTTGTCCTTATGCTTAAATTTAATTAATCTAGCAATATTTCTTTTATCAGCAGTTGTTATTTTCTCAGCAATCAAATAATTTAAAGACAACAGAAGTGTGTATAGTATCCAAAATCTCTTTGTGTTTTCCATCTTTATGTGGCTTTCTTATTACTTTATTTCTTCTACTTCTATTTTTGCATATTTTGAGACAGGGTTTCTCTGTGTATCTTTTATCTATCCTGCAATTTACTGCATACCAGGATTACTTTGAAATCACAGAGATTTGTTTGCCTCTGTCTCCCGAGTGCTGGGATTAATGGTGTGCGCCACCATACCCTTTCATTCTTCCTTTTTTCTTTTTTAAACCATTGTATCCCGTTTCTTTTTCTCTCCCAAGCCAGCGTATTTTTTAAAACACAGTGTAAAGCTTTATTGCAGCTCTCCTACACACCAATGAATTGTTAGCAGAGCTCTTTATTATTTGATTTCCTAACCAATGGATGGATCAGCCACAGATTTAAATCTGCCTTTAGTAGTTCCAGCATTTATTATACTTAAACAACACAGATATAGAAAAATCATTTTGCTGATGTTATGGTTTAAATCTAAAATATTCTCACAGAACACTGTTGGAAGCTTGATTCCCGTGTGGTTGTCTAATTTTGGAAATTTCTAGAAACTTCTAAATAGAGGTGGGACCTGCTTGGAGAAAGTAGGTTACCTGGATGCATATCCATGAGTGTTCCGTATTGTTCCCCAGCCTCTCCTGTCTTCTTTATCCTGTCTTCTCTGAGGTGAGCAGCCACATGATCTGGCTGCCATGATGTTTTGTCTCAGCATGAGCCTAGAATCAGGGGGATCAATGGTAATGAATTGAGCCCTTTGGAAAATGATCCAAAGTAAATCATCGTTCTATACTCCAGGTATTTCTGCAGGGTGCTATCACAGTTACACAGTTTCATTGTTCATTCATTCATTCATTCATTCATTTATCAATTCACTCATTTTGTCAACAACTTTCCAACTATATTAATCTACGTTCCAGACACAAAGTAGTAAATAATGGGATATTCATGTGATGTGTTTCTCCTCATGTACCTTATAGTCTAATTAAGAGAAATAGATAACAAATATACTGGTGACTTAATATATACCTAAAACATGTATCTCAGGGAAGTCTCCAGAGCATTTTAAAATTGGGAAGCCAATGTCTTGATTGTTAAGAACTTAGCTCAATGATAGAATACTTGCCTAGCACATACAATGACCTGGGTTCTATTGTCAGCACACACACACACACACACACACACACACCACTAAAATTAGAAGAGAAAATCATATTTTAAATGATTAACTCATTTTAACAACTTATGTTTCAAGCCTCAGTTCTCTAGCCTTATAACCTGCTAATAAATAAATTAATGGGTTATGGAAATTCAAATGTAATTATGCCATGTACATAATTGAATGGCGGGGCTTAAATTAAATTAATATGGCAAAATAATGTACTAAATCCTCACTATGTAGAGCTAAAATTATTTTACCCAAAAGGTCTAAGTTTGGTTTCTTGAATGTCTTTCTATAACATCTCAGAACTTGCCAGGCAAAAGAAAACTGCCTCAGGGATTTCAATTTTTTTTCTTTCTTTCTTTTTTTTTTTTTTATCCTGTTTTCCTCTGAGTAGGAAGTCTGTTATCTGGGGAAGGTTTTGCTTCAAATGTTAATTTGTAAGTCATCTTGCACTCATTCATTATAGAAACAACTCTTAGCATGGCTGTTAGGTTCAAATGTCAGCTTGTAGAAAATTATTTCACTGTTTTGGAAGATGAAATATAGTTAGTGGTGCTCCTCTGAGTTGGCCCTGTCAGAATCCAAGTGTCAAACAGGATGTGTTTCTGTCCCATTGAAGAACAGAACCCTGCACCCAATCCTTGCCTTGAAATGACAGGGTCCTCTATGTTCCTCAGAATACTCTTCTGTTTACGATTCAAAGGATTGCTTTCCTTAGTAAATAGCATGTGTCTGTTAGTCTTCATTTCCTGTCTAATGTAATAACATCTAAGCTGATATTTACTCAACAATAAAGGTGTTTGAAGGACTCTCTAACAGATCCAAGCATTGTAATCATGGCGTCCTCAAGTCTTTCCCCCACCCTTGCTAAACCATTAGATTACATTCCTAAAGCTAGACACCAAGATCTATTCCCTTATTTGACCTCTGTCTTATGCCTAACTCATACCTGAGGATGATCACCAAGGTCTAGTAATCAAAATTCATTATACTTTCTATCATGTCCAATCAGAACTTACCAACTCATCTTAGCACAGATGCCCCCCTTTTCTCCTTAGAGAGACACTGCAGAAACATCTGCTGTCATCTTTGCCCGATCCAGAGGCAGCCCTTCCCACAACTTGTCAGCCTCCACCCCAGGGTAATAAAATCTCCGTTGTGCTGAGGATTTGGTGTCTGGGTGTGTTTTGGGTGGACTCTGCAGCCTCTTTTAATGTTTAATTTCAGGCTGTGAAACATATATGCTGACAAGTCAGAGTGATTTCTTTTTAATTTTTGTTGAATAACTGTTTTGAGAAGCCAAGAAGTCACTTCCTTAGACTTTACTTCATTTGTAACGTAACTAAATCCTCTGTTTGGTCACAGCCATGGTCCACTATCCCCAAATAGTCATAGATGTCCTTAGTCCCACTTTTGGGCCATGCCTGTATAAGATTTGAAAACCTGTGAGATTTACTTAAAGCTAGCCAAATACTTTGGTAGATGGGGGTTAAGAGAGAATATGGCTTTGTTGTCCTGATGCTTTTTTTTTTTTTTTTTTTTGTCCTTGGGTATTTGATGTCACTTTAGAGAAATCTACTACATGAAATTCTAACTGAGGGGAAAAGCAAATGGAAGCAGTGAGTTAGCTCCACGTGAGGACTGTGCATTAGTTTGCTGTAGCCAAAAACAGAAGAAGTTTATAGTGTGGTTAACTGCATTGCTCATATATTTTCATCTCCTCTTCCCAGCAGAATAAATGGAAAGGGATAAGAGAAAAAATAATCACTACTAAAAGGTACATTTCCCTTTCCCTGTTTGTGCAGGGACATCTGTAAACACAGGAAGCAAGCCTGGAGGAAAGACATACCCCTGAAATGGTGTCTCACCCATACCTTAGCTTCCAAATGAAAACAGTTTAAAGATATATTTAGGACTTGCAAGCAGAAATATTGACACATTGCATGCAGTGTTTGCCTGAACCTGTGGATGATTTATGAGTTTTCCCAAAGGACTTTTGTTGGTAACTGGATAGCCTAGGACTGAACTGATTATCAATCATAAAAAGAAATCCATGGATTTTAAAGGGCAGCAGAAGCATTTACTTGGTAAAACATGGGGATATAAAATACGCATTAAATTAGTAATACTTTTAAGGAATAGCTGAATGGGCCTATTTCTCTTTCTGTTGCAGTTTCTAGATGGTGTTATTTGCTGGGCTCCACAGAGCCATGGGAGTCATGTAATATTTTTTTGGGGGGTTGTTAATATCTCCAGCTGAATTCTTGTCCTTATTTATGGGTACATTGCAAGTGTTACCTCTTAAGCATATTTAAATATGCACATAGTATATCTAAAGCTATGAGGCTCGGGGATCTAAGAGGAGAACAAGATTTCCAGCTGTGCACATTCAAAGTTGAACTCTAAAATAGTCATCCTTGGTTTTATATATTTATCTTTAAAGTGGAATAGATATTTAGTTGACTTCTAAGGTTTGTTCCTCATTGGCATGTCTGGCTAATTGCAATTATTAATTATTTTGATAACAAACTTTCAAATGCCAAGAGTATTAGCTGAAAAGCTATGCTATAGAAGTAAAATATCTTAAATTAAAATTAATTATTTTTATATTGTCAAGTGTGTAGCACGAAAAGTATAAGACCCAGAGACTAATATTGGGGTTCAAGCTTCAAGCTGAAGATCAGAGAAGCAAAGCAGCCAGCCACTAGTTCTTACCTCTTCTTCAGCTCAGACCAATGCGGCAATCCCCATACTGCCCCTGAGTTCACTGCTCCTCAGATTCACTCAGACTGCAATGCTTTCCTCAACATGGCTAGAGATTAATCTCCACATGAGACCTTTTGCCTTTTATATCTCTAGTGCTGAGATTAAAGGCAGGTGATCCCAAGTGCTGAGATCGTCTTTGTATGAGCTGTTTCTCTTTATGATTGGATCAATTTTGTATATTCAGTGTGTCCTTGAATTTAACAGATCCATCTACCTCTTAATCCTGAGTCCTGGGATTAAAGGTGTGTGCCTGGCTACTATGGCTAACTAGTATGGCTGCTTTGCTATTTTGTTCTCCAATGGCCTAAATAAATCATATCACCACACATGTGACAACTGTTTATCCTTCTATATTAATGGTTTTAGAAAAAGTGATGTTCACACTCATTTACAGGCACATTAGTGCTGGATTTTTTTTGAGACAGAATCTCATATTGTAGCTCAGGCTGTCTTTGAATTCACTATGTATCCCAGGCTGCCTAGAACTCAATGTCCTCCTTCCCTTGTCTTCTGAATGTTACGGTTACAGCTGTGAGCCATCATTCCTGGATAGTGCTGTATCTTTGACTATCTTTATTCCTCTGTTCTGTAAAATATCTGCACCAACATCTGAAAACAAGGTGGTACCTTCAAGCAATGAAAATAGAGTTTTAAAGCAGGTGTCTAGTTAGATGTTATCTGCTGAGGGTTGACAAGCCAAGCATCCCTGGGAGCAAGAAGACATGTCTGCAGAGGCAAAGGAAGCCAGTGGATACTAGAATGGATATGGAGAATTTTGAACATATGATACCATGAAGAGACAGTCTTAACACAGAACTCCAACTTCAGTGACACCTAGTCACTTTCCAAAAGAAAAGCTGTAAGTGAAATTCATGAACTTTCCCACTGATTCTGCAGTTGCTTGCTAGAGCCTACCATCAGTCAAAGTCCAGCAGAAACCAGAAATGCAAGGAGCCAGAAGGATATGGTCTGATAAGGTTATCCTCCAGAGTCCCAGAACATGATTGACAGATAAAGAGTTAAGGGTCAAGAGGTTCTCTGGGAGGTGGGGGAGCAGCAAATAAAGAACATCAGCATTCTTGAGATAATCAGCTTATTCACAACAGAAGGGTTACAGTGGCTTTTAGTTCTCCAGAAGACCATCTCTAACTCACAGGCAATCTTGGTGTTTGGGTCTTTAGTGATCCAGTACAGCTCTACAGCAAGAGTGCATGCCAGGACAAAACTTTTCACTTCATGGTTAAGAAGTTAAAAACAAACAAGTGAACAAAAAATCAAAAACAAAACAAAACAAAAAAAAAACCCAAAAAACAAAAACAACAACAAAAAAACCCAAACCAACCAACCAACCAACCAAACAACCAAACAAAAAAAACAATGAAGAGAAAAGGCCTTGGGTTCTATTATCCCTTTCTAGGGCAAGTCAGCAATAACGTAGACTTCTTAATATTTCAACCTTGTCCCCCTAGTTCCTGTAGTGTGTATGTTTCCGCCAGCCCGCCAACCCGCCAGTCTGTGCCCTCAGTCGCATCAGCCCCAAATAACACTCAGAGACTCTGTATTTGATATAATCCTGTTGGCCAATTACCATTATTGTTTATGGGCTAGCTCTGTCTTAATTATTAACCCATTTCTACTTATCTAAGTATTTCCACATGGTCGTCTTATGGGGAGCCGTGGCAGGTGTCCTGCTTCTTCCCTGGGCTACCTCTTGACTCCTCCTTCCCACTTCCTCTTTCCTCCTTGTCTCCTAGCCCCGCCTATCTTGCTATCTCATTGGCCACAGAGCTTTATTAACCAGTATGAGAAACATATATACAGAATAACATCTCCCATCAAGTTCCCATCAGTATCATCCTGAGGTTCAAGGCTTTAACATGCAGATATTTGAATGACAGCCATCAAATACATCTCCTGATTTATTTTTTTCCCCTGTGGATTTTCATTTTTCTTTCTCTTTTTTATTTAAATTTGAAACAAGGTTGTTTTACATGTCAATCCCAGTTCCCTCACACTCCCATCCTCCACTATCATTCCCACCAAACCCCAGCCCATCCCCTTTCTGCTCCCAGGGAGGGTGAGGCCTTCCATGGGGAGTCTTCAAAGTCTGTCATATCATTTGGGGCAGGGTCGAGGCCCTCCCCCATGTGTCTAGGCTGAGAAAGTATCCATCTATGTGGGATGGGCTCCCAAAGTCTGTTCATATACTAGGGACAAATACTGATTTATTACTAGAGGCCCCATAGACTCTCCAGTCTTCCTAACTAACACCTACATTCAGGGGATCTGGGTGGGTCCTATGCTGATTTCCCAGCTATCAGACTGGGATACATGAGCTCCCCCTTGTTCAGGTCAGCTGATTATGTGTGTTTCTCCAGCCTTGTCTTGACCCCTTTGTTCATCACTTCTCCCTCTCTGTAACTGAATTCCAGGAGTTTGGCTCAATGTTTATCTGTGGATGTCTGCTTCTGTTTCCATCAGCTACTGGATGAAGGCTCTAGGATGGCATATAAGGTAGTTGTCAATCTCATTATTGTGGGAAGGCATTAAAGGTAACCTCTCCACTATTGCTTAGATTCTTCGTTGACATCCCTGACTTATACTTCATTCCTTATTATTCATTCTATGAAACATAGATCACATGTGCTGCATGGGTATTTAGAATGACTTTTTGTCATGATTCATTTTAATGGGAAATATGAATTTCTGCTTTGACTTGGGTGCCTGCCATATTATCTTGCCAGGATCCCCACTCAGTGCATCACAGATTCTGAACCACTTGGGAAGATGAGACAGTGTGGGCAGCTAGGAGAGGAGGAGAATTTACTTAGGATCTGTTTTTATGCATTATGGCATTAGTTTTGTAAGAACATAATATTGCAATGTAGCCTTTGCTTTGTGGCAGGTCTTCCCTACTTCACAGATACTGACAGCATCCTACTGAGACAGTCTGGGAGTCCCTTAGTAATAGACTCCCCAGGGACATGCTGTCTCAAATGGGAAGTGAGTATACATTAAATGGGTGTCAAAACAACTTCCTCACCCCATTCTTTGACTCCTGTCTCTGATTCAGATAGCTTTGCTGCAGGCTTTTGCTGTATGTAAACGGTTTCATCCTCAGAGCTGGAAATACATCTCTTCTACTTCATCCTCAGGGGCTCTAGATTCTCTTCAGAGACCCCACCATGCTGCTGCAAGTGCCTGAACATTCCTTGAGGACCCATCATGCTGTTGTCTCTCTATCTGTCTTTCCAGGGCATTAATAACTTCTAAAATAATTCTTTAGCATCTAGTAATCTACCTCAGTACTCTCTTGGACCACAAGCTCCATTTCCAGCCTAGGTTTATTATATTTAAAATGAGGCTCTGGCTATGAGGGAAAAAGTTGGATTTGCTGTGCAGTGTTCCTAAATGTCTGTTTTTGTTTGAGAAGTAGAAAAAGTGTTAGGCATTAAAGTCAGTGGTAGAACATATGCCCCATCAATAGCTAGGTCATGGCTGGGGTATAGGTTAGTGGTGGACTATAGAACAAGGTCCTGGTTGGGATGAATGGTTCAGTGGTAGAACACTTGCCTACATACATGTGTACGGACCAGAGTTCAGTCTCTAGCACTACAAAAGAAAATGTGGAGAATGTTCTGCATTTCTGACTTATAGAGGAACAAAGTTCTATAAATATACCAACTAAATACATAAGGGCAGAAATGTTTCAGATATGAGTGAACATTTCATGAAGTTAAGGGAGATGGAAAAATTGAACAATATTTGTTTTTAGCATCTTAAAATTAAGGTTTTAACTAAGTCCAAAAATTTAACAGCATCTTATCATCCACAACCTCTTACTCATTTTCTTCCTTCCCTCTTTCTTCTTCCTTTCCCCTTTACTCTCCCCTATCTTTTTAGTTCATTTCCATCTGAGTGTTAAATGGACTGTCTCATATGTTTAGAAATGTTTACAAAAGCTGTGCTAAGTGCTACAAGAACATGCTGGGAAAGCCACTGCTTCTTCAAGAGAGCTGGTGTTGAGTTACCCCTCATCCTAGGTTGCCTACAGGCAGGTGGGAAGCTGGGCTTTCCTCAGCTCTCCAGACCAAATAAATACAATGAAAGGTGTTTTCAAGGGGCAAGAAAGGGTTCAGGGCTATTGTCACTCTGCTGCTTGGAGTGGTTATGATACTCAAATTTCCTTTGGGCCAGTTGGCAGAAAGCATAGTTGGAGCCAATTTTATTTAACAGAGATCTTTCAGAGTGAGAGGCCCACACCAGACTCTGTAAAGTATGTCACAGAGAGTTTGACTGTTCTCTGGATGGGAGAATCAAGCCATAGAATGTTATCTGATAAGGTCATTGTCCCTAATGATCAGAGAATTGGGGAATCACAAGAGTGCCCCAAGAGAATTCTGCTGCTCAGAGTGAATTTAGGTTTATCTCTGGAAGTACTAAACCTTCCAGAGACTCTCATGGCAGGCAGCAGGGGTGTCTAAGTTTTTCCATTTCTCTTCATCCTCTGTTCCAGTCCAATGAAATCAAAAGAATGGTGATCTAAAAGGATGGAGATGAAACAGTGCAGGGACTGATCACTTCTGCTTTCCTCACTCTGAACTGCCATAGGATGTGACTATGAGATAGTAATGAAAATTTGATTGGAGAAGTTGTTAGACACACAGTGACCAGGACATTTGCCAGGGAGCATGGCTGAAGATAGCTCTCAGAGGAGACAGAGAGAGAGAGAGAGAGAGAGAGAGAGAGAGAGAGAGAGAGAGAGAGAGAGAGAGAGAGAATTCATGTTTGTATTCTGGCACATTCACATTCAGACCATTTAGCACATTTCACAATCTTTTAATTGCATTGCAATTGCACAGTATCATATTTCCTATTATTTCCCTGCAAAATTTGGCTCATAGAAATATTTGTGTTCTTGGTAACATGGGTAGATTGATTAATTGTCATCTTACACTTTGATTCTGTTAACTAGACATGTGTTAATTTACCGAGATGCTAAAGCAACTTGTGGATTGTCTTGTTTGCAAGCCAAGCTTTTGTTACTTAAGAAAATTTTTCATAGGACTTGCCCTAATGGTAGTGATGCATTTTCTACCAAATGAACAAATAGAACAGACAAATTTTCTTTTCAGACTTTGACTTTTTAGAGCTTTTTTTTTTTTTTTTTTACACAATATTAGAACTAGGTCTTTGGCTTCAATTGGACCAGGGAGAACCAGTTGATCTGGCCTCTGTCTTCTATAGGGCTAGCTAGCACCATCTTGTGTCCAAGACTTCAGTCTAGTGGCCTCAAAGGTCAATGCACGGACCAAGCATCAGCACCAATGTGCCCAGGTTCCCCTGAAAACTGGAGATTTGTGTCCTGTGGTCTCTATTACAATGAGTGTGAGATTCTTATTTCTGAGGGTCTAGTAGTCACTATAGTGACTTGGTGTCTATAGTTCTGTTGTTCCAAAGGTTACTATGGGCCAGTGGCTCAAGACATAGCCTTTAGAGTTAGATAGACTTCAGTGGGTTTAAAATTTGGTATCCAGTCTCCAGAAGGTTGAAGGGGTGACTAAGGTTTTGATTCTACCTGGTCACCTTGGTGCTCAGTATACAGCCCCACCCTTGGTCCTGTTGGCACACAGCTAAGATGAATCACTTCAACAGGTCACTTGATAATCAGCATCAATATTACATAGTTCTATAGCTGAACTGCATGCATGTATTCCTCTAGAAGAGTCACAAATCTCAGAATATTCCAACAGACTTAAAAGATGAAACCAACAGCCTACTTTAACACATGTGTAAAACATGACATTGCATCACAAAGCTATGACACAAGAAGCACACAAATCCTGTAACCAACTGAGAAACTCTCCTGGAAGGGAATCTGAAGTTACAGTGAGCTGAAATGACTAACAAGATTTGGAGTCTCACTTTTCAAAAGAGTTAATGATTATATAAAAGAATCAAACAAATTGTGTAAATTAAGGAAATCTATTTCAGATCTTGACAAGAAAGTCTCTAAAGTGAATGTAACAATTAAATTGTAGTTAAAAGTCAAAATTATAGAGGAAAACATCAACATGCAGATTGCAACATTGAAAAACAATCAAACAGAAATACTTGAAGTGAAGGAGATGAACAATCAAATAAAATCCACAACAGATGCCAACATTAACAGAAAAGACCATGCAGAAGAATGAAGTTCAGGAATGAAGGACAAAGCAATATGTATGTATGTATGTATGTGCATGTATGTGTATATGTATATATGTGTGTATGTATATATGTATATTTTATATATGTATATATAATATACATATATTATACACACACACACATTTAAGGTAAATGTAAAAGATTAAGGACATGAACAACATGTCTAAGAAGTCTAGGATATATATCCTCATAATTCATGGACAAGGTTGATTTAAAATCAAATGAAATAGAAAGGCTATTTAATGAAATTATAGAAGAAAACTTTCTCATTTACAAGAAGTAGCATCCAAACATAAGAGATATATTGAATACGAAATAGACGTGAGCAGAGATGAGACTCTTCATGGCACATTATAGTTAATATGTCAAAAATAGTCAAAAATACAAAATAAAGAAATAATTGGAGTAAAACGCCAACTTACAAAGGCGGAAATAGTAGAATTATTTCATATATTTCACCAGCAACCATAAATGCCAGAAAAGCATGAGATAAAATAATTCAAGCTTTGGTAATAAACAACTGAGATCCAAGACTGCTATTTTCTACAAAGTATCTTTTGAAACTGATGGAGAAATAAAAGTATTTCAAAACAAACAACAATCAAGACAATTCATTATAACTAAGCTAGTACTGTGAAAGTTCTGAGAAGACTAGTCTAATAAATGACTCAAATAGTCATGCATTGAAAGGGCATTAAAATAATGTTTTTTGTATAAGGTAAAAGGTAAGAATATAATTTCATTTTTTTCTCACATAGAAATGCAGATGTTAGCCCCATTTACTGATTTTTCCTAATATGTAGATTTTACTCCTTTGTTAAAATTAAGTGGGTATAGTCTTTTTTGTTTTATCTCTGTGTCCTCTGTTCTGTTTTATTGCTCTTCTTGTCTAGTTTTATGGAAGTGCTGGGCTGTCTTTATAACTATAGCCCTATAGTATAACTTGAAGTTGGGCATTGTATACCTTTTACCCTGTTCTTGACTGTTAGCATTGCCTTGGGTACCCATGGTCTTCTGTGGTTGCACATGAAGTTATGCTTTGCTTTTTCAAAACTTGTGAAATATGAAATGGGAATTTTGAAG